>JAKOOJ010000002.1:124545753-125745753 GCA_022577455.1 Arizona elegans
AAAGAAAAAGTAACTCAGGAGTAACTATTTAATCTTCAAATGGAAAATGTAATTTTGAAAACCATTATCTTAGGAATGCAGTAATCAAAGCAAGTAATCATAGGAGTTAAGCCTGCTTTGAATGTTATTTAGAATAGGTTCTGGATGAAAGCAACAATTGACAGGCCTATCCCAGCATCTGTTGGACTGTTGTTTTGGTCTATGCAGTTGCATAGCATTTAAGCAATAAATGTGTACTCAAATATAGTGTGACAATGCAATTTTTTCTAAAATGATCAAAGGCCATGTTAACCTTGTGAGGTGGTTCCCACACACCATGACATCTCAAAAGTTATTGGTATGAATCATGAACATTTTCATTTCCATTTGGTGCTATGGAGATGGTTAAAATTAGACCACAATTACTCTGCCAACAGCAGCAAACCCCATGGGGCCTACATTACTGAAAATGCACAGTGGAGCTCAAGTCAAGAGCTGGCCAATATATACCTGGAGCAGTGGTGGGTTCCTCCCGGTTCTGCCCGGTTCCGCTGAGCCAGTAGCGGTGACGATATGACGTCACCGAACCGGTTCTCCCCCCTCCCCCCACCCATCCCCACATTATTCTTACTTTTTATTTGGCCCCATCCCCAATCTATTGCTGCTCCTGAGTCCCAGCTGATGGCTAGAGGGAAAAAAACTGTTTAAACTCTTGGCGCGGGGCTTCAAAGGGCCACCCTACAGCTGATCAGTGTTAAAAGAAAACAAATGAGTAGACTGGTGCCTGCAAAAATACATGAGTAGATCAGTGCCTGCAAAAATAAATGGGTAGATCGGTACAGCTCTGCAAGCAGTTAAAAGCCTGGTAGACCAGTACCTATGCTAAATTCTGCTAAATTCTAAATAATTGTCACATGACCATCAAGCCACGCCCACAAAATAAGCCACACCCACATAACCGGTAGTAAAAATTTTAGAACCCACCCCTGACCTGGAGCACTCAAACTATTTGAAGCCAAGCCAAGAGGACAATTTCTTTACAATGCCCAGCTGGGCCCCTTCTCCAACCATGCACAATTACAGGTAGCCCTCAATTTACAATCATTCATTTAGCAACCATTCGAAGTTACAATGAAGTTAAAAAATGTGACTTATCACATTGATGACCATCACAGTATTCCTACCATCGTCTAATCAAAATTCAGACACTTGGCAAACCGGCATGTATTTTGGATGTCCCAGGGCCCTGGTGGTGAACCTATGGCACGCGTGCCAGATGTAGCACACAGAGCCCTCTTTGTGGGCACGCCTACTGTTGCCCCAGTCCAGCTCCATCGGGTTTCTCCAGGGAAAGAGAGGGGAAGAGAGAGAGAGAAAAAGGGAGAGAGGGAGGGAAAGAGAGAAAGAGAGAAAAACAGAGAGAGAAAGAGAGAGGGGATGAAGAGAGAGGGGGAGGGAAATAGAAATGATATTACAAAAGTTTTTCTTTTTTATTGTTGCTAAACGTAATATTTCAAAAGCAGAAAAAAATGAAGGGGCATAAAAGTACAATTTATCAAGTTTTTCTTAGAACAATTAGCTGAACTCTGCCTTGTTTATCATTATTTTAGGTAGTAAAACCTCAGTATTCAGGTTAAATTGCTGTGTTGGCACTTTGCAATAAATAAATGGATTTTGGGTTGAAGCTTGGGCACTCGGTTTCTAAAAGGTTCGCCATCACTGTCCCAGGGTCATGTGTTCATCATCGGCAACCTTCCCAGATGGCCTCTGACAAGTAAAGTCAGTGGGGGAAGCTGGATTCGCTTAAAAACTGCAGTGATTTGGTCATAAAATTGGGTGCAATTCAGGGGTGGGTTCTAATTTATTTTACTACCGGTTCTGTGGGCGTGGCTTATTTTGTGGGCATGGCTTGATGGTCATGTGACAATTATTTAGGATTTAGCAGAGGTACTGGTCTACCAGGCTTTTAACTGCTTGTACCGATCTACCCATTTATTTTTGCAGGCACTGATCTACTCATGTATTTTTGCAGGCACTGGTCTACTCATGTCATGCCCTCCCCTCAGCTGTCCTTGAAGGCCAATACAAAGACCTGTATTGAGGACCCAGATTGTTGGGGACAATAGGCTGACACTGCAAACCACTTAGAGAGGGCTGTAAACCTCTATGAAGCGGTATATAAGTCTAAATGCTATTGCTACAGAAAATAATTGTCTTCCTATCCAGAGATTATGCTCCTGTGACTCTAGACACACAAAAACAGCACAGCATGTACTCCTCCGGTCCCTGTATTACAGAGACATTCATATTAGCATCATTTCACCATTTATGTGTGAGCCCAGAGTACACAGACAATTCTACACCTCCCTGTTGCTTGCAGATACTGATCTTGCTACAGCATACAATTTTTTTTTACATGCAGCAGTTTTCAAAATCCATCAGATGATGACCTGTGCCTCAAACTAGTTTTAATGAGCATCTCTAGCTTATTATTTAAGAGCACCATGCACTGTAATAGATTTGGTTAGCTGTATGCCAACTTTTATGCTCTCCTTATCCATTTAATGCTTTTATCCCTCCATTTTTTATTTTTTTGGTAGTTTTTTGTTTTTATATAATAATAATAATAATAATAATAATAATAATAATAATAATAATAATAATAATAATTTTATTTCTATACCGCCCTTCTCCCGAAGGACTCAGGGCGGTGTACAGCCTATTTAAAAACAGAATCAACATCAATTTAAAATAATTTTAAAATATTAAATAAATTTGGCTTAATTTAAAACCCCAAAAATTTAAAACATCCAATTTAAAATTATGTTGCTAACCCAGCCTGGCAGAACAACAGGGTCTTGAGTGTGCAGCGAAATACCCGGAGATCAGAAATCTTACGAATTTCCGGGGACAGTTCATTCCACAGGGCTGGGGCTCCCACAGAGAAGGCCCTCCCCCTGGGTGTCGCCAGCCAACATGACTTGGCTGATGGCACCCTGAGGAGACCCTCTCTGTGGGAGCGGACTGGTCGGTGGGAGGCTATCGGTGGCAGAAGACAGTCTCGAAGGTACCCGGGTCCTGTGCCATGGAGCGCTTTAAAGGTGGTGACCAACACCTTGAATTGCAGGTTGCACCCATAACCACCCACGCGGCCGCATTCTGGACCAGTTGGAGCCTCCGAGTGCTCTTCAAGGGGAGCCCCATGTAGAGAGCATTACAATAGTCCAACTGGGAAGTAACAAGAGCATGAGTGACTGTGTACAGGGCGTCCCGGTCCAGAAAGGGCTGCAACTGGCGAATCAGGCGTACCTGATAAAAGGCCCCCCTAGCCACGGCCATCATATGCTCTTCTAAAGACAGCTGTGCATCCAGGAGGACACCCAGATTGCGAGCCCTCTCTGTGGGGGGCAAAGATTCACCCCCAATAGTCAGCGATGGCACCTGCTGACTATATCGGGATGCCGGAAGCCACAACCACTCGGGTTGAGTCTGAGCCTGTTCCTCCCCATCCAGACCCGCACGGCCTCCAGGCAGCGAGACATCACATCAAGGGCATCGTTGGGGTGGTCTGGGGTGGAGATGTTCAGCTGAGTGTCGTCAGCGTACAGATGACACTTCACCCCAAAACCATGGATGATCTCACCCAGCGGCTTCACATAAATGTTGAACAGGAGGGGCGAGAGGACCGACCCTTGCGGCACTCCCCATGCGAGATGCCTCGAGGTCGACCTCTGTCCCCCTGCCAACACAAACTGTGAGCGGTCGGAGAGGAAGGAGGAGAACCACCGCAGAATGGTGCCCCCCATTCCTAACCCCCTCAACCTCTGCAGCATGATACCATGGTCGATGGTATCAAAAGCCGCTGAGAGATCTAATAGGACTAGGACAGAGGAGCAACCCCTGTCCTGAGCCCTCCAGAGATCATCCACCAATGCGACCAATGCCGTTTCTGTGCTGTACCCCTGCCTGAAGCCCGACTGGCACGGGTCCAGATAGATAGCTTCATCCAGGTGTCAGGGAAGCTGTCGTGCCACCACATTCTCAACAACCTTCGCCACAAAATGAAGGTTGGAGACCGGATGGTAGTTGGCTAATTCAGCCGGGTCCAGGGAAGG
Source organism: Arizona elegans (assembly GCA_022577455.1). Taxonomy (NCBI): domain Eukaryota; kingdom Metazoa; phylum Chordata; class Lepidosauria; order Squamata; family Colubridae; genus Arizona; species Arizona elegans. The sequence goes on from JAKOOJ010000002.1 coordinate 124,549,848, forward strand.
CTTCTTGAAAAGGGGCCTCACTACCGCCTCTTTCAAAGTGGCAGGAAAGGCACCCTCGCTCAGAGAAGCAGTTATAATCCCCTGGAGCCAGCCTCGTGTAACCTCCCGGGAGGCCAGTACCAACCAGGATGGACACGGGTCCAATAAACACATGGCGGCACTAATCTTACCCAGAACCCTGTCCACATCCTTGGGAGCCACAGGATCAAACTCCTCCCAGATAACATTCTCAAGACCTGCCCTCGTCTCCTCCCGTGGACTCATCCAATCGGAGTCCAAGCCATCCTGAATCCGAGCGACTTTATCGTGCAGGAATTGCACAAAATCCTCAGCACGACCCTGCAAGGGATCTTCCCGCACTCCCCCCCGAAGAAGGGAGTGGGTCACCCTAAACAGGGCGGCTGGGCGGTTCTCTGCAGATGCGATAAGAGCGGAAAAATGGTTAGATTTTGCCGCTTTTATCGCCACTAGGTAGGTCTTAATATAAGACCTCACCTGTGTCCGGTCGGAATCGGATTGACTAGTCCTCCAAATGCTCTCTAGGCGTCTTTTCCGATGCTTCATCTCTCTCAGCTCCTCAGAGAACCAAGGAGCCAATTGAGATCGGCATCGGGTCAGAGGCTGCAAAGGCACAACACGGTCCAAAGCTCCAGCGGCCGCCCTTTCCCAGGCGGCCACCAGCTCTTCAGTCGAGTCGTGTGTCAGAGTCTCAGGAAACGGCCTAAGCTCCATCAGGAACCTTTCAGGGTCCATCAGGCACCTGGGACGGAACCATCTGGTCGGTTCCGTCTCCCTGCGGTGGGGGAAAGCGGTAGGAAAGTCCAAGTGGAGGAGCGAATGATCTGTCCATGACAAGGGTTTGCTGTCTAGGTCCCCTCTACCAAGATCATTCAACCACTGACCAGAGATAAAAATCAAGTCCAGAGTGTGTCCCCCTATGTGAGTGGGGCCTTGAACTACCTGGGTCAGGTCCATGGCCGTCATGGAAGCCATGAACTCCCGAGCCACCTCTGACGCCTCACCCGCAGATGGAAGGTTGAAATCCACCAGGACAATAAGTCTGGGGATATCAACTGCCACCCCGGCAATGATGTCGAGTAGCTCGGGCAGGGTCACTGCCACGTGGCAGGGAGCCAGGTACGTGGTCAGCAAACCCATCTGCACCCCACGGCCCCACTTCACACAAAGGGACTCACATCTGGCTATCTGAGGAACAGTGGTCTCCCTCGGACAAAGACTTTCCCTAATAATCACCGCCACTCCCCCACCCCTCCCCTGGGCCCTTGGCTGATGAAATGCACGGAAACCTGGCGGGCACATTTCGACGAGGGGGACCCCCCCTCCTGGCCCAACCAGGTCTCCGTAATACCTGCCAGGTCCGCACCCCCCTCCGAAATAAGATCACAAATATACCTTTTAGCACTTTCCAAATGTATTTTTATGCTTTTTAGCCTTGTGTAATTTTGTTTGGATTTTTTTAGCTTTTTAAAAATTGTTTGTATCCCATCCTCCTTATGATGGACTATGACCATAATAAAGATTTGATTTGTTTTGACCATAATTACAACTGTTTTTTCTTTTTATTTTGAAAACATATACTGAGAGGAGTACAATGATTTTCTCCAGCAGCAGAATGAATCTCAAGATTATACAGAGGAAAAGTGTGAAAGTAGAATATGGCCATTTCTATTCTAATACTGAATTTTAATTTTTTTTATGTCCATCTATAGAAATGGGTAACTCTGGATCTCCCATAAAACAAGGTGCATATTACTGTGGATGGCTTTCACCTATTAGTAGTTGAAACTCCTATATTTCCATTGTATTCTAGATCAGTGTTTCTCACGCCAGCCACCTTTAAGGTATGTGGACTTCAACTTCCAGAATTCCCCAGCTAGCTGGGAGTTGAAATCCACACATCTTAAAGGTGCCCAGGTTGAGAAACATTATTCTATATAGTTTTGGGATACATAACTTTGGCAAAATGTGCAGCCCTCCAGCAAACCAGAGCTCCTGAAGATGCTGGCACTGATTTGCAATTTGGATGCAAAATTATGTCAAGAATATTTCTCTTCTATCTGACTTCTATCTGAAAGGGATAAAGGAACTAGAGAAAACCAAGCTGGATTTAGAACTGGCCATAGTTGCACGTTCCCTTAATCCAGTTATGGTGTATGTGTGTGGGATACACACACAGCTGGGAGGGATGATCAAGGAATGCCAAGAGTCCAAATGTATTTAAATCCAGAAGGGTCATCCAAGGTGTGAAGGCACTCCCAGCTGCCAATTAAAACAAGCAGGCATATAATTTGTGCTAAAGAACAGTAGAAAGGAAGCATTGCGAGTTTTTGCTAGAGAAATGTGAAGATAAGCCTATTTTTGGTTGATTGCATTGCTATATGATAGGGCAGAAATCTACATGTTTGCATGTTGAAGATTCCAGATGTAATTCCTTGCATGTCCAGCTAAGACACTTAGGGAAGGCTTTATTGTGTTGGAGATTTTTTTTGGGGGGTGGGGTGGGAATAGTAAAGCAAATATTGTAGGCATGATGGCCTAACTACATCCAGTTTGTTTTTGTCAAGTATGAGATCTGGATGTATTTTAAAATTCAAATTCAAATTAAGGTCAATAGGAGTGGTACCTGTGAGCAATGTCACAAAGAAACTGCCTTATAATAATAAAAAAGTGCCATCTGCTGGCAAGAAAATGTAATGTGGAAATGTAAAATGGAATGCATTTTATATTTACACAAGAGGCCTCTTGAACTCTTATAATTGTATTGCACAAGGTATACAGTATGTTATAGTGAAAGCAAGAAGTTATAACTTGCTTTGCATGGTGGAAAACCTAAATATTGCTGAACTATAAGAGTCTGCTACATCCTTAACCATTAGTTATGCAAACGGAAAGGTATGAATTGTAATTTAGCAACATTTGGAAGGCCAGAAGTTTTCCCAGGGTTGTTATAAAGTATATCCCAGGTACTGGTAGTTTCCCTTATACTCTCATATGGTATCATTTAAACAAATTGTGAGTAATCCAACCAAGTTAAAATGTTTGTTTGGACTTTATTCCTCCCGTTTGGCTTTGATTTCCTTGCAAAAGCAAAGCAAAGCAAAGATTGCTGTGGCCATGTGTTCATACCGATGTTAATTTCCCAATCATGCTAGAATTCCAGGGAAGCAAGATTTCTCATATAACCTAAATGCAAACAATAATGACAAAATGTTTGCCTCCTCCTTCTCTCCCTCCCTTCTCCACTGGTGAAGACAACAAGTGGAAAGGGATTAAGTATGAAGAGGCAAGAGAAGCTGGGCCATACAAAGATCTACCACAGGAAAGAGCCATCCATGTGTTGTAAGAAACATTCTTCTGGGTTCTGCTCCAAGTGGGGAAACAGACACTGGAAACATGGAGACTGCTTGGAAAGATGGTTTAATGGTGGACAGGATCACATGGCTTGAGTTCCTGAACAGAAAAAGGGCAGATACAGTAAATCCTCGGGTTTTTATGCTGTCTCTGGCTCTGCATTTCTTGGGGCCCCGAAAGAGTATCCTGATTGGTTGTCAGACTCCCAGGGGGTGGGGGCCTTGCTGCCTGATGGTCACATGTGCTTCCCAGGTCACATGTGGTGAGTTTCTGCTGCTATTGTGTAGAGAGCTAATCCTATCTTTGGCAATTCCTATTATGGCTCTGCCTGAAGGAGGTAGATCTTTGTTATGTAGAATAGACTGGCCCAAGCCTTAATGGCCCATTGACAAAGGGTGGGGGCAGGAAGGTGGGAGCTGCTTTGCCTGTAAAATATGCTTCTCATATTTCTCATCCAGGGAAATATAATATTCTGCCTTTTTCATATTTCCTAAAATATTTCACTCTTCCAGGAAAGGGGTGGGTGCTAACTTCCTACACATGGAAAAAAAGAAAGTTCTTCACCATTGGTAGGAGGAATAAAGAAGCAGGGGAATCCACAAAGTGAAGTCTGGAGAGAACAGTAGATCATGACCATGAGATTTGAAACCCAGAGGAGGATTTATTAAGCTAGTTTCATTTCTAGCTGGTTAAGCAACTAGAGTCATGCATTTTAAAGCTATAGTGTGGAAAAGCCCTGGGAATTTTTCTATAAACTTGCAGAGCAATTTTAAGAGGGCAGTTCTTTCTTCTCGAGACCAATTCTCTCTTATTAATGAAGAGAAAGCTACCAAAGCCTCTGCTTCTTGTGATGCCTTTTTAAAGGTCATTGGGTTGCAGTCTAAAATAAAATGGAAAACACTTGAGTATTTCCCGATAACATTGGCCAAAATGTCCCAAGGTGCTTTTTCTGGAGGCAACTGGATTTTTTGTTTTTTTCCCCTTTGAGGACGTTTCGCTTCTCATCCAAGAAGCTTCTTCAGCTCTGACAGGATAGTGGGGAATGGAAGGATTTATTCCTTGCAGACAGCTGGTCATTTGCATCCTTTTAGAGGGTCGAAGCACTTGGAGGTTTATCTGTGTCCTCAGGCTCACCTGAGTAGTATTCCTGGTTCCTGTAGTCTGCAATTTTTTTCCCTCTGGAAATCCATTCCTACTTCCACACCTTTCAAAGGGTGTTCATCCCAAATTGTATAGCTAAAAGTCTGTAGAGCTTCTCAGTGATCCAGGTCATGGTTGTCCCAAATTGGCCAAAATGATTGGATGAGAGTGATGTCCCAGTGTCTGGAGGCCATGTGGGCCTGGATGGGGAGGAACAGGCTTAGACTCAACCCTTCCAAGACCGAGTGGCTGTGGATGCCGGCGTCCCGATATAGCCAGCTGGTGCCATCGCTGGCTATTGGGGGCGAGTCATTGACTCCCACAGAGGGGGCTCACAACTTGGGTGTCCTCCTGGACACACGGCTGTCTTTAGAAGAGCATATGATGGCTGTGGCCAGGGGGGCTTTTTATCAGGTTCGCCTGATACGCCAGTTGCGCCCCTTTCTGGATCGGGACTCCTTATGCACAGTCACCCATGCCCTCGTCATGTCTCGCCTGGACTACTGTAACGCTCTCTACATGGGGCTCCCCTTGAGGAGCACCCGGAGGCTCCAGCTAGTCCAGAATGCGGCCGCGCAGGTGATTATGGGAGTGACGTGGCGCTCCCATGTAACACCTCTCCTGCGCGAGCTGCACTGGCTCCCGGTGGTTTTCCGGGTGCGCTTTAAGGTGTTGGTTCTCATCTTTAAAGCGCTCCATGGCTTAGGGCCAGGGTACCTACGAGACCGCCTGCTGCTACAGATAACCTCCCACCGGCCAATACGCTCTCACAGAGAGGGCCTCCTCAGGGTGCCGTCGGTCAAGCAATGTCGGCTGGTGGCCCCCAGGGGGAGAGCCTTCTCTGTGGGGGCACACGCCCTGTGGAATGAGCTACCTCCTGGAATATGACTGATCCCGGACCTCCGTACTTTCCGTAAGGCCCTGAAGACTTATTTATTCCAGCAAGCTGGCCTAGCCTAAATGGTTCTTAATGGGATTTTTAAATTTTATAGACTTGGGGTTTTAAATTGGGTGGCCGATTGATTTAATCTTTTTTAATTATCTTAACTTTTGTATTGTATGTATTTTAATTTTGGCTGTATTTTAATTCTGGCTGAGTCCCTTTGGGAGAAAGGTGGTATACAAATTAAATAAATAAATAAATAAATAAATGAGATGAGAGGTGAGGTGAGGTGAATAAGAGAGAGAGGGGGAAAGAAAGGAAGAAATAGATCATAGGCCATTAAAATATAATAAATGTAAATATGACAAGTAAAATTCAGCAAGAGATTTTATTAGAGAGAATTACAACTGTGTGTTATTTAAAATTACCTTACAGTGTCTTTGTTTTTGAAACTTAAATATAGCATCTAATTTACACATAGACACTAATGTATGTATGTGCACCAGTGTCCATAAGAACATCTTTTGCCATCAGCTTGTTACTGTATCCAATACAGCTTTTAAATATCATCATCATCATCACCACCATATTCTTCATCAGATTGTATTAATTAAAATGGTTGGAAAGTAGCAAGCAATCTTACTCATTTACCTTCTGATAAATAGCTATTCTGTGAGCAATCGTCACCCGACTGCTATTGTTAAATGATTAGGCAAGCTTGCCCTTGGCTTCCATTTTATAAATGTCTGTGACATACTCGCAAAAATTCATGTATGCTTCCCAGCTCTAAAATGACTAAAGTCAGTTTCACGATGAGTTTGACTGTTAGTATCTCATAACGTGACTCTTACAGAGTCACATTCACATGGTTCTCTTGGCAGTAATGCTAAATTAATGTATTCACTATTTCTTCCAAGAATCTAAGTAAGATCATTTCACAATTTATGATTTATGGCATCATCTGCAGGCATCCAACTAACATTCCATCACGATAACCATACTGAGGACAGATTTATATATTTTAATGATGGCTGGATGATGCTATAAGATGCAATGTTACAATTGAGGAAGTTACATACCTACACTTCTGGATCTTCCTTATGGTGCCTCATCCATGTCCTAACCCAGTTTTCTTAGTTGCTTAGTTTTCTAGATAAGGCAAGCTTCGCTAAGTGCTTCCTACTCCATAGCAGATTTTTTCCAACCTGGTGTTGTCCAAATGAGTTGGAATTACAATTTCCAGATTTTTCAGTATCTGCATGGGATAGCAATTCTTGGAGTTGCTAACACATTTGTGGGCGCCAAGTTGACGGAAATGCAGTGTAGAACTCAGTTACCACAAGAATTACTGATGAGAATTGTTCCATTTCAAACTTACCAAGATTGGGGGGGGGGGAAGCAGGGGTGAAATCTACTTACCTTCCCTATCGGTTCGGAAGTGCGTGCGCCATCGTCACATCCAATTTTTTACCTTTTGTGCATGCGCAGAAGGCTTTGCACATGCGGAGAGGGTTAAAAACCAGAAAGTAACGTGGTCCAAGCGGGTGGGCAAAGCCTCGCGCTGCCGCCACTACTGGTTCGTGCGAGCTGACCCGAACCGGCAGGATTTTGCCACTGCCGTGAGGGGGGGAAGGTAATTTTTCTCAGTTATGGGTTTTGACATATTGGGAATCCATATGTTATTGTGGTTAATAGAAATTTTAGGTTTTACATGCCCAACTTGTAAGGAAGATGACTAAGGTTTTCCTTTAAGTGTCATATTTAAATAAAATAGCTCCCCCTTTATTTTTCAAACCAATTCTAGTAATTCTCAGAGCACTCAGAACAAAGTGGCAAGTAAAAAATAGGTCAGCTCTTGATTTGAAATTGTAGATGAACATGTATTTGCAGTGTTCCTAAGATTTGTTTCCTTAGAGTAAAGTTGGCAGGTATGAGAGGAAGTTAAAGATTTATTTTTGGTGCTACTTACCAGATGTCATACTTGTTCTTCTGAGACAGTTGCTTTCATCCTCAACAGTATCAGTTCTAGTAGCAATGAAAACATGATTTCCATTCCATTTTAAGCAGTATAACACACCCTGTTCGCATGCCATTAAAAGTGGGGAGTTGAATTGTTTGAGAGATTGCAAGCAGAGAATTAGCTGTCATTTGAAGACTAAACATATTTATACCAGCTTTCTTGACTTTGGAAGAATCATGAAGGCATCCTTTATTCCCAAGATAAATGCTGTCCGTATGTATTGTTTCATAGATTATATTTTCAGTATGACTGACAGGCTAAGTTCTCTGGGTAGATTAATTAAGTAATCTGAACAGAAGAAAGAAAAGAGTAAAAGGTATACTGTAAAAGCTACTATCCCATTAAAGTACATTAATGTACTCTAGCCATTAAAATCTTTCAATATGAGAGAAGAATGAAGTCGTTGGTTGGCACTGAAAAAATCTCTCTGTGGGGACTAGACTCCCCCACTCCCTCCCGGGGAAAGCTATTCCACCAGCAGGGCCCCAGAAGTTAGAAGCCTCCATCCTTAACATTATGTGGTATGGAGTATCTGGAAAAGGGACATCAAGAATAAACGGAATACCTGGGCAGGTGAATATGAGATATTTCTTATGATATCCTAGCTCTGAAACATTCAAGGCTTCACATTTCCAAACTGATGCATGAGGGGGAGAAAAAAAAGCACAAAACTGGAAGCCAGTGTAGCTGACAAAGGACTGGCACCCCAGGGATCAGAGCAGCCAGTCTCTGTTAATAAGCTTTGCTTTGTACAAAGTTTTTGAGTCACCTTCAAAGCTGGTAGAATGTATTGCAGTAATCCAACCAGAAAGTTACCAGAATATATATAACCGATGCTATATTAACCCTGCCCGGGAAACTTTGCAGTTAGAATATTAGCCTAAGGATATGAAGCCCAAGATATTTAATTGCCTGAGGCAAAGAATAAAAGGCTGCCATTTTGTTCTCCCATTCCATGGCAACAGAACAGTATTCATCTGAAGGCTGTTTCAAGAATGCGGTAGCATAAAACGTAGCCTCCCAGCATCTGCCAGTTAAAGGACTACCTCAGTCTTTCTAGTGTCAGGGCTGGCCTTCAGAAGAAAGAGGTGAAGAGAGAGAGGTTCTCTTCACTGCACACAAAAGCTAGGTGGTGATCTGTCCAAAATCCTTTAGCAAATTCTGCATTAATGACAGCTGACTTCTGACATTTCTTCCAACTTTTAGGACTTGGAGGAAGGGCCATATGGAAAGTCTAGAGCTATAGGTATGTAACCTCAGTTGTGACATAGGATCAATATAGCATCATCCATACGTCATTAAACTAATATGATGGAATGATGTGTAGATGAATGTAGATGACACTAGAGGTCACAAGTGATGAAATGATCTTAGACTCTTGCAATCACCAAGATTGGAGGAACGTAGAAAGCAGGAAAGTGTGGGGGAGAATCCTATTGATAGCCACCAATGAATAAAGTACTGAAGGAATACTAGCTGTTTGGGAACTTCAGGCAGGTGGTGTTCCTTCCCATAGACATCCCATTTGTCTCTGAAGAATGAGAAAGCTGGATCAAATATGCCTTTCGTTGGATCCAGAATAGAATAGAATAGAATAGAATAGAATAGAATAGAATAGAATAGAATAGAACTTTTTTATTGACCATGTGTGATTGGACACACAAGGAATTTGTATTGGTGCATATGCTCTCAGTGTATATATATAAAAAAGATACGTTCATCAAGAATCATAAGGTACAACACTTACAGGTCTTCTTTTGCTCTTATTTAGGTACCAGAAGCATTGGAAAAAATGCTTTTCAAGTTATAGGTTGGAGGTTCTCTTAGTTTAAACAATTTTGAGGCTCTTTCGCTGAAATAAGATTCTCAGGGATTTTCAAATGCTATTAAGATTTGTTCCAACAACATATTTGTTTACTTCATTGACTATAAAATTCTTATTATCTGCCTGATATATTCTCAAGTGTTGGTTTACTCTGAAGAAGGATATCAGAGAGGAAGGACTCAGCAGAATAGAGAACAGCATCCAGAGTTTAGCTAGTTCAGAACTCTGCAATAGCATATTTCTTCAGTGTCAACCAGAGCGTAATCCAAGAACTTCTGAAATAATAATATAAAATAAAGTATATTTACTTTGCCACTGAGGATCATTATGGAGTTAGGTCAGATGGGAAAAGATGGGGATTATGTTTAAGTCTGAATTCTATTCCATTACACACATTTAGACATCCCCTAGTGTTTTTTCTTCTTCTGGATTTAAGACTGCCTTACTTGAAACATGCTTGAACAGTAGGAGAAAGACCTGACAATTTGTCAATCAAAACAAAACAGATGGTCCTTACAGCTTGAAGAAAATAAGGATCTCAAGAGTGATGTTGTAGCTAAAGGATTACAATATCTTTAGATCATAGAAATCCTGATGATTTCAAACTGAAGTCCATGAGGCCTCTGAATGATAGTGATCACAAGATCACAATAGATTCATCTGAATAGTAATGAGATCCCCTCAGCCTTGTCAAAGTGAACGAATGCATTCAAAAAATGCTTACAATGACATATGCTGTACAAGCTTCTAACTTCCTTTTTTTCATATTTTAAAATTAAAGATACATAAATAAATGGGAACCTGGAAACCAAACTGCCAGTCTCCTGTACCATCTATTTCTAAGAATTGCATTTTGTGAGATCGCCCACAACATGCTTTTAAAATGCCGGATTCATTCACCAACCTAAGCCGCTGCCGTAGGTAGTGCTTACTCTCTGTCTTGAAGAATTCTTCACTTTAAGGACGAAGAACCACCTACAGCAGCTTTTTAGGTTGATGAATACATTTACAATTTTGCAAGCATATTATGGATGATCTCACAAAATGCAGTTCTTAGAAATATTAGTCTCCGGCTTTTATTAATGTAAAATAGAAGTGGGGAATGAACAGATTTGGTACAAAGTAAGTGCTATAAAACAGATCAGGGAAATAACAGATAAGGGGCATGCACTTATAAACAGCGAACGCCATCTGCCACAGGGAGACTCACTATGCAATTAATACTTAGAACCAGCATGATTTTCTCAAAGAAACAGACTCTCTTGACCTTTTGCATAGTATTAGTATTTTGCCCTGAGACTTATAGATTTAATGTCTTTTTTGGACTAGAGAAAAAAACAAAAACCCACCATTGTATCACAAAAAAAAAAATAGAATTTTTTCCAAGGTCTGGGCTAATAGTGTTTTAAATGAAAGTGATGATTTATTTATTTTTTTATTTATTAAGAAAATTTATATGGCTGCCAAACTCACATTGATTCCAGGCAGTTTACATAAATCCCCAATACAAAACATAATAAATCCTTATGATATTATTGTGTAGTGTGCGGATGGCTGATCACTGTACTGTTTGTATAAGTTTTTATGGTTTTTATTATAATTTATTTCATGACTAGGAATCACACAAAGTTTATGAAAGGGTAGTGTGTAATGCTAATTTGTTTATTTCCATTGTTTTCTAGCCCATCCAATTCCCAAAGGACTTCAAGCAATAGGCAGGATAATAATAATACAGTATTCTCAGAGGATGAGCAGTGTTTGAAACAATTAATGGGCAAAACCTAAATTCTAGGTACTTGTCAAAATGAAACTTCATGAATGACTAATACCTAATCAATTTGGCAGCGTATGTAAAGCAGCTTCTGAATCTTATTCTGCTGGCTGATTCGTCCAGGAAGATGTGAGACGATTAGTCTATGAGGATCATCTCCCTCCCTTTCTGAAAATTAATGTTCCTGCTTGAAAGCAATTCATTAAAGCATAGAAAATTTGAATTTAAGTGTGAAGGACAGTACAGAAATATTCTCCACACATCCTGTGCTTGAGCCCTTCAGATTAGAAAATTAAAATAGTGGAAGATGTCAGTTGTGTGGTAACACGGATTCCGTGTTTTATCTTATTTTGAAAGTCAGACCTGTCAGGAATTTAGACTGATGCAGACAAGGGAGGATTCAATTTATAGGTATCAGGAACGTGTGAGGGGATACAGTAAAAATAAGAGACTATTACTATATTAATCTCTGGTGGAGATAATTAGCATGTTGTGGGATGTGGTAGGCAAGAACAGACGGCATAGATACAACAGCATTTATTGACTCAACTGGAACTCTGCAACAATAGGCAAATTCCTGTAATTTATACACTGGGCCCACAGGGCCTCAACCTATCATAATACTTGAAAAAGCCCACCCAAATATGAATGTTCTAAATTTCCCTCCAAAACAGTTGAAGTTAACAGTTAGAATCATCTAAAGGTTAGTTTCACTTTAGCATGGCTTAACACAATTATATGTATTCAATATATAACACCCCTCCCCCCTATGATAGTTCTTACCCTCAGTCTGTTCAATATTCATAGTCTTTAAAATAGGCTGGGGGCCCATGGATCCAGGTCGACCACCATAATGTTACTGTTTAAGTGGAGCATTGTCCATCTCCAATTAGACAGAGTATTGATGGCCTTTTTGGTTGCCCGTGAGTGGCGGCAGCTCTATGGCCCTTGGTACAGAGGTGAAATGCTCCCGGTTCAGACCGGATCACCTGATCCGGTAGCGATGGTTCGGAGAACCGGTAGCAAAAATCCCTGCCCCCCCCCCCCCATGCCCAGCTGAGCTGTGCAATCATCAGAGGCTTTTTTTTTTTACTTTTAAAAGCATTTTTTCGGCCAAAGAGGTTGTAGAAAAAATGCTTTTAAAAATAAAAAAAAGCCTCTGATGATTGGGCGACTCAGTTGGGATCCTCAAAGGCTTTTAAAAAAAAGCTTCTGCCAATCAGGCAAGTCAGCTGGGATCGTCAGAGGCTTTTTTTTTTTTTTTCAACCTCTTCAGCTGGAGAGGTTGTAGAAAAAATGGTTTTAAAAGTTAAAAAAAAAGTTGGCCACGCCCGCTCAGTCATATTACCCCCCCACCAAGCCACACCCACAGAACCGGTAGTAACAAATTTTACATTTCACCACTGCCTTGGTACTTCTGTTTCTCCGGAGGTGGCCTCAGGTGACAAACTCAGAGGAAAACAGTTCTCTACTGCAGGGTTGTCAAACTCAAGGCCCTTGGGTCATATCCAGTCCACGGGAGGCTAAAATCTGGCCCATGAGGCCATCCTAGAAATAGCAAAGGACTAGCCCGCGGTGCCTCTGCCACCAAAAATGGAGCTCGGGATGGCCACACGCAGCTTCCCCAGGCTCCGTTTTTGGCTGTGACGGCCTCCTGCAGCCCTCTGCCAGGAAAAACAGAGGACAAGGCCCTCCTGAACTCTGTTTTCCTTGGCAGAGGGCTGAAGGAGGCCATTGTGGCCTAAGCAAAGTCACATGCAGCCCTCCTGAACTCCATTTTTGCTGGCAGAGGGCTGCAGGAGGTTGAGCTGGCTACACCCACCCTGGCCATGTCCACCCTGGTTGTGTACCCCCAGCCTTCTGAGGTCAAACACAGTCCTGATGCAGCCCTCAATGAAATTGAGTTTGACACCCCTGCTCTAGTGGGTATGATAAAGCCTTGGTATCCTAAACCGGCACTGGCCCGGCCTGCCGACACTGTGATCAATGTGGCATCTAATGGTACGATCATCCTCCAGAATGACAATGGGCCTGTTACCTTAATTACCCTGGCTGCCACCCAAGGTGCCCCACTTCCATAATTCCTGGCCCAGATCAATTCATCTGGCTGTAAGTTCCTGGGAGGGGTTGGCTGAGCCATCTCCACCACTACTCTGTCTGGGTAAAGTTGGTCAAGCTTCGTTGTGAACCGGCAGCCCCATCTCACCTCTTCTGGGCTGCGACCTGTTGCTGTACTGGGCGTTGTGTGTTGACACAGGAGGAAGTTCGCCAGGTGGTGATTCCAATCCCCATTCATCATCTGCTTGAGCGCCTCCTTTGTGGTCCTGACATTCGTTCGACTTGACCGTTGGCTGTGGGGTGGAATGGAGTGGATGTTGCATGGCAAATCATGTTGGCATTGAGGAATGACTGAAACTCTGCTGCCATGAACTGTGCCCCATTGTTGGATACAATTACATCTGGCAGACCATGTGTGGCGAACAGCTGGCGCAACTCTTGGATGACCCTGGTCGTGGTCATCAATGAAACCAGTACCACTTCCAACCACTTGGAATAACTGTCCACTACTATCAGGAACACCTGCCCCTGGAAGGGACCTGCAAAGTCAATGTGCACGCGAGACCATGGGGCGTGCATAGTCTCCCAGCGGTGCACTGGTGCTTGTGGCATCTCCAGTTGGGTTTCTTGGCAGACCTGGCAACTCTTTATTTGCTTCTCTATGTCTTTGTTCAGGCCTGGCCACCACAAGTAGCTCCTGGCTAGAGCCTTTATCCAAATAATTCCTGGGTGCCCCTCCTGTAGGGAATCCAGCACCTTGGAGTGAAGACTGGATAGAATGATCACCCTGCTGCCCCACAGCACATACCCCTTGTGGCCCAACAGTTTGTTTTTTCGAGAAGTGTAGTGTTAGAACTCAGAGCCTGGCCAGGCCTTTGGCCATCCCCCTTACACCCAGTTGAGAATGCGGTTAAAGATTCTGTCCATAGTGGTTTCAGCTGCAACATCCCCTGCATATAGGGGTATGTCAGGCAGGTCCTGGATCGCCAGAATACGACAAGCTGGGGCTGGATCCGTCTCAGTCTGTGGTAGAGGCAGTCGGCTGAGAGCATCGGCAAGGCCAATTTCCTTGCCCAGCTTCTGGACTAGCTGGTACGAGTATGTGGCCATGATATGCGGCGTGTGTGTCTTACTGGCAGGCAGGGTGGAGAGCGTGGTCCCACCAGGGCTCTTTACCCAGTCTGACACCCAGTGATTTTGGTCTCTTGGTTAGCAGCAGCTCTCTCCTCTGCAGCATCCCATCTTTGTTGCCACTATTATATTGTGGGATGCGGTATGCAAGAACAGACATCATAGATACAACAGCATTTATTGACTCAACTGGAACTCTGCAACAACAGGCAAATTCCTGTAATTTATACTCTGGGCCCATAGGGCCTCAACCAATCATAATACTTAAAAAAGCCCACCCAAATATGAATCTTCTAAGTTTCCCTCCAAAACAGTTGAAGTTAACAGTTAGGGTCATCTAAAGCAGGAGCTTATAGGAAAATTAGCAGAGATAATGCTGGAGATTTAGTCCAGAACTTGAGGAACAGAGATATTAATAAGGATATGTTGGACATCAGAATAACCAGATTCAAACACTATTGTATCTAGGTTAAGGCTTCCTAACTTTAGCATGTTGGCTGGGGAATTCTGGGAGTTGTAGTGCCAGAGCTGGAAAACCTTGATTTAGGTGCTTCAAAGCATAGGGTATTCACCAGTATATGACTCAAACACTCCTGCAGCCTTGACTTTGAACTACTTTAAGAACTGTCCAGTGTTACAGACTTGTGGAATGACAGAATCCAGAGCTATGTCCTGGCCCTTCACCATTAATTTCATTAAATTAATCTTCCAGCTCCTGCTTTTGCTCTGAAGCAGACATATCTCACCTGAAATGTTCACAATTGTAGTTTTCTTCACATACATAGGTACTCTTTCTTTCATGCAATTTGTTGTGGAATATGCAGAACTCCCAACAGTTGTTCATCCAGGCATGGTCCAAACCCATACGTGCTTAATGTCAGGAAGTGAAGCAAAAGCTAGAAAGAATGGAATAAAACTGGTGAATCCTGAAGTGCATCTTCAGCCCTGGAAACTCACTAACTCTAAGCCAGTCATAATGTCTCGGGCCAACAAAGTTATTTTATGGAAGAAATGCTAAGGCAGGAAACCTAGGAGGAATGGTGGGATATAAATCTAACAAATACGTAAATAAAATTTGAAATGGTTGCTGCTCATTTAATTAAATTAAATTAATATAAACACAGAAGTGTGTTTATATTAATAGAGCATTAGAATATCCTACAATATTCCCTATATTAATATATCTGTGGGCAACTTTAAAATTAAAGTCTTAAAAATGACCAATCCATTCTATATTTTTGTATCTAGTATCTCTTATTTCAAGAAAATATGAATACATTTTGATGTATAGAGAGATGCAGCAGCATTTTAGATGATCTATGGAAATTATTATCACATTTCTTTGAATGCTTCAAAGCTCCCATAAGAAACTTCCTATACTTTTAGAAAGTCATGGGGACTAGAGCCTTTAATATTCATAATAACAAGCAGCAGCACTTGCAAGATGTTGATGCTGTTATGAGGAAGGCTCTACTTTATGCTATAATTTCACCAGAAGTCTTATTTTCTACGTTTTTCCACTGAATCAACATGGTCCAAATGTGGAAGTGGTAAAGTGGTTTGTCATTTCAAAGAAATTGAATCACTAAATGGGAACATGGAACATTTAAACTGACCACTTCTACATTTAGTTTGAGCTAAAAAAGCAATAGTGGATGAAACATAATTCCAAATGGAATAAATACAATGACTGAAATTTGTACACGCTTATAGTTATCATATTTATGTGTTATCATCTACTTTGAGCATGAAATATTTTTAAAAATATTATCTACATAAAAATGTAGGAACAGAATTTGTAAGGAAACCATGCACATAAGAAACATGTTGGATTATACACCATTTACAACAGGGGTGTCAAACTCAATTTCATTGAGGGCTGCATCAGGGTTGTTTGACCTCAGAGGGTGGGTGGGTGTGGCCAGCTCATCACTCGTGTCGGGGACACCTGTGGTGGCCAAATGCTAAAGTAGGACTTCCCTCAGACCTTCCCTCACTCTCATTATAATCTTCCTTCTTTCCTCCCCTTTTTTTCCTTTCCTCTTCATTCTTTCTTCTTCCTTCCCCGCTTTCCTTATTTTTCCTTCTTTGCTTTCTTCCCATCTTCCCATCTTTTTCTTTCCCTTTCTCCTTTCCTGTCCCTTCTTGCATGCTCAAATGCAAAAGGGGAAAGATTTCTCTTGTTTTGTTTTGAGTTTGTTTTGCTAGCCCTCTGCCAATAAAAACGGAGCTCAGGGGAGCACGCACAGCCCCCGGGCCCATTTTTGGTCACAACGGCCTCCTGTGTGCACCCCCACCACCCCCCGAGCTCTGTTTTTGCTGGCAGAGGCATCGCAGGCCAGTCCTTTGCTGTTTCCAGGGCGGCCCCATGGACCAGATCTAAGCACTCTGTGGGCCAGATCTGGCCTACGGACCTTGAGTTTGACACCCCTGATTTACAACATGATATATTCATTTCTATTTATTCAGTTGATTACGCATCCTTTTTTTGGGAGTCTACTTTGTTTGAAGAAAGAAAATTAGAACTAATTCTAAGTTTTGTTGAGAATTTTAGTTTTACATATCAATTATTGTACAGAATGTAATGTGAGATTACAAAATGTTTTAATGAAATGTGTTCACATTTACCATACAAGACTTAATTTATGCTAGTTGTTGCATGATATGATGTACACGAAATGGCATATATCTGTCGCTTAAATTTTTACTGAATATCTTATTTATTTATATGATGAACCAGAAACTAACTTAAATAGACATCAGTAGAAGTCTAATATGTTCGATTGGTAGATAATATTTTTGTGTGTGTTAGCTCTTTGGACATTATGGGATGTGATACCGCATTATCTGAAAATTAAATAAGATGTGGATACTTTTACAATAACCAAATGCCATCTTGCATATCTGTAAACTACTGTAGAATGAAACAGTATTAGATATCAGTGGCTGGAAAATGTAACATCCTACTTCCTCATCTGAGAATACAATTACAAGCAATACATCTTTGATTCTGTGAATGGGTACGTTATTACAATGAAAGGTATCCTGGCTGTTGGCATGCTGGAGTGGGAATGTTTTCTGTTGACATCATAGCAAATGAGTATTCAAAAGACATAGGACTAATTATTGGGACTATATGACTGCAAGAGTTTCTGACCTGTGTCTGAATCCAACCAATGATGTTAAATATTACCTTTAATCTCTGAATGCCTTAGAATCTAACACCTAAACATTGCCTTCTCCAATACAAGCTGTCCTTAACTTATAACCGGTCACTTAGTGTTACGACCTACCAAGAAAAAGGAAGTTATGACCCAAAGTTCTGACAGTTGGCTACCCCCACCCCCCGGGTGCTCAGCAATGGCCACATTTACCGTCATTTTTAGTGTCTTGTAGTCACACGACTGCATTTTATGACAGTTTTGCTGAAAAACCAGAAGTTTCTCTCAGTTTTCAGCAAAACTGCGGCATAGCAAATAATGAAACTAGAAGAGTGTGAGTTCTACCCCTGCCTGAGGCACAAAGCCATCTGAGTGACTTTGGGCCAGTCACTCACTCTCAGCCCTAGAAAGGAGACAATGGCAAGCCACTTTGGAAAAAAAACTTTGTCTATGGAGAATCTCAGTCATCCAGGTCATGGTTGTCCCATAGAAGCTTTTTCAAGAGGCAACTGGTTTTTCTTTGAAGACATTTCGTTTCTCATCCAAAAAGCTTCTTCAGCTCTTTCCAAAAAAATCGTAGGGACTTGTTCAGGCAGTTTCCAGGAGCCAACATTGATTCAAAGGCACCAAAAATAAACAATAAAACTAATCCACGGGCATAGGGGTCAGATATTCTCAGGCATCACATTGCTTGCACATGGAACCTAATACGTTGAATTTTTTTATATATAAGAGCAAACACTCAAAAAAGACATTTACATCCATATTGAAATTAAAGAAAACAAAACATCTGGAACCACATCGTTTAATTTGTGGTGTGGATGGGCGGGTGGTGGTGGTGATTTTCTATTCCTTTATTTGTGTACAAAAAAATCCACCCACCATTCTAGAACACAATTAATATACTGCCTTCCTAAACCTTTTAAAAGGAAAACCTCATGGAAGATGGGAGCAGAGGCCAACGACCCCAAACTTGAGTATCCAAGAATAGAATAGAAGAACCAAGACATGGATCCAACTGCCTGGCTCTAACTCAGCAACGGAAGGAATAAGGCGAGCGCCTCTTTTCGCGGCTGAGGTGAACTGGGAAGCCTCCCTCCCAACTGCCCAGGGAAGGAACATTTTTCTGGGAGCTGAGAGGCTCCGCACATGCGTCCTACCGGGCAAAGTAGGGCGGAGGATGTGCTTGATGAGGGGGGAATCCAAGGCGAGGTGGCGTGATGTCGTCATGACGCTTCACGCAACTCCCCCATTCCGTCTGACGCACGCCCTGTTCGAGCCCGTGAGTTTTCCGTTATGGTTATTATTATTATTGTTATTTTCAACGGGGGCGGGGGAAGTGTGGAGGGGGGAACAGGGAGAGGTGGGGGCGGGGGGCGAGGCGGAGAGAGGGAACCTCCCGCGGGTAGCCAGGACCGAGAAGAGGTTGGAATGGAATGCGCGCGCGAAAGGGAGGAGGCAGAGCGGGGAGAAGGGAGGGGGGTCTTGACTCCATCCTGTCGCATCAGAGAACATGGCGGCTGCCGCTGGTGCGGCAAAGGGGCTCGACCAGGCCGGGCTTGGGCCGTTGGAGGTAAGTAGCCGAGAGCCGGGAGAAACGGCGGCTTGGCAGAGGTGGCTTGGGAACTAGGCCGGTCTTTTGAAGACTTTGGGGCGTGGAAAGGCGAGGGAGTCTCCGGCCCCGTTTGCTTTCTTCCACAAATCTGTTGCGGGTCGGACTGGGCCGGGCACAAAGAGCTGCTGCGCTGAGGAGGGTTTTGTTCGGCGGTCACATGAAACGGCGTAGCCAGTGAACGCGGAGTTGGGAGACGCCGCTGGCCCCCCGAAAAGGAACCTCGGCTGGAGTCGGGAGGGAAGCCCGGAGCAAGAATGACTTGGGCGACCCGAAGAAGGCCGCGGAGGGAATGAGGTCACCCTGGCAGCGCCTGGTTTTGGGGGGGGGGGGAGAGATATCGTTCCTGTAAAGCAGAATAGTGTAATGTGGAAAAAGTCCCGGGCTATCGTTGGCCTCCAGCTCCTCCTCCCCTGGGAGATAGCCTGATCTCTCTGATATTATTTCAAAATTATTCTTAGCATTAAACCTGAGCTCGCGTACCTGTGTTGAAGCTGAAGCATACATTTCACAGCCAGGTTTTTTTTTTAAAAAAACCAAAAACCTCCCCATATTGGTGTCAGACCTTTCGACCCCCTCTGTACGTTTCTCAGTACACAGTGGCCATTCTCGCTGCCTATGGTGCCCACTAGCCAATTTTAAGAAGTTCAGGTGATCCTGAAATTATCCGACTTATTGGACGTAAGGTATGGATGGAATGTACTTTGTCTCCTCCTGTTCCCTCTCCTCTAGTTTCTAAACTTTCTGTTGCACCCAATGTTCTCCACTAAAGACCCAGGCAAGGTGTGTGTGACTTTGGTTTGCTTTCCAGTTTCCAAAGCAAGGTACTGTAGTACATTTATTTTAATCCATGGAAAAAGTAAATAATACATATAATCTGATGTAGGAGTAAGTAATATGGGGAGAACTGTACTTTTCAAATTGTCAAGGCAATTTACTGGGTACTAATATACACACAGAGACACACACACACACACTTGTTGCCTTTCTAAGTGTTGGTATTTTACTTTATATTTCTTTTTATTTCCTTTACTGTATCATTGATGAGGTAACTTACAGTATAGGGATTCACACAAACATATTTAAATTTGGATGGGTACACTAATGTTTGGAATTCTTTACTGCGTATTTCTCCTTGATAGATGAATGATTCAAGATGTGAAAATATTGGGCAGAAGAATTCTGGTGCTATAGCATAGGTAAGATTTCAACAGACCATAGTTTTATACATTGCCTGATATGAAAACTCAATATTCTCAACAGAGCAAATACTCCTAAATAAAACAATTTGATTTTTAGGACTTTGTAACAATTTTTAGACCAATAGACAGTATTAATGGCTCTAAAGAGTTTTGGATTTAGGAGTTAAGTTTATTCTGGATGTTTGCATGGATCAGAGAGCATTTTGGGATAGCTATCTTCAAATATTTATAAGAATAACTAGAAAGGAGCAACCAAATTTAGGGCAAAGGGATGTAATAGATGATTTTAGAATATTATCATGATTTTCTTGTAAAAACATTTTAAAAGAAGAGAGAGGATAATACATAGAATATAGATATTATATTAAAAAATCTGCAGGGTAGTATAAGATAAACTATTCCATTGGGAAAAAACACATTAATTCTTATATATCACCTCCAATTGAAATCAAGATAAAGATAGTTTCACAACACTTTAACCTTTTAGCACTTTCAAAACTGTTATATTTAACTGTTATTAAAGTTAAACTTTAGATTAGCTGAGAAATCTATACAATATAAATAAAAGTCACAGTTAAAACATCAAGAACTCTTATTTTTAAGAGGATCAAAACCTTGGATGTGGTGGCAAGCAATGTACAGACTTGTTCTCCGTTAACAGTTTCCAGGTTAAATTAAAATTAATAAACTTCTCATGTACAACTATGGAGATTCTCAGTCATCCAGGTCATGGTTGTCCCAAAGGTGCTTTTTCAAGAGGCAACTGGACTTTCTGGTTTTTCTTTGAAGACGTTTCACTTCTCATCCAAGAAGTTCTCAGCTGAAGAAGCTTCTTGGATGAGAAGCGAAATGTCTTCAAAGAAAAACCAGAAAGTCCAGTTGCCTCTTGAAAAAGCACTTTTGGGAGTGTTATGTGTATGGGTATTTTGGACATTGATGTGTATTTCTAGAGATTAAACCCATTCTTCTAATTAGAGTATTGCATATCATTTCCAGGAATATGCATACATTATCCTGGTAGCAGTTATAGTATGCCAGCTCAGTATGTCTAATGATTTCCTTAGGATGGCTATGAAATGGTTGCCATTCCTGTTTAATTTTACCACGTTCTTGTGCCTGGAATCTTAAGTTCCTATAAGACCTGGATGCAACATACAAAATATTTTCTAATATTGTAGTGCAGAATATACATTATTATATATTTAACAGATTCATTTAAGCTTAACTGGTAAAAGTTATTTGAGCAGGTTTTATGTCTTGATGTCAACTGAAATAAACGGGAGGTGTTCATGAGCAGCATAGGTAGAGTATGTGACACTTAAGATAAAACATAGGTGGACTGAAGGGTCATTACTATAAACAGTTAAACCAATCTGTATAGCTGGAGTTGTCTCCAGTTACATTTGTGTTCATGTAGCTCTCCAAAATATAATAGGAATCTGAAATTTGACCTATCTCACTCAGTTACATAGTTTACTGGATATTCCAAGGCAGTCATTCTCTCAGTTGACTCTCCCTTAGAGTTATGTGAGGATAAAATGAGATCCAGCATTTATTTTGCTCTGAGTTCCTTCATGAAACAGCTATACAAATATGATGTCCAACATTCATGAACAGATTTCCCATCACTTGCATTTTCCTTGCATATACTCTTTGTCTTGTCTTAGAGAGTCCCTCAGCTTCTTGAAAAATTTCCTGGGAGAAATATAGAGGAACAATATGCCACTGTTGGCTTCAAATGATGAAGGGAGTTACTATTAACGGCAGTGTTGATTTTGCCCCTGAAATGTAACTGTTTGAAATGTAGTGCAAACATTATTAATTAGCAGATATTGTTAAGTATATATCCTCCTGTGTATAAGAGTGCAGTAATCCACATCATAATTTGAAGAATGAAATAGGTTTGCAGTAGAAGGAAGAATTATTTAAGATTTAGCATATTTAACATATTTTATGTTTTAATATACTTATATCCCTAATATTCTATATTCTTTGAAATACAGACACATGAGTCTCTGTTTTATTATCTGTGTGAATCACTTCATCAATGTTGAAGTAAATAAAAGGTTCTGTGGAGGATGAGTGGGTATGTATTCAGCAATTGCTGGCAATTCCTTAAACCAACGACATCTTTTCCTTGTGTAATTGTAGAGGACAGACATGATCCTGGGAAAAGATGTGGCTGCTTTGAAGAGTTTCTGACAGATTCTATGTGAATAGTTCTGTGTTTTAAAGTTTTTTTTAAAGCTTAACCCAAATAAAAAAAATATTTTTTCTTCACATTTAAGAAATGTGAATCGAAACCTGAACATAAATTTTGTGTTCATACAAAGTTTCTTTAAAACAACAACTAAATCCTAGGTTAATTATTTAGTGCAGACCTACAGATTATTAGATCTAATCTTGATCATCAGATATCCTGTTTTGAGAATATCTTGAACTTTGCAAATATCATTTTCTCTATCTGCTGATTAATGTTACCTGTCTAAATGGGAGCAAGTTGGATGTGAAAAGGTGCACGTTTGAGTTAAGGTTCAAACACCAAAGGCATAAATATAGAATATAAAACAATGCATTTTCATATAATCTCCAGAGAGACCTCTTTACCTAGTAGAGGGTAGAGAGGAAGACATATGAACCAGATAACCAATAACGTTTCCTAACTCAGAAAAAAAGAAGTGTCTGAATTGTTGTCATATTCTGTGTTTCTGTGCCTTTATCACGTTCTATTTTACTTCCTGGAAAAAATGAAAATGAATACCTGTACAAGTCTTCAGGATGTAGCTTTATTTAAAAAGAAGGATAGAAAGTCAGTTTGGTGTTGTAGTTAAGTCATCAGGTTATAAACTGGGAGACTGTTGAGTTCTAGTTTGTCTTGGGCACCAAGCCAGTTGGGTCAATCACCTTTCAGCTCTAGGAAGGAGGCAGTGGCAAACTATTTCTGATACTTGCCAAGAAAACTGCAGGGACCTGTCCAGGTGGTTGCCAGGAGTCAAGCTTGGCTCAAACACACATGAAAAAAAAAGATATATTCTGAAATTTGGGTTCAGAACTTTGCTGTTCTTTAAAGTGTGAGAGGCTATTTGTACAGTAATTCAGACTTCTGGCCCTGTACCAATAGTTCTTCAAAGCTAGAAGGAAGAATGAGAGTTCAGTTGATTGTTACAGGCAAGTTGTTGTCTGCAAGGTTGTGGTAAACTGATAGTCAGAATATGTCTACCAAATGTGCATTCATGTCATCATAGCAGATTTACAGAAAAATAAAATCAGCTTTTGAAGTTGTATACAAATTTCATTTAGTTCAGTAGTTGCCTATACTACCCAAAAAAGCACTCTCAGAGCTAATAACCCATTTTTCACATTGTTCTATGACCTGTTGTGTAAAGAAAAAATAACAATGGTATATGCCATTGGCATTTATGCTATTTTATGCTAAAATAACAATGGTATATGCCATAGTATATGCTATGGAATTTGCTTAATTACAGCTAAATGGTGCTAAAGACTTTCAAATATATTAGTGAATAAACCACACCATTAGTTTAAGTTTTAAATGTTTTGTTTTACAGTGTTTAGCTGTTTAATGAAAAAGTATGCATATTTTTGGGATCCAAGTCCAATTGCAAACTGTTTTAAATACTTTGGATTTCTTGGTAACAAGTGCCAAATTTAATATTCTTCCTATAGAAGAAATAAAAGCTAAGGAAGTGGAATCCAAGCTTGGTATCAATATGCCAACGGTTTTCCTATCTGGGAACTGTAAGACAGTTTTTCATCCTTTTTCCATCACCAACTAAAAGATGACATACGTTTATGTACACATTTCTTTTCTGCTTTATGTGTACATATCTTCTTATATAGTTGTGCATGTTTCTACTTCTGTTGTACTTTCTATATGTATTGTAGTTGTCTGCTGTAAACTGCTGGTGTAATCAACTATAGCAATGACTTGTAACAGCTTTCTGAAACTGTAACTGTTTTTTTTAACTGTGAATCTGCACTTTAAACCACAAAATGACATACAAATATCTTCTTTTAGCTTTTGAATATGATAGCGTTTTAAAAACAGGCTAAAATGAGAGTTGCATTCTGCTTAAAGAGGCATGTCAGATAAAGGTATCTGCTATTGTTATTTGTAACTATATTCCTGAATTATTATTGCTTATTTTTAAATGTGAGTGGTATAATGGTTAAGGGAAGATGTTAGGTTGCCTGGTTCAGTTTTAGTAGATGAAGATATCCCCCAGGTGCTTTTTCAAAAGGCAACTGGACTTTCTTTGTTTTTCTTTGGAGACATTTTGCTTCTCATCCAAGAAGGTTCTTCAATTTTGACTGAAAGGTGGAGAATAGAAAGATTTTATTTCTTGATTTATATTCTTTGACCCCTCTTTCAAACCAAACAAAGCAAGGTCCACATTTTGGCAGAGTGGACCACTGGTTTGAAAGAAGGGTCAAAGAGGCCATCTACATTAAAATTGAACAGCCCTCAACAGAGGGGAGGGATATAATACCACCTATCTCCTATCTAATATAATCCTTTCAGCAGTCCCAAAAAGGTTCCACACCCATTTGCACTATCCAGGTGACCCTGAGAGCACAGATAAAGTGGCCTTAACAACTCTCTGAAAGAGTGCTAACAAGCAAATGACTGCAAGGAATATAAATCCTTCCATTCTCCAACATTCAGTTAGAACTGAAGAAGCTTCTTAGACGAGAAGTGAAATGTCTTAAAGGAAAAACAAAGGAAGTCCAGTTGCCTTTTGAAAAAGCACCTTTGAGACAACCATGACCTGGATGACTGGGAATCTCCCTAGATAGATAGAGATTCATTTTTGCTTCTTTTGCCCTCAAAAGACATTTATT
Source organism: Arizona elegans (assembly GCA_022577455.1). NCBI lineage: Eukaryota > Metazoa > Chordata > Lepidosauria > Squamata > Colubridae > Arizona > Arizona elegans. The sequence goes on from JAKOOJ010000002.1 coordinate 124,574,886, forward strand.
CGAGAGATATCAACTTGGAGATGACAACAAGAGCCGAGGTGGCGCAGTGGTTAGAGTGCAGTACTGCAGCTACTTCAGCTGACTGCTAGTTCAGCAGATCAGCAGATCAAATCTCACTGGCTCAAGGTTGACTCAGCCTTCCATCCTTCCGAGGTGGGTAAAATGAGGATCCAGATTGTTGGGGGCAATATGCTATTTAGTATACTGTCTTTGGTGTAAGCTGCCCAGAGTCCTCGGAGAGTGGGCGGCATAGAAATATAACTAATAAAATAAAATAAATAAACAAACAGCAGCTATTTAATTCATGTTAAATGTCTATGTGTGGCAAATCTGAAGTATTTCCTTTTTCCATTGGCGGGAGTTGGCAGTGGACATGTCACTAAAATTGGTGTGTTGAACTCTGTGGTGCTTATTATGCATGTGTTTCTTTTTATTTTTCCATCAAAAAAGAAAAATTACATATCCACATATTTATAGTTTTCTAAGAGTGATGCAGTCTTCTATGAAATAGGTGCTGCAATACTTTGACTTTTAATGGGCTGCATACCTCAGATTTAGCCCAACATTGGTACAGGCATCAGCGGTATATGTTTGCTATATAAAAATCTAGTTTTTGATACCTGCTTTGGTTTCATGGTTTATAACTACGAAACAGAAACATTAGTTCTGTAGAAATGGAAACTGATGCTTCAATAATTTCACCTGGCTAGTATTGTTTATGCTATCTCAGACATGAAGCATAGTGAATTCCATACTGACTTCATGTGCATGAAGGTGGAATTGATATGATTGGAATTTTTTACATATATTAAAACTAGAGTTTTATTTTGACCTATCTTAAATGTGAAACTTTATGAAATTCCAAATGTAAAAACTTGTCTAGAATGGAGAATGGAAAATGGAAAATTTGGATCACTCTGAAAAGGTTTTGTACTCAAAATGAGAATTTTTTACAAAGTTTCACATTAAATCACTTTGAAGTGATTTAAAACAAAGTTTTTGCACACTCCTAATTAAAAATGACATGCAAGCATCATCTGATATAGATTGACAGGAAAACTTTTTTGTTAATGTAAACTGCATATAGCTGATCTAACACAATAATTTAATTTGTCTCTGGAGGAAGAACAACAGGTAAGAATTAGAATTAGGAAGTTGTGGCCCACATATGTTACCTAGGTTCTTGTTTTATGACTCCAGGACACCTTTAAATCATGATTGAAATCTGTGTTTTTAAAACTTTTTGATGGTAAAAAAGGTGCAAAATAGTTACATAAACTCTGTGAAGCTTAATGCATCAACTTTATCCCTTCCAATCCTTTGAAAAAAAAAATCAGAATGGAAGAGTTGTCCTGTGTTTTTTGGTAATGTTTGACCCACAACCCCCCTCCAGACTTCATTGACCAGAAATCTTCTGCCCTATACTGATTTCTCATGGCTCAGATTGGTAGTAATTGGTATAATATACAGTAGACTAACTGAAAATGAGTGTTCAGAATATTTGCGGTTATGTTGGAATTGAAGTATTACTAGCTCTGCAGAGTAAATGGTACTATGATGATATTGTAAAATATAAAATTGGAGAGACTGGATGAGACTTTAGCTTAACAAACATGTTTTAGTGGTCAAAAACTTCAGTTTTACATTAAGGCCAATACCCTTATCAAGATATTGCAGTAAATAAGTCTAAAGAAGGATGAAAGTCTGGATTAAACACAAGAAAGAGGCTAGCAGAAATACTTGTGAAAATCAGAATAGGCCCAAGTATAGTGAGATGGAAAGATGGCAGGAAAGGTGCAACAAGGTATTGCAAATAGTAACCACGAAATTAATCTAGTAAGATGTGGATGAAATGAAGATTCTGTAAGAAAACTTGGCAATGCTAGTTATTCCCAATAGGACATTTTCTGGTGAAACAGGAAAGTCTACATGTGCAAGGATTTCATAAGTTTTTCATTTGAAATCTATTGGGTAGGATACAAAGAGAAAACTAGGAAAACACAGTAGTTTCCAATTGTTTTCAGTGCAGTAGAATACAAAGAAAAAGAGTTACAGTTTACAACCTCAACTTTTTGCCTTACATTTCTAAACATTTCAAGCCATTTCCCTAAACACATAACCATTCTAATCATCAAAACCTAAAATCAAAGTTTCATTGTTTTCAATTTTGAGCAAAAACTGAAATTCTTCTTTCTCTTAGCTTTTTAATTTTTGTTTCTTTTTGTATTTTTATTTTACAATGAATTGTAATAAAATGTTTTTTTTTAAAAAAATGAAATGTATTTGGAGTGAGATTATTGTATTTTACCGGTATTTGAAAATGTAGATTAATTAAGGTGAAGCAAATGAAGTATGTCAGGATTTATACTGGACTATAAAAAAGGCTGAATTAGTTTTAAAATAGGAATGCATTTGGGTTTTATTTTGTTTTTTTTGCAATTATACAGTATGAAATACATACATACTGTATTACTATATAATTGTTACATACTGTATAATTGCAAAATTGATTCAGTCTTTTTGTAGTCCAGTATAAATATACAGTATATCACAGAAGTGAGTACACCCCCTCACATTTTGTAAATATTTAAGTATATCTTTTCATGTGACAACGCTGAAGAAATGACACTTGGATACAATGTAAAGTAGTGAGTATACAGCTTGTATAACAGTGTAATAACAGTGTCAAAATAATGCAACACAAAGCCATTAATGTCTAAACTGGTGGCAACAAAAGTAAGTACACCCCTAAATGATAATGTCCAAATGGGGCCCAAAGTGTCCATATTTTCTGTAGCCACCATTATTTTCCAGCACTGTTTTAACCCTCTTGGGCATAGAGTTCACCAGAGCTTCACAGGTTTCCACTGGAGTCCTCTTCCATTCCTCCATGATGACGTCACAGAGCTGGTAAATGTTAGAGACCTTGCGCAACTCCTTCCGTTTCAGGATGCCCCACAGATGCTCAATAGGGTTTAGGTTTAGAGACATGCTTGGTCGGTCCATCACCTTTACCCTCAGCTTCTTTAGCAAGGCAGTGGTCGTTTTTGGAGGTGTATTTAGGGTTGTTACGTTGGAATGCTGCCCTGCGGCCCAGTCTCTGAAGGGTTAGGTCAGGGGTCGGCAAACTTAAACACTCAAAGAGCCACTTGGACCCGTTTCCCATAGAAAAAAAACACACTAGAGCCACAAAAACTGGGTGGGCGTGGCCAACTCGATGTCACTCACTCACCCAGCCACATGACCCCCCCTAGCCACGCCTACCCAGCCACAAAACCATTCTGTCTCCCCCCGCCCTCTGCCCCGCCAGCTGGTCTGGGGGTTCTGCCGGAGAAGTGGCAGCATGAGAACTGTTGTTGCTGGGGGCAAAGGCGGGGTGCTGGCAAGAATAGGCAGTCCAGGGCTTCCCTGTCTCCACGCCCGAGCGGGCTTTTGGCATGGCCCAGACTTCCAGAGTCCAGGGGAAGGGATTGAAGCCCCAGTCTGCTGCTCCTTCCGTTGTACAGAAAGACCAATATACTACTTAAATTATTTGTTCCCTCCCTTCCCTCAGTCCCGTTTCATGGCTTCCCAACTTCCTTATCCTTTGCTTTCTCGCTGTTTTCTCCAAGCAGCCAAGAGAGAATGGGCTTGCCCAGCTGTCACAGTCTCCCATGCCTGCGATGCCAGATCTCGCCTCCCGCCTGACTGAGAGACTCTGCTTTCCTTGGCAAAGTACTTCATTATTGCAGGGCAGGGGACAAGGGCAGCGCCAGGGGATCCGTGCAGCTACTATCCCACCCCTCCTCAGCCTCGGCCCGCCACGAGGCTCCAACTCAAGGAAGAGAAGACGGAGGAAGAGGGGGGCAGGGGAAGTGTAAACGGCAGCTACCTTGAGTAAGCCGCAGCGCTATTACGCAGGGCTCCGAGTGGTTGGAGAAGCGGCAGAAACAGCAGCCAGGGCTGCGCTTTCAGCAGGTAAGTAACACTGCCTCTGCCGCGAGGAACTTTGGAGAGGGAGGGGGAAGGCTGTGGCCGTTCTCGCCAGCTAAGAGACAGGCTGCTCCCACAGCCTGCCCCACCCTCTCTCCAAAGTTCCTCACAGCAGAGGCAGCTTTGCTTACCAGCTGAAAGCGCAGCCCTGGCTGCTCTTTCTGCCGCTTCTCCAATCACTCGGAGCCCTGCATAATAGCGCTGCGGCTTGCTCAAGGTAGCTGCCCTTTACACTTACCCCGCCCAGGCTGCGAACTCCAGCCTGAAGCGGCAGGAAGCAAAGGCTGCCTTACATGCAAATGTGGCGCGAAGGGCAGCTTCTCTCCTGGACTCTCCTCCTCCTCCCACTCTTGTGATGTCCTGGTTGGCTGTGGCTGAGCCAGGAGCATGCACACACGTGGGGAGACCCTCCTTAAGCAAGCCACTGCCCACCCTGTGCGCACCTTTCCTGAGTTTCGGCGCTCACTTGAGGAGGGTCTCCCGGCGCGTGCGCATGCTCCCGGCTCAGCCACAGCTGGCCAGGGCATCATGAGTGTGGAAGAGCCACACTCAAGGGGTCAAAGAGCCGCATGTGGCTCGCGAGCCGTGGTTTGCCGACCACTGGGTTAGGGTTAGGGTTAAAAGTGGATGAAAATGTCAGTGCATCTTATAGACTGAATACGGCCCTGGTTTTGGCCTCCCAAAGCCCCCCCTGCATATCCTTTTTTTGCAAAGTGGTGATGGCTCAGCCCTGACTTGCCTTCCCTGGCAGCCAGTTGTGGGAGGAAGGTAAGGACGCGTCGCGTGGTGAAGGGAGAGTGGGTGGTGAGCAGATGGCAGCTCGGGCAAAGCTGGAGCGGGGGAATGGTGCATTCCCTGACCCGGTTGAGGTGGGCGGCGAGCAGGTGGTGTTTCCGGGGCCTCAGGGAATGGTGTGTCCATGGGCCCTGGGCCCTGACCCAAGGCGAAGGGCGAGTGGGCGGCATGCATTGCTTACCTTTGATGAGCTGCCGGAAGGGGTGAGTGAGCGGCCGGAAGGGACAAGTGGTGAGTGGGCGGGCATGGACGGGGCCAACCAGACTTGACTGCTTCGGTGAACCAATTTAAATCATCCCTACTAGTTTCCCCGATCTGGTTGAATTTCACCCCTGATGCGGAGGCCAAAAACACTCCCCCTTGTTTTCCTCTTTGAAATCTAGGTGCGTCTTATAGTCTGAAAAATACAGTAAATTGTTTCTGCATGTTCAAAAATATGTTTGTTTTTTAAAGTCAGTCTTCCCATATCAGTTGGGGACACATCCCAGTAACCCACTTCAGCTATGGAGAAGTCTTGATCTTGAATTGCTGTGAGATGAGGCCATGGCAATTGTAAGCAATTGGATTAAATGGAGAGGCGGATATATAATTATATATACCGTGTTTCCCCAAAAATAAGACCCTGTCTTATATTTTTTTGAACCCTGAAATAAGCGCTTGGCCTTTATTGCCATGCGCTCAAAAGGGCAATTGGTCTTATTATCAGGGGATGTCTTATTTTGGGGGAAACAGGGTATCTAGTTTTGTAAAATTACACCAAAAGATACCATACTTTACAGAAGTGCATGCATGGGCTATTCTGTTTTCCAGTTCCTGCTGTTTGATTATTTTTGGGGCAGGAGGAACTCAGTAGAATGAGCAATATGCAGGAAGCACCTTTTATTTGGCTCTCAAAGAGAATGCAAAGCTACAACTAGGATTAAATTGGGAGAAGATAGTCCCAGCCACTGTGTGGCTGGCACAACCAGTTTGTTTGTTCATATGCTTGCTTAGGTTTAAACACTACTTCAATCCAAAAACTCCAAGCAGGTAACAGTTTACTTTGATTGGATTTATATACTGTTGCTATCCAGATTCTAAGCAGTCAATAATCCCTCACATTACAATAATTAGATTTAAAATTGCAACTTCAATTCATTCCACAATTGCTGTTTAGCTCTTGCCCTCAGCAAAAGTAAATTTATTACCTTTCATTTGGCACATTCCTGATAGCAGCATGCATTTTGGGGAGCCACTTTGTTACCTGGATATGTTTTAAAAAACCACACTAATAATTTCCAACCTTAAATCTGATAATCTTTCTTAGTAATGAATTCTATTTCCTGGTGTCTCCTGGTGATGTGATCTGATGTCACCTTAAGAAATAGGACCATAACAATGCCTCTTTGTAAATCTCCCAGGTATTTTAGAAGGAACTCTATAACAACATAACAACATGATATACATATGACATAATACCACGATACACATATAACACTGTGTTCCTATTTTGTCCGTAGAAGTTTCCCTGAACAGACACCTTTCAGATGTGTTAGATACAATTGCAAGGCTCTTCACCCAGTATGATCATCATGGTCATGATTGTTGTATATACTGTAAATTGTAATATGACACACACATAGATTCCTATTTGGGGAAGATGATTTATAATTTCAGTCTGTTGCGTAGCTTCAGTGCCATGTTGTACATATTATTTCTGAATTATGAGATGTTAACAGAAAATTTTCATTCTGGTAGAACGATATTTGAGCTGCTTCAATTTTGACTGATTATACTTTATAGTAATAGATGTAAATGTGAGGAAAAAATGTTGAAAATCTAATTATAAATCAACTTGTAAATACCTCCAGAGGATATGAGACTGGCAGTCCCTTGGAATATATGAAACTGATTTATTAAAATGAATAGAATAGTTAATTGAAATGATCCCCACAAAATACAATTAGACATGAAAAAAATCTATATACTGCCCAGCTTTCCTACTTATTAGACTTGTGTACGTGCACACATGTGCGCACCAGGGGTGGGTTCTAAAAAGTTCTTACTATGGTTATGTGGGTGTGGCTTATTTTGTAGGCATGGCTTGATGGCCATGTGACTGGGCATGGCTTGATGGTCATGTGATTGGGTAGGCATGGCCAATTCAATGTCACTCTCGTCAAGGGGTGCCTCGCCTGGCACCTCCTCTACCAGCCATTCCTCGTCACACCCAGCCTCAACGTATCTATAGTTCTGTAAAAATGTTGTTCACCTTTTTTCAACTTTTATTATCTACATATTATAGATGCACTTTCATGGACCACTGAAAGGAGGAAATGGCTCACATGCTTTGTTCAAGAATGTGATAGGCAACAAGCTTTTAAGAAAGAAGGGGGGCAATGTATTTTCTTTTTTTTTTTAATTTTTAAACTTTTATTAATTTAAGAAACCACATAATACATTTATAAATGCAAGTAAAACAATTTACAACAAGCATCATCTTAGTGACATCTACCTATAATATCTGAATTGTTACAATATCAATATCCTATATTCTTCAGTATACATTATTTCTCTCACCTTATATAATGATATTATTTTATTGATATCTGGTGTCTCTTTCTTAAATTTATTTGATGTAAAAAATTATTTTACTCCATTGATATCTTTTATTTAATTTTTCTTTCTTTCTTTTTCTCTTTTTGGGGGCAATGCATTTTCTAAATCACCAGAAGGCAAAACAAAAAGCAATGGATGGAAATTGAACAAAGAGAGAAGCAACCTAAAATTAAGGAGAAACTTCCTGACAGTGTGAACCAATATAGGTGCAGAAATATTTCCGTCATAATTTCACATATAAAATAGCCATTTGTGTAATACAACCTGCATATTGTTCAAAACAGTCATTAGTATTATGGCTGATGTTTGACAGCAAGCCTAAAAGTCAAAGATTACAAGAGTGCTTCTTTCTCTGTATCTATACAAAACATCACATACCAGGAATAGCATATTAAGATGGAGTTATGCAGTGGTGGGTTTCAAAAATTTTTACTACTGGTTCTGTGGGTGTGGCGTGGTGGGCGTGGTGTGGCGTGGTGGGCGTGATGGGGGAAGGATACTGCAAAAATCCCCATTCCCTCCCCACTCCAGGAAAAGGTTACTTCAAAATCCCCATTTCCTCCCCACCCCACTAACCTGCTCTGGGAAGGAATCAAACTCCCCCCTCTTCATTTCCCCAAATAAAATATTACTCATAAGAAAAGGCTCCCAGAAAAGCAAGGAAAAATCAAGCTGCTAACAAGGAACCTGTCTGATATTCATTCCATATAAGAAGAAAACAGGTACCAGTGCTTAGAGATAATAGAAAGGGGAAGCCGGAAGTTCGGCTCCATTTACAAGCAGGCAGAAAACTAATTCAAGACAGGATATTTCACAATGGAAATCGCCCAAACCATTTTAGAAACACAAAGCCCATGTTGCACAAATCCCAAAACTTCAAAAACATAGACCATATAAGAATCCCTCCTCTTATCTAGTTTGTTGTTCAGCTGACCCAGAAACGAACCGCTGAATGTCACTTCGCTTCTGCAAGCAAAAACCTCCTTCCAGCAGCTGCTTCTTGGCTTCTCAATTTAAAGAAGCCAATTTAAGCCAATTGTCAATTTAAAGTGATGGCATGTTTTTTTTTTCCTTCTTCTTTGCCAAGTGGTCTCCTGGCTGAAAAGCGAGCCGATTTTTTCCTTCTAGCCGATCAGTTGGGAGGCTTCTTGGCTTCTCAATTTAAAGCCACAGTGTCTTGGTTTATTCCCCCTCTTCTTTGTCAAGTGAGCCCTGATTTTTTTCCTTCTAGCCGATCAGCTGGGAGTTGGGAGGCAGCGAATAGATTGGGGGCGGTTAGGCAGAGGTATTTACCGGTTCTCCGAACTACTCTAAATTTCCACTACCAGTTCGCAAGAACCGGGGAGAACCGGTAGCAACCCACTACTGGTGCACACCCACACACACATACACAGAGAATGTGTGCATATGAACTATTTACATATTTCTGTATATATACATCTGTGTATGTACTGGCCATAAGCTGTATCCAGATAAAGGCCAGGAAAAAAAAAATAATTAAATTAATAATTATTGATTAAAATTACTTATAGCAAAAAATGACCCATCTGCAAAATTTATAACCCAATCTGTTGACAAAAAGCCTGTTGAAATGTGGCTGAGCTTACTCTATAAGGCCATTCCCTAGGCTTTTACTGTTATCAGGGAGATACCTTTTTAATCCAATTCTATTCTTAGAATAGAATAGGAATACAAATACAGATACAAATACAAATCTTCATTGGCCAAGTTTGATTGGACACTGGGAATTCTCCATAGTGGTGGAGATAGCATCCAAGAATGGGTTGATCTTGTCTGCTTAGCTGATTGGACTGAGTCTGTCAGAACTATTAGGACATGCCTCTGTTGCTAGGGCTCCCCAGCTTTTGACTCAGTCCCTCAGCTAGGACAGACGTGTCAAGGCTTTCTCCAAACCTTTGATAGGAACAGTCCTGGATCCTTTCTTCATCGCTTTCTTCAGATTTCGTGAGTTTTAGCCCAGTTGACTCCCGCACATCTGGTTGAGTTGCTGGGATCATCTCAGCAGTGAGGGTTTCGGCTTGAGCTGCCGGTTAGTGGTCTTCTTGGCTGGCAGGGTAGCTGGCAGGGGTCTTTCCTACACAGTTCACCCCAGGATTGCCTGATGAGAACAGTACTCTTTGCAGTCAGGCAGCGGAACTTTCACACTCCCAAATTGACAGCCAGGGATGCCAGACAGAGGAGCTGTCGCACTCCCGACTTTGCGGCTGACAGAGGAGCTTCGCACTCCCAATTTGATTGACAGACCGGCTGGAGAGTGGAGCTTTTGCACTCCCAGCCCAAACTTTGACAGTGGAGCTTTTGTGCTCCTGAATTGACTGCTACTGGGGACAGATTGTGGAGCTTTCGCACTCCCATCATTGCTGAAGTCGGGCAGTCATTATAGGAACTTTGCGCTCCAAGAAGAGCGGTGCTGTGGCGCCCAATCTTTTAAACAACAGGCACCTTGTCAAATGGCGTCAGGAACGGTTGTGGAGTTTTGCGATCCCTTGGCCCATTCTAACAATGCACCAAGCTCCGCAAAGCCATAGATTCCTGATTTAAAGGAGTCACAGCGCTCCAAGTTAAGGAACCGAGCTGTTTGGAGTTTAGCGCTTCCATTTCACCACACATTGCCTCATTTCCTTGGCCAGGGGCTCTCCTTACTCCCAGCCCTTATCCAGAAGGGAGAAAAGGGCACAAAAAAGGGAGCATTCAAAATTCTGGATAAGGCGGCAGTTGGCAGCAAAGCAGGGACAAGAACTGTAAAAACAGCAGCCACCCAGGAGACTGCCTTGAATGGAGCCAGATCTGCCAGCAGGTCTAAAGCTGCAGACAAGGCTGCAAGCTCTAAGGCAGCCCAAAAGGATGAGCAGCGCAGGTATAAAGCCCTGGAGAAGCTGTGTGCCAGGGCTGACAGGGAGAACAACCTGCTGTCAGACCTCAGTGGTAATCGAAGTCAGCCCAATAGGCTGCAATCTCTGGGCCTGTCACCAGGGGGAACTGGAGATCAATTCTCTCCACAATGCTCCTTATTGCCTGCTGCTAATACAGAGCTCTGGGGCTCAGTGTCTGGCGTGCAAGAGTAAGCCCACCAGAGCGGTTCTGGAGGCTACCTTCACACCAATGACAGCTGTTCTAAGACCAGATGCAGGGACAGACTCAGTTATCCCAGAAAACATGCAGGCAATTATCGCATGTCTGCAGGGATGCAGCACTCTAAACAGGCATCATCAAGGGCTTCTGTTTTTTTCTGTGAACCCCAGCCAAGGTAGAGCATCCCAATTCCCTGGGGACTTTCTGACCGTCCAAGGGCCATATTCTCCTGCGCCCTCCCACGAGAGCCAGTCTCTGCTCTCTGAGGAGGTAGAGACAAGGTGTTAAGGATATTGTTGTTGTGTTACCAACCAGCAGAGTGTAGAGCACAGAGAAACGTTGCTGAGAGCAATGAATAACAGATATGCAAACTGGTTTATCAAAAGTTTACTTTATAGTGAAAAAACAATCTCATAGTCTTTAAATCAATCCAAGTCTTTGCCAGTTAAATCAGTCCAGTGATACATAAATCTTCTTACCACACAAACAGTAGTTGGTTAGAATAACAAACTCACTCTGGTTCACAAACCACGATGGTAGCAGATCCATCCAACGATGATAGCACAATGGATAGCACTCCTCACTCAATGGTAGCTTATCAACTGAATACTTTACAGTACCTTCCTTAAATACGTTCACAACTAATTACAGCATGACTCAGCATTACAATGAATCAGCAGGAAAACTTTAAAGTCACACAATACATACTCATATTAAAGTCACAGAACACGTATATTGCCTGGACAACTTGTTAGGCTCAAACCATATCCTAACACAAGAGATTTGGACCTCTCAGACGATGAGGGCCTAATTCCAGAGCAATCTACATTTACTGGGCTGTTTCCTCATGGGTTATTCAACTCGCTTCTCTTCAAAGCAAAAAATTCTGCCCGGATGGGGACTCCTTTGGCGCAGCCAGAGACTGAACACACCCACTCCATTGGATCCACCTTTCTCTGAGCCTACCACACAGGCGGAGTTTATTCCATCACCAGGCCTATTTATTGATGTGGTCAAGTGACAGTGGACCTCTCCTGGGGCAGGCCCAAATCCATCATCAGCCAACAGGAGATTCTATAATGTAGCCCCTGAGCTTGCGCGGGTACTTCACACACCAACTGTAAATGCTCCAGTGGCTGCCTTACAGTCGTCTTCCACCATACCGGGGGACCCAAGGAGAACCTGAGGCCAGAGGACAGGAGGGCGGAACAGTCGCTACAGAGGGCACATCAAGCAGCGGCATGGGCCATCCGGGCTTTGACTACAGCCTCCTTTTTCAACAAGGCCTCCTTGCTCTGGCTCCGCCAGCTGCCAAAAAAATCCTGGCTGCTGATGTCAGAACACACCAAGACATCAACAAGCTCGTGGCAGCGGCCAGTTTTCCATGGATGCCATGCTGAACTTGGCCTGGTTTGCCTCAAAGACCATGGCCTCCTCTATAGCGGCTCGCCACCTGCTCTGGCTGCGACATTGGCAGGCAGATGCCCGCCACAAATGGCGACTGGCCTCAGTCCCCTTCACAGGGGAGAGGTTGTTTGGGGAGTCTCTGGACCAGATATTAGTAGAGTCCAGAGATAAGAGAAAAATCCTGCCTACTATGCAGAGACGGGGTAATTTTCACCCCTCCCCATATCCTCACTGGCCCTCCTTCCAGGCTGGGGACTCAGCTGCCGGATTCTCCCATCCCCAGGGGAACTTAATCCCGAAGCAGCAGCGTCAACTTCAAGATAGGCCAGCCAGGGGACGATAATTTCAGTCGAGATGGCCCTTTCATGGCGGAGGAGTTCAGTCCTTTCGCCGCCCCAAGTAACTGCACATCCAACTTCCCATTGGGGGTCACTTGACCCTTTTTGCCGACTAATGGGAGGAGATTACATTGGACACTTGGGTTAGGGAGACGGTGAGGTCGGGCCTCTCCCTAGAATTACTTTCCAAACCACCGAGGTTTTTTATTTGCTACCCAGTGTCAAAAGATCCTTCAAGGAAGGCCCTCATGGAATGTGCCATACAACACCTCCTGGATATTCAAGCAATCCAGCAGGTCCCAGAGGGCCAGCAAGGGCAGGGATTTTACTTGATCATTTTTGTGATCCCCAAGCCCTCGGGGCTGCTGGTGGTGGAGAGCTATTCTGAACCTCAAGAATTTGAACAGCCATCTTGTACACCGGCGGTTCAAGATGCAGTCACTTCAATCAATCTTGGGGGTCGTTCGGGAGGGTGACTTTCTCACATCTATTGGCTTAACCGAGGCCTAGCTACACATGCCCATTTTGCCACTACACCGGCAATATCTCTGGTTACATTACGCGGGCCGCCATTACCAATATATGGCTCTACCATTCGGACTATCGTCAGGACCAAGGGTGTTTACCAAATTATTGGCAGCCTTGGTGGCTCATCTTCGGTCCTTGCCTGTGCGTGTCCAGTGCTACCTGGACAATATCCTGATCCAGTCCTCCTCTGGCCTCCAGGACCAGGGGTCATTGTCCAGGTACATGGGTTCTCCATTAAGAGTCATTTGCAGCCTACCTGCCGGCTCTCCATCTGGGAGCTATTATAGATACAAGCGAATATAAGCTATATCTGTCGCAGGAGTGGCAGGACAGCCTCAGGGATTGAGCAGGCCAAGAGAGAGAACACTTCCCTTGGCCCTGCTCTCCCAACTGCTAGGAAAAATGGTGTCCACCATCTCCATCATTCTGTGGGCACGTCTGCACGCTAGAAATCTTCAGTTGTTTCTTTTACCTTTCCAGAGGTCAGGCAGGAGCAGTTCACCGGCCATGGTCAGCGTCCCGAAGGAGGTAATCCAGTCCCTCAACTAGTGGATGTCCCCAGCCATCACCAAGGGCTGCCAGTTCAAGGAACTGGAGCGCCTCATTGTCACGACAGGCATCAGCCTCTTTGACTGGGGGGGGGGGGCGGCATCTCCAGTCGCAGATGGCTTGGGGGCAGTGGACCCAGAAGGACCGGACCCTAAACATCAACTGCCTGGAGCTCAGGGCAGTTTACCTTGCCCTCCAACACTTCCAGCAGTTGGTCTCCGGCAAACACATCTTAGTGCTGATGGACAACGTTGCCATGAAAGCACATGTCAATCGTCGGGGGGACCTACTCCAGATCCCTCATGCTGGAGGCCAGATGGCTGGACCTCTGGGTGGAGAAGCACCTGTTATCCATCACAGTGGAGCACATATCCAGGGTGTCAAACATGCAGGCAGACTGGCTCAGCAGAGCATCCATTGACTACGCCGAGTGGTACCTGTATCCATCCCTCTTTCGGGAACTGAAAAAACCATTTTGGCCTCCTGGAGGCGGATATGTTTGCCACCCCAGACAACTCTCAGCTACCAAGGTTTTACATTAGCTTTCTGGCACCGGGGCGGAGAGAGTCGATGCTCTCTGCAGCCCGTGGCCTCCAGGGTTATTGTATGCCTTCCCTCCTCTTCCCCTTATTCTGTTCTGCCCCAGCTACAGATCCCAAAGAACACAGCACACACAAACTGTGAATCAAACTTAGTTTACTCAAATAACGCAGTTTTAGCAAATGCCGGCTGTTAATAAAGTGTTCTTAACAGCCTGCCAGAATTCCACAGATAAGATATTCAGAGTCTTACTGGAGTTGGCAGAAAGCCCAGAAACAAGTTTGCAGAGACATCCCAACGCAATGATTAGCGAACAAAAGTTGTTTCCTGCAGCTTGTTACCAGCTGTGTACTTTCTTAAACAGGCTAAGGGAGTGGCCAATTAGCCCCAAGCCTTACTCTCGAGGAGACCTCCTCCTGAGGAACCACTCCTGCCTTTTGGCAGCTCTGCGTGCCTGTGCATTGAGAAGAGGCTCCTCCTCCTCCTCCTCTGCATTTAAAGGAGCCTCTGGAGGTTCTGAAGGCCCTGGCTGAATCCCTGCCTCTGGCCCCACATCTTCTTCAGCCTCCTCGCTGTCCGACTCAAGCGCCGGCTGCACAGGCTGCTGGCGCAACACCACACCAGCCTCCTCATCATCGGGATCAACAACAATCCATGCAGGCCGCTGGTGGGCCACAACATATTCCAAGGGTGATACGGAAGATCCTAGAGGAGAAGGCAGAGGGCTCCATACAAGCCATTACAATCTGCCAGCCTGCACTGCCTGATCTGTAAGTGTTCCTTGTGGCCATTATTTATTTATTTATTTGTTTCCATTTCTATACCGCCCTTCTCCAATAGGACTCAGGGCGGTGAACAGGCCATTACATCGGCCAGGAGGGTGTCTGAGCTGGCGGCTCTGTCCATGAGATAGGACCTCTTTGTTTTTCACAAGATAGTGTGACTTTGCAGCTGGATCCTTCCTGCATATCCAAGGTGAACACCTGGTTCCACAGGGCACAGGAACTGATATTGCCTAAGTTCTGCCCTCGCCTAGTCCACCTCTTGGAGAAAAGGTGGCACACCTTGGACATAAGGAGGGCCCTCCACATCTATGTCAAACGGACTGCTGACCTAAGGAAAACAGAGGCCCTGTTTGTTTCGTTCCAACCAGCAACTTTGGGCAACAGGGTCACCCCTTCCACGGTGGGATGATGGCTTAGATCAGGGGTGGGCAATTGTGGCTCTTTTACAACCTGTGAACTTCAACTCCCAGAATTCCTGAGACAGTTTGGCTGTCTCAGGAATTCTGGGAGTTGAAGTCCACAGGTTGTAAAAGAGCACAGTTGCCCACCCCTGGCTTAGATCAACCATTGCCAAGGCCTATGACCTTCAGGCCCTTCATAGACCTTCCTGGATAACTGTACACTCCACCCGGACCACGTCTACGACTGGCATGGCCAACGCAGGCCTCTATAGAGGAGGTTTGTCGTGTTGCAACTTGGTCCTCTCCTTCCCCTTTCATCAAGCACTATAAATTGAACATCTTCGCCTCGGCAGAGGTGGCATTTGGTCAGTGAGTGCTTCAGCATGTCCATATGGAGGAGGGGATTGCTGCCCACCCGTAGGACAGCCAGCTTTGGTATGTCCCATTCCTAGATGCTATCTCCACCACTATGGAGAAGGGGCATTAGTCTTACCTGATACGCTCCTTCTCATTGGGTGGAGATAGCATCCAGCTCCACCCTGTTGACCATCTGGTCCTCGGTCTGGGATGGAAAGGATGTTCGAGAACGACACATTAAGTCGGTCACTTTGTCTTCACCAAAAGCTGGGGAGCCCTAGCAAAACAGGTGTGTCCTAACAACTCTGACAGACTCAGTCCAATCAGCTAAGCAGATGCTATCTGCTACCTGGATGCTATCTCCACCCAATGAGAAGGAGTGTATCAGGTAAGACCAACGCCCTTTTGTCTCCGGTGCATATAAACAACAAGGTAATATAATCAGTGTACATACATATAAGCATACAAGCAAATTGATACAAACAAGTTAACATACAAACAAAGTAATATAAGGGGCACCAATAGGAAAAGGTAGTATAAAAGATGAGAAAGATAATAATACAGTCATACTACGTGGGTAAATATGCTTAGACATAAGGCTATACTATGCTAATTAGGTGTTCAGCAGAGTGACGGCATGAGGTGGAAATTGTCTTTGTGTCTAGTTGTTTTGGCAACTAGATGATGCAATGCTCTATAGTGGTGTCCTGAGGAGAGGAATTGAAACAGTTTATGTCCAGGATGCGAGGAATCTTTAGATATTTTCTCAGCCCTTTTCTGACCTATGCAGTATATAGGTCCTCAGTGGAAAGCAGGTTGGTTGCAGTTGATTTTTCTGCAGTCCTAACTATCCATTGAAGTCTGAACTTGTCCTGTTTTGTTGCTGAACCAAACCAGACAGTTATAGAAGTACAAATGACAGACTCAGTAATTTCTCAATAGACTATATCAGCAGCTCCTGGGGCAGTCTGAACTTTCTGAGCTGACGCAGGAAGGGCATTCTTTGTTGTGCCTTTTTAATGATGGTTCTAATGTTAGGTGTCCAATTCAAATTCTGGGAGATTATAGAACGTAGAAACTTGAAAGTCTCTATTGTTAATACTGTGTTGTCTAATATTGTAAGAGGGGGTGGAATAGAAGGATGAGTCCTAAAATCCAATTTTACATTGTTCAGCTCCAGATTGTTCTGGAAGCACCAGAGGGCCAGTTCCACCTCCTGTCTGTATGCAGACTTATCACCGTCTTGAATGAGACCAGTGACAGTTTTATCATTTAAAAACTTCAGTATTTTAACCAAGCAATCATTGGCAATGTAGACATTGGTATATAGAGAAAAGAGTACAGGTAGTCCTCGACTTAATTAATTAATTAATTAATTAATTAATTAATTAATTAATTAATTAATTAATTAATTAATTTTATATCCAACCCTTCTCCCCGAAGGGACTCAGGGCCCTAAGCCATGGAGTGCTTTAAAGGTGAGAACCAACACCTTGAAGCACACCTGGAAGACCACCGGGAGCCAGTGCAGCTCGCGCAGGAGAGGTGTTATATTGGAGCGCCATGTCGCTCCCGTGATCACCTGCGCGGCCACATTCTGGACCAGTTGGAGCCTCCGGGTGCTCCTCAAGGGGAGCCCCATGTAGAGAGCGTTAGCGTAGTCCAGGCGAGAAGTGACAAGAGCATGAGTGACTGTGCATAAGGAATCCCGACTCAGAAAGGGGTGCAACTGGCGTATCAGGCGAACCTGATAAAAAGCCCCCCTGGCCACGGCCGTCATATGCTCTTCTAAAGACAGCCGTGTGTCCAGGAGGACACCCAAGTTGCGAGCCCCCTCTGTGGAGGTCAATGACTCGCCCCCAATAGCCAGCGATGGCGCCAACTGGCTATATCGGGATGCCGGCATCCATAGCCACTGGGTCTTGGAAGGGTTGTCGAAGCCTGTTCCTCCCCATCCAGACCCGCACGGCCTCCAGACACTGGGACATCACTTCAAGGGCATCGTTGGGGTGGTATGGGGTGGAGATGTACAGCTGAGTGTCATCAGCATACAGATGGCATCGCACCCCAAATCCACGGATGATCTCACCCAGCGGCTTCACATAAATGTTGAACAGGAGTGGCGAGAGGACCGACCCTTGTGGTACCCCACAAGGGTAACCTTAATAACAGTTTGCTTAGTGTTCAAAATTACAATGGCACTGAAAAAAGTGACTTATGACCGTTTTTCACAGTTACAATCTTTGCAGCATTCCCATAATCATGTGATCAAAATTCAGATGCTAGGCAACTAATTCATATTTATGATGGTTGCTTTGTCCCAAGATCATGTGATCACTTTTTGTGATCTTCTGACAAGCAAAGTTAATGGGGAAGCCAGATTCACTTAACAACCGAGTTAACTTATCAACTGGGTTAACTTATCAACTTCAGTGATTCAATTAACAACTGGCAAGAAAGATCGTAGAATGGGGCAAAACTGACTTACCAAATGCCTCATTTAACAATAAAAAATTTAGGCTCAATTGTGGTCGTAAGTCAAGGACTACCTGTAATGAAGAGAGCACACAGCCTGGAAGTGGGGGGGCACCTTTGCTAATTGAATGGGTATTTGATGTGATTTTACCTAGCTTCTGTAAATCAGAACAGTGGCTAAGTCAGTGCTGGCTTTATTCTCCTTATTCTTCATGTGTACAGAATGGTCGCCTAAGGTAAATAAAGTAACAGTAGCATTTCTCTTTTAAAATTTAAAGAAGGAACACATCAGAAAACTTGAAAGGAAATTGAATCATTAATAGATTCAATAAAAATGTAGGTACAGATATTAGCATGACATACTATATATTTGTTACCAGAAGAAATTAGTAATTGTCTCCTTATGAAGTTTGGCTCTCAATAATGAATATG
This sequence comes from Arizona elegans, assembly GCA_022577455.1. Classification (NCBI taxonomy): domain Eukaryota; kingdom Metazoa; phylum Chordata; class Lepidosauria; order Squamata; family Colubridae; genus Arizona; species Arizona elegans. The sequence goes on from JAKOOJ010000002.1 coordinate 124,593,156, forward strand.
GTATAATGGCTTTGAAAAAAATATTATAGATAATGTTAATTTACTATTATAGGCTTGTCTGAGTTTTGAATCCAGATTTGAAGCTTAAAAACGGACAAAACAAGCATTGGTGAGTAAAGAAAAGTCCACTAAATATCTAATATTTTAATATTTTAATTTGAGTGTTAAGGAGTTATTGATTTTATGGAACTCTAATTTCTCTCCTTTCCTGTCTGGGTCTATTTTCCAATAAGGAAACTTGTTTCAGAAAAAGCCCATGGGGCACGTAATTTGAGGAGGAGGTAAAATTAAGGAAGATAGATAGGATCTGCAACACAATGCAAGTCTGTTTCTTATACATGCATTGATGTCACATTGCTCTTTTTCAGAAATGTATCTGGCTTTGAAGTGCTATTTATTGCATGTTTATGACTGGCTTTGATTTCATTTAAATAAAAAATGTGTTCTACTTTCTACAGTGTGGCTTTATTTCTTCAAACATAACTTTATCTCCTACTATGCTTAAGGGTAAATGAAAAACATTTCCCTATCCTGCACTTTCCCTGTGTGTTGTTATCACTTCAGCTATGGTTTATTTAAGCCACATGGCAAAGAAAACAATTGATTTCTCTATGTGAGAATGACTTTGAGTATCTTAATGCTGGGGCATAGCTAATTTATTTATTAATCAAATTTATATAGTTACCCATCTCATGAAAATGACTCTGGGCAGCATACAATAATCAATAATTAAATTTAGTTTAAAAAATAAAAATCAACATTAAAAATAGAGATTAATTAAAAGTAAAATATATACAAATCCCAAGTAGAGAGAGAATGAATACATCCACCTCAGTAATGGAGCCATCTAAACAAGTCACTGGCATAACCATATTTTGAGAGAATGTTTTGTAAAGGTAGGCATTGTTGCTAAAAATGGCCTTATTTCTGTATGAGATTAGATTGCTGAATGATTCAAATGCTGAAAAAGTGTGCTGTGATTAAAGGAGTAGCTCCAGTTATCATACAATACAATTTTGAGGGATGGTAATTCTTTTTTCGGTGCCTTCAGTGTTGACTCCTAGCAATTGCCTCAACAAGTCCCTGTGATTTTCTTGGCAAGATTTTGGAAGTGGTTTGCCATTGCCTCCTTCCTAAGGTTTAGAGAGAATGACCCACCTGGCTTTGTGCTTAAGGTGGGACACAATATAGTTTGTAACTTGGTACCTTAACCACTGCACAAACCGGCTCTTATAAGACTGTTATTTTACTATTATTACTTACAGAGTGGTAGTAGTATTTTAAGACTATTTGAATCCAGAGATGAAAAGATGCTTCAAAGGGGATGTGAACATGATTGTTTTATCTATCGAGACTCTTTAATGAAGCTTCAGTTTTACCCGGATGCACAGCAATTGCTGTATGCAAGAAAAATGCTTGTTTGTGTTAAGAAACCATCAAGATGCTGCAAACAAATTGTGCCATGTCATCACCACAAGGTCTTTGTGGTAGCTTTTTAATTCAAATGTATATTTTTCTGGCATCTTTATTGTCAAACGTGAAGCAAGCATATTCCATTCAATACAACCTACAACATTTTTGTTTACTTCAAATCCATTTTCAATGTAAATTCTTAGATCATTTATTTTAGCATTATAAATAGTGGTAAGTAAAATAATAGCCACAGTAATTTAAATTAAACATGTTAAAAATTAATATTGAACTCAATATGATTTTTGTAATTTCTGAATCTTATCCACCTAGTTTTAAGTATTTGCATTCCTAATAACATTTGCTAATACTAAATTTAGTTTATTTCATGATTGATAGTGAAACGCTTTCAGTCTGCAGAAGTGATTTTTTATTTAAGTGGTAGATTGTATTGTCTGTTGAACACAGACTATGACTACCACTTGGTGGCACTACCTGGTTTTAAGTAAAGCAAGCAATATTTTGGTTCTGGAAACTGAACAGTAATTTATACAAGAAGAATCGCTGGAGCTGATGCAAAATAAAAATATGTGTAATTATCTGAATTAAAAGATGAAGTTTAACTTTTCCTTACATTCTTTCTTGGATGTGCATCCATTGGTTTTACATATAACTTGAGGTGCAAACTTTTAGAGCCTGGTGCTTTGGTCATTTACCTCTTCCAGGCAGCTCAGTATAACTTTTGAATTAGTTGAGGTGTCCCAGTTCCTTCTTAAGTGAAGTTGTCATGGGAATCAGTAGGTTCCTATTCCCAGAACACTTGACAATCTTACCTTGGTTTTAATAAGGGAGAGTAGAGAATAGATTCCACACCTATACAGGTCTAAATCTATACAGATTTTGACTATCTCTATACAGGTTTTTGTAAAGGGAATATTTAAGAATCCCTGAGAAATTGAATTTAAAACATAATTTGCCCAAATGCTAATCCTTTATTCTTATACTCATCTTCTTTTTTTAAAAAAAAAACTCTAGAGATTGAATTACTATAAATTGTTTTAACTGAAATTCTATACTTCAAATTTACTGTATATTTATTTGTTGTACCTGTTTTTTGAGATAAATTATTGTGCATATGATAGACTTTTAGAAAGAAACATCAAGACTTGGAAATGGTAGGTCTATTTTAAAAGGACTATTTTTTTTGTTTTAAGGAGAGAAAATTCCTTTTATTTTGAAATCCTTCAGGTTTGTCTAATAGGCAAGATAAACTTCAGATATTATTTGATAGTTACAATATTAGATGATTTGAAAATGTATTATATAACATTTATCTCCATAATATAGAGTTTTCATACATGATAGCAATGCTTTTTAATGGAAACATTGTGAGATAGGCTGAAAGGGGGTGACTGGCTCAATTCATACATTCGTTTATCAATCATTAAATGCAAAATTAGCAATTGTGTATAAACATGGAGAGGCTTTTAAATATTTTACGTTGGAAGGGAAATTGTTCAAATAGGTTCTCTAAGAACTTCAGTGTTAGGATTAAGATTGAAACAAAAGTAGATCTATGTCCAAAAACGTTAACCTTAGAGCCAGTTTGATGTAGTGATTAAGGCATCAGTTTAGGAACAGGAGATTCAGAATTCTAGTTCTACCTTAGATTCAAAGCCAGTTGGGTGACAATTACTATATTTTTTGGAGTATAAGACAAACCTTCCCCCCCCCAAAAGTGGCCGGAAATGTTGGTGCGTCTTATACACCAAATACAGCCATTTTTGGCCTCCCGAAGCCCTGCCCAACTTGTTCCATTTTTGCAAAAAACAGGCCCATTTTTTTTGCAAAAACGGGGGCGTTTTTGCCCTCCCCCAGCCCCTAGGAGCATTCTGCAGGCCTCCCAAACCCTCTCTGTGCCTCGTTTTTTGCAAAAACGGGCAAAAACCAGCCATCTGCAGATCATTCTTTCAAAGAGGTGCCCTGCACAGATGCACATACAAAAATACTCCCTCCATGGCTTGGAGCCTCCAGTCTTGCAATCCTGTGCAGGGAAGGCAGAGGTTTGCTCCAAAGCTGCGGCAGAGTGTTGTACAAGGAGACCTCCGGAGCTACAGTAATATTTCTGAAATGGTAACTTTTAACACCGTACTGGGCTACGTGGGTCGGGACTAAAGAACAGTAAAAAAATTGTGGATACTGGTAGCTGCTGCTACAGTACCCTTTGGAAGACCAGTGCAAGATGCGTGGAGTCCGTCAGTTGGCCTCCTGCTGCTTTTGCAGCCGCAGTTGGCTGCAAAAGCAGCCACGCTTGCTGGAGGCCGCAGCCTGAGTGGCACCCGCAAGTCAGATGTTTCGTAGATGGTGGGATGGCATGCTGCGACCCTTCAGAAGACTGGCACGAGGGGCCACTTACCCCGTCCCTGCCTCATACCAGTAGATGGGGTTGGAAAATAAGGAACAACCTCCCCCCCCCCCCGAAAATAAGGCCAAGCCCTTATTTTGGAGTTCAAAAAAATATAAGACAGGGTCTTATTTTCGGGGAAACACGGTAACAAGTTTTATCTGTTTTTCTTGTTTCAACATAAGCTTTCATCAAATCCGATTAAAGAGGAGAGAGTCGGTTTTAGAGTACATTGTATGAATGGTGTATAAATCTTCTGTATTAACGTCGTGCGCTTAAGACCTTTCTATTTCACCAAGCCGGCCTGACCTAAGTTTTTTCCCCTTATTAAATGGAAATTTTAAATTTGGTTTTAAATTATTGGGGTTTTAATCTGTTCAGCCAAATTATTTAATTTCGTTTTAATCTATTTTAAATTTTGTATTTATATGTTTTATTCCATGGCTGTTCACCGCCCTGAGTCCTTCGGGAGTAGGGTGGTATACAAATTTAATAAATAAATAAATAAATAAATAAACGCAACTACCGGTATAAAAATGTAGTTTCTATTCTAGATGTTTTTCTGATTAACATAAATAATGGTTGTTAGAGCAACATCTATGGGTATGGTCTTAAATTATTGAAATTTATACTAAGCGGATCTCTCAGCAATCGCAAGTGAAACAAAAATTGCGTATGTAATAAGCAAAAACTTGTTAGCAGCTTTAATGAGTGTTGAATCGCAGCTAGAGGAAACTGCTAGTTATTTACCACTGAAAAGATACTCATTTTAAAGATAGTCATGTGACAAAGGTGCATGCTATGCAAATTCTTAGTACACAAAACAGTAACATTTCACTATTCTAAATTGAGAAGATTATGGTATTAATTTATTTCACATAATTGTTTTACCCTTTTCAGATAGGTAAGTTTGTTAATGGAACATAATGTATGTTATTAATGTTCAAAGAGACTAACCTACTTTAAATAAATTAAAGGTTCTAGTTTGATGTAGATATGGCAACGTCTAATTTAGTTTAATTAATGTCAGGACTGTACTTGGATAGGAGACTAGTACATTTTAGAACATATCAGATTTGGATTGTGAAAAACATTTGGAGAAAAGAAGAAAGAAATGGCATATTACTTCTATATTGTTGATCAGAAAACTACAATGTTGTTTTCATAAAGGTACCAGTAGTTAAGCTCAGTTCAAGAGGCATTACATTTTTAAAGGTGGCAAAACCTAGCCAATTTTACTGATCATGAAAAATCAAGCAATAATCCTTTGCTCGGTGCAATTTAACAGATTTCCATTCCTTTCCATCCATAATACTTTTGAAGACACTGCTTAAATAATAGCAACAGCGCTTAGACTTACATACTGCTTCACAGTGCTTTACAGTCCTCTCTAACTGGTTTACAGAGTCAGCATATTCCCCCTAACAATTTGGGTCCTTATTTTATCAACCTCGGAAGGAAGAAGGATGAGTTAGCCATGAACTGGTCAGGATCGAACCCATGTCAGTGGACAGAGTTAGTCTGCAATACTGCATTCTAGTCACTGCGCCATCACAGCTCCTAAATAAGACATATAATTATTAATAGGGCTGAATTGTGACTCAAGGCTGGAATTGGGGATATTACTGAAATTGAAAAAAGACAGGGAGAAGACAGGCACACAATTATATTTTTATTGTTCACACAATTCAGAAAAAGTAGAAATAAATAATAAAGTACCTAGTGATTTAGAGGAGGGAAAGATGAGAATTCAGGGAAAGAAGACAACCCTCTCCATCCAAAAAATTCAGATTTATTATTGTAATAGAAATGAAATTCCTTTTATCTTCAGTGCAAGCATGCAGGCACATGAATGTTTATTTTTTTAATACAATGAAACTGCTGGTAATCTTATTTCATTCTGTCTGCTTCGTTACATAAGCATTCTTCTCCGTGAACAAAGTTTCATGAAGCTCTCCCAAGTATAATGGAAATAAGGGAGAGAGGCTTGTGAGAGAACAGTGAGATGTGTGAGCCTGGAGAATTCAGCAGTCAGCCTTATTATTTTGTCTAGAGGATTTTTGTAGTTACGAGAATCAGAGAGGATATCTATCTCTATTGATTGAATTGCTGGGGAACTCTCTGGAAAGGCGTGGTGAATGATTTCAGATAAAGAGAAGAAAATTGGGTGACCCCTAAACTTGATCACCGTGTTTTCAAAAGATGTACCATTTTCCTATTTTTTCTTCCTTTCTTTAGAACTAAATCTTATCCTTGAATGTGATAGAGGCTACAGCAAGAGCCTGATGATTCTTGTTAATGTTTTATTTTGTTTAAGCCAACCTTCCATTTGTCTGAAATGAGGAAAAATTGTTTCAGAAAAGGGCAGTTACATAGATCATATATAATTTAGCCAAGCTCTCTTTTCCATTCTTAATCTTGAGGGTTACTCTGCCAATCATTGGTTTACCCATTAGAAATCCTCACACTAACTATATGTGACTACATTTAAAGTTAGGTGTGTTCCCTTCCACACCATCTGCCCAGTGAACATCTGCTTTTTATATGGTTCATATTGAAATTTCTTGTTGATTTAAGTTTATTGTCTAGTGTTGGTTCCTCATATCATGACTTCTGCTTCCATGTGGACTTATATCCACTTAGTCATAACTAGCTTGGTCTTTCCATTATCATCCCTAATGAACAACTGCTGTATGTTCTTATATATAATACATATATTAAACTTATAAAGCATAAGGTAGAATCTGTTAGTGTCCTTTCAATATGAAGTGACACCCCCCAAAAAAAGTATTGTGTAAGAAAATGGTGAGAAAGCAATGATCTATTAAGGGTTCTTGTTTTGTTTTGTTTGGAAATAAAAGAAGTAGTTATTTTGTACGACTACGTGAGTATATATATATGTACTTTCATTGCTAATCAGTTATTTTATATGCTGGTATCTATTTTCCCTCTGCTCATGACTCTTGAAATCCAATTTATGATAATTTCTAATTGAATCTGACAAATCTTTAACTTTACCTGTATTAGTGGGCATCAGCATAGCATTTAATTTGGTTATATGGTTAAATGAGCTAGCATTTGAATGAGGACACCCTTATAGCGTCTGAAATAATAATATCTTAGAAAAGGTTGTCACTACGCAGTAAGTATTCAGTGAATATTAACCTACTTGTAATAAATACAATTAATAATGTACATAGAAGAAAAATGATGTGCATTTTATTTTAAAAAATTCTTCGTCAAAAGAAATGGGCAGCATGGATATGACAGGAAGGTTGAATCTAACCTGAATTATAGAATGACCTAGGAAGTTTGCTCAGAGGGGATTGCCGAATAATTATGTTAATATGCAATTATCACCTCATTTCTTTTGTAGTAACTTCAAGATGTAGTGTAGTAAGGGTGTTATAGCAAGTGCTGATAGTTTGCAAAAATAGTGATGTTTGTGATTTCCTAGACAATAAGACTAGCCTGGGGCATTTAAGTGATAATCTGTCATTCTGAAGATGGATCTGACCTTTGTGCTTCATTTCTTAAAGCTTACATGATATGACTACAGGCAGCTCTAACTGCAGAACTCATTAAGATTTTCTATAAAAATAAAATCATTTTTAAAAGAACCACTTTAAAAGTTTATTTTCAGTTTTGAAGGGAAAAGGAAAAAATCTCAAGACGATTCTTTATAGAGCTGTCTATTTGAACTAATTTGGGCTGCAGTTCAATAGCTATCAGTAAATGAAGATTTAATATATCGCTTGGGTAAAGAGGATGTCCCTTAAATCCAAATGGCTGTTAAACCTGATTTTATGTTATTTGTTCCACTATGCGGTTCTTAAAAATAAGATTATTTGCAGAAAAATCTTAATGGGCAAACTCACAATTTAAAAAGTTTGAATGAAATATTTGTCTGCTACATATCAAGGATTTAATATAAAGATATAACATTGATTGGCCTTGTCTGGACTTAGAATTTAAGGAGAGCCAGACATTAATATATGAATGGGAGATCACCAGAGACTACTAGATGTGTAAGCTAAACTGAAAAACGTTCAGAAAAAAGCAATGTCAACCCATTGGTATCCTATATTGTTGCCAAGAAAACTATATTGATTTATCAATACAGTCACCAGGAGTTGAGCTTGACTCAGTGCAACTTTAGCTATAGTAGAGTTTCCCAAGTGCAGAGGTATACTTCCTAGAGTAGGTGCAGAGCCCAGAGGAGGCATGAATAACCCTTTAATTATCTTGTTGCAATAAATCCACATTTCCCAAAGTTTCATGGTATTTTCATTGTTCATTTATGTTCACTTTGGTATTAGGATTTTTAGGATAGGTCTGTATATTAAAATTGCACAAAAACATGATATGATAGCAAAATGTGTTAAGAACTGGCCCCTTACCTGGAAGCAAGCTACATTGAAAACAGTGTGACTTACTTCTAAGTGCCCTGTTTCCCCCAAAATAAGACATCCCCTGATAATAAGCCCAATCGGGCTTTTGAGCACATGGCAATTTTCAGGGTTCAAAAAAATATAAGACAGGGTCTTATTTTCAGGGAAATACGGTAGATATATATATAAAACTAATTTCAAAAAGTAATCTTAATAATCCAGCTATGTGTCAGTGTTATTGCCTATTTGAATGTGAAGGAAGTATGATATCAGTATGCATATATAATGTCATAACTGGATTTGAATGTATAATTTATAATTTAGTGACTAAAAAAGAGACCATAATTAAATGAATTTTAAATATTTGTGTCATCTTATTTTAGAAGTATATAAAGACAAATGCATTTCAAAATGCATTAATGGAAGGGAAATAAATTATTTGTTTTAATGTACTTATTTGTCGGGTAATGTTTTATCCATTTGTCATCAGTTTTTTGTGAAAAAAATGTTTTTAAATACAGGAAGGAAAAGTACTTTCAATGTTGGTATAGATGGATGGGAGTTTTACAGTATAAAACTTTAAGGAGATAGTGGAAGCTTATTTTATATCTCATCTGCACAACTTGATTTCCTTAATGCTACACCTGTATAAAAGGATTATTCAAAGATTAAATTTGAAGATTCAACTCAAAGGTTTTTATATTACCCATTACCCAATCATATTTGAATCAAAGTATCTGATTAATTTTCTAAATCAGCAGTAATTCAAATTAGGATGGAACTAATTTAAAAGCTTTCACTAAGTAATAAAATCTTATGGCATTTATTAAATTTCTTAAATATAGTTCTTTTTGTATTTCTATTCAGATTTTCTAAATTGTAATCTAAACTGAATGTTAAATGCTGAAAATATTCTAGTTTACACATAAACTGAGTATACTGAGTACATTAGTTTGTGTTAGCATAGAACTGAAAAGTACACAAATGCATTGTAGTCTCTTCTGTGGTTAATCTTAGAAACTTTAATCTATATTTACTATGGAATAAACAAAGTTAGAATTTTTAATTGTGAGAATCTGCACTTCAATTTTCCAGAGTATTTCAGAGCACTATCAGAAGTGTTGGAAATGTCCTGTAAAAGGGATTAAATTGCTGAAATCAACAATTTGAAATGGATGATGTAATACATTCTTTCTGTATAAATTAATAATTTTGATAAGAAGACTACAGTTTAAAATAGTTTGATATATGGACAGTGAATTTAATACATTAATTAACCGATTATTGAAAAAAGTGATGCATAGCTATATTCTTAACTTGATGTTTTTTCTGACTATTTTATCCAATTGTTTGATCTTCAAAACACTTTATCCAGTTAAATGTCAATTGAACAAGCTTTGTTGTGTGTAAACAAAATTTTACATAGTATTTACAGAATATAATTGAATAATTATCCAAAAAAATAACTTTGTCCATTGTATTTTTCAATTTTGCACTTAAAACAATAATATTAGAATTAGTAGTGCAGCTTGGTATCTTCATGCAGAGTTAGGAAAGTTCTCTTGAAGTCATTCTGAAAATGATAATTTTATTTTTGAAGCAAATATAATATTCTTAGTTTATCACCCTGCTGTTCAGGGGGCACCAATAAAATTGTTTTAAATGGGAAGCGTCTGTTCTTTTTTTGAACCCCTAACACCAGAACAGATGGGTGGAACATGGAACATGAAAGGTTTTACCTCAGAGGTGGCAACAGTGAAGCCACTCATTAACACTGAATTTACCACTTCGTTAACAACGTTGCTTCCTGTTGAGAAAAGCTAATGTAGTTTCTCAAATTGACTGAGCATATATTTGTCTAGGTCTGTGAATGTCATGAGCTGGAGAAAATACAAATATTTTTACAGCATAAATATTCTAAATATTGAAATAATTTCTCTACTTGCATTTTGAAGAATAGAAATGTGATGCTTCAGATTTCATTTTTTATTTTACTTGCAATATTTTACTCCTGCCTGAGCTTGTTCTCATTTTTAAATTTCTATGCATAAGATTTACTAGTTGGGATGCTGCATTGTTGTCATTTTTATACTGATTACACAATACATACTTTGTTAGGAATCAGTGTTTATTCTTTTGTAGACTTATAAAATTGCAGGGAATTCTAAAAGTGAAAATATTAAGCAATTTTATCTAACGGAGCCATATCCATTCATCTAATGGATATTTCATCCTTGCGTATGTATTGCTTTATTTTATATAGAAATCAGATAAGTTTTAGACTAGATTTAAAGCATAGTTCTGACATTGCTTATGTACTGTTAACAAATTAGATTTGAAATCTATTTACAACCTCTCCTAGATTTGTGTTTTTTTTAAATTGTCTAAAAACATTTTCAAATCATATCGCAGATGATTATATTATCGGATGCTAAAATAGCAAACTTTTTTAGGCAGGATTGTGCCTACCATACAGGAAGCGGAAATGATTGGTTTTAAGGTATCTGCGTGAGGAGGAGGGCATGAATGGGTACAGGCAAAATCAATTTACTTAGGATAGCAGTTCCAGTTGCGATTGTTAAACGAATCATGTGTGTAATGTCACATGACTGTGTTTTGCAACTTTTTGCCAGCTTCCCCATTGACTTTGCTTGTCAGAACCCACAAAGAAAGTTGCAAAAGGTGATCATGTGACTGCATTGTAACAGCAACAGTTGTCAAGTGATCGAATTGTGATCATCTGGATGCAGAGGCGCTGCAACAGCCACATCTTCAAGAGTCATCTGTAAATCTTCTTCAGCACTGTAGGGACTTCAGAAAGTCACTGAATGAGTGATTGCTAACTGAAGACTACCTGTATAAGATAAACATAAGAATCTAGTAACGCATCCTTTCTCTGCCAGACCATGCAGGGTTGGAGGGAAAAATCCATCTGGTTCAGTTCCAAGCTGGGAGAAAGGCGCTGGAAGTAAAATGGAGGCTGATTGAAAAGAAAGTTTATTGATGAACAGAACTACAACATGCAGTTCTGGGACAGATGATCAAATGATTGAATGAGTGGATGAGTGTTTATAGGTTTCTGTGACTTTGAAGTTTGATGTTCTGAGGAGTGTGCAATGAAGGGGTTTGTGTCTTTTGCTAAATAATGGTAGGTTAATCCTATTATGTTCTAAAAGATAATGTCCTCCCTTAATCCCATCACCCTGGAGCTGAAGATGTTTTGTTTATGAGTAGATTGGCCAGGATTTCTTAATGGGCCCAAAATCTCCATGTCTAAAGATTTCTGCTGGAAGCTATATTACTATGCAGGAAATTGGGATTGGAATATGTTTCTCCATTTTTCCTTTGGGGAAATATAATATTCTGCCTCTTTTAATATTCCCCAAAATATTTCATCCTTCTAGGAGGGGGGAGAGGGCTTCCCACAGCAGTTTTCATATTAATTGTAGACGCAAAGTCTCTTTTTCCATAGTTAGTGCAGAATGAAGCAGACTGGTTCAAATAATAAGTCATTGAGTATTGTAGTGTGTGTGTGTCTTTGTGTGTCTGTGTGGCCACAATAGGAATTAGAACCTCCTGATTTTACAAGCTTTTTGCCACAGTTATTGAGCAAACTTGGCTTCCCCCATTGATTTTACTTGTCAGAAGCCCTCTAAGACAGACATGTCAAATCCACGGGCTGCATTTGGCCCGCAACAGGCCGCAGAGTTGGCCTGTGGAGCCATCCCAAAGACAGAGGAACTGGCCCCTGCCGCCCAGGGACCAGCCACGCTCCCAATCAGCCACGCCCAAGTCAGCCCCCCCCAAAGGGCAAACAAACTCCTGATGCAGCCTGTGATGGGATCAGGTTTGACACCCCTGCTCTAAGAGGACCTCATAAGTAGCAATCACATGACCCTACCTGGTTGCCAAGTGCCTGAACGTAGTTGCCCACTGGGACATTGCAGTGGTTGTAAGGGTGAGGACCAGTCATAAATCATTTTATTCAGGACTGTCATAACTTTGAACAGTTTTTCAATGAATGATTGTAAATCAAGGACTCTCTGTATGTTCTCCAAATATAATTTTAAATTGAAATTGATAATACTCTAGACATTATTTTTTCTGAATAACCTTATGAACATTTGTCCTTGGTACATTAGTAATGCAGCAATATCTGGAAGGTTGCAGGTTTTTCACTCTGTATTAGTAATTAACTTTTTTTACATGTGTATGGTAGCTCTGAATGGGAAAATAAATCCATAATGTAGCCTTGATAGAACATACAGTGCAAATCCTTTATATTCCTTTTAATTTTCTTATCTCCTGGTTTTTCCAATGTGTTCATTGTGCCTACAATATTAAATTGGACAAGGTTTCTTGATTTACTGCATATGCAGTGGCAATTATAATTTAAGAGTACAACTTAGCATTTAAAATCTCAACTCTTTATTACATGCAGAAATTTCAACAAGATATTTCTCACATACTGAGAAATTTTACAAGTGGTAAGCACTTTAGCTGATTTTACAGTTTTTTAAAAAATCTAATCTCATATATTGACATAATGGGCTTACAAATATGATTACATACATGAGTACTAGGATGATTGTAAGGTAGACTGTTGACTAGAAATGATCATCTTATGTAGAAGTGTTTGTCGAACTTCATCTTTATTTGTGATCTTTATTTTTATTTTTTTTCACAATACTGTGAATAAAAAATATTTTTATCTTTTTAACAATACTGTTAAAAGTATTGTTTTGATGAAAATATGTGGTGCATTCATTATATAAAATGAATGATGCTTTGCTACTCAACTATGTATATTATAATATGGTGTTTTATTCTGTTAAACGTAAAATCTTCCTTGATTTTAATTTGTGGAATGTTTGTAATAAGAGTGAAATCCATCTGAAGAAATACTTCCAGACAAAGTGCATATGTAGTACATGAAGCTTTGTGTACATCTCAGTGCATCTCTCTTGAATGATTTGTGCATGTCTGCTCTATAATTCTACATTGAATTTAAATTTTGGAACTAGGTACACTTCTGAAGTTATTAATCTATTCATTACTATGGTAGTATGTTTTTGTATGTGTGATTTTCAGTGACATAATATTTTTGAACTATCATGTTTAATCTTATAACTATTGTTATGCTAATGTGCATTCTAATATGGATCTTTTTATTTTTTTACTTTAGAGTAAAAGTGCTTAATGGACAGAGAATGTCAGCAGTATGGATGAGGCAGAAATCAACACTGAGATCATTGGTGCTAAAGAACTGCTAGATGACAGTAATTTCATCTCTGAGAAGTGTGGCATTCCCAAATTAGAAGAGAGTGAAACATCATTTCAGAATAATACATTGACTTTGCCTGAAGATCTATCAACAGACAAGTCTGAAAACGCCTTAAGTGGGGGCCAGACATCTATATTTATACATACTGGGGCTCCTGCTGTTTCTAGTGAAAATTTTGTTCTGCCTACAGAAACTTCTGTTAATGGACCAGTTCCACACTCCAGTTTAATTAAGATTTCCATTATGAAACAAAGCAGCATTTCATTAACTAATGCACAAGCTGTGGGTCATCAAACAGATTCTTCTTCATCTGTCACAGTGGTACCTGATCTTCAACTTCCCACAAAACCATCAGCCCAAAATTCAAGTCCAGTTTTGTTCTTGTTACCTGAAGCAGCACATGCTAAGAACCTATCACATTCCATGAAAAATCTACCTCCCTCTGCTTCAGTTGCTTGTGATGTAGAGCCATCAATAGGAAAAAGCATAAAATCAGATAGCACTTTAGTAAGCCAAGTAGATGTGAGTGAGGATAACAGAAATTCATTAGGAAAAGATGATGGTAGCAAATCAATAACAGGGATTTCCTCAGCTGCAGGTGACTTCAGATCAGAAAGTGATATAAGTTGGGATCCACAGAAAGAATACATAGAATTCCTTATGACAAATGAAGAAACGGTAGAAGAGCCACCAATTCAACCTAAAGTTGGCATACAGAAAAGGAGAAAAAGAAAGATGGACGTTAGCAAAATAACTCGCTATACTGAGGACTGTTTTAACGAATCCAATTATATTCCTGACAATTCTGAATCAGTAGATATTGAGTTTTTGGAGCAGAGTGAGAATGTACAAGTAATAGAATCACAAAAATATTCATTAGCAAGAGTAAAGCCTGAATCTACAGATGAGGAATTGGAAGTTGTGGATGCCATCCAGCAACTGATTTATAATCCAAGTAATAAGTGTGTAGATGATATTTCCCCTGTTCACAGTAGCACTTTTCTTTCTAATACTTTATTGAACAAATGTGAACAAGATGATTTGGAATCACCATCTAACTTCATTTCTGATGAGCCATCTTTTTATCCCTGTACAAAGTGCAATGTGAATTTTAGGGAAAAAAAGCATCTGCACAGGCACATGATGTATCACTTGGATGGCAACAGGCACTTTCGTCATTTAAATGTTTCGAGGCCTTATGCATGTAGGGAATGTGGCCGGACCTTTAGAGATCGTAATTCCCTTCTTAAACATATGATAATTCATCAGGAAAGAAGACAGAAATTGATGGAGGAAATTCGTGAATTAAAAGAACTTCAGGATGAGGGTAGGAGTGCACGGTTACAGTGTCCACAATGTGTGTTTGGTACCAATTGTCCCAAAACCTTTGTGCAGCATGCTAAAACCCATGAAAAAGATAAAAGATACTACTGCTGTGAAGAATGTAACTTTATGGCTGTGACAGAGAATGAACTTGAATGCCATCGAGGGCTTGCTCATGGGGCAGTAGTGAAATGTGCAATGATCACTACAGACATTACCCAGAGAAAAACACACAAAAAAGCATTAGTGAAAGATTCCTATATGGAATCCTCAAAAAAGACAGTTGACTATATGTGTAAAATGTGTCCTTTTACTACATCAGCCCGAAGCATTTTAAAAAAACATGTGGAATATTTGCATCCATCAGCTTGCATAGATCCCTTTGGCAGTCGCCTGAGACTAGATAAAAGAAAAAGGCTCGGAATAGAGGAAGCTTTAAATTTTGGTAGCAGGACTAAACATTTAATCAAGCAAGCATCTGCCTTTCCAAAGACTTCTGTTTTAAAACAAGATCTGAAACGACCATTTGGCTCTGCATTCCAGACAAGTCACTTTGCAAAACTCCACAAGAGACCCTCCAGGATACAGAAGGCTCGGAAAAGCGTTGCACAGTCAGCTGTAAGTGTGTATAGTCAAAGCTCTGCAGACAGGTTTATTTTGAATAGAAATAGTAGTGACCCAAATCCTAAAGATTTACATCATGCAGGAAATCTAAAAACTATGCATGTATGTGTTTGGGTATATATATAAATACATATATACACACATACGCATACATACATACATACACACACATACGCATATCTAGGATTGTGAAATCTAGCGGTCCTTTTTTTTTTTACACTTAAAAGGGGATGCTACAAGATCTGTCAGGTTGTTACCTTTATTGTCTTAAAATAATTCTTAAAATAAGGTTTATTGTGGATTCTCTTAACTGTGATGAAAAAAGACGAAGAGTCTATAAAAAATAAGCATGTAACTGTAAAAAAAAAAAATTGATTAAAAGACCCAAAAGGGGAGGATCTGTAGCAGGAGATGATTTGGACAGTTTTCCAGGCATTCTACATAAAATGACTGTTGTTGTTTTGCAGAAACTTGCTGGGAAAAAAGACAGCTATGAAACGGACGATGAAAGTTCATGGGATAATGTTGAACTGTGTGATTACACTACACGGTCTGTGGAGGATGGCTCTTACAGTGATATTAATCAGGACCATGTAAACCTGTTCCCTTTATTTAAAGGTAAAATGGAAGAAGAAGGTGGTGGTAAATCGTCTCTTAGATATGAACAAAATGATGGATTTTATTTTGAATATTATGAAGATGGCGAAGGTAACAATTATCTGCATGATTTCCAAGATCATCATCATTTGGAAAACATAGGTACAACATTGCCAAAGCATAATTCCGTTTTTCACTGGACTGATTTATCACTTGAGAAAAAAAACTGTCCATACTGTCCAGCAACTTTTGAAACTGGTGTTGGATTGTCTAATCATGTCCGTGGACATCTTCACAGAGCTGGGTTAAGTTATGAGGCACGCCATGTTGTCTCACCTGAGCAGATAGCTACAAGTGACAAAATGCAGCATTTCAAAAGAACTGTGACGGGTACCCCAGTGAAACGAGTTAGAAAAGGTAAGATTTTTCTTCAGGTTTTCAGCATATAAGAAATATAGACTAACATGAATATTACCTCATTTTATAGTATCCTGACTACTTTTTTATTTGTTCTCTTGTTTGAATGTTTTAACGTGTATGTTTTAAGTAAGCTGCATCCTAATGTCTGGCAAATGGATAAATCACTCATTTTTCTTTGTAGCAATTGAGAAATCTGAAAGTTCTACAGAACACACATGCCAGCTCTGCGGAGGTTGGTTTGACACTAAAATTGGATTATCTAATCATGTGCGAGGACACCTAAAAAGGCTTGGTAAAACCAAATGGGATGCGCATAAATCTCCAATCTGTGTTCTCAATGAAATGATGCAAAATGAAGAAAAATATGAAAAAATCCTTAAGGCATTGAACAGTCGTCGTGTTATTCCCAGACCATTTGTTGCTCAGAAACTTTCATCAAATGATGACTTTTTGTCTCAAAATGTTATACCTCTTGAAGCATACCGCAATGGCCTAAAGACTGAAGATATATCGGTGTCTGCATCAGAGGAGGAAAGGCTGAATTGCCTCAATGAATATGATGAAGCAAAATCATTACTGCATGATGAAAAAAAAACCCAGTCACTTACACTGATAGAACTCTTGAAAAATAAAAGGATGGGGGAAGAAAGAAATTTTGATATCTCCCCTCAAAAGATTCATAATCAAACCGCAAGAAAGAGGTTTGTTCAAAAATGTGTTCTTCCATTAGATGAAGATGGTCCTTTGATGTATCAACCACAAAAAATGGATTTGACTGTACAGTCAGGTAAGATATTGTTTTTGTAACTGCTGTTCTATTAGATTATAATTGAAATCTGTGTTGAGACATATGTTTGTGTCTATATGTATTTCTTTATTCCAAAATCAATTCTTATTTAAATTTTTTCTTTTGCAAAGTTCTTGTCAGGAAAAAAAATAATTTCTTACCCAAAATTACCTATATTTTGAACGTGCAGGCCAAGTTTTGAATAGAAAACAATTTTGCTTTGTAGTTGCCAAGGGATAATTGAAATAGGTACATGTGAACATCTTCTTAATTCTTTGTTTTATGTTTATTGTTATATTTGATAGAAAGAGAATACATGATAATTAATAATTTGATAAAATGTATTGACAGTCAAATAACTGAAAATAACAGACATCGTTGTTTCGTTATCTGTAGTAAAAAATGTCAGCATTTCCCTTAAGTTAATATATGCCTGATTGGTTAAATGGATGATGTGTGGTTATATGTGAGCTATTGGTAGGGTATATGTATCCTACCGTGTTTCCCCGAAAATAAGACTGGGTCTTATATTAATTTTTGCTCTAAAAGACGGATTAGGGCTTATCTTCTGGTTAGGTCTTATTTTGGGGAAAATACGGTACTAAATGCACCCACCTGGCTGACAATCTTAACTGGGGCTTATTTTGGGGGTAGGGCTTATATTACGAGCATCCTGGAAAATCATGCTAGGACTTATTTTCCGGTTGGGTCTTATTTTGGGGAAACGGTAGGAAGGCATCTGTGGTAGCGATAGCTCTGTTTACCATCAGGATTCTGATACAAAATCTCAGACTCTCTTTTGAATGAAGATTCTCTAGAAATTCAGTCAGTAATTTCAGTCTTTATTTCAGGGTCCTTAGTATAGTTTCAGAATGCTCTTCTTAAATATGTTTTTCAATCATAATTGTCAGAGATTATGCTGGAGTTCTTTGCCAAGATGTCTGCATAATGTGTATTCCAGCTACAATAATATCTTGCTCTAGTTTAAGTAATTATTTTATAATTGCGGCAAAAATGCAGGATGTTGTTTTATGGGTCTTTCAATAGCAGTATGATGCAACAATCAGACTGTCACTGGAAGATATTACATGATCAGTAGATTCATGTGATTTGCTTGTTGTACCGCTACAGATTGCATGTAGTGAACCAAATGTTTATTAGGCCTCTGCAGATCTTTCAGTGACCAAACTGCCTCTCTGGATTTGTGGCATGAAAAACGAAAAGCTACATCGCTCAAAGACTGAAGTCAGCAGCTTGACACTCTCTTGGGGTTTTACGAGCATGTGGATACTGTCATATTCTGGATCCAATAGAGTATGTTGGAAGAGTGATGTGAAGAGTCCTCTTTGAAGGATCTGCTTATGTCTAATGTTTATATGGATTAAATGCATCCTCATATAAAATTTGTTACAATTAAAATGATGTCTCTTAAATGGGAAAGCATTCAAGTGTTTGATTCTCTACTTGCAGTCTGAAATTATATAGTAAGTCACCAGGTACAGTACATGAGACTGCTGATTATGCTTTTACTTTTACCTATGTAGATAACGTAGCTTTACAGGAAAACCTCTATTTACTAAGTACAAGGGGCTGAAAAGATGAGTAATATGAAATGCATGAATAATGCAATGAAGTGCTTTAAAATAAGAGGTAGGAACTCAATAAAGCCTGTCAGACAATAGTTGGCTAAAAATAATGTATTTGATATTTGTGTTATGCTGCCTAATACTGATTAGCACTATATTCTAGGCTTCAATCAAAAATAATGAAAGAAATTGCATAATACCAACTGTTATTAAAAGAACTTTTAATTCAAATTAATATAGGATTTGATTGTTAATTTATACTGCTACTTACTTATTAAAACTTTTGTAACCCTGATTTTGAGCAGTAATGTTTAAATTCATGAAAATTAGTTTTTGTGTTGCATACATCTAAAAATGAAATCTTAAAAGCACCAAAAATTTTCTTACATACTGAAATGTAAATAATGTGAAAATTTTTTTTGACAGTGTTGTCCAAGACTAAACTTTTATATGTGCATGGAAATACAGTTAAGAAACCATTGGCAGTGTTTTTTTTCCCCTGATGTAGTTTGGTATTGCTTCACTATGTGTTTTTTTCTGTGATAACTAAGATGTTTGTTGATCATTTATTTAGCACAAAGATTTTAGCAAAAACTACAAATCATTAACTTTCATTATTGATTGCGCATTCAGAGTAATGAAGATAAAATGCACCGAATGAAATGTTTTGTCTAACAGCTGTGCAGTGGTGTGTTTTACCACCTTTTTCTCCAAGCCCTCATCAGCAACCTAATTTAGTATTGAGCCTTTTACAGTCTTGTGGGTAAAACACTTTAATTACCACTTTGTCAACTAGACTTTCTAATTCTCTTTATTGGGAACATTGCAAGCTTTCAAACTTCTTAACAGAACTGTGCCTATTCAAATTGCAGAACTGTATTTTGGAGTTAGGAAAGGAATCTGTGTAATGCGAAAATCAGCAGCAAAGTGATAATAGTTGTTAAAGTCAGCAAAGTTTAGGGATTCAAATCATGCATTTCATTTTTCTTACCCAAAAGGATGTTTTGTGCCAGATAAGTAAATAATAACTATGAGCTAGTCTTTCCTTATGAAACAATTGCACTGACGCACTGAACATTCTTAAAACAATTTTTAATCCAGGGTTTTTCAAAACAAGTTGAGAGTTTCATTTTTAAAGAGAGAACTGGATTATAGTTTTCTTTTGAATGATAGGTATACCTGTGAAGCTTAGAACGTGTGTGCATTGCAATACGGCGTTTACAAGTGCTGTTAGCCTGTCCAACCACTTACGCGCTTATGCACGAAAGAAGAGTGCTGGACTTTTGACTGGGACAGGTATGTTTGTTACAGATGTAACTTCAAGTCTGTCTATCTACATTTTCCTCATCAGACTTGAAAAAATTCATATAATTCAGTTGACATTTAAAATTCTCTGAAGAAATTGAATTTAAAATTATAGCAACGTATAAAAGTGTGTTGCTATCCCATTTTTTTCATGAATTGTTTTATTTTATTTTTTTATCAAACATTTTCATGTATATGAACAGTTCAGGAGTGAATGCTCTGTTTTCTGGCTAAATGCAAAAGGAGCTGAATTTTTAATTAAAGGAATTTGCCAAGTTTTGATCAAGAATATTTACCAATTATTACAACTCATTCTTTAAATAAATTAATATCAGAGTAAACACAGGCATTTGTGTGGTTTCTACAATTGTCAGTACATCATGTTCAATCAAAACTCCATTACTTTCTCATATTTGTTATATATGTATATATTTAGATATTTATATTTAGACAGGTAGGTAAGAGTAACAACACAGTTATATCTGGTGTGTGGATTCGTTTTAATACTTTGTACTATGTGTTGGATTTTAAATGTGGATTTAAAGTTGGATTTCTGTGAATCCAACTATTAGACTGTTTCAATAAAAGCAAACAAAATTCACAAAGTACAGATAGTCCTCAACTTACGAACACAAATGGGACCAGAATTTTGGTTGCCAAGCGATGGCAGTCATAACACTGGATGTCATATGATTGCATCACTTAGTGACCACAATCCCAGTAGTCCCTGTTGCCATCATTAAGGAAATTTTACCAGTCATTAGCCAAGGACTCATCCCAATTCAAGCCATTATGAGCTTGGTCCATCCTAGCCCCAAGCCTCAATAAGGTAAGGGATTGCTTCCAACACCACCCCCAGCCCATCTATCTCTACTCCATCTCTGCTCTTTTGGCTGCCCTGCCCTTCGTCTTGCAAGGTAATAAGCAACCCCAGAAACACATGGCTCCACAAGCTGCTTGCCACAGTCTGGAAACTGTAGCCTCCCCAGCTCAGACCATGTCATCCTTGCCACCCTGCACTCTGAGACGCTTGCCAACTTGCATTTTACCATCTCACCTCACTTTCTTTACCTACCTGGGTCTAGCCTCACACTATGAAAAGGGGGCTGGAGGAGAGGTTGCTTTTGGCTTTTCTTTCCTTTTTCTCAGCACAAAGTCAACCCCAACCCCACCCAGTACCTCTTTAAATGTAGCACTTCCTTTGCCAACAGCTCCTGGATGGATAGGGACTGGCCTTCCATTGTTGGGGGAGGGGGGGAGGCTGCTTTCCGCTTCCTCCCCCCTTTTGGAGCCCCAGCCAATCCAGGAGCTATTTGCAAAGAAACGCCCCTTTCAGAGATTCCTAGGTGGGGCAGTTGCTTTTCCCTAAATTGGGGTGAGTGGGGGAGAGAGCCCAATGCAGCCTTTTAGTCCCTTTTTCAGAGTGAAGCCGGATCAGCCCAGCCCTTGAACTCTTTGCAAAGGGATGCTGTGGCTCAAGGACTGCTTTCATCTCTTCCCTCTCTAGCCAGCCTCAGACTGGATGCGCCTCATTAGCAGTAGGAGCAAGAAGATGGCGAAGGTGAGCTGGGACAGCAGAGTGCAGGGCAACAGGTGGCCAAAAGAGCATAGATGGGGCAGATAAGCGGATGGCTTATCCCATATGGGATAAGTGCAGATGGGCTTGCAAGTGGCCAAGTTTTGATTACATGATTACAGGGGCACTGCCATAGCTTCAAGTACAGGTCATAAGTGCCTTCATTTAGTACCTTCATAATTTCAAACAGTCTCTGAACAATTGGTTGTAAATCAAGGACTGTCTGTATTGGAATAAGCAGATGTGTAATATATGAACACTTTTTTCCTTAAGTAAGAGGACCAGCAGTGCCACGTAGAAATTAATAGGGTTGTTCACAGGAACTAAGTTGTTTGGCAAGGAACATAGTTTTAAAAATGCTACTAGTTCCTGTCCTTATCCATGGTCATAGAGGAGTGGCTGATTGTTGGGAAGTCATAGATACTACTTTGGGAGTAAGGTGTCTGTCTATAACTGCTGAAGTTCTTGAAAGTCATTTTCTCAGCCCTTTTCAGACTTGGAACATAGTTAATCTTAATCTCATCAATGAATGATCTTCTTTGGGAAAGTCTTAGAGTGCTGTCAATGCTTTAGATGCTTTTGATTTTGTTGATAATAGCATTCTAGATTATTTCCTAAATTGGAAGATGAAGTCACTAATATAATTCCTGCTTGCAGCATACTGGCACTTTTGGAGTAGATACTTGTACTTTGTTACTATTGCAGTTTAATATTTAATTGAAGTTCTTGAGGGCAAATGACAATTTGAGAGGGGGGGCAAGATGTTTTTAATATATCAGTGACATTCAACTCTGTAATGTCAGTCGAGAGAAGCTTTGCATATTCTGAACTAAAAGTTGTCTAAACTAAATTATGGGGTGTAAAACTAATATATATGGTTAATATTTACATATATATTCTATAAGTAATTTTATATTTATGTATACATTATATATGTAAATTTATATAAGTAATAAAGCTCAGCTAATAAATTGAAGAAGAACTGTAACAATGTGGAAATATACATAGGTGATACCTTGATTGTGAGAACTAGTAGGGATTCTTTGTTTAAAATGGGATATAACTTTAGCAAGAATATGTGCATCATTTTAGAGAGCTTGTAGAGTTAACTTTCTCAATGGAAACTTGGGATCGTATCAGTGATAAATATATCTGGATGAATAGGATTGCTTTTTTATTTTTTTTTATTTTCCCATCTTTTAATGAATATAGCTCATGTAAAGTATTCAAGTGTATTACTTGTTTATGTGAGATGACACAAAAATATATTAAATTAACTGATACATTAATAATTGGCAAATTTTGACATTGATGGTAGTAGCATTGAAGAGTAGGATTTAAAGACTAATGATAACACACGTCTTGGGGGGGAACTTTATTTCACTGCAATACTTGAACAAAACTCCTTTCTAGAACAGCGTAAAACAGCTGTTAACTGGCTTCTTTCAAAGTTAAAATACTTTTCTCCATTCTCCATTAGTGGATCTCTTCTTTAATTTATAATATTTAGGTTTTTTTTCTGGTTGCCTCTAGTGTCCAACCTTCAAAGTCCTTTTATAGTGTTTTTCTCTAATCAATTTCTTATACTTAGATTCAAAATCTTCATATATATTTTAATAGGATTTTAAAGCAGAAGGATTCTTAAAATTAATTTCAGAATCTTATTTCCAATCCACCTGGCTCCTTAGTCCATTTTTAACTTTCCAAAATCAATATTCCAAGAATACTTTTTGCTGTTTTATTTCAAAATCAAATTTTTTTCAAGTCCTTAAATGTCACTCAGGATTGAAGGAGAATCACCTGGTGTAAGAAAACTTGTCATTCTGAAGGTTCTTAATATCCAAAGAGTAGTGAAGCAATTTCCAAAAGTGATTAGGAAAAGAAGTAAATGAACCTGATGTCTGTTTGAAAGCTCTGA
Organism: Arizona elegans; assembly: GCA_022577455.1. Lineage (NCBI taxonomy): Eukaryota > Metazoa > Chordata > Lepidosauria > Squamata > Colubridae > Arizona > Arizona elegans. The sequence continues at coordinate 124,616,781 of JAKOOJ010000002.1, forward strand.
ATTGAAGCTTGGACAAAGCTAACCTCCCTTCTGCTTCCAAAACTGTAAAACCTACCAAAGACCACTGTTTTATGGTCTCCCCAAGGGAAGCCTTGAATGGAATGTGTGTGGTGATCCCAACTCCTCCCCGTTATCCAGAGAAGAATTAGGAGGCACCAATCTGTTTGCCAGCTCCTCTTTTGCTGCAGTCATCGGTTCCGCTGTTAGCAGAGCTATCTGTCCTCCGGCATCAATATTTTGAGACTATTCTCCATTGTGGGTAGAGACAGCAGCCAGTGTGGGTAGTACTTGCCCAATCAGCTAAAGGACTGAGTCTGTCAATAAGCCTAAATTCCGCCCTTGTTGCCGGGCAGACCAGCTTTTGACTCAGTCCTTCAGTTGGACGGGCGTGTGGGTCTTTAGCTCTGTGCTTACTTCTACCTGTGTAGTCATTCTGCGGCTTGATTTTTGGGTGTTTGACTCGGATTTTCTTGACTACGAATTCTTCATTAACCTTTTTGGCTGACTTCGGACTGTCTGACTTCGTTGTGAGTGTTACGATTCGGTTTGGATCTTTTCCCGGCTGCTGGCTGTTTCTGGTGGCTGGGGATGCTTTCCCTGCCTGCCTCCTTCGTGGAGGGCGGCTTCTCGGCTGCAGTGCTTGTTATTATGGTGGTGGGCTTACCAAGATCCTTTCTAGCTCGTTGCCGCTCAGCGCGCTTCTAGCTTCTGAACTTTCTATTTATGAGGTATTTCGTGCCTTTGGAGCGGCGGCGGCCATTTTAAATTGACTTTTGCACCAGAGCACTATTTCGGCTGCATTTGGACATTTCTCCTGAAAAGCGAGCCTATTTAGATTTATCTGTCAACGAATCTTCGTCGGATTCCCTACTGAGCTTGTCCTTTCGTCGGCCCTCTCTGCAGCCGCTTGTTCTACCAAACTTCAGTAACACGCAGTGCTTTGCCAAGTTTGATAGTGAAGCTTCACGCTCCCGTTATTGACTTCCAGCGGCCGTTGGGATCTTTTTTTCTTGGAGCGGCTGGGGCTTCCTCATTGCTGTCAACAGTCCTCTCTTGTGAGTGGAGTTTCATGCTCCCCATTTGGAGCGATGTGTATATTTGGAGTGTCTCCTTCCTGCGCTCCTTGGTGGCCGCCATTTTATTGGCTCGCCCCTGGGCATCGGTTGCCATTTTGTGGAGTCTTTGCGCTCCCGTTTGATACTGGAGGTTTTTTTCTTATCTCCAGTGGCTTCTGATTGGTGGAGTTTTCTGCGCTCCCATTATTGCCTGACCTCTTTCTTGCTGGACTTATCCTGTTTGCCAATTACAGAGGTCTGATTGCCGCCATGATGCCAAAAGCCGTGGCAAAGTCCAAGCATGGCCAGAGGGCCCGGTGCTCATGATTCTGGTCAATCAGACACCTTGTCTGCTATCCAACCTCTTGTCCGGGAGGTCTCCAGGGAGCCATCCCTGGCTTTGCATTCGTCACGCTTCCACCACAAGTCCCACGGCCATCATGTTGTTTCTTCAAAGGCTGAGAAACGGAGGGACAAGGTCTTAACCAAACTGTGTGCCAAGTCTAGCGTTAACCTTGTCTCAATGGATACCCAGGCTCCAGTTGTTGTTGGAGATTTAGTTCCTTCGACTGTTCCTCGCCCGGTTACGCCTGACCAGTTGTCACTTTAGGACTGTCCCGTGGCTATTTCAACTGCTGACTTGTGGGGCTCAGGCTCTTCACCTAATCCTGAACCTTCTGGTCCGGCGGTTGTTCAGGACTCTACTACCATGCCACCTCTGGTTATCCCTCCGTCTGCAGCTGTGACTTGTCAACTCCTTCTGGAGCAACTCCAACAGCTTATTGAGGCTGCGGTGCAAAAGACCCTGGCTGCAGGGCTTCACCCTCCTAGTCGACATGGTTCGGCGCGGTCAGCCTCTTTGGTCTCTCCGGAGCGGGAGGTCCAGGAGTGTGCACAGTCGGCCCGGGCACCCGACTCTCCTACATGCTCTCACTCGAGCAGTCCATCGGTTCTAACAGAAGCTGAGTACAGCGATTCCGGTTTGTCGGAGGATGAGAATCTTCCACCGGATCAACCGGCCTTTACTGGCCTCTTCCTGCAGTCATTGTTTAAGTCTTTACTTTTCAAGGCCGTTAAAACAGCCCATTTGTCTTCACCTAACACTGATCCGGTACCTGCCTCTTCTTCTGGAGGCTTGGACCCTATGTTTGCGGAACCTTCAAGACCGGTGACTTTGATTCCTACCCCTCCTCACTTCTTGGATGTGGTGAAAAGACAGTGATCTTCTGCGGGGTCTGCGCTGCTCCCTTCCTCTAATGATCGTAAGAACTTTCACGTGGCTGAGGTGCTACATTCTCTTCTTCAAATTCCTTCTGTGGACGCTCCTGTAGCTGCATTGTTGCCCAACGCCAATATTCCGGGGAATCCGGACGAGGGCCTTCGGCCTGACTAGCAACGATCGGACTTGGTTCTTCAGAGGGCACACCAAAGCTCCACTTGGGCTATCACAGCGGCAACCACAGCGTCCTTCTTCAACTGCACCATCCTCTTATGGTTGCGGCAACTGCAAGACAAGTTGTCCTCTGTTCCTTTTGGGGGGTCCCGCTTGTTTGATGATGCTTTAGACCCTTTCCTTACTGAGACCAGGGACAAGAAGAAGGTGTTGGCAGCGGTGTATCATAGGGGGGAGTCACGCTTCTCACAGTATGCTCCACGTTCCCAATTTCGAGGTGCTGACACCGGGGGATCTTCTTCATTCTCTTCCCCTTGGCCTTTTAATAATTTTGTCAGGCAACGGGGTTCCCAGGATAGGTCTCTCCGGGGCAAGTCCTTTGTTTCCAAACGGCCCTTTCGAGGGGGAGGAGGTCATTCCTACCGTCGCTAATTGCATCTCCGGCCCTCCCATTGGCGGCAGATTGGGAGAAGTCCACTTCTGACAAATGGGTCCTGGCCACCTTACGATCTGGGTTGGCCATTGAATTTCTCTCCCCCACCCGAGCACCTTTGTTTGCTGCCCGCTTTCTCGTAATTCCGAAAAGAGAGCGCTTATGGACTCTGCGGTTCAACATGTCCTTGCAATCAGGGCTATCCAACTTGTTCCTCCCAATCAAAAAGGGATGGGATTCTATTCCCTGGTTTTTCTGGTACCTAAGTCCTTCGGGGGGTGGAGACCCATTCTGGACCTAAAATGATTAAATCGGTATGTCGTGTACCGAAAATTTAAGATGCAACCTTTGAAATCTATCCTTGGCGGTGTTAGGAGGGGCAATCTCCTCTCTTCAATAGACCTTACCGAGGCCTATTTGCACATCTCTATCCTCCCTTCCCATAGACGGTATTTAAGATTTTGTTACAGGGGGGTCTACTATCAATACAGGGCTTTGCCCTTTGGGCTTTCCTCCGCCCCTCATACCTTTACAAAGCGGTTCTGGCCGCTTCCCTCAGGGTCCGTTCTGTTAGACTCCTTTGTTACCTAGACAACATTCTTGTCTTCTTCCACCCAACAAGCTGTCCTCGATGTTCAGCTCACTCTGGAGACTTTGGCTTCCCATGGTTTTTCGGTCAATCTGGAGAAGAGCAACTTGGTTCCTTCTACCTCCCTGATCCATTTAGGGGCCCTGATTGATTCGGTTCAGGGTAGGGTTTTTCTATCCCCTGAACGCCAAGATGGCTTACGAGATTTGGTGTCTAGAATTGAGCGGTTTCCCCTTACGTTCTTTCCCAACTTTTGGGGAAGATGATATTGGCCATAGCCATTGTTCCCTGGCCTCAGCTCCACGCCTGGGAGCTTCAGTGGTTTCTCTTACCTTTACAGAAGGCGGGCAGAGGCACGTCAACCAGGCCGATCCCTGTTCCCTCCTCGGTTTGCAGATCTCTCCAGTGGTGGCAGTCCCCGACCCTGTCGGTGGGCAGCCTCTTCCTCGAGCCCCAGAGGGTGGTGGTGACATCAGACGCCAGCCTTCGAGGCTGGGGTGCCCACTGCCAGGGTCAGCTGGCACAAGGAATGTGGACCGCATTGGAGGCTCGTTGTCCAATCAATTGGTTGGAGTTGCAAGCTGTCTTTCTTGCCTTCAGGGCATTTCACCATCTTGTGTCCGGGGCTCATGTCCTTGTGCTAACAGACAATGTTACGGCCAAATCACACTTGAACAAGTTAGGAGGCACCAGGTCGAAGTCCCTGTTGTCCGTGGCCATGAAATTGGGCCTCTGGGCGGAACGCCACCTCGGATCCTTTCGAGCAGAGCACATATCTGGGGTCGCCAATGCTCAGGCGTACTGGCTGAGCCGGCAGCAGGAGGACAATGCGGAGTGACGTCTCCATCCACGGATCTTCCAAGAGCTGGTCCTTTGGTTCGGTACTCCGGTTTCAGATCTTTTTGCAACACACTCAAATGCCCAACTGCCCCACTTCGCCCTGTTTCCGGAGCCTCAGGCAGAGGCCACTGACGCCCTTTGGGCTCCTTGGCTGGAGGGTTTCTTGTACGCTTTTCCTCCGACGTCCCTGCTTCCCAGGGTCATCCGCAAGATCCTGGACAAACGGGCAGAGGTTGTCTTCTTGGCTCCTCACTGGCCCCGCAGGGCATGGTTTGCGGACTTGGTCTCCCTCTCGGTCGCTCCCTTTTGGCGCATTCCTCTCAAAGTGGATGCTCTGACACAGGGTATTTTGAACCATCCAGATCTTCCTTGGCTCAGTCTGACCTCTTGGAGGTTGAGCGGCTCTCTTTGAGAGGCGCAAACGTACCGGGCGACGTTATTCGGACAGTCCAAGCCTCAGGTCGCCCTTCATCGGATCGAATCTATTCTGCTACCTGGCAGGCCTTCTGCTCATGGTGTGACCGAACGGGTGTGCCTGTTCTCCAGCGTTCTATTGTGGATATCCTGGTGTTCCTCCAACGAGGTCTCTCCAATGGGCTTTCGCCTAACACCTTGCGTCGCCAGGTGGTGGCTATTTCCTCTGTGCTTACCTGCGAGTCTCTCTCGTCTTTGACACAGCATCCGCTGATTCGTTGCTTTCTCCAGGGCACCACGAACCTGTCTCCTCCGGTCCTGCACCGTTACCCTACCTGGGATCTTCCGTTGGTTTTGGAATAGCTTATGGGGCCTTCATATGAGCTCCTGTGGATGACATCTCTCTGGTTGCTGTCTTGTAAGGCCGCCTTCTTGGTGGCCATAACGTCTGCTCGCCGCATTTTGGAAGTGGCTGCCCTGTCCACCCGTACCGATCTCTGCGTGTTCCATGCGGATCGCGTGGTCCTCCGTTTGGATCCTACCTTCGTGCCAAAGGTCAACTCGGTTTTCCACCACTCACAAGAGCTCATTCTCCCGAACTTCTGTCCACGACCCTCTCATCCTCGTGAGTGACGTGGGCACACTTTGGACGTCAGGCGAGCACTACGAGTCTATCTTAAGAGGACTGCTACCTTCCAACGATTGGAGGCGCTGTTTGTATCCTTCATTTCCATCTCCTTGGGTCTCAAGGTGTCATCTTCTATCATAGGCCGCTGGATCCGGCAGACGATCGCTTCGGCCTACGATTTCCATTTTCTTCAGCGACCATCCTGTGTGACTGCACATTCCACCCGCAGCACGGCTACGTCAGTGGCCTGGGCTTCTCAGGCCCCATTGCTGGAGATCTGCCGGGCGTCTATGTAAACTTCACCAGCACCGTTTATACACCACTATAAACTGGACAAATTTGCTTTGGCGGAGGCCGTGTTTGGGTGGCAGGTGTTGCAGCGGGTCGTTTCTAGGGAGGATGTTTCGGACCAGCCTGGTCCCCCCCAGGTTTTGGGACAGTGAACTTAGGTATGTCCCACACTGGCTGCTGTCTCCACCCACAATGGAGAAGGGGCGTTGGTCCTACCTGAGACGCTCCTTCTCGTTGGGTGGAGACAGCAGCCAGACCCTCCCTATGCCAGTCTGGTCTTTTCCTCTCTTTGTCTTTCTAACTCTTCTCCCACATGCCAAGTCTGTCTCAATCAGTTCTTCGCCAAAAGCTGGTATGCCTGGCAACAAGGGCGGGATTTAGGATTATTGACAGACTCAGTCCTTTAGCTGATTGGGCGAGTAGTACCCACACTGGCTGCTGTCTCCACCCAACGAGAAGGAGCGTCTCAGGTGGGACCAACACCCCTTTTATCCTTTCAATGTGATCTGCAAATTCAGTTGCAATTTAAGAAAAAAAATTAAATTGATTGTGATGAAAATATAATGCTTTTGGCATCAAAGGTCATGCTGGGTTTTCTGCCTTTTATAATTTCTTCAATTTGTACTACTTTTTGATTTCTTTGCACATTTTTAAAGAAAATACCATGGCCATAAGTCCCTTTGAGCATTTTGTTACTTTGTGCCCCAGTTAAATATTTGTATGCATAAATGACCTTTATTTTATGTTTGACAGTTGCTATAGGAGCTTTTTATATTTTGTGTTTCAGCAGAAGAAGAGCTATCAACTATCAAAGTCATTGATGCTGAATGGAATGTCTTCCCAGGGCTACAATTGCTTCTGGCAAGACACTGACTTTTTTTTTTTTTTTTTTACTGTCTGTCTGTTTATTTTGTGGCTTGTTAAGAATATCAGTATACCCCTTTTTTCTTAATGGGTAGTACACCAGTAGCAGATAAAGATGCTACAGTTGGATGAGCTTTTAAAATAAGGGTTGTCAGTGTCAGCCTCAAACATTGCACTGTCCCTGGCCAGCTGCTTAGAGAATTGGCCTCTCCAGTCATGATGCCTTCGTTTTTGCTAGCTTGATGTTGAGAGAACTAGCAGAGCTGAAAATTCTTGCTCTTTGCTTATAATTTCAGTCTGGGACCGAATGAATGCGTACCCCAATTTTCTTAATTCATGCTGACTAAAACTCAATATTAGAACTGTCTTTTTAAGAGAAAAAAAGTAGCTCTTATACATTTCAAGTGAAATAAGCTACTTTTAAAAAAATGAAATCTGAATGTAATATAAATAAAAAAGATAAAAGTGGAACTCGTGGCCCATTGACTAACTTGTTCAAGCTTACATTTCTTCTTTTAAAAAGGGAGTGGGGGATTTTTTGAACAAAATACAGTGCAGTTCTATTTATGATTTGCTACTACAGACCAATAGCTTGCAATTAATCACAAATGCTAAATACTAAATGATACCATGTTATATTTCATCACAACTGTTCATAAAATTAAAATATCTACTTCTATTTTATACTTGAGTATACTCAGCAAGATATTGAATTCCAAAATAACTATGATTCTACAAAAGTTTCATTTGGTGGATTTTGGAGCATTTTATATCAGATATAATTTCTATTTTATCATAGTTGTATTTCTAACACTAACATGCCATAACCTATCTCCAAATTTCATCTGCTTTGGAAAATGGGATAACATTAGTGATGCTTTGTACTTTTCCCAGGTTCATTTTCTCATCATTAATATAGGATGATTACATCTATATTACATATCCCCAATATTATATGAGTATGATATTCATTGTTTATTTGGTGAATCACTAATATTATGTTGAAGATTATATGTGAAAAAGTTTGATAATTCTGAAGCATTTTAAGCTAGAATTTAAATATATTAAGTATTGGTACAGAAGTATATTATTCATTGATATCAATTAATGTCATTTGGAGTGGGACGATGGCCTAGAGGTGGAGCTCTCGCCTCACAATCAGGAGGCTGTGAGTTCAATCCTAAGTAGAGGCCGATATTTCTCTCTCTGGGCACACAGAATATATCTGCAGAACAGAACTCCGCATTGGTGACAGAAAGGGCATCCAGCCATTAAAACACTCTTTTAGTTCCATTCAATTGCCCAGACTCCGCCCTGCAAGGGATTATGAGGTCATTAAAAGAAGAAGATGATGATATCAATTAATGTCATTTGTGTTTTAGGACATAGTTCTTGGCACTATGATTCAGGACTCATAAAATAGATTGAATTTTACGTATCATTGCTGGGGAGGTCTCTGATCTTTGATTGACAAATAGCTTTGATTTTTTTTTCTTTCTGGCATATCATAAAGTTCCAGAGTGGTCAGAGTTTCCAAGAACTGAAATCTCTGACCACAAACAGCTCCAAAACAAGATGTGGCGGACTGTGGCCCAGTCAAAAGTGAGGATATGTTGAATCCCAAGGCTTCCCATTCCTTAAATATGTACAGCATTTCTGCTAGGTCTCCGATTTCTGCCCTCTAAATTCATAGAGATTTAGGGATTGTGTCAGTGTTTCAGTAGGAGCTTAACATGCTTTGCCCATTAAATGTCCAAATATTCTGTCATTTTGGACTATTCTGATACTGAAATAGTCTGTTCTGGGGAATGCAGAAATGTCTGAACTTGAATGATCTGCTTCAATGTCAGGACACTTCCATAATAATTCTATTCAGAAATATTTTGTCTAAAATGTTCCACAATGGACATAACTACTATCCATATTAAAAATTTATCCAGGAAATATTTGCCAAATCAGAAAGCTTTACATATTTCTAGAGTTCCTATAGCTTACTTTGCATGTTGCAACTGTTTCATTATATCATCATTGAAATGAATTTTTGTCCAAGATGTAAGCAAATGCATTTAATACTTAATTAATAACACTTTCTAATAGAAGATTCATGCACTTTGACATTAATAGTGGCAAGAGCTACCTATAGATTACTTTAGGAAATTCTGGAGTTTTTAAAGACTTCTGAAAATATATCTGTTCTTGGACTGAACTTGCTGAGATGGTTTGCCCTGGCAGCTGTCTGAAATCGTTTCCACTTGTAGATGATCTTTCAGGTAGTGGAATGATTGATATCCAATTGTTTGAGAATCTTTAAATCCCTTCTTAGATTCATAGTTATCTATAACCTCTTTTCTGAAGGCCTCAAAAAAGCTTTTTTGATCTATGCATGGGAATACCGCACACTTCTACAACAAAGAGCAAATCAAACTAAATGTCTGCGGTTTAAATAAGACAGTTCTTTAGCCATGTTCTATTTATTTATCTATTAAGTTTTTATACATACATACATACATGCATACATATATATAATATATATTAAATTATCTATTCTAGCCATATTCTATTTATTTGCACCTAATCTGATTCTAATTTTGGGTATTTGTATTAGTGAAAACTAAGGATGCACTTATTTTTACCATATACAAAATTTGCATTTATGTGTATTTAAATTATACAATTGATCACAACATGATATTTGTTATATTCCATTTATGAGTAGTGCAGAAATGAATATCAATATCTGTACATTGGAATATGTCAGAAATTTCACTGTGGTGCATAATACATAGAACGACTTTGGGAGCTATTTGCCATCTTTAAGAGGAATGCTCAAAAAAATAGTTGCGGTCAGAATAGTGTTTATTTTATATAAAAATTCATTTAATACAGGATAACTCAACCTCAAAAGGTTTAAGACGTATGGATTTCAAGTACCAGAATTCCCCCAGCCAGCAGATGACATCCAAACATCTGTAATTGATTAGCTAGTTAATTTACTTGATTGCATGGTTTTCATTATTTGTCCTTCTGTCATTTTATGAGTTTATCTTTTGAAGAGATCTTTTGAGAAACATCTTTTGAAAAGTTCAAGCTTTAGGATTAAGCTTGAACTTGCCACGGGACAGCTTGCCACAGTCAACTCACTGCAAGATAATTCAGTGCAGGATAACTCAAGAGAGGGACAAGTGAATTGCAGCAGGCCTTGTCTTACTTTAGCTTTGAACTTTCTCAAGTTAAAAGTCATTGAGGCTGGGGTGAGCTGCAATTCTACTTGTCCCTCTCATGAGTTATCCCTTATTGAATTGTCCTGCGGCGAATTGTTCTGTGATGAGTTGGCCAGAGCAAGTTGTCCCATGGTGAGGTGGCTGGGACCAGTCAGCTGGATCGAATTGTCCCATTCCTCTCTCAAACACTTTCAGCCTTGAATAGTCCTTGGTGCTCTCTGATCTTGATTATTTTCTTGCAGATGTTTCATTACCCAAAGTAGGTAACATCATCGGAGCACCGATGAGGTTACCTTGTTTGGGTAATGAAATATCTGCACAAAAGAACAATCAAGTTCAGAGAACACCAAGGACCCTTCATTTGAACCCTGAGCTGCAAATATTGGTAACCTGAGCCATCTCTTGTGTTTCCTAGGCAAAAGTGCTAGTTTGGGTGATTCGGCATCAGCATAGAACAATAAAATAGTACTTTGACCTCTACAAGTGGATCTGACTGTTTGTGTCTGTCATTGTCCTATCCAACAAGAATAGAGGTTACGAAAGAAAGAAAGAAAGAAAGAAAGAAAGAAAGAAAGAAAGAAAGAAAGAAAGAAAGAAATAGATAGACATTAGCTCCAATGACAACATAGGTTTTACTTAGGTTTTTTGTAAATCCAAATGTATAAAATCAAAGCTTTATTTCAGAATAAGGAGAGATCCAATTTAAGAAATTGTCAAATTATCTTTACAAGTAATTAAACTAGTACTTCTAATTTTTAAAAAATGTTAATAAGATGTGAGCTTGCTTTACTTCATCCTCTTTATAAGGTATTGTGCTGAATAGTAGATATTCATTTCAACACCTGCATTTGTTGGTAGAATTTTTTTTAATAATCATTCTAGTGCAGAGTTCCCCAATTTTTCCATGTTTGCAAGCCAGCAGGGGGTGGTGGGGAGGGGATGGTTCTTTGTGAGTGGTGGGCAAGCACACATGTGTGCAGCTCTTTTGCATCTGCCGCTCGTGCAATTGGAACATGCACAAGTTCTCACCCACCATTTTGGGCAGATCAGTTCTGAACAGCAGTGGGCCGTGACCTGGGGGTTGGGGACCCCTGTTCTAGTGGTTTATTTTCATAGCATCTAAATATTTTACATTTTTCATAGAATAATTCTCCAAATTTATTTACAGCATTTTTAAAGAAATGATGTTTACCTTCATTTGGTCTTACTGAAACTTGTGGCTAGAATTCTCAGTTACCCAAGAGAATGTTATTTGTCTTATTTTAAAATATATTTATGCATTCTTACTGCCTAAGAATTGCCTAAAATACTGCCTAAAATATTTCTATTCTGGTATAGAGGAAAAAAATTAATTTGCAATAATTATTTTTCCCAAATAAAAATGAATATATTAATAATTCATTGTAGCTACTAATTATCTACAGCAGGTGGCAGCGCCTATCTGTCCTTAGTTGATTGAAAAGCTAAAGGGGATCAGATTTGGATTGGGGCTACTAATTTGGAAAGTCAAAAATAACATCCCACAAGAAAGCACTGAGAAATCCCTATAATACAGATACCAAAAATTCTCCTTGTGGAGATATCTGTGTGATCAGTAAGGGTTGAACTTGACTCAAGGAGTCATATCTCTAGCAAGTAGCTATATGAAGGGAAAATATTTTTAATTGTAGCTAGTCCAGAATGGAGTGTTACAGGCATGCCATGGTTTGCTCATGTAATACCTCTGTTCCAGGAGTTACACTACTAGTAGGGTTTCAGATACAACTCAAGGTGCTCATTATCACCTACAAGACCTTTGGTGGCACAGGACTTGGCTATATGAGGGACCTCCTGTCTCTGCTGTAGTGTCTCCTGTTCTGTTAGATATGACATAATTAGCATGCTTTGGGGTCAGTCAATTAAACTGTGTTATCTGGTGGGACCCAGGAAATGGGCCTTCTCAATTGTAGTGCCTATCCTCTGGAACAGTGTTTCAATTGCCCCTAATTGACTCATTTAAAACCAGATTTTTGTTCATTTATGGATGTTCACCATTTTTTATTTGTTGTGTGCTTGTTTCCATCTGTTTTCGATTCTGTACACTGTCCAGAGTCATGGGGTTGAGTGGTCTTGCAGATTTGATAATGTTGTTTAAAAAATGGTTGACTTCATTCATGTTTAAAAGAAGTTAATATAACTATTCAACTAGAATTACCTTGGGGAAGTCTATAGATGGAAGTATCTTTATTCTGTGGCAGAGACCTCTGTTGCACTTTTTTTATTGCAAAAGAGGTATACATATTTTCACATACAGGTAGTCCTCAACTTACAACCAGTTGCTTAGAGACCATTCAGATGGACCCTGGAAAAAGATACTTATGATCCAGATTTGAAGATCTTCTAGCCATCACCCTCCTGCCCCTGGTTTTTTTGCTGGAAACCAGCATTTACCTACAGTTTCCCGTAAAAAATGCCCATTATGGATAATGATTTCACTTAATGACTGCAGATTCACTTAACAACCATGGTGATTGCTCAGTGTGTGCTGCAAACAAATATAAAATCAAGTTGTAAAATTGACCTACTCAATGACTGGCATGACTTAGAATGACATAATTCTGGACTTAATTACAGTCATAAGTGGAAGACTACTAAATATATAAACCAAAGAGGTTGTGTGGGCCTTAAGAAAACCCTAAAATCCACAAAGGAAATACTTTATTGAGTCAACTGAAATATTATCAAAGCTTCATGCTTTTAGATTTCTTAAATTTCATCATCAGATAGAAACATTTAAACTCAGATTTAAATACAATGAGGAATCTTTTAATCTATACAGAGTATCTTAAATGCATTGAGAGATAGCCTTCAGATACTGAATCTCCCATAGCTTGCTCTTTCTGCCCAATGACAAATAAATCAATTTTTTTGGCAAGCAAGAAACAGAATAAAAATCAATATAGCAATTTATATAGTAACAGACCTGGAGATAATTTAAGCTATTTCATGAATTAACAATAGAGTCAAAACTATATAGACTATACTTATTTAATGGTGGAAAAGAATCCACCTCCAATATCAGAATCCCAGCAAAGATCATTCAGTTCCCATTATGTTGGCTTTTCTAAACTAAATTTCAAAATTGTGTAATGATGTTTCAGCCCATTTGTCAAATATTTACATTTATTCTTCACGGAATATCTAATATATTGTTTTATTCTAGTTTATCCTGAATAATTTATGTTAGTAAAGTTTGAGGAGAATATAACTAATTATTAACAACTCACCAAGTGAAAATAATAATATCTCAACAACTCTGCAAGTACAATGAAGTGACAGGGTCTCACTCTCCCTCACTGAAGGTCTGGGTGAAGATTTTTGTGGGACTTCTAAACAGCAGAGTGGAGTCCATCTGGATTTTGTGGGGGGAACCTCATTCCAGAGGGCAGGCATTGCTACAGAAAATGTAAGACAGCTGAGTGGCCTGTGATATGAAAGGTAGATATATGGCAGTCAGCATTAATCTTTGTTTCGTAAACACAATGTATTAGATTCATATTTATAAGCTTTGCTGATCAAATGCAGATGCAAATTTGTTATTATAATTTCTGATCAGGTGTCAATACCACTTGATAATATGAATTTGGAAATCAGATTCTTGTGTTTTGTGTTTGAGCCCTGCATAGACCATGTGTTGGGAATCATTCCGATTCATGGTTCCCTTTCTTGTAAGGCCTGTGGAAACCTACGTTTTTGCCTTCAGGATAATGTTTCACATCAGAGTCCCAGAACTATTTAGCTCTCAGTAATCTGTGTAAAAGAAGCTAGCATTAGAACAGATAACTAGTGTAATCTTAAATCCCTAGAGTACTTGCTTTGGCAGAAATCTAATCATTTGGTGAGAGTTGGGAAGCAGGGTGGAAAATTTGCTTTGGAAGCTGGCTATCTTGGGAAATCAAGTTTAAGAAAAGGTAAGGAATAAATCAGTGCACAGTAGTGGGACTTGCCTCTATGTTTTTCAAATAGCATTTTAAATGATACTTTAGCCTAGTTTTAATGTTTTACCATTGTCATCCCTGAGACAAAATATACATATAATTATGCTTCTTTACTTTTTTGTCAATGTCTGTCTTTTTAGTAATGTCCAAAAATACTATTTGTATACATAGTATGTTGTTCCTAGGAACCATATAGTTCATCTTTCATTCTGAGAAGAGAATCTGCATGTTCATATATCTGTACACAGGCCAATACATTTCTGCTTTTTTATATTATATTTTTTTCAATAATCCAGAGGTAGTAGACTTAATACTATCAATCAGCATTCACATTCCCTTTTCTTTTCTTTCCTTTCCTTTCCTTTTCTTAAATCATGAAAGATGCTTGTCCTTAAGATATTCAGATATTTTTTGACACATTTGATTCTATCATATCTACTAATCTGACAAAGGGCCTGAAAGTTAGTCTGTAATAGTAAGTACAGATTTTAGTTTGAAATTACAAATGGTTCTGCTCATAGATTCTTGTAAGTGCTTTGGCAGAAAAATCACGGTGTCCTGTGTTAAGACCAGTTTTTGTACCTGTTGACATTTTTCCTGAAGGTTTGCACATGTATGTAGGAACTGTAGGCATATTCCTACATATATGTTTGCACATATATGTAGGAATTAGCAAGTAGTATTCTTGATTTGTTTACAGCATTTTAGATGTTGACACCCGGGGTGGAGTTGGAGATGAAGAAAAAAGAGAGAAGAGAATAGGCAAGTTATTTGGAGAGAAAGGACCTTAGGTATATTATGCATTTGAATTTAAATACAGTATATAGCTAAGAGTTTATTTTTGCCAAACCAAAAATTTCCTTCTTCTTCCTCCTCTTTTTCTTCTCCATGTGAGCCAATAATCTGCATTATTCTGGTACACCTAATTTAAGAAATATTGAGCAATGACTATAGATGATGGCTGAAGTCTTTGACAACTTCCAAGCTTTTAAACTATAGTCAATATACGAGACTCCTTTTAGCATAAAGAACAGAAAACACTTCAAATTAATATATACAAAAATTCTAGTTATGAATTTTCTCAAAACATACTTTGCATTTAATCATTGATCCTTTTGCATTATGATTGCATGCTGAGAACAAATTATAACATTTCCAATACAATAAATAACATTTCAAAATTGCCCTGTGCGCAAGCAAAGCATGATGTTTGTGTGATCGGTTATAATAGCTTAAAAGTAGTAGTGTTTTTTAGAATTATGTATGTTGAAAAATGAAAGTTTAATAGCAAGTTCAAACATATCTTTAGTTGTGCATGAAGCTAGAAAACATACTGCAGCATTATGAAGAACTGTAACATGCATATTTTCTACAGCTTTGTAAAATAATAGAAAGTACCAAAAAAATCTTAAATGTATTTTCAGGGGCAATAAGTTTGTCAGGAACAATATATATATATATATACTTATATCTATATATGGACTTTTTTTCTCTCAATAGCCATAGATTGTAAGCAAAAAAAATCAAGATCAAGATCTGGAAGCAAGAAAAAAATTCTACCATTACCTCATGGTGCTGATGAAGTTTACATACTCCGGTGCAGGTATATATAGACATATAATAAGTTAATTGAAAGAATAGTTTATTAGAGTTTTTATTTAAGTGGATCTATTTTCTGAGTATGTACTTGAGATGAATAACAATATTAACTGAATGACTTTCACTATTTTAATAATACAGATAGAATGTTAATAAAAGAAGACTGGAATACGTTTTGAGTCTGTGGCATATTGCCGCATGGTTCAAGATACAGATATGTTTGTGTAAAACCAGCAAACCCGAAGTTTTGCAAATTTTCAGTTAATACATTGATGTGAGCCAAAGAGGATATAAAGAACTAATAATGCTATGAGCAAGTACAGTAGTTAAGCACCATCATATCTGCCAGAATCTTCCAAAATTTTAGTAATTTTGTATCAGTTTTCTGCACCATTATTTAACTTTATTGGGTGGAGCAGTACTGTTCTTGTATTGTGTGAAAGCAGTATGCTTTGATCTCTTTGCTTTTGCAGATTGCTACAATGTATCAGATTCATGTCAAAACAAAACTTTCCAACAAATCAACTAAATCATTAACTTTTAATTCCAATTCAAATGCTAGTTATTAATTCTATAAAGTCCTGCTTCTGAATTTAGCATACTTCAGAAAGCTACCACTTTATAATATCTCAGGTTATTGCATTCTATTGCTCACTTTCTCTTCCATCAAATGTTTATCCAACATAGGATAAACCCTTTAGTTTCTCTCAAAAGATGCACTTTTAAAAGCTTTTTATTTGTTACACTGTCAGTGACAACAGATATGTTAGACTTTTTCATTAGGAGAACAGGAATTTCTGACATGGGGTTTTACTGTCACAATGTCTGTCCTTTGAAAACCTCAGGTTTAGATTGGCATTGGCCCTGGTAGCTTTTGGGAAAGCCTGGATGTTTTCCCAGAGGTTAGGGAGGTTAGAGGTTATGGAGATTATTTGAACACATGAAGTGGTACCCTTGTTTTTGTTCCTGGTTGATATTAAACTTTTGTATATTGTTTATTCTGTATTTGGAATTTTTATGTTTATGTTATGGCCACTTAGAATTGCTTTTATTAAGATGGGCAGCCATATAAATCAAACGAACAAATGAATGAAGAGTGTAGTATTATTTTAGGAAAGGTAATACTAAGTGATTTGTCACTAGAGACAAAGAATAGATGGTGAAGGACACTATATTGCACTAAATGTGGTTTAACTTTGTACACTGGTTATTTTCTACCTAGTTAGTAGAAATACCCCAATTTTTTGTTGATCTTAAGGAAAAGAATCGATTCATGGGTATAGCTGCACCTTGGACATTGTAATGTACAGTACCCATATTCCAGTATGCCAGAATCTTCACTTATGAATATTTTACCTTGTTTCACAGTTTACCTAGATCTATCATGTTTTTGATGTATCCAAAAATGAAATTCTTAGGGAAGAAAGCTTATCACTGCTAATGAGTTATTAACCATGGATTATGTACAGAGATAAAATTTGGGTATAAAAGTATAACAATTTGTACATCAAGGACAATTTAAATCCAGAATAAAAATCCACTGTCTTAACATACATAAAATCCATATTTGGACAATCTGTGCTAAAGCAAACCTTCCTTACATTACTTTGTGCAATCACTATACTGGATACAAAGCTGCTTAAAAACATTAATATACTTTGTTTGGATCATTTAAAAACTATATAGGTTTTGTGGTCTAGTATTTCGAGGACCCTTATCTGTTCAAGAAGATTGGATAAAGCACCTTCAACGCCACATTGTCAACGCAAATCTTCCTCGGACTGGGGCTGGCATGGTGGAAGTGACATCACTGCTTAAAAAACCTGCCTCAATCACTGAAACTTCATTTTCTTTCCTGATGGCTGAAGCAGCTTCATAGAATATGGAAACACTTCATATTGCATTGGATGTACATTTGAAATCCTTTTGTTAGTTTTTTTAAAGTTAAATTATCTGTTTATAAAATTTGAAGCAAGAAAATGGGAGTGGGAGGAGAATGACAGTTAACATCCAAACAATTGAGTACTTAACACAGTTACCGTAAGTAGTCTTTATATTTTATATAGGGTGGAAGATGTATTTTTAAAGTTTACTATGTTTTTGGGTCAATTACTGTGTTCACTATTGATACAAACCCATCACACGTAAGAAGATGTTTTTAAATTGTTGCACATGGGATCTTAAGATACGTTTTATGAAATGAAAGCATTCTTTACAGTGTTACCAGAATCAATGCTTTGTTTAAAAAAAAAACTTGCTTAGTAAAATATTTTATTTTGTTTGTATGTATGTAGTGTTTTGTACAATACCAAGAAATGCTAATGCAATTTATTAAATTTAGGGCATTAAAAATCATGTACTTCATAGATCAGGAGACTGTTCCATTCAAATAGGGCAATTAGTACTATTTAGCTGTGTATGTGTTTTTTAATCACACAAGACTTTTTTACTAAAAGTGGAGGGAAACTTGTTAAACAAATTTCTAAAACATATGTACATAATACTGGAAATTATTTGTGGTAAGGAAAGATTCTTTACTTCACTTGCATTTCTCACTGACAATAAAATGGTGCATCCATGCTACCTCCAACTTTGTCAGCAGTAATGGTATTTACCCTTTCCATTTGTAGCATCACATACTTACTCATGGTTTTCTTTATTATAGAACATGCTAATGACATTGTTTCTTTATGCTTTGCTTAAAAGTATGTTGCTTATACAAGTCATTTTGTTGCCTTTTATTTAATACTATAGAAATGTATTAAAAGCATTGCTCACTACATGGCTTAGGTTAAACTAGCCTTTTTGCAGTTGTTTTTAAATAAATCATAATATCATTGGACACAAATAGAAAAGTTTCCACATATGAAGAGAATGTTTACAATTTGAATTTTAGAATTTGTTTTGGGTGTAATTATATGTATGAAAACTGTAACACTATGCTCATGCTAAGGACCTATTTACAGAATTATTAAAATAAATGTGCTGTGAGGATAGAAAAATATGGTGCAAGTGTCTTGATCAAAATTAATATTGGCTGTTGACAAAAATGTCACTTTTCAGCAGATAAGCAAATTCCTCTTTGAAAACTGGTTCTGTAATGCAAGTAATGTTTCCTTTTATTCATGTAGGGTGATTAATACTGTAGTTAAGCCAAGGAAATGCATTGATATTGTTTTGCGTGTAAATAAAATTATAAAACAGTTGAGATGTGAGGAGTATTTTGGTGGAGAATATACATACCTCACAGCCAGTGAAATTGCGTTCCTCATGGTATATCTCCATACCAAGACTATATCTCTCTAAATAAAAGGTTAAAAGAAAATGTGATATTTGTCTGTAATGTGAAGTAATTCTTGTTCTGCATTATGTACATGATCTGAAGTTGATTAATCTCTTCTAAATACATACTATAGAAAGTTTTAACATGAAATATGTTCAAAATATATCATTCACAGGGGAACTAATATCTAGACCAGTGATGGCTAATCTTTTTGCTATCATGTGCCGGGGGGGGAGTTACACATGCGCATGCTCACACCCATAATTCTATGTGCCCCGCGCATGCTCCCTCCGCTCCTGGCATGCAATGGCCCGGTAGGCCTGTTTTTCTCTCTCCAGGGCCTCCCTAGGAGTCTGGGGAGTGCCTCCCTAGGCTCCAGTGCCTCCCTAGGAGTCTGGGGAGGCCAAAAAAGGCCTTCCCCACCCCCCCGGAGGCCTTCCAGAGGCCAGAAACAGCCCATTTGCCAACTTCTGGTGGGACTTACAGAATTGTATGTCACCAAAAATTCCACTTTTCCAGAGAATTTTTGAAACCACAGGAATAAAACTCCACCAATTCAGTGTTGTTAAGATAGCAGGAGGAATAGATACTGTTCTACTTGATTTGATTTCTTGGAATGCTTAGAATAAATCAACCCTTCCAGCCTGGATCATTTTCAGTCGATAGACATCAGCTCCCCAAATCCTCAGCAAGAGCCATGTCGAAGTTCACATCTAGAAGGAATCCAGGTTGGGGAATAACTGTAACAGATCTATCAAAATAAATATCATGTATTTTAATCAAATTGTTTTTTATTTGATAATGGTTTTTTAGACCAGGCAATGAAGATTTCACATAACTGAGGCTTGAAAAATCGCAGTACAGACAAATCATATATATGGATTAGAGAGAAGTAGGTGGGACAACTACAA
The DNA here is from genome assembly GCA_022577455.1 of Arizona elegans. Taxonomy (NCBI): domain Eukaryota; kingdom Metazoa; phylum Chordata; class Lepidosauria; order Squamata; family Colubridae; genus Arizona; species Arizona elegans. The sequence goes on from JAKOOJ010000002.1 coordinate 124,636,279, forward strand.
AGTTCATCATTGTCCATTGTATAAACTACAAAGCAAAAAATGAGTTATGGGTGACCCAGTGTTTTAGCAAATTAAATTTTAAATGGAAGAAAAAATATTTTTTTCTCCCTTATATTTCAGAAATACCAAATATATTTAATAGCAACATATGTGCTTCTCTATATTATCAATCACTATATGTTACATAGTCTATTCAGAACAAAAATTCATATATTTTGTTATGTTACTACAGCAAGGGTGTCAAACTTGCCACGTCACATTGCCGTCACGTATTGTTTTGCACATGTTGTTTTTCCCATTCGTGGAGCTGGGGTGGCTGTGGCCTGCGCATGACGCATTCGGCCCGTGGGCTGCCATTTTGACACCCCTGTACTACAGCTTTGAACTGGTAAGTTTGGGCAGCTTTCCAATTTTGATCAAAACCTAGAACTAAGAAGAACTAATTGGTTCCCTTGTATCACTATCAGTTTTTAAAAATTTCAGTAGGGATGTTGGCGTGGGCTTGTTTTATTTTCGGCTTGGCCTAGGTAACTTTTGCTCTGGTCCAGTTCTGCCTTTATTTCTTGCTAACATTATTGTTGACCACACTATTCTGAGCTGGTTCCAGAGTCTCCATTTTATGATGGTTCTCTTCCTTTCTTCAATTCCAGTCAGTAGTGGTTGTTGGGGAGAGATCACTCCTAAACCCTCCTGTGTGAGATGGTGCCACAGGGTTCTACACACTCTCCCCTCTTTTCCAACATCTGTATGAAATCACTGACATTATGCATCATTTTGGGGCTTGGTATTATCAGTATGCTGATGGTACCCTATTCTGTATTTCAACACGGGTCCGATAAGTGAGGCTGTCAGGTCTGCCCCTGTGTGTGTAAGTTGGATGGGTTTGGATGGGGGAAGAATTGTCTCTGATGTAATCCTAACAGATGGAGTGACTGTAAGTGTCTGAACTGCCCAGATCTGGAAATACACCATCTTTTACTTTGGATGGGGTTGCATTTCTCCTTTCAAAGTTGGTATGAAACTTGGGGGTCTTCCTGAACTTGCAGCTCCTGCTTGAAGAGCAAGATGTTAGCTGTGGCTAGGAAGGCCTTTGTACAACTCCATCTGACGTGACAGTTATGCCCTTTCCTAGATTTGGCTCATCAACTAATCAACTTGTGGCTTGACGACTACAATGCTTTCTGCATGGGGCTGCTCTTCAAAATCACCTAGAAGTTTCAACTACCGGTAGTTCTTGATTTACAACAGTTGATTTAGTGACCATTCAAAGTTATAATGGCACTGAAAAAAGTGACATGACCATTTCTCGCAGTTACAACCTTTGCAGCATCCTCATGATCATGAGATCAAAATTCAGATGCTTGGCAACTGGTTCATATTTACAACCATTGCTGTGTCCTGGGGTCATGTCATCCCCTTTTGCGACCTGACGAGCAAAGTCAATGGAGAAGCCCAAGTCTGTTAAGTTAATAACTTATCAACTGCAGTGATTCATTTAACAGCTGTGGCAAGGAAGATCGTAAAATGGGTCAAAACTCACTTAACAAATGTATCACTTAACAACAAATTTTTGGCTCAATTGTGGTTGTAAGTCGAAGAGTACCTATAGTCCAAACTGGCAGCATGGGAGAGAGAAACTATATTTCATTTTGCTTGTCATCTTTTTTTCGCTCCTCCTTTAATGTTTTCTTCTAATTTCTTTGCTTCTTGTGAGCAGAACAGAGTTATTTAGAGTCGGGCAGCATACAAGTTTACTTGATGATGGTGATTAGATTTCACTTCATAATTATTCAATGCATGCAAATTTATAGATTTCCCATTCAACATTTTATATACTACAGATATTAGAGCTTTTCTTGCCCTAATGTGGCTGGGTGTGTGTATGTGTGTGTGTGAATATACTAGCATTTCAGGGGAATTTAGTAACATTTTTCAAATGACTTGATTTTTACAATTGTATTTTAACTCTCCCAAAGGGGCATAGGTAGGATCCAGTTTTATCTTCGCAACATAATCACAATCCCATTTTGTCTATAGAGATTCATTCTTTCCAGCCTATTAGGACATTCAAAGTAATGACAAATTTGTACCTCCTAAATTCTAACCTTCATCTGCATTTCTAAAGTACTCTCAGCATATTGAAAGGTGGAGAATTCATTCCTGTAGACATACTTGGTAATACAAAATAATTACTGGTAGTTATATAGCTAAATATTTATTTGTGCTCTAAAAAAAACTTTGTAAGTGGTAGATTTTGAATAAATATAATTTCTAACTGCATTCTCTAGGTGACAGTATCTAACAGGTTAATTAAAGGAAAATTGATTTACTTCAGTCAAATGACTGGTATTGCTGAGTTTATAAAATATAGACTTCTGGCCACATTTTAATTCCTGACCTGTGCTCTTGATTAATGTTAAGTGTACAATTCATTAAATGGCTTTGGTGATGTGTGGTAGGAACAAGGAATCTTGTCCTCCAGATATTATAGAAATATAATTGTCAACAGCCTCAACGGGTATGGTCATTGATGAGAGATGCTAGGAAATATAATGGTGCATCATTTTCGTTCGTTCTTCTAACGCCTAAGGATTGTGCTGTATAAAATATTCCCATGTGACTAAGTCTTTAATGAACTGATAATATCCATAAACAAATGGATGCTCAATTATAAATGCCCTCATACAAGTGCAGGCATGTGTGCCTTATTCCAGGATCATTAAAAACACCTTATTTTCTTTCTGGTTCAATTTCATAAAATGGAAAGGAATTTATGGGTTTTCTTTTTAAATAAATCAGTTTATTGTAATATTATTGCTAAAGCCTAACTGTAACTTACATCATATTTGGAAATTCTGAAACTGTCTTAAGATATTACAAAGATTCTTATGTTTCAATTTTCACAGTTGGCATACATATGGGTGGCCTATTTTTCTTGGTATTTTGGTTAAAAATGTGAGGGTCCGTTTATCTGCAGATGGGCCTATGTGCCAATATGTAGGGGATAAGCGGGATTTTAACAAAACCAGGGGGAAAACCGGATGTATATACTTTTGGATAAGCCCATCTGCAGATAATTTGAACCCAATTTTGAGGGTGGGGGGGTATTGGCACCTAAAATTCTCAGTTTACCTATAAGTAGACACTAGTTATAGTGTCTAAAGGGAGTAAAGTAAAGGGAGATTAAATTTTGAGTGGTTCAGGTGAACTTTCCATTGACGCAGTACAGGTAGTCCTTGACTTACGACCATTTGCTTAGCAACTTTTTGAAGTTATGACAAAACTTTGGGTACAAATGAGCCTTTTCTGATGTTCAACCCCCCCCATGGTCACATGACCACATTTCAGGAGCTTAATTACAACTGGCCTGCATTATAGCCATTTCCTTGCAATTTATAGCAAAACCAGCCCCTAACTAATAATTGGTTTGCTTAACAATCACAGGGTTTGCTTAATCACCACCACCAAAAAAAGTTATAAAATTGTGACAGGCATGTGGGTGACCCGGTTTATGACAATCACAACTTCCAATCTGTCCGTTTTTCATTTTGGAAAGTGATTTCGGTTCAGTAAGGATAGATGATGCCCAAGGTGAAGCCTCAACAGAAGAAAAAAATCGAAACTGATGACAGAAATCATGAGAGAGAAGGCACTTAGTAATCTTGGGGGTCACCATGAGAATGGCCTCAATGAGTTGCAATTTCCATGATGTTGGCAACAGCAATAATTCGGCACGAGACACGAACCTTTGTCAAGCATTTGCCTCCATGAAAGATTCCTTTGGATACATGGTGTACTGTAGTTGTTATAAAGCCTTGGTCCACGTTGTACTTTTGTTGTGCTTTAATTTGTTTTAATATATCTTCATTGTTGGCTCCCTCTTCAGGGACTGAGAACAACTGTTAATGTGAGGCGTGATCTTGGTTACCAGAAGATGGACCCAGTCTAAAAGCAGGGAGAGCATGCAGAATTGACTTCTATGTGAGATATAAATGTGTGATTCTTATAACTCATTTTCTTCATTGCACTTCAGTGTTACTGGCTAATATATAATTGTTGAAATGGTTATTCTTGTAGATGAAGTTAATAGGCCACTGAATTGGGTGGGGCTATTTCCATAGGATATGGAAATTTAAGCCCTGCCTTCTGACTAGAAGAATTAGCTCTTTCCTGTCTGATCCATTTTCTAGAGAACAACAGCTTCTTAAGGTAAGTCAAGTGCTCTTTTATAATTAAATGCCAGTTTATTCTTAATTTACACGAAGCTTATTTTTTAGAGAAAAGTTGTAATTGAAGTTAAGGCATTAGGAAATTAGACATTAAAAATGTGTAATTGATGTTGAGGTGTGTGTATGTTGATGTGGGTACATGCGTGAATGAGCCTTCAAGTCAGTATTGGTTCCTGGTGACTGCTTGACTCTGCTTGGCCTTGCAAGATTTCAGAAGTGGCTTCCCATTGTCTGCTTGTCAGGGCTGAGAGAGAATGGCTGGCTCAAAGACTAGAACTCACCATCTCCTGTTTCTATCCTGATGCTTTAACCATTATATCAAACTGGGTCTCTTAAAACATAAGTAGCCATATAAATATAGCATGTTTATCAGTTTTATTTTAGGGGGGGGGGGAAATCTATCTTCTGATATAGTGCTGTAAGATATAAACTAAATATAGTTCTTGGATCTGATTGAAATCCAATTGCCAGTGCAGAATGTCAATTAATTTAAGCAATCACACATGTTTGCAGTTATTGTCACCTTTTATGGATTTGGTGTCAGGAAACTCACATTCAGATGGAGAGACATTTACTTCCTCTTTATACATGTGTAGCAGCCAAGGGAAGTAACAAGACATAGTACTGATTAGCTGTTCAGATGGAAAAAGGACGGAATTAATGTTTTTTTTAAATGAAATGGTAATTAATGCAATGGCTAGTTCTTTGCATACATATGCATCTAGAAGTATATTATTTGATTGCCAATAGGGATTGGAGCTGACATCATAAAAAGAAGACTATTGTCACCTGAAAGGATTTCAATTCTAACTCCTTCCAAAAGCTAGAGATTTGTTCCTAGGCCCAACCTTTCTTACCAGCCTTATTTCTTAGTGTCCCTATTGTTCATTTTTTCTTATATGTTCTGTAGATTGTGGTTAGAGCTGTACTTTTTCCTTGGGCTTCTTGCCTGAAACCTTGCTCTCTTTCATCTACTTGTCATTACTGCACTTCTGTCCTGCTTTTTGGGGGGGATGGGAGGTGGGGAGCAAGGATTTGACATTTTTGCTTATTCACTAGAAAAAGAATTTACTTGAACGTTTAGCTTCATGTATGTAGCAAGTGACTCCAGTTTGTATAGTATAACCCAATATTAATAATTGCCATAGCTATGTGGCACAGTCGAGTTTTTTTTTTTTTTTTAATTTCAAATTTATATACCGCACCTTCTCCCGAGGGACTCAGGGCAGTGTACAGCCAGATAAAAACATACAATACAAACATTAAAAGCAATTAAAAAGCTATATATTAATTTGGCCCCGGTTTAAAATAACAAACCAATTAAAAAATTTTTTTAAAAAAATATATTAAGCCAGCCCGGCTTGCTGAAAAAAGAAAGTTTTAAGGGCACGACGGAAGGCACCGAGGTCATGGATTCTCCTTATCTCTGGGGGCAGCTGATTCCAGAGGGTAGGTGTCCCCACAGAGAAGGCCCTCCCCCTTAAATAGTGTGATGTGTGGATTGCTTGAGGAGTAGACAGCTGCACATTCTAATTTCTACAGTTCTTTTTCTTGGTGAGCGAAGTTGACAAAATGGAGCAATTAACTGGGTTTGGGGGTTTCCATTATTGGCTGATGAGGTTGAGATAGTTTAACTCTATGCAAGACTGGTTGTATTTTGGGCTCAGTCCTGCTCTGGAGGCAGAGTCAAAAGTTGACTGGATCAATGAATGCCCCTTTTTCCAGCTCACTGCTCATGCAATCCACATATGGGTTGTTTTCCACATCGCTTATCTCTGACTGGGTAAATTTTCTTGAATATCTCCCTCCGTCCTGTGGCCACGCCCTATTGTCCCATGATGCACCAGTCTTTTTACTCAGTCGCTTCCAGACTGGTGTATTTCTCCCTTCGTGGTGAAAATTATCCGTTTCTTTAGCCTCTGCGCTAGGTTTTTTTCTTTATTTTGATTAGTTGATTTTTCTTCGGCTGAGCCCTTTTATTTCTGCTGCAGACGAGGGTCTGAGTCAGGAGCTTCCTCTCTCCCTTCGTCGGGGCTTTTTTTCCTCAAACTGCCTGCAGCGGGGGATTTCTTCGGGCGATCCCCCTTTTGATCTTCTAGCCGCCGGTGTGCGCGAGGGGCTGTTGGCTCTCGCCGCACCCCCCACACCTCTTTTCCCTATTTTTACTTGCTGGGCTCGTAGCGGCGGCTCCGGAGCTCTCCGCATGGTTCGCCCTGCAAGCTCTGAGGTGTATTCTTCAAGTTCGCCTTTCTCCTGAGCGTCCTGGTCGCCGGATTCGATTTTAAATTTGGCGCCTTGCAGGGATCGGCTCCTCTGCTACTGGTGGTGAGCGGTTCAGGTGACTGTCCTTCGGGCGGCACCTGCATTTACTGTATTGTCTGAGGTTGTAAGAGCTCCCTCAGGATTCCCTCAGTAATAGCCGTCATCTTTACAACGGCCGTTGACGAGTCCTCGGCCGCCATTTTGGAACCCTCCTTGGCGGCCATTTTGTTGCCTCATTTGCTCGCCGCGTTTTCCAAGCGACGCTGAGGCCTCAGTTTTTTGTAACGGACCCTTGCCATTCAGGTTACTGGCCGCTTGAGGTGAAAGCGTGTCACCCATTGCCTGCAATTACTATTATTTGACTTCCATTGCAGTCCCTTTTATTGGGGCCTTTTTTGGTTACCGCTGCTCTTTGTTGCTTGCCCTTTTCTCCTACAATACCTGTTGCTGTTTGTTCTAATTTACAAAAAAAAAAAAAATATTAAAATTAAAAAATTAATAATAAAAATTAAAAAAAAAACACGCACTACTGACTTTAAGAGCAATTGTGCTTTTGTAATGGCGGATGCTTACCTCTCCTCAGATGGGGATCATGAGCCCAGCCCACCTAGGGCCCCTCCCAAGCACAGGTCCAAATCACGTGGCAGACCTACGTCAGCTTCTGATGATACCCGCCATCTCAGGTCTTCGGCAGCGGATAAAGACGCTCAACGCTGCCACAAGGCCCTTGAGCGCCATTTCGACAAGGCCAGACAGGCCTCCTTGGCCTCTGTTTTTCCAACTGACCCACCTCTGCTGCCTCATGGCCAATCATCTGCGACAACTTCTCAACTATTGCCATCTTCACCTTCTCGACCATCGGCCTCCAACGAGACTCTCTCGGGTATTTCTGGCAGACTGTCCAAACGAGCTTCTGTGTCACTACCGGACGTTTCATCCGTGGGTCTGGGGGGACCGCCTCGTCCTCTTCCCGGTCGCCCAGAAGCAACCTTTACACCAACTTCTGCCGGTCTCCGTGGCCCGGATGGTCAATTGTTGGCGCCTCCCATAGATTTGCAATCCGTGCTTTCAACCGCCTTGTCCTCTCTGTTGGTGGCTGGGATTCATCAATCTTCATTGCAACAGGTCCCGTTTGTGCCTCCTTCTATGCCTCCTCCTTCGGCTCCACCTCGTACCAAATCTCCTTCTCGCATGGCACCTGCCTCGTCAGATGAATCTGACTGTTATAATGAACCTATGGAGGATTTGGAACTGTCGGAGGATGAAGGTCTTGCGCCTGATGTGCCTGCATTTACTGGATTGTTCAGGCCTTCTTTATTTAAATCCCTTTTGCATAAAGCAAGGCAGACCACTAACATGAATGAGTCGCCTTCTTTGACTTCTGATGCTACCGCACCTCACAACGCTCTGTTCGCCTCTTCTAAGCAGGGCAAGGATTTCATCCCCTGTCCTCAGCTCTTTTCGGACGTCTTACAGTCTCCCTGGTCTCAACCTGGTTCGCTAATGGGGCCTAATGCTCTAGACAAGAAACTTTATTGCGCTGCGCCGGAATTGGACGCCTTGTTGTCCTTACCGGTGGTGGATCCCCCGATTGCTAACATGTCTTCATCATCCCTGGTCTCCACCGACTCTTTGGACGTTCTTAAATCGGAGGACAGGAAGTCGGAGCTCTCCTTTCGCAAGGAACATCAAGCTCTGGCCTGGGCGATTAAGACCGCTACTGCCACTTCTTTCTTCAATCGAGCAACGCTACTTTGGCTGAGGCAACTTCAGGACAAATTACCACCATAGGATACCCGCCTCCATCAAGATTTGAACAAAATTGTTGCCGCCACCGAGTATTCGGCGGATGCATCTTTAAATTTGGTCAAATTCACTTCAAGGGCTTTGGCTTCATCTATAACATCACGGCGCCTGTTTTGGCTTAGGAACTGGAGAGCTGACTCCAAAGCCAAATGGAAGCTGGCAGCGGCTCCATATAAGGCTCCGTCTCTTTTTGGTGCCGCCCTTGATCCCGTCCTTGTCGAGGACAGGGACAAACGTAAAGTTATGCCCACTTCGTCCTATTGACGTCCTGAGCGCCGCTATACACCATACTATCAGCGGCAGTCCTTTCGAGCTTCGTCGGGATCAGGAGCTCCCTATCCCAACGTTCCTACTTCCAAGGTCCTGACCGTTCATCCGACCGCCAGCGCTTTCGAGATAGGACCCGTAACACCACCACAGCCAAGCGGCCCTTCCGTGGTGCCGGCTTCCGTCAATTCCGCAGGGGGAAGTGACTATACCCTGTTGGATCCCATTGGTGGCCGCCTCCATCTTTTTCGTCATCAATGGGAACAGTCAACCACGGATACGTGGATTCTTCGTACGGTGTCCGAAGGTTTGGCCATAGAGTTCCTGGATCGTCCTCCCTCTCGCCACATTTGCTGCCCTCCTCTTCCAATGGAGTTGGACTGCCAACTACGGACGGAAGTTCTCCACCTGTTGCATATCAAGGCAATAGAGCCAGTCCCTCCAGAACAACGAGGCGAGGGCTTCTATTCAACCCTCTTTCTGGTTCCGAAGCATTCCGGGGGTTGGAGGGCCATCCTCAACCTGAAACAATTGAATCTGTCAGTATCTTACCGCAGATTCAAAATGCACTCTCTGAGGTCCATTCTTGGAGGAATTCGTCGAGGGGGACTTCCTCCAGTCAGTCGACCTCAGGGAGGCATACCTGCATGTTCCGGTCCGTCCAGCACACAGAAAATTTCTGCGTTTCCAGGTTGGGGAGGACCACTATCAGTACTGCGCCATGCCCTTTGGCTTATCATCAGCCCCGAGGACTTTTACAAAGTTGGTGGCGGTAGTGGCGGCCTCCCTCAGGAAGGTTCCTGTCAGGGTCTTATGTTATCTCGACAACATCCTGGTCCTGTCATCATCCAGAAGTCAAGCGTCTCGAGATCTTTGCAATGTCGTCGAGGCTTTCCAGATCCACGGCTTTTCAATAAATTTCCCGAAAAGCCACCTTCACCCTTCCACCACTCTGCTGCATCTCGGAGCGATTATAGACACTCTACAGGGGCAAGTTTTTCTTTCCCGAGACAGGATTCAAAGCATCTGCGACTTAATCCGTCTTGTCCTATCGCAACGGTCCATTCCTATCCTTCATCTCTCTCAGTTGCTGGGGAAAATGGTCTCGAGCTTTTCAATTGTGCCATGGGCCCGTCGTCACACAAGGCCGTTACAATGGTTTCTCCTCCCTTACCAACGGTCAGGTCAAAGCGATTCTCTGCGCAAGGTGCCCCTTCCTCCTCAGCTTCGTCTCTCCCTTCGTTGGTGGTTAGGACCGGGTCTTCGCAGGGGCTCGCACTTCCTGGTTCAAGAGTACCTGACCTTGACCTCGGATGCCAGCCTCCAGGGCTGGGGGGCCCATTTTCGCGACCAGAATGTACAGGGCCGCTGGTCCGAGGCAGAGAGAAGACTCAACATCAATCTTTTGGAGTTAAGGGCTATTCGTCTAGCGCTGTGTCATTTTCAACCACACTTGTCGGGCCATCACGTCCTTGTCCTGACGGACAATATCGCAGCAAAGGCCCATATAAACAAAGAAGGGGGCACTCGGTCGAGACCCCTGATGTTGGACTCCGAACGCCTTCTGCGTTGGGCGGAGACGCATGTCCTATCATTGAGGGCCGATCACATTTCTGGCGTGGAGAACACCAGGGCCGATTGGCTAAGCAGACAGACCATAGATCAGTCCGAATGGCAACTTCACCCCGGTCTGTTTCGCACGGCTTGCTTCATCTTCGGCGTACCCGTGGTGGACCTTTTTGCCAGCCCCTCAAGCGCCCAACTGTCTCGATTTGTGACTCGCTACCCGTGTCAGTTGGCAGAGAATCACAACGCACTCAGGTGCCGCTGGCCACCGGGCCTCTTATACGCCTTTCCTCCACTTCCCCTGATTCCTCAGGTGATACGCAAACTGCTGGAGGAACAAGCGGAGCTCCTCTTGGTGGCCCCAGATTGGCCACGCCGCCCGTGGTACGCGGATCTGGTGGCATTGTCGGTCCACCCAAAGTGGGTGATTCCGCAGGAATGTCTGTCGCTTCGTCAAGGGGCCATCGCTCATCCAGACCCAGGATGGCTCAAATTGGCCGTCTGGCGTTTGAGCGGGTCATTCTGCAAAAAGACTGTATACCGGACTCTGTCATAGATACAATCCAAGCCTCCCGAAGACCGTCGACTTCTCGTATATATGAGTCCTCCTGGAAGTCCTTTTGTTCTTGGTGCGCTGTCAAATTAGTTGACCCTACCTCGGCGCAGATTGTGGATATTTTGTGCTTTTTACAAGCAGGTCTCGACAAAGGTTTGTCACTGTCCACCCTTCGGCGTCAAACCGCTGCCTTGTCCACAGTTATCAGATGTCCTCCTTATTCTTCTCTGTCTCTGCACCCGTCGGTTAAAGGTTTTCTCCACGGGGCTGTCAACCTACGTCCACCGCCTGTCCATCGTTACCCGTCCTGGGACCTCCCACTAGTTCTGCAGGCCCTGATGTCTCCTCCTTTTGAACCCTTGGGTTCTGTTCCTCTCAAGTATTTATCCTACAAGGTGGCCTTCCTGTTGGCGATCACCTCTGCACGACAGGTTTCCGAACTTACCGCGTTGTCAATTAGAAAGGATCTCTGCATCTTTCAACCCAATACCGTGATTTTGCGCCTGGACCCTACGTTCCTGCCTAAAATAAACTCCTATTTCCATCGTGCCCAAGAGCTCGTACTCCCGGATTTCTGTCCCTCGCCCAAACACCTACGGGAGAAGGACTGGCATACCCTCGACGTCCGTAGAGCTTTACGTCGATACATTCGGAGGACTGAATCGTTCCGGAAGTCCGAGGCACTTTTGGTCTCTTTTCATCCTTCATCCTTAGGTCAAAAGATATCTCCATCCACTGTGGGCAGATGGATCAAGAAGTGCATTGCCACGGCTTACGAGCAACGAGGCCATCCTGTCCCTCCTCGTGTTTTGCCTCACTCTACGCATAGCGCCGCAACGTCGGCCGCTTGGGCTACACAGGCATCGGTCTCGGATATCTGCCGAGCTGCTACGTGGTCCTCTGCTACTCCGTTTATTAGACACTATAAGATAGATGCTTACGCTTCAGCTGAGGCTTCATTTGGACGGCGTGTTCTGCAGAGTGTTCTCGCAGGCCAGGACACTGGGAGCAACTTGTCTCCCACCCTTGGGATCTGAACTTTGGTATATCCCATATGTGGATTGCATGAGCAGTGAGCTGGAAAAAGAACGTTGTCTTACCTGAACGTTCCTTTTCAGCTTCACTGCGAATGCAATCCACCCCCACCCTTTGTTGCATTTGTTTCTTTGTATTTCTACCGGTTCCAGTTCTTTATGACTCCATTGTATTTACTTACCTGACTCTAACTTCACCTAGGTGGTCGCGCCTTCGTTCAAAGACTGGTGCATCATGGGACAATAGGGCGTGGCCACAGGACGGAGGGAGATATTCAAGAAAATTTACCCAGTCAGAGATAAGCGATGTGGAAAACAACCCATATGTGGATTGCATTCGCAGTGAAGCTGAAAAGGAACGTTCAGGTAAGACAACGTTCTTTTCAATGATACTAACTATCCTTCTCTTCTTCCAGTGATATGGTTAAACATGATGAGAGAACCCGATCTGTAAGAGGTTACCAAGTGCTTATAGCAATGTAGAATTTCTAGTAGCTGATCCATCTTAAAGTTAAGAGTAATGAACTATTTTTTTTAATCATATGAAATTAGAATAATGTTTGCATTATGAAAATTTCTAATATATGGTGATTCAGAAAGGATACAGAACATTCTATTAAAAGAGCTGTGGTGGCGCAGTGGTTAGAATGCAGTATTGCAGGCTAATTCTGCTGATTGCCAGCGGTTCGATTCTCATTGGCTCAAGGTTGACTCAGCCTACTATCCTTCCGAGATCGGTAAATTGAGGACCTAGATTGTTGGGGTCAGTATGCTGACTCGGTAACAGCTTAGAGAGGGCTGTAAAGCACTATGAAGCAGTATATAAGTGCTATTGCTATTATTATACGGAATCTTCTTGCAGATTGTATAGCATACATCATGCTTTACATATGTGTTTGTGTGTGTGAGAGAGAATACTACTATTACTACTGAGATGCCATTCACAGGATCTGGATTATTAATATCTGACACTCAAAAGCTTTAATAGCAATAGCACTTAGAATTACATACCACTTTACAGCTCTCTCTAGTGGTTTACAGAGTCAGCATATTGCCCCCAACAATATGGGCCCTCATTTTACCCACCTTGGAAGACCACGCCAACCTTGAGCCTAGTGAGATTTGAACTGCCAAATTGCAGGCAGCCGGCAGGATGCACAAGTAGCCTGCAGTACTGCACTCTAACCACTGTGCCACCATGGCTCATAAAATAAAAGAAAGCTAGTAGATATCTAGTTATAGTTTTTATTGCTGATGCAAGATATTTTATTGGAGAAACAGGATGCAAAAAATACATTTTGAGAGAATTGTTTTTCTGGAGTTTTGTTACAAGCACAATTTTCAGACAATTAAAGTAACTGCCCTTGTAACTGTATCTCTTAATTATCTATAACTGTATCTATTGTTGCCGTGTCTCTTAATTAACAAAAACAAATTATTATGTTCTCTGAAGTTCAACCCAATACAGCTTGTTTAGCCTTCTATTTATGTTAGGAAAAAAAGCCTACAATTTTTATTTCTGCTCATTCTGACTGGAATGTGAAAAGGAAAGACTGATAAAGCAAGGTATGAACTGATAGGATTAAACTGATTGTGCCAACATAATGTAGTATAACGCCACTTACTCGAACTCCCTTTCTTATGCCTTTTTCCATGAAGGAGCCAGTAATATCATGTAAAATGTAGAGCTAACTACCTGGTTGCTGAAGCTGTAAGAAACACAATTAAAACTCGAATAGCAAAAAGTGGAACAACAACAACAACAAAAAATCAAGTTCACTGTCTACCGTGTTACTATATTAATTTGCTGTTCATCCCTCAGTTAAGCAGCTATATAGATCATAAACTTCACAAGTATAGCCTTGAAATTTAATACAGCTGAAAGTTATTAGAAAATATTGGCTGGAAACACTATTAGCAATAAAAAAGCTGCACTGCAACTTTAATATTGAATGGCTAGCATTTCTTGCATACTGATATTTATGTGAGCTTGCATGCAAGACAGCTCTTTATGAAGACTCGTGTCGTTCTTTGCTGGCATAGCCGAATTAATAGTTAACATGGTTAATCAAGGAAGAACCAAGGAAGTAAAATGTTACTTCCCACTACCTTGCCATGGAAAAGTTTTGATTCCTACTAAGCTAGATGTTGTCATCTAATCCCGTCCTTACTGGGAAACCTTAAAAACACTTCAGTATAGGTATAAAGGCTCAAACTGAGGTTCTACTTAATGAATGTTTAAGACGTCACCAAAATATTCATTAAAAATTCAAGGCAATTTCTTTCTTTTTTTTTCTGGAAATATGCCAGATAAGCTCATACTATCACCACCAGAAGCAAACAAATTTAAGATACCTACAGGCTAACATAATTTCTTTGCAATATGGAGCAGATGGCAAATGATTTAATTAGGGGTGAAAAAAAATGCTGGCTTTACAATTCCACTTGCTCAAGGTGTTGTTTTATAAAATAGAGTATGAGCACTGTGATGTCAATCTAATATATTTTGAGATCTTGGCAGTTACTAGAACGAAATTACAGCCATATTAAAAAAGAAAAGAAAAAGAAACAGGAAAACAAATCCCGAAAGATGGGTTAAATCTGGTCTATCTGTCCTCTGAATAACCCTTCTGCTACTACATGTGCATTGCCTCAAGCTTCACAAATAGCTGTTACCACAAATTTTCAGCCCTGACATTATTTTTGAATTCTAAAGCATTGCACTTTTGAGGATCAAATGTTTTGCATTTCCACTTTTCACTATGATGTGTTTATGAAAAGTCATACGTAGGGATGAATTTCAGTCTTCCATGATGCTATTTACTGTAATAGTAGTGCTAGTACACTACTGTTAACACCGTGATGAACGAAATGATGAATGGGCTATTCATTGTTTTGTTCATTATGGAGTTAACAATAGTGTACTAGCACTACTATTACAGTAAATAGCATCATGGAAGACTGAAATTCATCCACTCTGCTATAAGCAGTCAGCATTGTTCAGGGTTGAATACATAGGCCATCTTTTAGGACACAAATGAATATCTTTCCTCCATTCAGGAGCTGGTCCTTGTTGCCAACCTGTTTTAGGCCTCTGTGGGTTGCAGAGGGCATGGCAGTGACATCACCGGAAGCTGTGTCACTACTTTTTTTTGGGGGGGGGGGACTTTTTAAAATGCTTTTAGTAGAGTTTGTTTTAAAGCAAAATACATAGATTAAGCCTACCAGAGGCTTAACTATTTTGTTTTCATAACCTGAAAAATCATCCTGCTGAAAAATCAAATGATTTGCTGCCAAATTTAACAAGCACCATTTTTGGAGTCTCTGATGATCAAAAAGAGGGCTTGGGGCCACAGATGAGCTACAGGCTATGAGTTGCTCGCCCTCTGTTTCAGTTGGCATGCTTCAGATCCAACAACAATGGCTTTGCGCCAGATGTGAGGAGATGCTCTTTGCATAGATCCATTTGCACTAGGTGAATCCAGCAAGGAAAAGCCTCGCTTGGTTAAGACTCTGAATACCCGGGTGGTCTCATAATGGTTTGTAATGCTAAAGAGTGTCTGCATAGTTGCATTCTATCTGAATTCCTATCTGAGTTGCACGAGGTCACAAAGTCAGCCTCTTGGAAGTTCTGGGTCTTGGGGAAAAGAGTTAAAGGCTGCTGTTTTAGAGAAATGTTTTCTGCTTTTAAAGCAGAAGTTGTATTCAACTTCTTAGTGACTGTGAGGGGAGGAATACACACAATATTATTTAGAATAGAATAGAATAACAGAGTTGGAAGGGACCTTGGAGGTCTTCTAGTCCAACCCCCTGCTTAGGCAGGAAACCCTACACCACTTCAGACAAATGGTTATCCAACATCATCTTAAAAAACATCATCTTCCAGTGCTGGAGCATTTACAACTTCTGGAGGCAAGTTGTTCCACTGATTAATCGTTCTAACTGTCAGGAAATTTCTCCTTAGTTCTTGGTTGCTTCTCTCCTTGATTAGTTTCCACTCATTGCTTCTTTTCCTGCCCTCAGGTACTTTGGAGAATAGGGGAAACAGAGTTGCAATTGGAGATACGTAGCCTGCCCAGAATTCTCAGGGCTTGAAGGTTTGTCAGATGTGTTTTTCTTTCTTCAGCTGCATTATGTCTATTTTAGAAGTTTACAGTTTTGTTGACAAAAGAAGAATTGGCCTTCTTTCATCTCTCTCTCCCCCCCCCCCATTTCCCCTTATCTTTGCAACTAAATGCTATCAGAGCTTACTCACTCTGAGTGAGTCCTAGTTACATATAAAGGGAATCTGAATGAGTAAATGAGACCACATTTGGAAGCTTATTTCCTTTATTTTATAGCGCAGTGGTCAGAGTGCAGTATTTGCAGGCTAACTCTGCCCACAGCCAGGAATTTGATCCTGACAGACTCCAGGTTGACGTCACCTTCCATCCTTCCAAGGTTGGTAAAATGAGGACCCCGGATTGTTGGGGGCAATACGCTGATGTTGTAATCTGCCCAGAGAATGCTGTAAAGCACTGTAGGGCATTTTATATGTCTTAAGTGTTATTGGTATTGTTATTTTCTAAACAAATTATCAACTTACAACCTGCCATTGTAATCCCTCTGTGGCTATTTGGAGAATAAAAGTCACCCATAATAAAAGTCCATCTAATGGAAGTTTTCCTGCCACAGTTATTTTTGTTCTTAATGGAGATCTAAGGGCCACGAAGGTCAAAAACATAATTATTATAGTCTATAGAGTGGATTCTAGATAAAAAGAACATCTGATATTCCCTACTGTGATAAACTGCTAATGTTATCCTGAAAAAATCAGGAGAAAGATGTTAGTGTTGTCTATAGACAGTGCACATTATTAAGAGGCAATGGAGTTGACGCTAACAACTTCTATATTCTTTTACTATAGTATACATAGCTATTCACCTAAATAGTTACTTTAAAATAACAAAAATAATTATAGCAACAACCTTCATATGAAAAGTTTGTCTGTTTCTGTTTAGAATGATTTGTGAACAAGGTCATTTATTTATTTGATGTTTATCCCACCTTTATTATTTTGTAAGGAATGCAAGACAGCGAATGTACATAAGACTCCTTCCTCCTCCTATTTTCCCCACAACAACCACCCTATCTGGGGTAGGATCAAACTTAGGACCTGGCTAAATCCATGGCTTAGTACCTGGTTATCTACAGGACCGCCTGCTGCCACCAGTAGCTTCCCACTGGCTGGTACGCTCTCATAGAGAGGGGCTCCTCCGGGTGCTGTCGGCCAAACAATGTCGACTGGTGGCCCCCAGGGGGAGAGCCTTCTCTGTGGGGGCACCTACTATCTGGAATGAGCTCCTCCCGGGGATACAGAGGATCCTGGATCTACGCACCTTCCGCCGCGCTCTCAAGACCTTTTTATTCCATCAGGCTGGCCTGGCCTAATTTTTCCCTTTTTTCCCTTTTTAAAACGCAAATTTTAATTCGTTCTTAATTTATTGGGGTGTTTTAAATCTGTCTTCGGCCAAATTGTTTAATTCAGTTTTATTCAGCTTTAAATTTTGTATTTATGTGTTTTTATCCTGTGGCTGTTCACCGCCCTGAGTCCTTCGGGAGTAGGGCGGTATATAAATCAAACAAACAAACAAACAAATCTATTGTTATGTCCAATGAATATAAAGCAAGGTTCAGCACAGGTCCATTTGTTGTGGTTAAAAGGAACTTCATGGGCTGTAAATTTTGTCTTACCAAGTGTTCCTGTTCAAATTAATCCAGTTTACCACTTCTAGTCAATTTCAGTACCATGTCTACATTAGATTGATTGTTCCAAAGGGTTGTTTTACGCATGTTCTGACAAATATTCACATTTTGCCTAAGGTAACAAAGGAGAAACCTTCCATTTCATTGCCTTTGCAAGAAGTAATGTGTTTACTTCTTGCAAAGAAGTAATGTGTTTACTTCTTTATCTTTATTGTTTAACTGAGAACTTATTCTTGCTAGTTAATTTCTAAGCAAGCTGATAAAGTCCAGTTTGTGTTTTTCGCCAGCAAACTGTCAGGCCAAGAAGAAGATTTTTGATCCTCTGTCTATCAGACTCCAAGGCAATTGATGGCATTACATGGGCTATGCATTCCGGATCTGCCGAGCCCCATAAAAATCAATAGTTTTCCATTATCGGGTCTGGCTGGGTCACTAGCCTGTCAATGAGCTGTTACAATTACTGTCCAAGGGTGAACCCAACCAGTCAATTGCTGCTGACAAGAAGAAAACATGCTGACAGGCCAACACCAACAGAGCAAGTCAGAAGGCAGATTTGCACTTCATCAAAAGAGTCTGGGAGTAAGGCCATGGACAAGATGTAGGGCATCTACCAGGGCGACTCTGGAATTAAACCTCAATCTGATACACGCCCCACACACCTGAAGGCTGTTCTCCGGGTATTTCCTCTCCTGATCAGGTTCATTGTGACATGCCAGAGATGTGATCCTTTCGAAAATCCTGACTTGAAATGGGCCCTGAGGGAACTTCCTTTAAGATCAAAAATTAGCTGAAGAGCCAAGTGGTTTGCCATCTAATTTTGTCTGACTCCTTGTCTAATAATAACTTCCAAGTTAATCAACTGCCATAAAAGGAAGGGAATTATCCTAATATATTTAAACTTTTAATAAACTTCTTAAAATGTTACATCCATATTTTCACATTTTATGACTGGTTCTGGGTCTTTCAACATTCAGGTTGCATTGGCTTTTAGCAATTCACAGTAGAAGGAGGGGAGGGGAGGAAGGAAAACGAAGGAAAAAAATAATGGAGAAGGAAATAATGAAATTTCTAAGAGGAAAAAGAAAAAAGTAAGGAAAAAAAATTGGGCGAGGGAGAAGGAAATAAAAATGGAAGTTTAGAGCTGTAAAGCAGTTTGCTCATAAATTATAATGAAAAGTAGTCCTGTGACTTTCTTCCGTGGTTCATACCTCATATCAGGTTTCTTATAGTATTAATTAAAAAGAACTTTTTAAAATAAAATGATACATAGTTTATCCCCCCCCTTTACCTCCCCCCCTCCCATGTGAGTCTTTGGGCTGAAGGGAATTCAGGTTAATATGTTGACACGCGTAACAACGCGGGGTCATGTTCCACCGTATGCTCGGCTGCTTTGCTTGAGCACCGCCTCTGACAGGTTCCTAATCAGCCGCTGCCCTTAAGGCAGAGGCAAAAGAGAGGGATTTTAATTACTGCTGCAGCGCAGGATTTGCCAGCATTAAATAGAGACATAATTAGGCCTCTGAATTTTAATAATTGTCCTAGCTAATTGGGCAGACAAGTGCGTTTCAGCAGCATGGCGTGATTAGATAATTAGTACTTCCAAATGACAAAATTGGGCTCTTGATTACAGAGTTGAGAAAAATGAGTTGGGGGCAGGATCGCTCTGGGGGAGTGGTTGGCAGGAGGAGCAAGGCAGTGTCTCCTGATGAGTCCATTAGAGGAACATTTAGGAAAGTGGGCAATTTGGTGTGAGCATTCAAAGAGGCTGGAGGTTGAGCCCACTTTGCAGGAATGTCCTTCGAATGCCCAGGTCAACTGCCTGAAGAACACCCATACCTACTACAAACAATACTATCATTTCAGAGCCTCTCCATGTTCCTTCAGCATCCATGAATATGTTAATTGATATTCCTTTAAGAGGTCCTTTCCCAGAGCTCTTGATGATACCACTACATACTTTGAGACATTATGAGGAAGGTTTTGTTTGCCCTACTCTACTCCCCCCCCTCCCCTCTGGCCACTTACTCATTTTCACACTAAGCTTTCTCTGACTGGCAGGCCTCAAAACGTTTAGGCAGCAGATGAAGGATATATGATAAAAAATGAAAGAATAAGATACTTAGGTGGACCAAGAAATGGGAATGTGGGCAAGTGTATATTGCAACTGACCTAACTAATCCTTCACAAGTGCAAGCAAATGTTGCATCATCTGCCAGTTTACTCCTCAGCCCTTATATGGTCCGTGAGTACGCTCGGTTTTCACTGAATTGGTTCTGACTTCCTCTTCTATTCAGAAGTTATTAAAATACACTTGTGAGCCATAAGCATCCCGAAATTTGTTGACCCCTCCATCTCATGCATGGAAGGACTCTAGAAGATTGATAGCAACATCAAGAGGAGGGAGATTCAACTTCTAGCCTATCTACAGTCACTGAAGCTCTCTGCATGACTTTGAGCCAATCATCCCGGTTTACCTTGTCAGCTGGTGGTTCTGGGGAGAAATGGGGAAAGGCCATATTCAATGCTTCCCTGAGCTGCTGATGGGTAGATTGGATACAAGTATTTAATTCATTAAAAATAATTAGAGCTCTTGTAAACCGAAGAGCAAATCTTTCTCTTCTTCCCATTCCACAAATGACAGTGATGATATATTCATGGTATAATATAAAAACCCAATAATTTAATAACAGTTTGGTGGCATATGAGGTCCACAGTTTATGTAAATGTGAGTATCTCTACCCGCCATATGGTCGTATTAAGTAATTGGGAGTAGAAGAATTACTCTTTGCCTGGGTTTTCCATCAGGTTGATCAGGGAGCACAACTAAAGCTTTGCTTATTGTGACAAAAGAAAACATATGAACTGGAACTGGTGCTAATTCAGGAAACATTCAAAGTGGTGAGTAATATCAGTATTAGGAGCAACTTGGTTGGGATTACTTCAACAGAGAAAGAAAATAAAACCAATCTCCTGATGATTGTATGCAATCTAATTGATTTGGGAATTAGTTTAGGTTCCCCTAAACAGATTTTTAGGTTCCAGCTCCAAAAATAGTTAACGCAGAGCTGGAAAAGTTAGAGAAAAAGGCAACCAAAACAATCAGAAGCTTGAGAAGAAGCAAAGATATTGAAGACTTCTTTACTTTATGAAAAAAAAGTGGACGAGATAGTATTTGATAAGAACAGAATAAATATAAATGCATACATGTATCCATCATATATTATAACTTGGGATCTTCTAGAGAAATTAGTTGGGAATATATAATAGACAGATACAAAATACAATTAATTTGGAGTTAACTATCAAAAGACATGGTGATAGCTATTAATTTAGTTCACCAAGGACAGTTCTACAATTAAATAGCTATATGGAACTTACATATTTTGAGGCAATTCACCCTAAATATTAGTGATGCAAGAATAAGGAGGAGGAGATGATGAAGAAGATGATGAATGAAAGTGTCCACAGGTTATATTACTGTAGAATGAATCAGATTTTTTTGCAGATGTGGATACAATTCGATCTCCACAGTGTTATTCAACAAGGAGCCAGTCTGAATATGTTCTCATTTGTCATCTCAAAGGTGATTTTTTTCAAAAGACAACTGGACTCCCCCCACCTCTTTTTCTTGAAGAAGAAGAAGAAAATGTTTTGCTTCTCATCCAAGAAGCTTCGTCAGGAAAAAAAAAAAGTTCAGTTGCCTTTAAAAAAAAAGCACTTTTGAGACAACTATGACCTGGATGATTGTGAATCTTCACAGAAGTTCTCATATATCAGTTCCATGGATTCCTTGTTCATCTCTCCTAAGGCAATTTTGATATGCATGATATTACTTCTATAGGTAAATACCGGTATTAGTTGTCTTGGTTACATGTATAAGGCCAGCTGTGAAAAAATTGTTGGAAAGATACAGAAACTCCATATGCAATCTACAATTTTCAATATTTCATCCACATGTGTAAATGATACAATATTGTTGACAGGTGATTAAGAAGTATGTACAGGTTAATCCTCCAGAAACTTAGTTTACTTATGATAGCTTTACATGTTAAGGCTCATATAATTGAGACATCCTTTAATGCATTTCCCCCTGGCTTGGTGACTTTTAGCTATGTTAGAGCTACACTACCAAAATGCCCAGCCAACATGATCAATAACTGTTGAAGTATGTGATCTCACAAAAGCATTTAATGCTTCCAAACAGAGGGCACTAGCTCCCTAGGTTTTTTATTTTAAAAAAAATAGCTGTAGAAACATGAAGGCCTCACGAGTGGGAGATAATGTCTCTCCTCCCCCATGCCAATACAAATCTGTTAATAAAGTATAGTAACGATTTAAAAAAACATTGAAATACCCAGTATGTGCAAAGGGAATGGAAGCTTGATGGAACTGCAAATAGATAGAAACTAATTTTCTTCTGCAACTGTTACCAGTTACCAGCTGCAACTGCATACAAATAGGGCACCAGAACACACAAGCAAAGCACTTGAATGGTTGGGGGAAAGCCTCTGAAGAAAAACCATGGCAAAACTTATTGGTGACTGATGCTGGCACCAATGTATAATAAAATGCCACCTTAATCACCGGCAGCAGTATAAAATATCAACCCCAAAACAAATGCTTTCCCCACCCCCCCACCAAAGTACAGATGATTTATGATTGTTTTTATGGTCACAGAAGATTTTGGATTATCCCTATGGCAGGTGGAGCATGGTAGAAAAAACAGCAAAGCCACCTATCTGAATAATTGCTAGATCTTGTTCCCTAAGGCAGGCAGGCAGGCAGGTGATAGGTAGATACATGATATCTAGAAATCTACATATTTATATATATCTACATATTTATTTTTATACACACACACAAACACACACGTAGATACGTAGATGATAGGTAGGTATGCAAATAGATAGATAGATAGATAGATAGATAGATAGATAGATAGATAGATAATAGATTAGATAGAGATAGATAGAAGATAGGTAGGTAGGTAGGTAGATCGGTAGCAGTGGTGGATTCTTCCCGGTTCGGCCTGGTTCTCCCGAGCCGGTAGCAGTGACGATATGACATCACCGAACCGGTTCTGCCCCCCCAACGCCCCCCACTCCACCCTCCACGCCCCCCACCCCCGTGTTATTCTTACCTTTTATTTGGCCCCACCCCCAATCTATTGCTGCCTCCTGAGTCCCAGCTGATGGCTAGAGGGAAAAAAACTGTTTAAACTCTTGCCACAGGGCTTCAAAGGGCCGCCCTACAGCTGATCAGTGATAAAAGAAAACAAATGAGTAGACCGGTGCCTGCAAAAATACATGAGTAGACAAGTGCCTGCAAAAATAAATGGGTAGACCAGTGCCTCAAAAAATAAATGGGTAGATCGGTACAGCTCTGCAAGCATTTAAAAGCCTGGTAGACCAGTATCTCTACTAAATCCTAAATAATTGTCACATGACCATCAAGCCACGCCCACAAAATAAGCCACACCCACAGAACCGGTAGTAAAAAAAATTAGAACCCACCCCTGATCGGTAGATAGGTAGATGATAGATTAGATAGATAGATATAGATAGATGACAGATAGATAAATAGGTTGGTAGGTAGATAGGTAGGTAGGTAGATAGATGATAGATTGATAGGTAGATGATAGATTAGATAGATAGATAGATAGATAGATAGATAGATAGATAGACAGATATAAGTAGGTAGGTAGATAGGTAAATGATAAATAGGTAGATGATAGATTAGATAGACAGAGATAGAATATGACTATATTGATGTTACCTAGTTTGGGTAATGAAACATCTGCAAGAATACAACCAAGCTCAGAAAGCACCCAGGACCCTTCATGCCTAGATATGGATAAATAGATGATAGATAGCTAGATAAACAAACAGCCACTTATAATATGTTTCTCTTTGAGAGAATCTCTAGAATTGCTTTTTGCTTGCTTTCCACATGAAGCAAAAAACCCCCCAAAAACATAACTTGTTTTAATGGAGATGTTTCACAGTTTTCAGTTAGGTCATTTTCTCTGGCCATGAATGGATTTGACCATTTGGCCAAACAAGTGGCCCTGTTTGGATTCCTTCCAAAGAGCACATACATTTATGCACCATGAATTTAAATAGACTAATTAGCACAGAGGTGGGGAACTTGTGTCTCTTGACAACCAGCTGAACAATAACCAAGCATCCTTCATCCTATCGCTACTTGTGGAAGTTGTGGAAGTACAATGCACCAACATCTGGAAGAACGCAGGTTCCCTCATTTGGATGTAGTGAAATTTGTAAATGTTTTTGCTGAATACCAGACCACGTGCCAATATTTAAATACAATTGGTTCAACAAATGTTTCTATTCCAAACATTGGTTTCCAGGCCACAATTTAGGAACTCTGCTGCTAAAGCCACCGAGCCCCTCTAGATACACAGAACTGGAAATATGAGTCTCTGAACTCCAGGCCATACGCATTAAATGCAACTTGAAGCAAGAATCAAACTTAAAATCAAATAACAATTGTGGAGTCAACAATTCTGGAAGAAAAAATCATGGACACCTGAGAGGAATGGGGGTAAGGATCTAAATTTGTAGCTGTTTTTATGGAGGGTGGGGGGCTTGTATAATTTTTGCCTGCTGTGCTGGGATTCTTTTAGAAGGAACTGGGCTACAGAACCCTTCAGAAAATTGTATTGCTGATGAATAGAAAACTGCTATTCTAATCAGCATTAGTATTGCTCTGCATTGTTCAAATAAAGGAGTGCTTTGCAATTAGGGACGCGGTGGCTTAGTGACTAAGATGCTGAACTTGTCGATCGACAGGTTGGCAGTTCAGTGGTTTGAATCCCTAGTGCCTCATAACGGGGTGAGCTCCCGTTACTTGTTCCAGCTTCTGCCAACCTAGCAGTTCGAAAGCACGTAAAAAAATGCAAGTAGAAAAAAATAGGAACCACCTTTGGTGGGAAGGTAACAGCGTTCCATGTGCCTTTGGCATTTAGTCATGCTGGCCACATGACCATGCAGATATCTTCGGACAGCGCTGGCCCTTCGGCTTTGAAACGGAGATGAGCACCACCCCCTAGAGTTGGGAACGACTAGCACATATATGCGAGGGGAACCTTAACTTTTACCTTTACCTTGCAATTTGACCAACACTTGACTGATTTGTAGATGTCCATGTATAAAAAAGCCCAACATTAAAAAAAAAATGCAGTAACTTCCAAGATCTCCATACTGAAACCGGTATCTTTCAGATATGTTGGATTACAAAGCCCATCATCTATAACCAACACAAGTTTGGAAAGATTAGATTGATCACCACAATTATTTTCTTTCTAAAGGTATGTGCTGTCTCAAACAAAAATCAGATTTCTTCACCAAGAATTTCAACTGCTGCAATAGCTTAAAATTTCTACCTGGCAAGAAGTTAGGCTGCCATTTTAACTTTCCTTTTGAATCCTAAATATAAAATGTAGCATCCATAGAAAGAAGGTGCAACATCAGACTGTCATAAACATTTCATCTTCCCTTAAAATGCCAAGATTCTGCCATCCACCACCACCCCCTCTTTCCCCCAAGAACTGCTTTTATCACTCAACACCTTGTTGGCTCTGATTGCAGAAAATGCACCTTATAAATATATGATAACCATCCTGTAATAGGGAGTGTGACAATTTACTTCACAGTGCATTTCAGGCTGCTAATTGATCGTTTCAGTCCGGGGACTATGCAGAATAAATTACAGCCATCAAAAGGATATCACAGTTCATTCTTGTAGAATGCCGGCTGTGTCTTTTCTTGCTCGTCTTTTGTTATAAAATCAACCACGTTGCTGTAACTGGATGGGCCGTTGAGCAACTATCAGCTACCGACGATGGCCACAGGAGGGCGCTCTATTTGCATCCTTTTGCAAACACAGGTTTGAGTTTTGCCAGTTAACTGCATGGGTAAAGCTGAAACTCTGATTTAGTAATATTCTGGATTATTTATAAACAGCCAAGATTGTACGAGATAGTGACTATTGCAAATTAGCAAGAGAACAATTCTAATGAGATATCATTACTCCGACTATCACCACTCTTCAATTTTTAAGTCCTCCTTTTTTGAATGATCAAAGAGGAAACAAACGGGCAGAGTTAATTGTGGGTTGGTAAGCCCCTTAAACGCTTAGAAAGGAATTGTTTTGGTTTCTTTCCAGATCTTATTTCTTTATAAGTGATATTTTTAAAAGTACACCTAAGGATGCTAGTTCATATCAAAGACAAACAATTTAATAAAACCCATGCGTGTAATCTGATAGTAAAATGAAAAGCCAAGAGATGTACTTCATCTGAAATTAATTCTTCCATCATGTAAAGTAAAAAATATCTTGACTGTAGGTAAACTAGTATATTTAGGGGTATGCTATTAATACAGAAGAATTAATATATTTAATTAAATGCACCAATTTTTTTAATCTCCAAAGACTTGATGAGAAATCAATGATTTTCTTAAATAAAAAGGTACAACGCATAGTATATTGCTTCAAGTTGTACACAATTTCACAGGGAATTATACCTGTCTATAATACTTATTTATAACTATATACTTGAGTATAAGTTATAAACAAATTTTCAGGTAAGCTTAGTTCCCCATGTTTATAGTTAGAGGAATAGACCAGATGTGTTTGGCTTTAGAAAGTTTTGTCTGATGAAGAATGTCCTGAAGTGTTTGAAAGTTTGAGGTGAATAAATAAACCTTTCAGGTATTTCTTTGGGCAGGCTTGCAAAGAGCTGAAAAGATAGAAAGTCTTGTATTATGGGGGAGAGGGTGGAATATGCATGGAAGAACTTTCTGTAGAAATCAGATATAAGTTATCACTGTTAAAACACATAACAGCCTTTCTTAATTAGCACTTCCTTGCTTTTTATTCAAGCTTGTACCCATTTCTTCCATAACACACCTGATCAAATCTGTTGTGAAAGTCACTTACGAGAGAATGGTAGGCTTACACAGTTTACTATTCCAAAATCAAACGGACTAAATCATGGTTCAGAAGACATGAGCCAAACCATTGTGGATTATAAACCTGGTTTATGGATGAATTCAATCAGTTGTGGCTTACTCAACAAATCATAGTTTGCCATTGTATTGATCTAGCCTTGGATTATGTGTTATTACCGAGGTGATGCAAAGAAAGACTTCGTATCATGTGACAGGCTGCTGTTACTATAATTGGAATAACAAGATATTCATATTTAACCTAAATCCACTGAAATCCACACTGTTTTCAATGGAGCTCTTCTAAACATGACTGTCCCAAAAATGCTTTTTCAAAAGGCAACTGGACTTTGTTTTTCCTTGAAGATCTTTTGCTTCTCATCCAAGAAGCTTCAGGTTTTTTCAAGGAAAAATAGAGGCTAGTTGTCATTTGAAAAAGTACTTTGGGGCCACCATGACCCAGATGACTGAGAATCTCCATAGACATATAAACATGACTAAATCAGAATTTACCCCATTAAAATACTGTAGTACCTAAATATAAGAATGCCTGAACTGGTAAAGATAATTCATAGCATAACATCAGCACTTATCTTCATTTTCTATTCAGGCAAATTCTTGTTGAGTTAGTGTTAACATTTACTTCAGTCAAAAGACTGCTGTTATGAGTATGAATTGCCAAAACACATAATTCCACTTCTGATTATTCATGCTGTGCTAATGAGAAATTATCCTTCTCTAAAATGCAAGAACTCCAGGGCATTGATTTCAGGATTTTTTTCTTCTTCTTCTTCTTAAGAAAATGCCCTTAAGGTTAAAGGAACTATATATACTGTATATATACAGTCTACCTAGAATTCTGCACTCATAAAATCTGCCACAAATGAAATGCAAACCTTGTTGCACAATTTTTGTACAGGCATAATGAAATGTATTTGAAGAAAGGAAAGCCAGGACATCTGAGTGAAGTTTCTGATGTTCCCTCTGCCAGAAGAAGAGAAAAAAAAAACACCACTGTTGTAGTAAACACAGATGTATACTTTAAAGGTTCATTGCACGACACGCACAGCACATGAAATATATCTTGTCTCAATTTCATCTTCAAACTAATTCACTGACATTTTGTATCGGGATAGTTTTATATTACCTGCTTGCATCTAAGTGATAATACAGATAAAGTGCTTGCAAACTTAGCATAAATGTATAGGTGAGTAAACGGTGAATAAATGAAGGAGAGGGAAGAGGGCACACTTATTTTCTCTTCTTACATGAATTAATTAGTGGAAATATACATTTAGTGAGTAAAATTAGCAAAACTGTGGATATTATTTCTTAAATACTGTTGGGGATATAGAAAAAGAATTTTGTCAACATTGTTTTCCTTCCCCCCTCCCTCCCTCCCTTCCTCCCCTCCTTCCCTCCCTTCCCTCTCCCTTCCCTCCCTCCCTCCCGCCCTCCCTTCCTTCCCTCTCCCTCCCTCCCTCCCTCCCTTCATAATGTTAAGAGCTAGGCTAGCATTCTGTATACCCCACAAAAATCAACTGTACCCTACTCTTACAAAAGGAAAATATCAACTATCAAATATCAACATGATGGATCTGTTTTCCAGGAAAGGGGAAAAAAGGGAGATAATGTTTTTAATTTTCCTCAGAAAAATCTCTTGGGAAAATACCTAATGCTCAAATTCATGTGGCCTTGGACTTATCAACAATTATAGGATCCTATTCATCCAGTTATGACAATCTTAGGCATATCTGTAGCTGCCTTTACCAACCTTGTACCAAAGACCATGTTGTCTGGGAATGATGGGATTTGCAAATGTTACTGTATTAAGAGGGGGTCAAATAGGGGAAGGCAGCCATATGCTGAAATTTGCCCCTTAAAAGTGAATATTATTTCCCCCTTTTGTTCTAAATCTTCTCTCTTCTTTCTTCTATACTTTTGTTGCATGACTGAATATAGATGTGGTTAAAAAGATCTTCCCCATGTTTAATACAAACCCATCCGCTGGAATTTTAAAGCATAGCTTTTGCATCTTACGTTTTTCTGCTTCTCAAGAAAAGAAATGGAATTAAATAGAATTTTATTTAATTTGGGAGACTATAAAGTTTCCTGTCTCTTCTGTCTTGCTTTTGTTTAAAAAAAATATTACAGGGAACTCTGTAGAGGGTTTTGGGTACATCTGATAAAAAAAAAAATTAACCATCGGAAATTCAGATAATTTGGATATGCCATAATTATAAGATGTCACACTGACATGATATGTAAAGGAGATGCTATTATATCGTCCTGGGAAACAAGGTCTGTACATCTGCTAAGGGTTTTAACAAATAATTCTCAGCCTTCTCGAAAAACTGCAACTCCTTGTTTCCTCCAAGGAAACCTATGACAATGAAAACTATCATTTAAATTGCTAGTGCAGATGCACTTAACATTACATTCCTCCAAGGACTTGCTAGAACCAAACTTAACATTTTTTTTTTTAAAAAAGAGATCATTAAAAAAACAATACCCTGGTCTTATGTTTAGTAGCTGGTAGTGCATTATTAACATTCTAAAACATATTTCAAAATGAATAAAAAATGTATGGTGGTTTTTTTTTTCTCTGTACTTTTGGAACTGTAATTACATTTAGCACCCAAATTATCTGGGCTTTTTAAAAATAGATTACTAAAGATCTCTAACAATGAAAACCAAAAGGCGATACCTGTTAATATTACAGCCTGTTTTGCTAGTTTAGAGTTTTAATAATAATAATAATAACCACCTCTATTGTCATTGTACATATACACAACAAATGCTGTATAGTGCTGATTATAGCCTTTCGTTGCTCCTTATGCAGAAATGAAACATTCAAAAATATTTACTAATGTACAGTTTTTAGAATTTGGCTTATTGTTCCAGTGCTCGGAAAGCAAAGCATAGGATAAAAAGTGTGCTCTCTGCCTTGCAGTATCATCTGTGCGCAGAAGGGAAAACAGCCTCTCCCTGCCATTTTGCCTTCCTTTCCATCTCATCCACAGGAGTGGCTGGTTGTTATCCGAAGTCCACGGAAGGCTGTTTAAAGCCAACAGTGTGGCAACTTCTTTGTGAAAGTTGCTTAAGAAGCCCAAATGTAAGAAAACTTGGTTGATGGGAGTTAATTGATTTAATTGGATGCTGCTGTATTAAAATTCCTTTCTGTAATTACTCTTTTTTTTAAAGTGCTTTTTACATTGTGAGTGAGCAATTTCATTTCTCCTCCCTTTGGAGCGAAGATGGAGAGATGATTCAGGCTCTTCTAAATAAATAATTCAGCCTTTCTCCTCACTCCACTCTCTGATCTCTTGCATATGTAAATTCCCCTCCGGCTTCCATATTCAAGGATCATCCGGATTCTTCTTCTCCACTCTCCCTCCCTCCCTACCACACACCACACACCCCCGCCTAGCAGAGCATGGTCTCCAGAAGAGGAGGAGTTTGGCTGCCGATGACAAGATAAGATTGCCATGCTGACACACCACAGAGTCAGTCTCTGGATGGGAAGACGCCTTGGTCTGGCCCAGAATTCCTCCTGCACTTCCAGTTTTCCCAACAAAGAGCCCCCATCTCTGTTTTAATGTCTTGGTTATGCACTACAGCAGGGGTATCCAACCTTGGCAACTTTAAGATCTGTGGACTTCAATTCCCAGAATTCCCCATGGCTGGATGAGGAATTCTGGGAGTTGAAATCCACAAGTTTTAAAGTTGCCAAGGTTGGACACTTCTGCACTACAATGTGCTTGCCTCACTCTGGGTGTTCCCTTCTCTCTAACAGGTTGTTGCATTCAACTCAATAGGGATTGTCCCAGATCAGGAAGTGGATGTGGCTCACCAGGGCGAGGGAGAATTAGAATTCATCCAACCAGCGGAGTACAAAAACACATAACATTGAACTTGAAATGTGCCTGTGCTAAAATAAGTCATGGAAATGCCAGCAGAAGCGCCATGGGCTTTGCAAACTAAGAACGGATAGAATATGGAAAATCAACACAAGGGTCAAATCCCACCCACCATCTTTTGGAGCAATGGTTGGTACTCTTATCAAAAAATTGTATGTTGTACTTAGGTCCATTTAGGCTGGAATTTGGTAGCAAGCCAGTTTTAAAAAAAATGTTCCTCTCTTATGCCCAGTTCTAAATATTAACTGAGTTTATATCTCTTTATATTTGCCAGTTGCTTTTAAAGTTGTATACTCTGGTTAAAAACAGGGATACCCAGGACTACCGACGAGTCCTGCTGTCTTTCCTCCCATCTATGTGGACTTCTATGCGCCCCTCCCTTCCCAGTTGTGCTGCTTTGGAAAAGAAAAGAAAAAAAAATATTTACGAAGAAAAAAAAGACTCCCAGGAAGTTGAATGGATGGTTTTTATTTGTAAAGGGTAAGAAACGGAAGATGGAAAATAAAGTGTAACACGTTGCAGAAGAAGACCATAGCAAAAGGACGCTGCCACAAGAAAAGCAATTGAATATCAAAGGGGGTGTTTGAATTCTCCTTTAAGCTCAATGAAGTACGAGACTTGATCATCCACCCCTTCAGCTGCCCTCTGAATGGAATGCAAGGGTGACATCTTGCTAATATCACCCAAATGTGTATATTTAATTGTAACTTGCTTGTCTGTTCCCGTTGAGGGAGGATGCAGATGACAAGACAGATATATACACATACATACACACATCTACACACATCAAGAAGGGAATAATAACTGAATAGAGCCAGTTCTGAGTTCACAGGCGAACGTATCAGTACAAAGTCACCATCTTTCTGTGGAGTTTGTTTTCTTTTGCAGCTCCCGTGTTTTATTGACTGTTTGTGTGATGCGGCACAGGAGAGAGAAAAAGAAAGGAGAGCTTAAAGTGGCCCAGTTTACGATACAAACATGCAGATGAGATCAGAGATCTGACACCATGTTTCGCTCAGGACTTTAAAGGGAAGCATAAGACAGGGCCTCTCCTGCTGTGGAAAAAAAAGAAAGAAAGAAAACAAAAAGGAGAAAAGATGATGTCATTTTTCCCTTTTTTAAAAAGAGAGAGAGAGAGAGAAAGAGAGAGAGAGAGAATGCAGCGTGATCTTTTCAATCACTCAAGCGTGTGCTAGTAGGATCAGCACCGTGCCATGCAGCTTCCTATTCCCCCACCCCACCCCACCCCAAATAAGAAGGATGGATCCTTGAGCATCTTTTGGCAGATTTGATGATCAACCTACCCACGTCTCATTTAAAAAATATTAGATGTAAATCCTGCACAACCTCATTGGTTACACAACGCACACATCCATAGTTAGGAGCCCTGGCTCTGTTCTTTGGCTGCTAACAAAATCCACAGTGGAAGATTGTTGCCAGAAAACTTGGCCAAGTGATATGAGGCTGGTGGTTAGTGAAAAAAGGCCCTTTGCTCTCCCTGCGTTCTTCTCCCACTAAGTAAAATTCTCTCCTTGGGAAGGTCTGCGTGGCTCCCTTTTTTGTGGTTTTTCCCAGTATAGGATAAAGCACATTATTTTATTTTAATTTCGTTGTGCCTTTTAGCTTTCCAGATTCTTTATTTTATTTTATTTTTATTATTTAGCTTTTAAAATTTCTGATGGCTCATATATATATTGGTTGTTTGATTTGTAGTTTGTGTTTGCATTTTTTTTTTTTTTTTGTAAATACAAGGTGTCTTGGGAATTTCTGCGGAAGAGCAGTATAGATATTTCTGTAATAAATAATAAATAATAGCTAAAGTTAGTAGAGTTATAGCATTGCACTGATTTTATTGTGCACTCCATCTTGAAGGCATGAGGCAGTTAAGAGTAATTAAAAGTGTAAAATATAGCATTAAAATACAGTAAACCCTTTCCCCAAGCAAAAAAAAAAAAAAAAAAAAAAATACAATACAATATTCTACTCCCAATTACAGCCTTAATTAATGACTCCTAAAAGCTACTCCAGAAAGGAAAATATCCCAATGCTCCCAAAATATCTTCATTCCCAAAATACATTCCCTAATAACAGCTATATTTGGTCTCTGTATCTTCTCTTTGTAATGAGAAATAAACATACCTCAGTAGTAAAAAATCTGCTATTCGCCATCCTTGTGTATCACAAAGAAAGCTCTACAATTGAATGATATGCACGTGTGTGTGTGTGTGTGTGTGTGTGTGTGTGACAAAATACACAATCTATAAGCATAAGCTATGTCATTTCCCTTACTTCTGATATTCAGGATTTGAAATGCTATTTTAATGAAAATGACATCACTCGTATTAAGATGGAAACTCTTGTAAGCCAACACGTTAACTTTTGAAGAGGATTGAACTGTTTACTGAGCAGGGTTGGGGGTAAATTAAAGGATGAATCCCAAAACAAATTGTTTCTGTGAAATGACTATAAGATGGCAGATCTGAAAGGAATGTTTGGAGCAGGAACATTTCATATTTCAGTCTTTCTCTGTAGAGTCCATCTACCACTATCAAAATAAGGAGCTACACTCCTGAGTCAGAATTTGTCCATTTACTTACATATACTCAGCAGTTGTAGAGGTGGTCAATATATATATATATAAGAGCCTGGTGGCGCAGCAGACTAATAGCCTGTTATTAACATTCAGCTGCCTGCAATTACTGCAAGTTCGAATCTCTCCAAGGCTCAAGGTTGACTCAGCCTTCCATCCTTTCTAAGGTAGGTAAATTGAGGACCCAGTTGTGGGGGCAATAATATGACTTTGTATAAATATACAAAAGTATGAAGGCTATTGCTTAACGCATTGTAAGCTGCCCTGAGTCTCTGGAGAAGGGCGGCATATAAATCAAATTTAAAAAAAATAGTATTAAGTATCTGGGAGTACAGATAACTAAGAATCTGAACTGGTCTCTCCACACATCATTCTTAGTGAAGTGTGCAAACCAGCGTCTGCATTTCCTGCTTTGGATGAGAAGAGCACATCTTTCTCCTTCTCTCCTGGCCACTTTTTACAGAGGCACGATTGAGAGTGTTTTAACAAACTGCATCACTGTTTGGTTTGGTGGCAGCAATGCCTCAGATAGAAAGTCCATACAGAGAGTGGTAAGGACAGCCAAGAAGATTATAGGAAGCTCGCTTCCTGTTATTCAGCATCCTGCTTATAAGCACTATGCGCTTACAGCTCAAAGCATTGTTAGAGTCCCCTACACACCAGTGGTGGGTTTCAAAAATGTTTACTACCGGTTCTGTGGGTGTAGCTTGGTGGGTGTGGCAGGGGAAGAATACTGTAAAATCTCCATTCCCACCCCACTCCGGGGGAAGGTTACTGCAAAATCCCCATTTCTTTCCGATCAGCTGGGACTTGGGAGCCAGAGAATAGATGGGGGTGGGGCCAATCAGAATTTTTACTACTGATTCTCTGAACTACTTAAAATTTCCATTACCGGTTCTCCAGAACTGGTCAGAACCTGCTGAAACCCACCTCTGCTACACACCCACTTCACCGTCTGTTTCTGTTGCTCCCCTCTGGGAGGAGGTTTCGAAGTATTTCTAGCAGGACTATCAGATTCTGTCACAGCTCCATTCCCTATGCCATCCGACTGGTAAACTTCGCAAGCTTCGTTTTTCTCACCATGTACATGTATACATCCAAACTAAACTGTCTTGTTTCTCTGTGTCATATAATGTGTGGGTATGTGGGTATATGCATAATTTTGTATTATTTATTTATTTTGTCATGTTTATGTAGTGTATATTGGGAGGTGGTGATCCTTTTGAGAGCTGTATGCAACAAATTTCATTTTAATATATGCCGATCAGTGTACGTTCAAAGTGACGATAAACTTATTCTAAGTCTAATACTGTAATTTCTGTTTGAAGATGGAAAGAGCTCACCTGTTTTGGGAGGAGCCTGGTTCTTTCTGCATCAGTCTCTCAGGCAACTTTTGAACGCAGATGAGATTTCAACAGGGAGGCCCTTTCAGTTGAGGTGAGCCTTTACCCCGGAACCTGTCCCCTCTGCCCCTCCATCAGTCTCTTTACTTGTTCACAAGCCCATGAGCAGAATTAGGAGGCGTTTAACTTTTTGCCAGACGCTTTCACCGTGGCTTTGCATTTTGTCCCTGAGACTTTTAAAGGAACTAATAACATTCTCAGTGAGGGGCAAATCCTGTTAATGAACAAATTAAAGTTCAACCTGTTATTCAAGTTCACAGCTATGGGCCTCCCTACAAGCTGCTCTTTTAATAAAGAGTTATACATGTTACTTTCTTCCTGCCCCCATACCCCTTTGATTAACTTTTCTCAAGGCTTTCAGATCCATGCCTCTGTCTAAAAGCAATGCCTTTCCCAAAGGCTGGATGAAGGGAGCCTTAATCCCACCTTAATTTAGCAACTTTTGTAAAACACATAAAAGCTTTGGCACAACTTTTGTGTGCTTAGATGACTCCATCAGAGCCCAGAAGACCCGCAAGATGGAAACTCCACCTCCCACAAGTTCTTGCTGCTCTCTGGCCAGCTCTTTTTCTTTGCATGTGGAATTACATTTACTTTTGAGAGATTTCCACGAGCAGCAGAGGTATTCGTGGAATCTCTATGAGCAGACCGGACCCCAAAGGAATCCTAGGCTAACTTCAGCAAAACAGAGGGAAAATGTCCCTCCCGATGCAATACCCTGGTTGTGACTTCATTTTAGTCTAGGTTTCCTCAGTCTGTCCACATCACAAGAACGGATTGGAGCACCAATTCTAGAGTACCCAGCCATTCTCAGAGTTTTAGTCTAAGACAACTCTGGATTGCAATTCTAGTTTCAGGGCAGGGATGAAATCCAGCAGGTTCTGACAGGTTCTGGAGAACCGGTAGCGGAAATGTTGGGTAGTTCGGAGAACTGGTAGCGGAAAATTTGAGTAGTTTGGAGAACCGGCAAATTCCACCTCTGGCTGGCCCCAGAGTGGGGTGGGAATGGAGATTTTGCAATATCCTTCCCCCAGGAGTGGGGAGAGAATGGGGATTTTGCAGTATCCTTCCCCTGCCAAGCCCACCAAGCCACGCCCACCAAGCCACACCACACCACGCCCACCAAGCCACGCCCACAGAACCGGTAGTAAAAAAAAATTGGATTTCACCACTGTTTCAGGGTACAAAGTCAGGGAAGATGTGGCACCTGAAATTTGATCAAATGTGACATCAGTAAAAGAAACAGCCTTTCTTTGATGATGCCTTCTGTAGAGCTTGCACCATATTTCCTTCTGTTTCTCTCATGGAAATAGTTGAAGATTGTGTATTCAGCCTGGCTGGTTTTCTGGGCCCCTACCCTTAAATCTGGTTTTAAAGCATTCAAAAACCACACTTTCCGTTTAAGATGTTGTAAGGCAGACATGTTTGATTAAAGTTGATGGTAGATTATATCCCAACATGATAGTTGGCGGATGAAAGATACAGCTAAAAAGATGGTGCATATTAAGCTGAAAAAATATTGGTGGAGTTTCGGAGTCTTGTTTATATGCTTAGAATCCTTGCTACTTGGCTTTTCTGGAGGGGGTTCATAAACAGTCTTAATTTGGTGTAGAAGTTAACTTTCAGGAACTTTCTCATTCCAACCTGGATCCTCGCCCTTGAACTGTACTTCTCTTTGCTGCGGCCATTTCCTCCAGTGATATTTAGACAAATCTCTCTTCTCAACCTTCCTAATGCTGCAACCCTTTAATGCAGTTCCTCATCTTGTGGTGACCCCCAACCATAAAATTATACCTAAGACCATTGAAAATATATGTTTTCCAATGGTCTTAGGCGACCCCTGTGAATGGGTTGTTTGACCCCCAAAGGGGTCCCGACCCACAGGTTGAGAACCACTAGTTTAGACAATAAGAGCCGAGGTGGCGCAGTGGTTAGAGTGCTGTACTGCAGCTACTTCAGCTGACTGCTCGTTCAGCAGATCAGCAGATCAAATCTCACCGGCTCAAGGTTGACTCAGCCTTCCATCCTTCCGAGGTGGGTAAAATGAGGACCCAGATTATTGGGGGCAATATACTATTTAGTATACTGTCTTTGGTATAAGCCGCCCAGACTCCTCAGAGAGTGGGCGGCATAGAAATATGATTAATAATAATAATTAAAAAAATAGCAATAGCAATAGCACTTAGACTTATATACCGTTTTACAGTGCTTTACAGCTTTCTCTAAGCGGTTTACAGAGTCCGCATATTTTCCCCAACAATCTAGGTCCTAATTTTACCGACCTCGGAAGGATGGAAGGCTGAGTCAACCCTGAGCCGCTCAGATTCAAACTCCTGGAGTGAGCAGTGAGAAACTACCCCTCATCTTTCTTGGACTTCCCTCTCTTCAAGATGCAGCTCAGGTAAAATTGAGGGTTTCCCATCTGACATATTTCTTAACGAATCTAAGTTCAAATATAACTAGTGTCTGCTAGAATTAATTGACAGCTAAGTGCACACTCTGCACCCAAAACAACAACAAACTTATGAGTGTTTTATTCTTTTTACATGGGAGCTGTTTAGTTATTTAGTGTTCTTTTTAACACTCTTCACATGCCTAGGAATACCTTGGCTAACAAGTTCTTATGTTGCATTCAGATCTCTAATTGGTGACACACTGAGTAGATGAACAAGCTGGGCCAATCAGTCGCTTTCAGCCCAACCTACCTCACAGAGTTGTTGTGAGGAAAAATAGGAAGAAGGAGGAGTATTAGGTATGATTGCTGCCTTGAGTTATTCATTAAAATAAAATCAGGATTTTAAAAAAAATCTAAAAAATTTACTCAGTGAAGAATCTTTTCCTTTGTTATTCAGTCCAAATGAAAATATATGAAAATAACGTATGTTTTCATAACTGACTCTTGAGTGTGGGATGAGCTGTTGATTTAACACTTTCACTATTAAAATGTCACCCAGGATTTCTTGTTGCCCAAATATGGAGAACCAACCTATTTCCCTTACCCCAGTCAAGGTACACAGTACCTAAAACCAGCTGAATTATTTTAGCACCCAAGGCATCAGATTTCACAAGGACATTTTCCCCTCAGTGACAGTAAAAAAAGAATGCAATGATCATTAAGGAACAAAGAAATAGCAGGCTTTGAATCAGCTGCCTTGCTATGTCTAATGGGAAAGCTGGATGTGAACCTTTGAACAGTGTTACACTTGTTCTCAAAGAGTAGCACTGTCTCCTGACCTGCCCATCATTAGCAATAGGGGTTCAAGAAGAAGCCGGGGGCATGGCCATCGCTTACCAAACAACAGTTACCACCTACATGTTCACACATTACATACTTTCCCATGGCCTCAATCCTAGGTTAGTTATCCAAACCTTTTGACAGCCACAAGGAACCAGATCCCCATGTAAAGGGCTCAAGGTGATTACTTTAGAGTGTTCTCTCTATAGTACAAGAATCTCCCGAGACTGCTTGACTTCTCTCAGAAACAAACAGATAAGGTCCTATGGAACTTGAGAGGGGTCAGATCTAAGTTTCTCGCGGCTTTTCAAAGACTCAATGCAAGATCCCCATTTGATCCCTTCCCTTTGCTTGGCTGGGTGTTGGCTTCCCAACACCTTTAAGTCAAAGGGTGAGACCAGCCCTTGGATTCCTTAGAAAGCAGTGCCTCCTGAGTCAGAATTTACTATACTCAGTCACAGGGGTGAAATCCAGCAGGTTCTGACAGGTTTTGGAGAACTGGTAGGGGAAATTTGGAGCAGTTCAGAGAACCGGTAGCAGAAATTTTGAGTAGTTTGGAGAACAGGCAAATACCACCTCTGGCTGGCCCCAGAGTGGGGTGGGAATGGGGATTTTGCAGTATCCTTCCCCTGGAGTGGGGTGGGAATGGAGATTTTGCAGTATCCTTCCCCTGCCACGCCTACCAAGCCACGCCCATCAAGCCACACCACGCCCACCAAGCCACACCCACAGAACCAGTAGTAAAAAAATTTGGACTTCACCACTGCTCTGTCATATAGGGAGGATGAAAAGCTGTTGAGAAGTCGGATCTCTATGGGATGGTGCCTTCTAGCACATTGCCCTCCTTGAGGCAGCATGGGGAACAAGAGGGACTTCTGAATGCAATGCTTCTCCACACCGCCCCAGGCCCCCCAACCTCACAGTACACACACCACAGCTGATCTTGAGAGACTAGCCAGATGGGATGCTCTTGTTCCCTCCTGTGCTTCAGTTGTCTTTTTTTTTTTAAGGCCCCTGAGCTGCAGAGTACCTTGATATAATCACCATGACAACTTGCCATCTATGAGCATACAAATCATGGAGATGAAATAGACAAAAGATTAGGCTGCCCTGAAAAGTACAATAAGTTTCTTATTTAGCATTTAGATAACTGCCTTGCCTTTCGGAGCAGGCTTCAAAGTTGAACCCAGTTTAGACCAAGAGGATTAATTCTTTCTCCCGCATGCTTCATTGAATCTCTCATTACCAAACTTTGTCTGTATTGATGTAAGATTTGATTGAAGATTAGAGCATTTAGCAAATCTTGCTTTTCTGCATGTATCAGGCCTTTTCAAGCACAGCCCGGCATTGCACCGCTGGTCAATACCCTTACTTTTATCCAGTGTCTGCTTCATTTAAACTTAATCAACTCCATCAATGAACTGGAACAGGGAAACATCCCTCTGGTAAGAATGCAGTGCTCTTCTTAGATCATTCCTTGCTCCCGTTCCCCAATCTCTCTGCGTTAAACTCAAAACTGCACTCGGATGAACTTCATCAATATGATAATGGCAATTGGGGTGTTAGAACTGTCCTCCCGCTCTGTATCCGTGTGCACCTAGAAAGACGGTAGAGAGGAGAAAAGGAGGGCTGAAGTGAAACAGGTATAGGGGCTCGTATTTATTGTTCCTACTAAGAACCCCTTTGTTTTTATTTTATGCAAAAAGAGAGAGAAAGATTCTGTCCCAGGGCCCAGCCTTCCTTAGTCATTTTGGATCTTCCTCAATGTAGAAAGCGTCTTTTTCAGTGGTGGGTTCCTCCCGGTTCTCCCGAGCCGGTAGCGGTAACGATATGACGTCACCAAACCGTTTCTGCCCCCCCGCGCTCCCCATCCCCCCACGTTATTCTTACCTTTTATTTGGCCCCACCCCCAATCTATTGCTGCCTCCTGAATCCCAGCTGATGGCTAGAGGGAAAAAAAACTGTTTAAACTCTTGCCACGGGGCTTCAAAGGGCAGCCCTACAGCTGATCAGTGTTAAAAGAAAACAAATGAGTAGATCAGTGTCTGCAAAAATACATGAGTAGATCAGTGCCTGCAAAAATACATGAGTAGATCAGTGCCTACAAAAATAAATGGGTAGACCAGTGCCTGCAAAAAATAAATGGGTAGATCGGTACAGCTCTGCAAGCAGTTAAAAGCCTGGTAGACCAGTACCTCTGCTAAATTCTAAATAATTGTCACATGACCATCAAGCCACGCCCACAAAATAAGCCATGCCCACAGAACTAGTAGTAAAAAAATTTAGAACCCACCTTTGGTCTTTTTGATTGCTCTTGTTGAGGCTTGGAAGATACAATAAATCAAATCAAATCAAATCAGTCAATCAGTCAATCAATCAATCAATCTCTCCAGCCTTTCATTTTCAATCAAATAGCACTTATGGAAAATATATGTCTGCATGGATGGGATATGAGGCCTGGAACCAGGGGCGGGTTTCAAAACCCATCACTACCGGTTTGCTCGTGGGCGCTCGCACCCTCTTGCGCACGACACTTCTGTGCATGTGCAGAAGCATCTGGGTGGGTGGGTGGAGCCTCCCACCACAGCCACTACTGGATCGCCCGATCTGGGGCAAACTGGTAGCAACCCAGCACTGCCTGGAACCAAGAGCTGAAGACTAGCACCAAAATTTGATTTATGTTAGAAATGCACAAAATGTCCTGTGCCTACAGGATCCTAAGATTCAAATAATCCTGTGCCTACAGGATCCTAAGTCTAAGTATCAAAAAATCTGTACCCAAACCAAAGCATGTGGAGTTCTTTGGGACTGAGATCCAGGGTATGCATAGATTTGGAGTTCTGGGATGTGTTTTGGGATGGAAGACAGAGGGGAAGACAGAAAGCCAGATGTGTGTAGCAGCACTAAAACAGAGTGGATGAGAGGTGCTTCAAGACATGAGTGTTGAAAAGGCAGGACAGGGAGGTCAAACGGATGCACCGATTGGGTGTGGGTTGCAAGGAAGGAAGGAAGGGACAATGTGGCAAAAGAAGTGTAATTTATTTATTTATTTTTTTGTTTGTTTGTTTGTTTGTTTGTTCAACTTGTAGGCCGCCTCTCTCCGAAGACTCAAGGCGGCTTACAATGCATTTAAAAACCATATATAAAACATTAAAAGTTAAACCATTAAAAACAATTAAAACCCATTCATGCCATTCATGGCCGGATCTCACCAAATCGCAGCAGCGAGATCAACTTCCCCAGGCCTGCTGGAAGAGCCAGGTCTTCACCGCTTTTCGGAAGGCCAATAGTGTGGGGATGGTCCGAACGTCAGGAGTTAACTGGTTCCAGAGAGCTGAGGCAGCCACAGAGAAGGCCCTCCCTTGCGGGCCCGCCAGCCGGCATTGTTTAGCTGATGGGACCCTGAGGAGACCAATTCTGTGGGATCTTACCAGTTGCTGGGAGCTATGCGGTAGAAGGCGGTCTCGAAGATACCCTGGCCCTGAGCCATGTAGGGCTTTAAAGGTAATAACCAACACCTTGAATTGTGACCGGAGACCAATAGGGAGCCAGTGCAGCTCGCGGAGAATTGGTGTAATGTGGGTGTACCTAGGTGTAATAGGTTGATGGGTAAGTGGGTGGGTGGATAGATGAATAGAGAACAGTGATAATGGCTGAACACAACCAGAACGATCCAGCCAAATGTCCAAGCCATCCCTGATTTTCTCCATGCACCAAACAAAAATACATTATGTGTCCCTAAACTAGAGCACCTGATTTGGACTGAAAATATCTAGATGACTGGTAAATGGTAGAAAACAAATTCCCAAACTTCTAGCTGCTTGATGACAATCTAGAGGTCATCCAGATTTTGTTTTAATCATACTAAATTGACTATGTTTTTCTCGACTCTCCAGCTCCCAGAATCCTTTCCCTCAAGACTCAGGTCCTCTCAGCCAATGTCAAACCTGTCCAGGAATTCTAGGAGAATGGCAAGGCCATCGGATTTGATTTGCGTGTTTTTAAGCCGACTAACTGCTTCACAAAAGGGGAAAGGAGGTTCTGAGAGTGATTACAGTAGACCATGAGTGCTTCTGAGGGACTTATGGGTGAGAAAGAGCTGAGAAGTACCCTTTGATCTGTTCTGCATCCAACGTGCTAGGATATAGATGACGCTGGCTTGTATTGAAACGAATTTCTACCTGAGGTCCAGAAGTCTCCTGTATCTGATAGGTGTGTCTTCACTAGGTGGCCAAATATCTTGGACTGCTTCAGAGCACCTGAGCTTCAACTTTCATCACTAACAACCCCACTTACTATTCAGACAGCACTACATCCCACAGCATCTTTTTTCCTTAGAACGTGAACCCTGACCTTCTTGTCAGAGAAAAATTAGCCATTGCCTTTCGCAAGGAAGGATTTGTAGCCAGAAGCCCCAATCTGGTGAGGCATGCAAAGCTTCTTGCCTTGAATTATTTGCTGGCTTTCTCCCCCACCTCAACAAGTTTCTCTATTGTAGAGGACAGATCAATCAAAGCTGACAGGGTGCCTGGGAAGGTTTTACTGTGTAAATCTGGACCTCTTGTCCCGTCCCGTGGCTGCTGCATCTGTATATCATTTTTATATGGCTACCAGTAGAGCAATTTCCAAAGTATTTGCAAGGAAAATGGATGTCCCCATCTGTTCGCGGCATCATAAATGTGCCACTTTTGGAGGCTTTTCCCTGGTAATCATATCTTTAATGATGAACAAACTTGTGATATATACCTTTCCATAAAATGGGGTTTTTTTCTTTCACTTTATTGTGATTGGCTGGAATAAATAGCTTTTCCATATGTTAGGGAAATAAAATATAAGGATTAGCAAGGCTTGTTTGCCAGATCATAAACAAAAGGGACGGTTCATTCCAAAGACTCCGTAAACAGCCACAACTACAGAATCAGATCGAGAGGCATTAGAAGGGGAGATTTCAGGTTCCCAGCAGCAAAGAAAAAAGGCATCTGATGAAGGACCTCTGTAAAGAATAACTCCAAGATGCCGGCATTGTTTGGTACTTTCTGATGAAAGCATAATTTTAAAGACAGAATCATCATCTTAAAATATGTTTAGTGTAGCTATTATAGTCCTTAACCCCGATCCTACATTGGCCCTTTTTTTAAAAAAAATTGATTTATATGCCGCCCTTCTCCGGAGACTCAGAGCGGCTTACAATGGGTTAAGCAATAGCTTTCATACTTTTGTATATTTATACAAAGTCAGCTTATTGCCCCCACAAACTGGGTCCTCAATTTACCTACCTTAGAAAGGATGGAAGGCCGAATCAACCTTGAGCCTGGTGAGATTCGAACTTACAGTAATTGCAGACAGCTCGTGTTAATCACAATGCTATCAGTCTGCTGAGCCACCAGGCCTTTGCTCTGCAGCTCTAAGTTGTAGTTCACACTCATGTGATGTTTTTTCGGGCCTAGTTTCTTAATTACGATATACCTTTCTATGTTTACACATGCTAAAGAAGAGTTTGTTCAACTGTGGTGCGATAACTCAATGGTAATTGACTGGGTTCACCCAGCATCCTTAGGCACAAGCCATGATTTGCAAACATGGGGCTTGGGACCAACACAAAATATGTTAACGAGCTCAAATAAATTACATTCCCATTTAATAGGGCATCAGTGTTGATTTCTGATAATGCACTGAAAATTAAAGTGGGAGATTTAGCTGAAAATCTTAGGTTATCAAAAAGCACTTCGTATTGGTAGGGGTAGGATGAAAAGACTGCAGAGTGTTTAATAAATACAGTAAGAAGCTCATGGCTGCTGAATTTCTGGTGAATTACTTTGGCGATGGTGTTATGCAGTTGTTTATTTTATTTTATTTATTTATTTATTTATTTATTTTTTATTTATTATTTTTTTTTTTAATTTGATTTATATGCCGCCCTTTTCCAGAGACTCAGGGTGGCTTACAATGCGTTAAGCAATAGCCTTCATTCTTTTGTATATTTTATACAAAGTCAGCTTATTGCCCCCACAATCCGGGTCCTCATTTTACCTACCTTAGAAAGGATGGAAGGCTGAGTCAACCTTGAGCCTGGTGATCAGTTTGTGTGATCTTCTTGGGGGTCAATTCCTGTTGCAACATTCAGTTGATCCTTTAGTTGCAACAGGAATTGACTGGCCAGCTTGTCACTCAGACTTGATGTCATGGGGTCAGGGAAAATGACACCCCCAATGCAGTGGTGGGATTCAAATAATTTAACAACTGGTTCTCTGCCCTAATGATTTCTTCCAACAACCAATTCACCAAATTGCTCAGAAAGTTAACAACCGGTTCTCCCGAAGTAGTGCGAACTGGCTGAATCCCACCACTGCCCCAATGTCACCCAGCTGGCTTCCATGTCTAAGGCTAAACTAGAACTCACGGTCTTCCAGTTACTAGCTGAAGATATTGTATGAATTTACAGTCCAACATTTATGACAAGCATCAGATTTTCATCAAATGTGCACTGATAAAAGAAAAAATGATGAGCACTCAGGTCCTCTCAAGATGTTGCTTTATGATGCTTCTTGCCCATAATTTGAATGAAAGGGTTATTCCCTCATGTGAACTTTGACTTTTAATATTTCAAATAAACTATCAAAGATCAGAATTCTCACAAAAGTGGAAGACTTACTCCTTTTTTCTATTCTTGACCGAAGAATATCCATGTTGGATAATTGGTTTTGAATAATTCATGCTAATTGTGAAATTAGCTTAATGCACTGTAAGCCGCCCTGAGTCTCCGGAGAAGGGCGGCATATAAATCAAAA
Source organism: Arizona elegans (assembly GCA_022577455.1). Taxonomy (NCBI): domain Eukaryota; kingdom Metazoa; phylum Chordata; class Lepidosauria; order Squamata; family Colubridae; genus Arizona; species Arizona elegans. The sequence goes on from JAKOOJ010000002.1 coordinate 124,680,649, forward strand.
TTTTTTAAAAAATTTCTAATTAATTGCCACAGTTATGATAACCAGCCTCAAGAGTTGCCAAAGACAATAATAACAACACATATATTACGGTTTTAATTTTCTCCCCCAAATCTGTTTGTATGATATAAAGGTGAAGAACATGATAGGTTTATATTTCCACCAAAATGTGACAAGGTTCCCATGCAGGAAGACAGCCTTAAACCTATGATATTTCAGGGCAACATTTTATGAGATCCTTTCTGAGATGGTAAGAGTAAGTCCAAATGAAATCAGTGGACTTTACTTCTAACCAGAGGTATATAAAATATAAAGACACCCTTGAGTTGAACTCAGTAGTTCCTGGTTAAGATACGGCCGTGTAGTTTTCTTGACAGCAATATACCATTACTTTTTCCTGGGATTTGTTTTTTTTTAAAAAAAACTTCCCAGGGTAGCTTCTCTCTCTGTTTTTTCTGTTAACCTCCAATTAAAAGAGGCCAAATTCTGCTTAGCTTTTTTGAGATCCACCAAGAGTGTGGAGGCGCTGATTGTGTTATTAAGTGTCTAGCCTTACTTAGCTGCTGTTCATAATCTATGGATCATGTTGCTGCAAAGGCCATAACAGTAGGCTCTGCGTTTTCGTATCAGTCAGAAATATAGGAAGCTGCTTTACAACCTGTAGTCTATTATTGTCTATTTTAGAGGGCAGAAGCTCTCTAGAATCTCAAACAGATTCAGGACCCATTCTCAAACGGAATACCACAAAGATCAAATCTGGCTTTTATTGCCTAAAGATAGACCTCAACATACAACAGGAATTGAGCCTGGAATTACAGTCATAAGTCATGCCTGTTGTTAAGTGGTTCATTATTGACCACCAGATGTTGCAACCATCTTTGCAGCAGATATTAAGTGCATCACTGCAGTCGTTAAGCGAACGCTATGGCAAATCCATATTCTGGCTTTTTTTTTTTTTTTTGCCAGAAACAGGAAGTAAATGGGAAGTAAACACCAGCTTCCAACAAAACAAAACAAAAGTCATAAATTGTGGTCACGTGGACGCTGCAAATGGCCATAAACATAGAAAACTTGCTTGAGTGCCCAAAATGCAATCACCTGACCATGGGGGTGGAGGTGGCCACTGGATTTTCAAGTCTTGGTTTTAAGTAGCATTTGGGAGGTTTGTCATAAGTCAAGGACCATCTGTATGAAACAAGTGTTCCACTACTGAACTTTGGGTCTTTTTCCAAAATAAGTGAATGTTCTCACTCCAAGCTTAGGAACAGATTTTGAGGGAGAATAAGTATGCTTCAAGAAGTTTGGGTTGAAATGTCAACTCACTTATTACTAGCAGTACACAGTTTGAGGTTTGTGGAATAGAGTACTGTACAAACAACTCCCCCAACTCTAATAGAACATTTGAGTAGAAGTCAACATTGTATACTTTACCTCCACTAGAATGATCTTCAAAAGTAAGCATTTTCTCCATAGATTGAATAGCTGTATGTTTAGGTGGGAGAAAGTTCAAAATGGTAGACAAGAAAACAAATTAGCTAGGGACTACCTTGGTCAGAAACTCTTGGTGACCCCTTTCGAGACGAAGAGGGAAGAGAATGGCACAGACCATTTTTGTAATACCTTGGCTGATCAGATTTAATGAGAAGCATTAAAAATGTAGCTCCCTCAGGTAAGTTGAAATCTATGCAGAATCCACTGCATCTAAAATAATAATGTTCAATAATACAATGCAATAATAACATACAAATATGACATGAATAAATATACCTGGGATACCTGTATATAAATGAACATGTTTTCAGATACTGTATTACAGCCCTTCTTTTTCCCTCTTGATGTAGCTTGTAGGTTATCCCAGCAAATACAAGACTACTAAAGCAACAATTTCAGTGTGTGATACAGAAAATAACAGAGATTAAATAAAATACCTCTGTCCCTATTACAGTATCTACATACCGTGACAATAGTTTAATTAATAGTCAAATGGGAGTGCCACCTTTTATGTGAACAATTAATTGCAATCTTAATGCTTGGGAATACGTTGCAGTGAATTGGTGTGAATTTCTCTTGATTAGTAGTTTTGCCAAGCCGCCAAGAACAGCCCCATGGCAAGATAAGTGGCAAATAAATTTAACAAACAAATAAACAAATAAAGGAGGCATTGTTCAACTTTCAGAAATCCAGGCCCCAGTCCTAAAATTATTTCCTATATAGGTAGTAAGACTCAGTTTAAAATAAACGAGTTGGAATTTGTGTACTAAATAGGAAATTCAAATTGTTCACAGACAACCCTGGCTGATTCACATATAGATATTTGTCGCTTAACAATGCAATGTCAAGGGTTGATTTGCATGTGTCATGAATAGGACTATTAGATCAGATTATATGGAATGTTTTTTATGTGGACTCAGATCACATACCCACCAGGTGGCAAAGGAATATATAAAAGAGCATGTAATGTAGGCCTATGTGTAAACAAGAGTGAACATACTTCTGAATGGATTCAGACAGTTGAATTCAATATAATTGAGAGCAATTCTTCCTGCTAAAAGAAAAATTTCTGAAACAATGTCTTTGATCTATTGTTTTTTTTTCTTCCTAGTGCTGGATCAGGCCTTAAATCTATCTCAGGAATGACATGATATAAATAAAACTGTTCTAGCTCTCTGGATGCAAAGAAATAATCAGCAAATGTGTGAAAGTGTGAAAATTGTTTCTCCCCCCCCCCCCCCCACTTTCCTGGCCCAGTCCAATCACTGCTTAACTTCCATTCACTTCATTACTAAAATCTATATTAAGAGGCTTCACAAAGAAACCTACTTCTCCTTTTTAAAAAAAGAAAGAGAAAAATAGGATATTTATTTTTGTCCATGCCAGCAACTATAAAAGAACACCTTTCGGCTGAGAAGTTGCCTGAGAAATATTAGCCCACAGAGCATTTTCCCCCTTCTAAGAAGCTGCTGTAATTAAGCTTTCCTAATGAAAGCTTGTCGCCTATTTATCACCCAGAACTTAAAACCTTGTCCACAATCAACACACAATATTGGCTTTATTAAGAGTTTGGTTTGCAGAAATCTAGAGGGAGAAGAGGCGAGGAATTGCTAATTGTAGGCAAGTCTTAAATTTCTGGGTGTTAAATGGAGTAAAAGGGGTAAACAGGGTGATAAATAATTATATATATATATATATATATATATATATATATATATATATATATATATATATGTATATGTATATATATGTATGTGTATATATATTGGTGCACACACACACACACATATGCATACACACATACACACACACAAACATGATTTGTTTGTAAATTGAATATAAATACACTGCAGGTGAATGATCAATCTATATTTGATTAAATATAGATTGACCATAATGTAAAGATTTATGAAATTGCTTTCTATTATTTGTACCCCTATTCTTTCAAAATAATAAAATAGTAGCAGCAGGGTAGATAACCATTATATAGAGCAGGGGTCCCCAACCCAGTGGTGGGCTGCTACCAGTTCAGACCAGTTCAGGCTAATGTTCTGACAACCAGTTGGCCCCGCCCACCTGCCCCTGCCCTATCTTGTCCTATATTTCCTCAGCTGATTCACGCAGCACAGCTGATTTCCGTGTCTCCGCTGTTCTACTTAGCGGGGCTGCCTTAGAAGGTAAGCAGTTGAACTTCAAATTACTGTATTTTGAACACTGCGCGCAAATGCGTTAGGCGCGCACGCACACAGAACCGGTTGCAGCCCACCACTGCCTCAACCTGTGGGCCACGGCCCACTAGTGGGCCATGAGGGGTTTGCAAAGGAATTTTACAGGTTCTATTACTGCAGCAGTACACATTTTTGTGAAAGAAGCAATTACTTGTTAAATGAACAAATATATGCAATCTTTAAAACTACTACCAGTGAAAGGGGGAAAACCAATTCTCCACTTTTTACAAGTGGCACCAAAAATTACAAGGGATGACTTGCTTTTATTCACTTTGCCAAATATCAGTAGAATTGACACCTGTAACTTTACCTGGAGGATGGCATTCTACATTTGAAAGATGCCTACAGCTATGGTTGCATCACACGTTGCCATATATATCTATATATCTATACACACTCACGGTAAGACACTAAAATACTCCCTTGTGCCTCAGATGATAAAAACAAAGACAGGCTTAGATGTAGCGATATAAACTAGTCCAAACCTGTTTCGTGTTTTATAAGTCACCATCAGTACTACATTGATCCTGGAAATGAAGACAGACCTTTTTTTCAGGATCAAAATTATATTGATTACTCTTGGCTACATCCTCACAGTCACATTTTGTATTGACTGTAATGTATAAGTGCATTGCCCTGTAACAAAGCAAAAAGTACCGTATATGACTAATTTAATCATGCCTGCAGAATTGTATTTCAATTTTTAAAAACCATACATCTGGGTCAAAAGGTACTATCCAAATCATATCTAGTGAATGTGACAGATACATCTGGAGTTGTACAGCTTCTTCTGAGATTATTGGTATGCAAGTGAACTCAGCTAGCAATGAATCAAGGCAATCATCTTTAATGCTGACTGCAATAATCTTTAATGCTAAGTAGAAGCAAACACAGAATAAATAAATATTGTATACAGGGTAGATTTTCCTGTTTCAAAGACTCAGTCCTCATATCTGATATTTCTGGGACAATTGCTGAAGAAAGTCTCACAAATGTTTCATTCAAGTAGATCACCTATGATCATATAAGCATATATTGGTAATATAATTACATCGCTAAACCATGGGCTTGTTAGCAACCTAACAACCGTATCTTATGTTGAACTTGGAAAAATCTCTGTCCACCCATCACTCACAGGCCAAAAAATAAGAAATAAAAGCTATGGAACATATTGTACATGGTTTAGAAAATTGCTATTGTGCATACTTATATTTTAAGCTGAAAATAATTTGATAATTTTTAAGCCAACATTTTCAAGGAATTACAGCTATATGTTATATTTGTAAGGGGAAGTACACATTCTATTGATAAAAGGAAAAGCTATAGATAGCAAAATGGACACATAGGTACTTCATGCAATTTAAGGTGGCCATCTGTCCTGGTGTAGAGACATAGCAGCACTCAATTTGATGTGCAAATCCAATTTAATAAAAAGGGAGCATGAGAGTGGAGACCCAGAGCTTTTAAGGCCCTTTACTAAAATATAATAGCATCTAGAAGCAGACACTGTACATATGTAGTTATCTGACCATAATTTTCTCCATTATTATGAAATACATTTTTATCAGTTTGGCAATACATAGCAGTTCTTGAAATTTCCTTTAATTCCATGGTACATTATTATTGTATTTTTAATGCTCTAGTCTAGTGTTTTCTAATCCTTTGAAAAGTTCAAGTTTGATGGCTAACTTGTACCTCTGATAGAGGTCTCATAGCCAGCTGGGTCTGTGGCTGGATATGATAGCAATATAAAGGTTCATTGATTTGACTAAGGAATGCTGAGGTCATCTTTGTCTGCTTCTCTAGCATTTTTACTGCTTTCTCCCTTACTCAGGAAGCCAGAAGGCTGAGAAATCACATAATGCATAGAGATGATGTTGACTTTTTCTTTGGACTTGAACTGTAGCTGCTTTTCAAAAGAGTTAGCATCCTTTGCTCTATACTTCCAAAATGACTCAATAGCCTAATCGTTTTCTTTACTACTTTTTAGTAGTATTCATACTGCAGTGGACTTCTTGGGGTATAGATATAGAGGCACACATGCAAATAAGGAGGAATCTTTAATATCTTTTGGCGCTATCCAGGTGTTTTCATTTTGAACATGCCCCACATATATTGTTTAAATTCTCTCTTCTCTGCCATTTCTGAGCTGTTCTCATTACCTTGCATTTGTTTCGTATTATTTGGGTCTATTTTTATCATTCTGATGTTTGGGCAGGAAAACATCCTATTTTCACTAAATTGTGTGTCTCTGAATCTGGGGTTTATTCTAATGTTTCTTCCCCATGTTTCGGCAACACTAAGCTTGAGCTAGATGGGAGTCTTTGAAGAGATATCATAAATAACAATGATTATAATACCTTAGTAGCATAACAAGGCTTTGTTTAGCCTGGACTTCATTAGGAATTGGGAGCACTTTAGGCCTTCTGAGTTAGCCACTCTGCACAAAATGCAAAGAAATTTTTCTTCCATTGTTGTTTTCACTTTTCAGGATATCTTAGAGCTGAATTTTCACAGGTGATATGTATGTCCCACTGGTTTAGTTTTCTTTGAGAATGCAGATCAAGCACCTCGATTGTTTGAGTGCTGTCAAGAGAGTGTTGACTTTTAGGAACAACATAAATACAGCCCATCTGGAATGGTCTGTTTCCAGTCTGTCCTTCTAGACCAGGGATGTCAAACTCACAGCCCATGGGCTGGATGCGTCACATGCTGGCCACGCCCACTCCCGTTTTAGCCAAGGGGGAAAAAGTTGTGATACGTCATGTGATGACCTGACGCCACGAGCTTGACACCCTTGTTCTAGGCCTTCCAGTGGTGCACCTATCTCCGCTGTAATCAAGTCATCCACCTTGCTGCTTTTCATCCCTTTCACCATTCCCAGCATCACAGACTTCTCAGGCGAGCCAAGTCTTTGTATAACGTATCTAAAGTATGATACTTTGAGTCTAGTCATTTTTCTGTCTCAAGTGAGAACTCTAGTTTATTTGATCTGTGATCCATTTGTTGATTCTTTTGGCTATCCATGATACTCTCAGGAGCCTTTCCAATACCAAAGATAAAAAATGCCAATACTGTACTGTTTTTATCTTTTTTAAAAAAACAACAGCTAACTTTTGCTTCCATAAGAGAAACCATTGCCTGAATGGTTGTGATCTTTGTAGGCATTGGCACATCATGGCATCTGAATATTTTTCCCAAGGCCTTCATTCCTAGTCTACCAGGTGTTACCTGCAGTGTATTTCCTAATTACTTATTCCTTTACTATTGATATTCAATCTTAAAAAGGAGCAGTTACCCACCATTTTAACATCTTCATTGTCAGTTGAAGGCTGGTAGTTGCAGCTGTTCTCATTAGTTTGGTCTTCCTTATATTTAATCTTGGTCCCATCTTGTTACCAAGTTCCTTCACTTTCCTTATGACGGCTTGCAGTTCATTTACATAATATCGGAATATAGACATCTTAAGCTTTGCATTTAATTATTGCTGTTTTGTCATTTTTCAGAAACCATGTCCTAATTGGTTACATGGTACAGTTCTCTCCCCTGCCTGAAGAATATAATTTTAAATACATGTATATTAAAATCAATTCTCTTGAAATCCTTAGGGCTTACGCCCAAGTAAATTATGTGTTTTACTCAGTATTACCATTAAAAAATTAGCTTTATTTATCAACCCCAACTGGTTGATAAATAAAGTTGACAATTACAGTTTAAAATAAGATTTGATTCTGTATTTTTGAATTTTTTTTCTGGCAGGGAGATGCAATAACAAAGGGCATTTGGAACAAAGAGTTGCATATGCGGGAAACTTATGCTGGATTTCTACCAGTTCTTTAAAAGGACATATCTTTTGGAAGGACAAAGTCAACAAATTATGGGCCTTTTCTTACTAGGGTTCTTCTTAACGAATCATAATAATGAACTGTCCTGATTCCTTTTGCTCTTCTCTCTGTTTTGTGGCTGGGTGGATGATGCAGGATGAGGGTGTTATGATTTGAAGATAGAGCACCAAGATAAGAATAAGAAGTAAAATTGGGATGGGCAGCACCAAATTAATAGTGTAAGAAATTATTACTTGAGAAACATTTTCAGACTACTGTAACTTGATTGCCCCAAATCCATATCTTTTATTTAGTGCATCTTAGTGCACAATCCACTATCCCTGGATTGTGATTTATCTTTTCCACTTGAGCAAGACCTAAAATACCCAGAAAGGAGGGACATCTTATGATCAAGCAAGATTTAATAGTTACATGGTTCTCTATTTTCTTCATATTTGCTAATGGAACATTGCCATCTTCACTTTTAACAAAGAATGAAAGGAGTGACACCCATTAACTCATTCTTTTAAAGGAAAAAAATATTGGACTGCAACATAGAAAGGAGAAAATACTTTACCAAGGAGCTATTTTGTTAATGTGTTTTATTGTGGCTCTGTTTTAAATAACGTTATAATCCTCCCAGACGACCATGGTCATTGGGTGGATTAGAAACATGAAACCAGTTAAATTTTATTTTGTAATAGGAAAAGTAGGAGGGAAAGTCCATAATATGCTCAGATATCACCAAGGAAGGAAAGTGGGGGGTGCTCCCTTTGAGTGATAAAATAAAGAAGCTGCATAATTCTAGGAGATGGTAAGAATCTAAAAATAGAACAACTAATTAAAAAGACAAAAGATGGCAATGGAAAGAGTTGATGTTTTTATCACCCATAGAAGTCCATAACAAGCAATTGTACGTAGACGTACTATACGTACATATAGTATGACAGTGCTGCATAGCACTTAAGATCAGAGGCAATACTCACACATCGCCAATCCAACCCTGGTTTCGTCCAGGCAATTCATTCTTGTTATGTAAATAGGTTTGTTTGGCGGGAAGTTCGAATTAACTGACCCTCAGCTGATTGGCTGACCACCACAGCTGCAAGGTATATAAAGGGAGCTGGCTCCCTGGGTCAGTTGCTGGAGTCTCACTATATAATAAAGAGCTGTTGTCACTAACTACTCTGGCTTGCTGCGTCCTCATTCACCCAATTTAACATTGGCGACGAAGGTGGGATTTTGAGGCCAGAAGCAGAGGAGAGCTGAAGCCACACTCGAGAAAAGAGCTGAAGCCACGTTCGGAGAAGGGGACTGGAGACCGCATCCGAATCCAGCCAGGCGAGTGAACGGAGCACAGGAGAATCCCAAAACGATGTCTGCCTACACCCCGCCAGCACCTTTCGACCCCAAGGAAGAGAAGTGGGGATCCTACATGTCTCGGTTCGAGTGCTTCATGGTGGCAAACGACATGCAAGGGCTACCGGACGTTCGGAAGAAAGCCCTGTTCCTGAGTCACTGCGGGCCAAGGGTCTTCAACACAGCCGAGGCATTGTCGGAGCCGAATTCGGTCCACAACATTTCCTGGTCGACGCTACAGACTCTGCTGAAAGACCACTATGCACCAACGCCATCGAAGTACGTCCAGCAGTATGATTTCCGGCAATGGCTCCAGCAAGAGGGCGAATTGATCAGCGAGTACGTCGCTGCCCTGCGTAAGGCCGCAACCCAATGTGAGTACCGAGACCTGGATGAGATGCTCCTAGAGCAACTAATTTGCGGAGTGAGAGATACCGGCTCCAGAGAAGACTACTCACGAGGTCAAACCTGTCCCTACACATCGCCCTGGATGAGGCACGAGCGCAAGAGTCGTCAGTAAAGGCTGCAGAGAAACTAAAGAGCTCCCACCTAACCAAAACAACGCAAAAGACGGCGCCAGTGCACCGCGAGCGAGGGGGAGTCTGAAGAAGAGGTCTACCGCACCGAGCAGTCCCGCACAGCACGGAGGGAGCCCAGAGATGGATGCGCCAGCTGCAGAGGGTCCCACTCATGACAAAACTGTAAGTTCAGGGATGCCGTTTGCCGTTCCTGTGAGAAGAGGGGCCACATCGCTCGGGTCTGCAGATCCAAGACACACCAGAGCTACAAACCACGTGGCCAAACCTTCCAATCCGAGCCAGCGCCACACCGAAGGCCCAACAGAGATGGCGGAAACTGGAAGGGCGCGAAATTTGAAGACGCTGGGGCCTACACCATACGCATCGCACAGACCTGCACCTCGCCCGGAGAGAAGACCTACACCACGGTCGAGATCGAGGGACGGGAGTGCCAGATGGAGATCGACACGGGATCGCCGATATCCATCATGTCTTGGGAGAACCTAAAGAAAGTCATCCCCAGCGCACACAAGCGACAGCTCCAGCCACAGCATCGCAGACTGAAGGACTACCAAGGGAACCGCATACCCGTCGAAGGAAGAGGCGAGTTCCAAGTACAGTACAGGGAGTTTACCGAGAAACTGCCCCTCACCATAGTCAGCGACAACCTCCCAAGCCTCCTGGGCATGGACTGGTTTAGAGCCCTAGGCATGGGATTCACCGGAGTAAGGAACGTTCGAAGCACCCTGAAAGAGGACCTGATGCAAGAGTTCCAGGACGTGTTCGATGAAAGGCTTGGCAAGTATGTGGGGACTCCAATTTCGTTTAACCTCAACCCCAATATTGCACCCATCCGTTTAAAGCCTAGGCGGGTACCGTTCGCCCTGAAGCCCAAAATTGACATTGAACTGGACAAATTAATCAAACAAGGGGTGCTCGTTCCAGTCGACCACGCCAAATGGGAGTCCCCAATTGTGACACCGGTAAAGCCGGATGGATCAGTGCGCATATGCGCTGATTATAAATGCACAATTAATAAGGCCCTGCAGCAGAGCGCCTATCCAGTGCCCATCGTTCACCATTTGTTGCATTCCCTGGCCCCCGGCAAGATCTTCGCAAAACTCAATCTTGCGCAGGCGTACCAGCAACTGCCGGTAGATGGCGCTACCGCAGAGGCACAGCCTATTGTAACCCACAGAGGGGCCTTCAAGTGCACCCGCTTGCAATTCAGAGTAAGCGTAGCCCCCGGACTTTTCCAAAGTACCATGGAGCGGCTACTACAGGGAATCCCCGGGGTGGTGCCCTATTTTGATGATGTGCTCATTACCGCCGACAATGAGCAGCAGCTAAGAGAAAGGCTGAGGGAGGTCCTAAGGAAATTCAGGGATGCAGGACTCAGAGTAAAATGAAACAAATGCATGATCGCAGTCCCCTCCGTCGAATTCCTAGGATACAGGGTAGATGGCACCGGCATACACCCCACAGAGAGCAAGATCAGGGCAATCAGAGAAGCACCCCCCCCCCCCAAAGACAAGGCAGAGTTACAGGCCTTCCTGGGACTATTAAATTTTTACGCCATTTTCCTTAAAGACAAGGCAACAGTGGCAGAACCCCTACATAGACTGTTAACCAAGAAAGCCACGTGGAGATGGGGGAATGCTGAAGACAGGGCATTTGCCGGCATTAAAAAACTGCTATCAGCTGAAAGCTTTTTAATACAATACAACGCAACGCTTCCCCTTGTTCTAGCATGTGACGCGTCCCCGTTCGGGGTGGGAGCCGTCCTGAGCCATAGACTCCCGAATGGTCTAGAAGCACCCATCGCATACTACTCCCGAACTCTATCAAGCGCCGAGCGAAATTATAGCCAGCTCGACAAGGAGGCCCTCGCCGCCGTTTCGGGAGTAAAGAAATTCCATGAGTACTTGTGCGGGAGGGATTTTGAACTAATCACAGACCATCAACCGCTCCTGGGTCTCCTCGCGGGAGATCGACCAACCCCGGCAGCACTATCGCCCAGGATGACACGATGGGCCATCTTCCTCGCAACATACTCCTATCGCCTGGTACATTGACCAGGGGCGGACATGGGCAACGCGGACGCACTCAGCCGATGCCCACTACCCAACAGCCTAGAAGACCCCATACCCGGCATCCCCATCCTGCTGATAGACGTTTTGGACTCTGGGCCCATAACATCAGCCGAGGTTGCAAGAGCCTCAACCAAAGACCACGTGATCTGGACAGTCGCAAGTTGGGTCATGAGGGGGGTGGCCGGAAAAGATTGGGAGTGGGGAATTTAAACCGTTCGCGGGAAAACGGGACGAATTGACAATGCAAGGGGGTTGTGTGCTATGGGGCGATCGGGTTGTTATTCCTTTACGTTTATGGGAAAAAGTCTTAACATTGTTGCATGAGGGGCACCCTGGGATTGTAAGAATGAAGGGGCTAGCCAGGAGCTACGCCTGGTGGCCCAGCATGGATACAGATATTACCGAGTGGGTGGGGAGATGCCAGCCCTGCCAAGAGTCCAGATCAGATCCACCAATGGCACCCGTGAGGGAGTGGGAAAGATCCCAGGGACCCTGGTCCAGGATACACATTGACTTTGCAGGCCCATTTCACGAACAGACCTTCATGGTCATCGTAGACGCATTCTCCAAATGGTTGGAGATCAAGCTAATGAAGGCCACTACCACCGACGCAACCATCAGGGAGCTAAGACAGTTATTCGCCACCCATGGGTTACCGGACATCCTAGTGTCAGATAACGGGCCACAATTCACCGCAACACAGTTTGAGGGTTACTTAGCGGGACTTGGGATCAGACATGTCCTTTCAGCCCCGTTTCATCCGGCTAGTAATGGACAGGCTGAGAGATTCGTGAGGTCAGCAAAGGAGGCCCTTTCACGTTTAATCCCCGGAGACTGGCAGGAAAGGATAGACAAGTTTCTAATAGCTCAGCACTCCACACCCTGTACAGCCACGGGCCGAAGTTCCGCAGAACTATTAATGGGGCGGAAACTCCGGGGAATACTAGATAGGCTCAACCCCAATTACTCCCCAAAGGTCTTCAAGGGGAGGGAGAGGAAACTTAGAGAGTTCACCATAGGAACACCGGTACACGCTAGAAACTATGGACAGGGCCCACTCTGGGAGTCCGGGACAATTACAGAAATCACGGGGCCCAAATCATACAGGGTAGACATGGGGGACGGGAGAGTTTGGCGCAGACATATTGACCAACTAAGAAAACGGGTAATCGCAGACACCGACGATAAATCAGACGACCCCATCTCTGACCATGACTACCAACCAGAAACACAAACTACAAGCCCGAGTGGAGCGGAGAACTTAGCTGAGGATTCTGGTATCCAGCGCCGCCCCATCGAGGTAGTCCAAACAGCCGGAGAAGTCGCCGCCCACGAGGAGGTCCCGGAGGCCTCATTGGCGGAGCAGGGAGAAACAGAAAGTCCCTCCGACCTGCTCGACGCCGCCCCTCCGACTGAACTGCGCAGGTCAACTAGGACTCGCGCACGCCCTAGTCACCTGAGAGACTTTGTATGTAAATAACACCCCAAGTGACTTCTGGGAGGGGAGGAGTGTTATGTAAATAGGTTTGTTTGGCGGGAAGTTCAAATTAACTGACCCTCAGCTGATTGGCTGACCACCACAGCTGCAAGGTATATAAAGGGAGCTGGCTCCCTGGGTCAGTTGCTGGAGTCTCACTATATAATAAAGAGCTGTTGTCACTAACTACTCTGGCTTGCTGCGTCCTCATTCACCCAACTTAACAATTCTCATGAGTAATACGTGGATTTGGAATGATCTATATACAACAGTCATTTCTCAGTTTCTTTGCTAGAACAACTAGATCTGGCCTGCAGCTTTACCTCTTACTGCCATCTAGTGGTTGTCGGTATTTTTGCAGTCCAGAAATGATTGACCTACCCTTAGTAGATGTTGAAAATGTTAGAATTGTTCTGAGATTTTATACCATTAACAAAGATATAACCCAAATTCAACAGCTGAAAAGAGTGTAGGAAGTTAGCACCCACCCCTCTCCTAGAAGAATGAAATATTCTAGGAAATATTAAAAAGGCAGAATATTATACCTCCCTGGATGAGAAAAGGAGAAACATGCTCTTGGAAAGCAGCCCCCACCTTTGTTAATAGCCCCAGAAAGACTGGTGCCAACCTATCTACAAGACAAAAGACTTGACCATCTTATCTACAAAATATCTTCAGCTCTAGGATGATATGATTAGCCCTCACTCAAGATCCAAACCAGGACAAAACCATTAAGCCATAATAGGAATTGCCCAAAGTCCCTTCATTACTTCACCCAGCAAGATTCAACCAGGCCTGGGATTCAAGACAACCTACTAAGTTACCCCTGCATGGTCCCAAGGGAGTCTGACAACCAATCATAATATATTTCTTACACAGGAACAAGAAGCTCCAAGGCGTGGCCCAAGAGAGGGTATAAATTTCTCTCTCTCTCTCTCCCTCTCCCTCTCTCTCTCTCTCTCTCACACACACACATGTGCTCATTTTGCCCAGGACCCAAAAAACCCATGTGGCCCCGTCAACCATTAAACTATCTTTCCAAAAAGCTTCCATGTTTCCAGTGTCTTTCTCCCCACCTGGAACTGAACCAGATGGACATTTCTTCTAACAAGAGCTTTTCCTACCATATCATTTATGCCATATAAATCTGACAGCCAGGTACGTACTTCTAAAAGGCTCAGGATCCAACCCAGAATCTTTGAGGTTGATTGTCAGTTTTATTTATTTATTGTTTCAATGTATAAGGTTGTCCCCATTCAAAACATCAATATCTTTAAAAAAGAAAAAGAAACTTCATTCAGCAAGGAGAAACATCCACCACAGTTAGAACAAACAAGGCACAACAACTTATTCCACAAGCCAAAATTTTAAGGAAATTCAAAGGTTTGCAGGGTTGGGGTAGTCTGAAACTTTTGAGGGGCGGTTTTATTCCAACAGGCAGATGGTGACAAAGAAGGCACACTTCCAAGGAGCCATCAGATGCCAACTATTTAATAGATAGGGTGTCATGTGCATCCATCCTGTTGATCTTACCGAATGAGCATAAATAATGGCAAAGAGGCAGAGAACCAAGCCATATGCTTCGAAGGGTTTTATAGATGGTAACCAGCATCTTGATTGGACCTGATGTAACTGCAGAGTAAGACATCTAAAAATCTATATTAAGGAATTATTTGCATTAAGGAAGTTCAGGATCATAAAAAGTATGCAAGCATTCAGATTCTCCTGAATTCTTTCTCAGCTAAACCAACTAATGGGATGAGGGGAAAAACATACTGATGTCTAAGAGTTTGTATTTAGTGACAGTCTGAAGATTAACTGTGGTGGTGGGGGGAGCCTTTAAAAACCTTCAAATTAGGCTCTCACAAAAGTTAATAGTTTCATGTTGCTCCCAGACTTTGAAGGCTGCTGGAACTAGCAATATTTCTACCTCCAAAAAGAGGATTGAAATGCAGGATGCTTAAAATTACATTTGTGATAGAGAATTGGCGGAGGCAAAACTTGGCTGGACTCCTGAGCCTCTCTCTCCTCCACCTTCTGTTTATACAGTTCCATTAACAACAAAACCCCCAAGAGGAAAGAGGGCCTGAAAATAACACGCTTGTGCAGATTAAGGCTGGTGAGGATTAGGCCTAGAAAAATTGCCAACTCTCACCTCAGGCCGTTGACGTCGCATTTGCAGAGCGCCCCCTGCTGGTGCCCTTCCCAAATCAATGACGGGCAATGAAAGGCTCAAGTCAACAATTTATTTTAATTACCGAGCTGCCTCTCTGGTTTCGGCGGCAGCCTCGGTGCCGAATGGAGGGGCAAGTTGTTGTTCTGATTGACACTTGGCCTTTCTCACCTCTCTGGCGCTCCTTCTCGGGAGTTATTTTTTCCACGCGCGGTCCCTCATTTTATTTTATTGTCACTTTGTCTTAAGAAGCGGCAATCCTTGGCTGGTCTCTTGCTCTCGTTTCATTATCCAAAATCCCAGTTGAAGCCACCCGGCAGGATCAATCAGTCGCAGGCAGCCAGACAGTTTTCTTGTACTTTATTAAAGTGTAATCAAACATCGGTTAAGTGGAAAATAAATATCCAGATCTAATAAGCTGCTCAGTCAGATCGTGTAAATGCAAATTACAAGCTGGTTCCCATCTCCCCGCCAGGGGACTGGGAACAAGCCACAGCAATTGCTTCATCCACCGCGATTGTAAATCAACGAAAATAATGGCTGGATAATGACCAGTTTGCGGTTTCAAGCAGATTGAATGATAACAAACTGCGTGTGTCGCACCAGCTTTTCATTTAGCATCTCATCATGGAGCGAGCAGCTCGCCTAACAGCTTGCCTGCCTCATTAGGTTGTTGTCGGCGGCTTGTAAATTCCAGGCTGCAGCTAGCAGATTACCTGACAAAGTTTCCGAGTGGGGGAGGGAAAGGAAGCCGGGGCTTTTTTGGAGGGGGGCGGGGGGGAGAAGAGGGTTGGAGGAAGGCAAACTAGACAAGTCAATCCGGCCCATCAATCCTCTGCTTGCAGAAGGGAGAACCACATTGATCTATTGCTGAGGGCTGCAGTGAATTGATAGCAATATGATGCTTCCCTAATGGGGCAATGGGAAAACATACACACGCCGTGTAATATATAGAGACAGGCAGAGGCGGGAAAGAGGCACCGCGCGCGGCCGGGCGCCGCGGCTGGCTTTTTATTTTTTTGTTTGTGCTGATGTTGATTTAGCTGCTAATTGGTGACAGAAATTGTCAAATAAGCGGCAGATAGCGACTCCGGGAGCTCCCCCCGCCCTCGCCGAAGGTGCGAAAATCCTTTCAAAGATGAACCGCTGCCTTAAAAAAAAAAGAAGAAGAAGAAGAAAGAAGGGAGGGGGGAGAAGGAGAGGGAGAGAGCGAAAGCGCCAACTGCAGAAGAGGCTGCGAAGGAGTTTGGCTAAATTTCTCCCAGATATTTATTGCCCCCATTAAAAAGACAAATCAGGCGCAGGGGCACAAAGCAAAATATGAGAAATATTCCCCCCCTCTCGTCCTTCTTTTTCTTTCTTTCTTTCTTTCCTTCCTTCCCTCCCTCCTTCCCATGTCCTTCCTTCCTTCCCTCCCTCCGTCCTTCTCCTCATTCCCATCTCCTTCCTTCCTTCCTTCCTTCCTTCCTTCCTTCCTTCCTTCCCATCTCCTTCCTTCCTTCCCTCCTTCTCCTCATTCCCATCTCCTTCCTTCCTTCCCTCCTTCCGTCCTTCTCCTCATTCCCATCTCCTTCCTTCCTTCCTTCCTTCCTTCCTTCCTTCCTTCTCTTCCTTCCCGTCTCCTTCCTTCCTTCCCTCCCTCCCTCCTTCCTTCTCCTCATTCCCATCTCCATCCTTCCTTCCCTCCTTCCTTCCCCTTCCCATCTCCTTCCTTCCTTCCCTCCGTCCCTCCCTCCCTCCGTCCCTCCCTCCCTCCGTCCTTCTCCTCATTCCCATCTCCTTCCTTCCTTCCTTCCTTCCTTCCTTCCTTCCTTCCTTCCTTCTCTTCCTTCCCGTCTCTTCCTTCCTTCCCTCCCTCCCTCCTTCCTTCTCCTCATTCCCATCTCCATCCTTCCTTCCCTCCTTCCTTCCCCTTCCCATCTCCTTCCTTCCTTCCCTCCGTCCCTCCCTCCCTCCGTCCTCCCTCCCTCCGTCCTTCTCCTCATTCCCATCTCCTTCCTTCCTTCCTTCCTTCCTTCCTTCCTTCCTTCTCTTCCTTCCCGTCTCCTTCCTTCCTTCCCTCCCTCCCTCCTTCCTTCTCCTCATTCCCATCTCCATCCTTCCTTCCCTCCTTCCTTCCCCTTCCCATCTCCTTCCTTCCTTCCCTCCCTCCCTCCCTCCGTCCTTCTCCTCATTCCCATCTCCTTCCTTCCTTCCTTCCGTCCGTCCGTCCCGAGCACCCGGGATCGCCCCGGTGTTTGTTTGCAGAACGTGTTTGCTTCTAGGATGTAATTGAAGCGAGTCCCACTCAACCTATTTAAACAGAGAGGCAGAGAAGAGGGCTTCCTGCCGATCTCTGGGGGAGCTTCGCGAACCCTGCTTTGACTCCTGCTTTCCTCAGGAGCATCAACTGAACAGTAATTAGGCTTTGATACTCTGGCAAATGAACAGTAATTAGAATCTGCTCCCTCCAATCCTTTATCCGGTCTCCGCGCCGCCCCTCCCGCCCCATTATGGAGCATTTAGATGAGGCAGCTTTCTGCCGCGGCTCTCGCCACAGCCCACAGATGGCCTCGGGAAAGGGAGGGACGGCTCGTCGGAGGGCTCGGGGACCTCAGAGGGGATTTTCTGGTTATTAGAACCCGACTAGATCAGGGCCAATTATAAAGAAAACTGTCAGTCAAGAGAAAATTGCTACATGATTAGTGAAAAGGACAAAATCAGGTGAAAAGTGTGAATCATTCAGGCAGCTTTGATTTGCTAATCAGGGAAAGGCAGAGAACAGGGAAGTCCCCAGCTGTACCTCTCCGGTTTACTCTTTTCATTTCAGCCTGACCTTCTTAGCAGGCCCTGATACAATCTGGACAAGAAAAAAAAAAAGGGGGGGGGAGAAAGAAGGATAGAAGGATAGAATGAGAGAGAGAGAGTCAGGAAGGAAGGAAGGAGAAAAGAGAAAGAAAGAGGGAGAGGAAGAAAGAATGAAGAAAAGGAAAGAAAGAAAGAACCCCCCCCCAAACTACCCCTGTCCCCCACCCACAAGCAAGGATGAAGGGGAACCAGCAGTCCTCAAATGCCACATAAAAGGCCCTCCAAGAGCCAGGCAGGGCTGGGCAGGGTAAATAAGGTGGGAAGATGACCCTGGCTGAAATGGCGGGAAAGAAGCCAAGCCAGGCTTGCTGTCACAAAGGGCAGCCACTCTTTAATTACAGTAATAGGTTGTAATGGACCTAATTCCCAATGTCAAGCTTTGGGACACTTCTTGGTAGAAAGTGCCTTGATGGTACAGTGGTTTAATGCACCCTGTTATTAACATAGCTGCCTGCAATTTCTGCTGGTTCGAATCTCTCCAAGGCTCAAGGTTGACTCAGCCTTCCATCCTTTCTAAGGTAGGTGAAATGAGGACCCAGTTTGTGGGGGCAATAAGCTGACTTTGTATAAAATATACAAAAGAATGAAGGCTATTGCTTAACGCATTGTAAGCCGCCCTGAGTCTCCGGAGAAGGACGGCATATAAATCAAATTAAAAAAAAAAAAGCACCACAGAATAGCCCAGACAGTTGCTCAGGTGGGATGGGGTATCCCTGGCCATTTCCTCTCTTCTCTTCCTCTCCTCCACCCCCTTTTTCTCCTCCTGTTCCTCCTGCTCCCTGCCCGCCACTGCCAGAGGTTGACATCTGAAGGGCGTGGCAGCCCCTTTTGTCAGGTCTGCCAGGCCTTCAGGAGCAGCCGAGGAAGACAGGTAGCAGCGCACCAGGAAGCTCTAATGAAGATGAGAAGAAGAGGGTCTGACAGTTTTGGCAGCTGCTGCATCGGGGCCATGCTAATTTCTTGCCAGGAGAAAGGCAGTGATGGATCCCCCAAAATCTTGACCATACATCCCATTAGCCTCTGTCTGTGACAGTGGAAAAAAGAGACTAAAACGGGGAGAGGGAAGAGGAGGGAGAGGGGAGAATGAATGGTGGAAATCAGTCAAAACAGCCACACGAAAACCTGAAGCCTCTCTTCAAAAGTGACACACACCCCATATGCTACTGTTAAATTAACTTCCTGACAAAGGAGTTGTTGGTGAGATTTTTGGATGGAGCATTTGAAAATTAGAGGAATTTCCAATTGATCACCTCTTTCCTCCTCTTTTACATTTGAAACAAACAAACTCCTGGAAAAACAGAGCGGGCATTTAATACTCAGGAAAAGTAGCATTCAGTCCTTAATTGTCCTTTTCTAAGGCAAGGGATGAACCCCAGTGCTAGTTAGTAAAGGGCTTTTGTCTAACTATTGCTGGAATCCTAGAAATGTGTATGCACAATAACTTTGGGAACAATGGAGGTATGCCTTCATTCATTTGTGGTAATTTGGGCAAACTTGTCCAGCAGAAGCTTTTGTTTCTGACATTGGTGTGTTTTTGACTCACAAGAATATTTTATTATAGGAAAACCAAGTTGGGTTTGTTTTTTTTTTCCCATCAGGTTGTTTTCTCTGACAGCTTGATTGCAGTCACAAAAGATTCGGATCAGTGTTTACTTCAGTCATAGATACCTGATTGTAAAGCCATCTTCTTGATTTTTTAAAAATAATATTCTTTTTGGATAATCTCAGTGTCTAATTACCTAGTAGGATGTGTTCCACCTCTTGGTATTAACACTTTTTAATAGTCAAATGTGCAGTTATTCTTGGTTTTTATTTTCAGTTTGAAGCCCATAATATTTTAAGTAGGAGGATGGTTAATAGCAACATGATTGAGTTTCAGTGACAGCATTAAATTATTTTCCATCCTCTAAAGATGATTTCCTGCAATATTATTTATACTATATATACCTTGTTTACTATATAGTATCACAAACCATTACTATATCAAACACTAGGAAATATTTCTACCAATTTTTTGATTTGGTTGTTTTGGTTGTTCCCCCTCTCACTTCAGTTAAAATGCTCAAGCTAGAAACTCTTCTTAGGAATAGCAAAATAATTAAAAGAAATGGTATGTAGAATTTTGTTTCCTTCACAGGTCCATCTGCTTTCTTTTAAAGCTTTTAAGCCTTTTAAGATAGCTTCATCTTACCTATTTGGCAGGCCAAAGAAACCAGGGAAATAAGATGTTGCACATGAAGTTGAATTGGGGAAAAATAAGTTGGCACCCATATCCCATGGTATGCATAAAACAGAGATGAAAATAAGTGAAATAAAAGGAGGAGGATTCATATCTCCCCTAGAAAGTCCTTTTAAGCTTCCTTGGTGAAAGCCATTTTATTCAAAAACTTACCAGCAGATACACAACTAAATCCATCCATCAAGCTTCTTATTACACCAGTTTGTATTGCCTGCTTTTATTTACAGTTCATGTACTATCAGTTGGTATAAGTATGATTTTGCTGTACAAAAACAAAAGGCATTTGCAATATGACACTGCTACCATATGACAAGGGCTACATTTCATCTTGAAAAACCTGCAAAATATGGATGACTTTTGCTTTTTTAATAAAAGGCCAAAACTATGGAATCATGCCTCTACCATGAAACAAAAACCCAGGTGTACATTTCACTATGAATTGAACAGTGCAGATCGGGCAAAAAAAATTGTTGACACATCCCCTAAAATACAAATGACCTCCTGTTCGGACAAATTAAAAAAAAAAACCCTGTTTGGAGAGGATAAAGTAGGGAAAGCTTCTGCACAGTTGTCAGCTGTGTTTTTTTTTTTTTTTTTTTTTTTTTAAGGAAAGGAAAACAAAAGGCCTGTCTCCATTTTTTAGTTGACAAATAGTATTGTGAAGAATGCTTGGGAAGGCAGAGGAGAAGGGTTACCTTGACAGACAAGAAGTACAATTATCACAATATGATGAAAGAGTTTCCGTGAGGGTGTACCACACTGTTAATTACTGTCCTTTTTCTATAGGCTTCTAATGTGAGGAAAAATACGCAATGACAAGTGTGGAAAAGAGCAGGCACTAAATTACTGTCAGAAAAATAAACGGAGTTGCGTGCTGCTGCACAGTGATTTACGGGGGCAATTAACTACCACCCCACAGAGCTGCTGAGGACAGCACTGCTGCCTGTGGAAGTGTCAGGAAGGGAGAGGAGGACTTGGTGGTACTTTTTCCAACAACTTGGAAAAGCAAGGAGTGTGACGGTTGCAGGACTGCATCTCTAACTAACACATGAGCCTTTCTGCTTTTCTGTCCTTGAAGGCAAAAGCAAAGATTGAGACACCTACTGTAGTTTCTGTCTAGATCCCAAGCGTTATTTCATTTGCTATGCCAAGAACTGGAATAATTAAGTGGAGTGCATAGCATAGACACTCTTGCTGATCTGTTTTTATTACTGGTGAATAAATAAATAATTAATTAAATGGTTAAGTTGGGACTAGAGAGATCATTTATCCTAGTTGATGATCTTCCTATGTTAATTGAAAGGTTCTGCATTAAAGTTGGAAGGTCCTTTCTTAAACAATATGACTTGTTAGAAAAACTTTTCTAAATGTTCTGCGTGCTGTTAGTCTCTGGCATAATAGCATGTATTTTTAAATGGATTGGAAATGGAAGTACAGGTTCCTCTGGGTTAAACCAAGGACCTAAATCTTAAATATTTAAAAGATGGTAACACAGCTGATTTAATACTGTAGCAAGCCATAGTTTACTGACTATTCAAATTGTTTTCTTGATTTTTGGCCTACTCACTACAGTAAAAAAAAACAAAAAACCCTAAAGTAAACTCTTTAAAAGAATCCTTAAAAAATATTAGAAGGACATAAAACTGAGATTAAATAAGAGTTCAAGAGGAACTCTGGATAGTGAGTGGAGAATCAATTTTTTTTAACTACCGGTTCTGTGGGTGTGGCTTGGTGGGCGTGGCATAGTTTGGTGGGTGTGGCTTGGTGGGCATAGCAGGGAAAGGATACCGTAAAATCTCCATTCCCACCCCACTCCAGGGGAAGGTTACTGCAAAAATCCCCGTTTCCTCCCGATCAGCTGGGACGCAGGAGACAGAGAATAGATGGGGGCGGGGCCAGTCAGAGGTGGTATTTACCGGTTCTCCGAACTACTCAAAATTTCTGCTACTGGTTCTCCAGAACTGGTCAGAACCTGCTGAATACCATCTCTGCCAACTTGGCTTTCATCAGTCCTTTTTCTTTGCAATGTATTTGTTCTACATTTTCTGGTGGAATTGCTCTCTTAATCAAAAGTTACTTTCAAACCTCTCCTCTTGGAGAATATTTTTCATTTAACCTTTATTTTATGCTCTCTTTAATCATCTCCTGCACCTGCAAACTACATTGCTTTTAATGATAAACAGATCTGCAGACTCTTCACATTGGAGAAGGGCGCCCAGGGGGACAGGTGGGTGCAGAAACACATGGCAACAGAAACAGTGTTCCTGCAGTCCAAAAAGATACAAAACGGCATGAAATAAACAAACAATGCAAAATATTTGGAAAATGTGATCCTTGCTAGAGTGAAGTAAACAGCAAAGGAGTCAACGCTCTAATGGCAAAAGGTCATTAAATCATTGTGAACCTATTCTGCTTATAATAAATTACAGAAAATGTGCAAAAATATTCAACATGTAAAAAGTATTTTAGCATTAAATTATGAGTCGCGTGGTATGTGTTTATGCTGTCCTTTGGCAAATAAGTATTTCAAAGCTAACTAGATAATCCCACCATTGCAAGTTGGTATGGTTGGACAATTATGAATATCCATTGAAATGTTCACAAGCATTTTAGGCCACAGTATAAAATCTAACTAGAGTTCACCCTGTATATTGAAACTGTGTAAAAATGTTTTTGTAAATGATTCTATTTGAAAAGTTATTTTATATATGGGATTATTCTGGAAACTTTGGGACAGTCCCAAAGCCCAGGCCGATGAATTCATTTCACAGGTTTGGCTTCCTTTATGTAGAGGTTTTGAAATATACAGGTATTATTTAGCCAGATCTGTACATTAACCGTGAAATATTAATGGCAGTTTTGTCACTAACTTTTATATATGGCATGCCACATTAGTAACTCAGTATTTCTCAGTTTTCAAGTCTTGATTTTACACCTTATCCTTGTTAATAATATATGAAAATAATTGTGAAATTATACAAAGAAAGTCATTTCTGTATTTGTATATGCATTTCCCAAGTGCCCCATGAAGGTGAAAGCGCAATGAAGTTCGTTCACTTCAGTTCCACACCACGCTCAGTGATGTGACTTGCAGCCATCTTTTGAACATTTATAAATGTCACACATGATCCAATGGTGAATGTATTGCCTTACAGTGATTTTCCCTTTAGCAGAATCTGGTTAAGGCACAGTGCTTCTATGAATCAAGTTCTTCTGTTTTCTGTGAGAATTATGACATTTGAACAAGAAACATTAGTTTAGAAGAATGAGTTGGAGCAAAATTAAAAAAACAAAACTGCATGCCAAGCCTGCAGAAAAAGAATGGATCCTGTTGTGTTTTATATATTTCCTTCAAGTAAAATAAGCAATTGAGGCCACATCATTATGAAATGAGTGAAGTCACTAATTACAGATTCAGGACCTATGTCAAAACATAGTTTAAGGTGTTTCTTTAAATGAGGAAGCTCTTTAGAGTGCTAATACTTATATCAGCTGACCATTCACCAAAAATGGTGCTGGCATCCAGAAAGAATCTGGATGTTTCAGAGCAAATGCTAGGGTTCGCAATACTTATGCAATACACAAAACAAAATGCTAAAATATTAGAGAGGGATCAGAAAGACATTGTCCCTGGTCTGGAGGTTAAAAGTGGTGGTGTAGATCAGGGTGTCAAACTCGATTTCCTTGAGGGCCGCATCAGGGTTGTGTTTGACCTGGGGGTGGGGTGGATGAGTGGGTATGGCAGGGTGGGCATGGCCAGCTCGACACCCTGTAGCCCTTTGCCAGCAAAAACAAGTCCTCCCAGGCTCCATTTTCAGCTGTGATGGCCTCCTGGAGCCCTCTGTTTTCGCTGGCAGAGGCACCACGGACCAGTCCTTTGCTGTTTCCAGGGTGGCCCCATGGGCCATATCTAAGCATCTCACAGTCAGATCTGGCCCGCGGGCCTTGAGTTTGACATCCCTGTTGTAGCTACTTTCCCATATCATCTTTTACATCTCATTGAACTAGTCTGATACCAAATCTTTCCAACAAAGGAGAAGGCATGGTTTTTCTATCTAATGATTACTAGCGGGATAGGTAAAGGAAATTGGACAACATTGTTAGCTTACAAAGGATCAAGGGTGAAATGCTTCCGATTAGTACCGGATCACCCGATTCAGTAGCGATGGTGGTGGGTGGTTCGGAGAACCGGTAGCAAAAATCCCTGCCCCCCACCCACCCATGCCTAGCTGAGCCGCGCGATCATCAGAGGCTTTTTTTTTTAATTTGGAAAGCAAAAAGTAAAAAAAAAAAGTCTCTGATGATCGCGCGGCTCAGCTAGGATCGTCAGAGCCTTTTAAAAGCATTTTTTTCTACAACCTCTTCGAGAGGTTGTAGAAAAAAATGCTTTTAAAAGGTTAAAAAAAAGCCTCTGACGATCACAGCTGAGCAGCGCGATCGTCAAGGGCTTTTTTTTTACTTTTAAAAGCAATGCTTTTTTTTCCAACATGTACTTGGCACATCCAGATAGCAAGCATTTGATCTCCTAAGGAGGTACAGTGGCTAGGCAAGCCAACTCATCAAAACAGCTGCTGTCAGCATGTCTTAAGAGTCAGTGGTAGAAGCAAGATGGTAAAAATATGAGCCAGGCCTCATTGATGGAGACAAGTAAAAAAAAAAAAGGGGGGGGAATGGGAAAAGGCAACTTGCTAGTAATTTGGGAATGAAAACAATGTAGATGATTATGATGGCATCTCACATGTTTCTTAAGAACATATTTTCTCCATGTTAAAAATAGCTGGTGAATGTGACAGGTAATTATTGTTTGGTGACCAAAATTGGGACTGGCAACTCTGTTGTAAAACAAAGCGGTTGTTAACTGAAACATCACATTTTACAATTTGACATCATATTTCCTTTTTTTTTTTTTTACAGATCTATGAAGGTGCTAAATATGAGGACTGATTGCAATATTACTCTTACATTGGCATCAGAACTGTGAATGTTGCTAAACAAGGACTGCCTATGCTGACATTTGAGGAGATCAGGCAAGCTAAGGGACTATCATTCTGTAACTGAAACAGAATTTCCCATTAATACTCAGGAATGAGTCTTAAGGAGGTAGGCTGTGATCATCTTCAGAACAATGTAGAAGCCCACATGAACTTGTTAACAATGAATATTTAGACCTAATTTACGTCTTTCTGTTGTTGTTGGTTGGTTCCTACTATAATGATTTCTAAAAATGCTTTGGGTATAACTTGCTTTGATTTCAGTAGTTTTGACAAAACTCTCCACGATCACTAAATTGGTCAAATGAAGGATAGATAATAATACTGTCAAATGAATTTGCAGCTGGACGGAAAAGTGAATTTGAGATATGTTCATTGATGATCTGTCATCAAACTGGAGCTTTAAATGGGTGAGGAAGATGACAGGGGTCTCCGTCTGTGGTCTTGATATTTGTTTTTCAATTAGTGACTTAAATGGGGAGAGGAGAAACCTTATTAGATTTACAAATGAGTTATAGAAGGGAGCATAGCTGGTAAGTCAGAAGTTTGGTAAAATTCAGAATCAGTCTGATAAAGACAAGCTGCACTGCTCAAAATGAAGGAATTTAAAAAAAAATGGAAAATCTAAATGTACTTCAAAGGGCGAAATCAAATGCTAAGTCAAGTTAGGGATGATATTTAACTCGGAAGCAGCATGTGTGAAAAGGATCTGAAGGCTCATGTATCATCAATATGTCAGAATATTCATGACTGGGAAGACATGGTAACAAGGTCAGCCAATGAATAGGCATAGCAACTAAGTCAGCCAATTGGGAGCTGAAATAGCCTGGAGTTGGGAGTGCCTTAGTCTGCAGCTAAGGCAGCTAGGGAGTGCCTTAGTCTGCAGCTTCTGATTCTGTGCAGAGAAAAGAGAAACTGAAACCAGTATGTGTGAACTTGTCTGCTGATCTGACCTGAAATGAAACTGTGAATCTGCTGTTGGTATCGTAAACTTACTTCATGTATTATTGTGAATATAAAGAAGTTAATGAATCCTATTGCATCAGTTTATCTGTGTGTGCTTCTGGATTTGTTTTTTGCAACAAACGCTGACACAATATATCTGTCAGCACTAGGATAAATGCATCTTATTTGAAGACAGCCTGAAAACCTGACAATATCATCATGATCATTGTTATCATCATCTTAACAAAACTATAATGTGTGTCTGATTCTAGTAAAAGATGCATTTGGTTTATGGGGTTACAGATGAATGTTACATGATCGCTCCTGCCTATTCCAAAGACCTTTCGTCTTGAAGCACTATAACAGCTCTAGCCTTTATGTGTTAAAAAGTAATGCTTCCACTTTATTCTATGGCAGGGGTTGGCAACCTTCTATCTCATAGGGGCTATAGGCTTCTCTCTGAGTGGATGACAGGCCACAGATGTGAGAGATGATGCCCATGGAGAGGAAGCTATGGACTATGGTCCATAAACACATGTATATTTATATATGGTGTGATGGACTATGGTGAACTGGCAGTTTTCCAGGAAGGAGGGAGCACATTCCAGAAAGAAGGGACGGGGGCAGACAAGAGGAAGCACAGTCCAGAATTGCTAGCAGATAAAGAGAGTAAGGGGTAGCCATCCAGGGCTAATTTCCCAGAGTATATCCATTAGGGTGAGAGTAGTAAGGGTTTAGTCCGGCAAGATTCTGTCTATTACATGTAAGTAAATAAAGTTCTGAACTCTGTCTTAATTGGTCTTCATTGTCCTTGGGCTTAATCTGACACATTTATTTTTATAGCTAATAAATGAAAATAATAATAAAATAATACACTATGAATTATGTCTACTTTATTTAAGTAGTATTATATCTATCTAAGGACACAATATGTGTGATTGGATGCTATATATTGCTTGAAAGCCTCGCTTTCTTTTGGCTTGCCTGGGTCTCATTGAGTGAAGAGGAATTGTCTTGGTCTGCATATAAAATACAATAATATAGTTATGGTATAAAAATAACAAACTTCCTTTATGTTTAAATTTTTTTAATATAAGCTTCTAGGTCTGCTTTACCAGCTGTTCAGAGCCACATGCAGCCCATGGGCTGCGGGTTGAACATGTTTTATCTAAAACAATAATTAAAAAGTGTATAGAAGCAACATAGGCCACAAATCTTTTAAAATAAAAATTCAACATGCTTTTTAAAATTATTTCTATTTTAATTATTTATTTATTTATAAACACGTCTATATTTAAATATAGGCTTGCAACATGATTCAGATTATCACAATGCATTAAAATAGCGAAGCTCTGCATCAAGCCTGAAATAGATTTACAGACTTGAATGAATTATTTTTTAAGACTACAATTGGCAAGGATGAGATGATATTTCTTTTGGGAACTATGGGCTGGATGATTTGGTGGTCAAGCCATAGGCTGCTGATCTCTATTTAAGAAGGATATGTAGATAAGTTGGAACATGATGCTAATGAGGTAGGAGTTCAGAAGAAAAGTCTGAGTGGATTGAAGGAAATGGGCACACTTATCTTGGAAGATGGTATACTAAAGACAGCAAATATTTGTAATGCTAGAAGACAAGGGTAGATTTAATAGGCTTAAGTCAGGTGAATGGCTTTTCTTTTTTTAAAAAAATTACAATAAAAATTAATACACACTAAAAAAAGAAAAGGGAAAGAAAAGAAATAAAAAAGAATAAAGAAACAAAAACATAAAAATAATCTAAAGAATGTAAAGAAAAAGAAAAATATATAAAGAAATAATTTCCCTTTTCATCACAACAAACAAACATTTTTAGTAACTTATCACCTTTTTTAAAAATACAACAAATGATCTCTTCTTCCTGTAGCCCATCTCTTATCTATAAACAAACCCATAAATTCTCATCATTTCAGTCTATTATGGGTTACCAGAGATACCTACCTATTTTAGCAATAATCAAATAAACCAATTTTATATTCCTTCCTTCTATTTTTAACAATCTAGATCTTTTTTTAATTTATTTTAAAAAGTTTTTTTATTTTATAAACAAATAAACAATACATAATCAATCATTCAGTGTATCTTCTAAATACATCTTTTGTGTTTTCTTTTTACTCCTCCAGTATTTATCATATCTTAATATTATCTCCTTTATTATGACATTTCCCCACATTTTTTACTTCTCTATTAATACATTTATCTATCTTTTAATTTTATCAAAAATTAGACAACAATTTTATCCCCACACAACTTTCAACCCCACATCCCCACGCCCCCCCGACTTCCCAGAGCAAAAACAGGATATAACATTAAACAAGCATAAGCTAAAATATGCTAACTTACTACAAGATTCAAAACTCCCTCACACTCTTTAACTCCTCTTTTAAAAATTATTCATCAACCTCCCCTTTATAAATTCTTATCACATTTCACATTTGTTAGTAAAATCCTATCCATACCTTCTTTTTCAGCAATTCTAAATTAAACATTTTAAAACTTTCTTTAAAGCATGTCTTTTTTTTAAAAAAAAATATTATTTTAGGTTAAACATTTTAAAATCTCTTAATACCTCAATAAGACATTCTTCAAAATATAAGTTTCAAAACTTTTTAAAAAGGCTATCCATTCAATTTTAAATTAACCATTTTAATACTTCAGTAAGTTTTAAAAAGCTATCCAATTTTAATTAAACCTTTTTACTTCAATAAAACATTTTTCAGAATATAACTTTAAAGATACTGTTAATCCATTGGGTTAAAGTATTTCTAACTCTTGAATTCATTCTTCAAAATATAAATTTCAAAACTGTCAGGAAGCTGTCCATTAACTTTAAAGTTAACCATTTTAATACCTCGATAACTTTTAAAAAGCTATCCATTTTTAGTTAAACATTTTTACTTAAACTTACAAAATACTAATTTCAGTAAGCTTTTCAGATTTATTACTAAGATCCTTCCCAAAAGAAATTAATCTTCCATTCTTCCTTTCTTTCTATATTTTTTCCAGTCCTTCTTTTTCAATAATACTTTCTTCTTCAGCATTGCTCCTCCCCCTGCCTTTATTTTCAAAAATGTTTGAATTTGGATTTGAGGCTGATGTATCTTTGGAATTCGTTCTCTTCTTAAAATTATTTCCTTTAATTTGGAACCTCCATTTCGACTCTTCCTGCTTGTATAATCAGTCACTTCATTCCTTAAAGATTGATTCTGTCTGTAAAGTCAAGGATTGTCACGGTAAAATTTGTCAGTCTGCAGGAAAGAGTCTATTTGCTGCTTTTCAGTTAATTGCATAGAAGCCTCTACCAAAACCTCTGTTTCCTGTGTGCTAACTTCCATCTTAATCGTGACAGCCTCTTTTTCCTCGTCCAAAGTCACATTAGCCTGGTAAATTTCTTCCTCTTTTCCAGCCAGCAGATCATTGTTATTCTCCAAATTTTGATTTTGAACAGTCCTTTTAATTGATTCTAATATAATAGAAGTATGAAAATTTAAGAGTTCTTGTAAGACCTTTACAGTCACCACTTGTGAGTTTGCTGGCTCATATAATAATGATCCTCCATCCTTAATGTCAGCCATATTTCAATTTTCACTTTAAATTTATTCAGCTATCAGGTCAATAAGTCCAATTATTTTCCACATAATTTAGAAGTATAAATTAGTTGAGGTCAATACCATAGTCTTTTCCATTCCACTACCACTTTAAATCTTTTTCTTGATGTGTAATCCAGTAACTTTAACAATGTTGCTAGCATTAACAATCACTTTCACTAATAAGTTTTGTTTTCACATCCTCAGGTGCCATCTTTTTTTTTTCCTTTTAAACGGAGTTAAAGTTCAGTACTTGCATTTTTTGTTCTCCTGATTTGCTCTACCAGCATCCAAAGTCGAAGTTTCTTATAATCCTTAAAATTGCATTGCTGGTGTGGTCGCGACCCCTTGTTCTGCATAAAGCAGACTCGTCCCGGATCCGGAGCACTGAAGGGCTTTCAGGGAGCTCTCACCCTGCAAACCCCAGGCTTAAAAAAACCCTGGGGGTCTAGGGGAGCTCTACCCAGACCTTCTGCTCTTCTCTCCCCCTTTTTCCCTGGGGGAGAGTTTCAAGCCGTTAGACAGCTGATTTTCGCTGTTCTAGCGGCAAACGGAATCGCAGGGCTGGAGCTCCTAAAGAAGTGTCCATCGGGGATCGCGGAGCCACTGGAACCTCCTTCGCAAGACGATGCTGACAATCTAGATCTTTAGTCCTTTCAAATAATGTCATAAATCCTGTCATATTTTCCTGTCCCTTCTCACTAAATCCTTCAAAATTTTAATAAACTTCTTGTGAATCCAATATGGGGAAGTTATCCAGGTCACTCTTTTGGTTTGTTGTAGGATATGATTCCTTCACCAGACTTCCTCCAAGTCTGTAACTTTGTGAGCCTAATCTGTAAAAAATACTTCTGGAGATCAAAGGATTTCCACGTTCAAATAACTTATTTTGTAGGATAACCTGCCATGGCCTTATTTTTCTCTCCCTTACATAAGAAAAATACCACCTTCTAAAAGGTCTGTTCCAGCCAGTCTCATAGTGGAACATGATGAATCAGATCTGTACAGAAAATGGGACTTTCTCCACCCTTTCAAAACTAGTGCAATCAGTTTAAAGGTGGGTGAATGGGTTGAAGCACTGACCTCAGTAAAGAAATTGAATTTGATCTTTGAAGTGAGGGTATTTGTGCCCAGGGAGAGGCAGAATTCAGCAAAGTTGGAAAGCCTGCCTTTGAACACATTTTAAAGAGAAACATTACATTATGTGTGTGTGAACAGTCATTTCCTTCTTAGCCTTATTATTGCCCTTAGGAAGGACCGCCACATCAAAGCCATCTCTTTTCTCCCTGCCCACTCCCATTAAAGAGAAAATATTTGGCAGTTCTGTATCAAGTGAGGAGATTGGAACAACAGTCACTGAACAGAATGATATATATTGTCAAGGCTCCAAGTAACAACCCAAGCAAATCAGAACTCTGAGACTTGGCTTTTTCTCAAAGGTCTTCTTTAATGAGTACATCATATCAGCACAGCTTCAATGGAAAACCAAATCTAAATCTTTCCTGCGTTTTCAGTATAATTAAACTAGGAAATAATCCCATCCCCAAGTGTTACAGGTCATGTTGGCCAATTGGATTAATTGGCGGGCTCTTCAGGCACTCCTTCCCCAACCTTATCTGTTGCTAGTAGAGACGACCTTGCTTCTTAGGAGAAAGTTCTTTGTTGTGTCTAGTAATGCATTCCAACCTCCTTCCCCCTCTTCTCCCTCTGTGTGGCAACTGAGGAACAGAAAGATAGCTCAGGCCAGGTTCAGTTCGAAGTTGACACATATATTTTTAGGAGTGCTTCATATTACTATGATCTTTGAGTGGGGTGTGAATGACTGGATCCCCAACTGCAACTGGGATATAGAAACCGATGGAGCCAAGACAAAACTAACTTCAGTTGAGTCAACACATTTAATATAATTACTACTATTTTTTGGCAATACCTTTCTTGTTCAATCACATTGAAATATATGATATATGAACAGCCAGTTTTGGAGACATCTGAGAGCTGTACCCAAAACTTTGAGGAGTTACATGTAATCATGGGGTTGGGGCGATGAATTTGTAACTTGTGTGTGTGTGTGCGTGCGCATGTACATGTGTGCATGCAAACATGCAGGTGTGCATGCAATCAAGTCAGTCCATCTTTTTTTTTTTTTTTTAAAATGATTTATATGCTGCCCTTCTCTGGAGACTCAGGGCGGCTTACAATGCGTTAAGCAATAGCCTTCATACTTTTGTATATTTATAGAAAGTCAGCTTATTGCCCCCACAAACTGGATCCTCAATTTACTTACCTTAGAAACGATGGAAGGCTGAGTCAACCTTGAGCCTGGTGAGATTCGAACTTACAGTAATTGCAGACAGCTGGTGTTAATCACAATGCTATCAGTCTGCTGAGCCACCTGGCACCATTTTCAGAACTGGAATTGTAAGGGAAAGATGTGTATAAAAAGCTACACAATGGTGAAGCTCCCTTTGAGTTGAACTCCATTCCTGGTGATTGCATAAATACATCCTGGCAGCCACGCAGAAGAAGTTGGCCATTGCCTTCTTCTGAGATACTTTTTGTTTTTTTTTCCAATCTAGCCTAAACTTTTTTTTATTAGCCTTTTATCCAAGTATTAAATAAACTTAATCCTATTTAGGGTTTGTTGTTGATGATGTAACTGCCATCTTTAAAAAAAAAAAAAACCTTTGGCCTTTCAATGTGACCACAGGATTTCCCCCGAGGGTTCTAAGCCTTCATACTATTGGAAACAATATGCATGGGTATTTCTTAAGAATAAGTGCTTTTTTTTTTTCATAAGAAAAGAATTTAAAAAGGTTGAGATTGGGACACTTAAGGCAACATTATGTCTGCAAATGGAAGCTCTTAAGATGTCGTGAACTTTTCTTTCACATTTCCTAGCCAACATAGCCAAAGAAATATTGGGCACTTAAGTACAAAAATCCCAGGAACCTAGTATTCTCTCTGGTATTCTCTGCACCGAAAAAGAAAATTAAATTTCTTGGCCAAAGAAAATTGAATTCCACAATCTGTATTCAAATTAAGCGCATGTATACATTTACGGAGTTTTGCCTAGTTCACACATCTGATTTTTTTCTGTTGGCATGTTTTGTCTAGTCATGTGTGATATTACCCAGGCAAGAGTGCAAGGTGTGTGCATGCTGTCAGGTAAAGATGCAACAGCACTGATATTCTTTTCAGCCTAGAAGTGCCATACAATTTCCTGGAGTCATTAACACCCAGTTGCTGTAGAATTTCTATCCTGCTGTAGGAAGGGAGGGCAAAGAGGAAAGTGGTTGTCTTATCAAAAGCTGCTACAGAGGGGCGAGAAACAGATTATGAGATGGAGAAAGCAGGCTCAGCCCCTCCCCTTTCATCAGCAGAAGCCACTTGTGAAGAAATAAACAGTAGAATTCCACCAACAAAAGTACAGAAACAGTACAAGGAGTATTACTTATATAAAACCTCTCTATTAAGAATCTTTTAAAAGTCTGAACGTGACTCATAACGGTTGAGAGGGAAAGAGTAAGCTTTGAAGAGCACTCTACTCCGTCTCAATACTCTGCAAAGAAATTCTATAAAGTATGGGTTCCACGTTAAACTGGTGCTACCCTTATTTATTTATTTATTTATTGGTTCGATTTATATGCCGCCCTTCTCCGGAGACTCAGGGCGGCTTACAATGCATTAAGCAATAACCTTCATACTTTTGTATATACCTACTTAGTAGGGCTTTCGGCGCCCCCCAAGCGGTGTTCTTTTTTATACAAAGTCAGTTTATTGCCCCCACAATCCAGGTCCTCATTTTACCTACCTCGAAAGGATGGAAGGCTGAGTCAACCTTGAGCCTGGTGAGATTTGAACTTGCAGTAATTGCAGGCAGCTGGTGCTACTTAACAGCACTTTAGTCTGCTGCGCCACCAAGGCTCATAGGAATGCATCAAACAACAGAATGTCTGCCTAAATTCAGGCTTACCATGGTTTGGGTGACATGTAGGGCCACTAGATTTGACCTAGCAAAACTAGAATGACTCTAAATGGCAGCAAAGTGATAAAGAACTCTCTATTGCCATCTAGGGGCAGTCTGAAGCTTTGCAGCCCCGATCTGGCACTCATATTCACATGACCATGTAAAAACTGCTTAAATGATATTTTGCAAATTACAGTTTCCATCTCAGAGTTTTTAAAAGAGCAACCTCACTTTGCAGCAAATACTAAACTTTCAGCATGATTTCACATATACATGTACATGCTCTCCCCACACGGTAGCTTAAAATCAGCAGTCCTCTGGACTCAAATCTTCTTCCTTTCTCCTAAGAAGAGATCCTTCCAGTCTGACAAATTGCTCAAGTACAGATTGCATCCACCAAGAATCCCATATTTATGCATGTACATTCTAATTACCCATGCTGAGTTATCAATCTACTTAATTACAGCTGCAGTTTACAGAATAAAGTGTATACTGTAGGCTTCGTGATAAATGCATAGTGATGCCATCACGATTGAAAAAAAAGAGCATCATTAAAAAAAAATCACAATTAGCCTTCAGACTAGTTATCAGAACGCAAGGGGCACCTGCCCTTTTCCACTGTTTTAAATTCAGCAGTAACAGGACAGAGGCATTTTGCATCTTACAGTTAACATCATTAGTAGCATTTTTTTTAAAAAAATAACAACAGTTTTTTGGATCGTGTGCTAGGAAACGCTGAGAACCCAAGAGGAAAATGTGTTGTAGAATTTAGATGACTACTCTTCTTTTGTTTACAGTCTAGTTAAAGGGTTTATTGATTTATCAATAAATGCCTTTTCTATTTAGTGCAAGGCTGCGGCCCTACTCAATTCGTAGTGGCCACAGCTGTTTTGCCTGGAAAGTGTGAGGTCAAAAAAGTGTTTTCTGGTTAATGTAGGGTCATCCCTTTCTAACCTATAATATCCACTAACTTTTGTTAGAAGTGGCACGATGGTGGAAATGTTGAATAGTTCTAAATGCCAAAATTATCAACAGCTCCTTGTAGGAGTTTATACCTGGCCCAAGAATAGTGAAATAAGAACCCCACCTATTAAAATAATGTGATCATTTCCTTAGAGTTCACCTGTAAGAGAAACGGAAGAGATTTGGATGTTAAACATTGGAACGGTATTTCATTTATAAGAGGATGTCTGTCCATCACTCCCTTTAATTTTACCTCTCTCTATCGCAGGGGTGTCAAAATTGATTTCATTGAGGGCCGCATAAGGGTTGTATTTGAGGCTGGGTGGGCGTGGCCAGGGTGGGCAAGGCTAGCTCCATGTCACTCACATCGGGGGAACCTGTGGTGACCCTCGGTGCCTCTGCCAGTGAAAACAGAACTCAGGAGGGCCGCTTTTCGCTGGCAGAGGGTTGCAGGAGCAGCCTCCTGAGCTCCGTTTTTGCTGGCAGAGGCACCGCGGGTTGGTCCGTCCCTCTTTTCAGGGCAGCCCCGCGGGCCAGATCTAAGAACCCCACAGGCCGGATTTGGCCCACAGGCCGTGAGTTTGACACCCCTGCTCTATCGCAATTGCTCCAATTAGTTACTTTGCTATAGAAGAGGGAAACAGTTAACTTTGAGTCTGATACTTCGCCGTTGCAGCTGGACTGGCAACAGCTAAGGGTGATTCTCTCTCCTTCCACTCTGCACCACGCAGAGGCGAAGAAATACATAGGTTCGTGAATCAATCTGGATAACGTGAAGGGCTGAATATAATAAATAATACAGTAACATCCCTAAACTAATGAGCTGTTGCTAAGGTACATTTCACAGGCTCATCCTCTATATAAAAAGTCACTAATAATCCCTTGGTGTAATCAGATGATAAAGCTTTGCCATAAGGCAACACCTGTGCAATTAAAACTGCAGATTCTTTTGCACGTTTCATTAATTTCAGGATTTTGTAAAGGCACAATGACTGCACTAATAATCTAGTCTACTTGACTCCATGTCTACTGGAAACAGGGTGTCTAATTAGGTAAAGGTAATTAATTAGAGATAAATGGAGCTAATCAGACTCAGTTAACACCAATTCTCTGAATTAAGACATTTTGGGACACCTACTATTCTGCTGCCTTTGATATTTTCCCAATAAACAAGGAGTTGCAAAGGTACAGGGAAGCATTTATTTGATGTCATTACCATGGACAGCAACAATTTGGTAAATGTTTCATTAATACCGTGTAGCCTGACTAGAGTCAGTGGGGCAATGCAGGAAGTTATTAATTCTTCTGTCAATCTCTTGGAAAAGCAGTGGAATTCTGGAATCTGGGTTATTTTTCCCCCAATCCATAGTAATCCTTCATCTTGGATTAGGGTGACTGGGGTCCTTGTTGGATTGTTTCAGGGCATGGGTGTGGTTAGCCATTTATTTTTTTATTATTTATTTCATTTAGGGTTATTGTACTATGATTTCTATCCTATTGATTTTATTGTAGAATAACTAGAGTCAATTTGGAGTTGCCTGGTGGCTGTATTAAATAAATAGATTAAATTAAACAAAATGAGGAGCAGGGATCAAGAGTCTTAGTTTTATAATTAAAAATCAGATGGGATCTCTGGAATGAGAGCATTATTTGAAACCCATTGTTTTTATACTTTGAAAGTTTTAGCAAGTTCACCTTATTTCCTTTTAGTTTATGGTATTTTGGAATCATATACTGTATATTTAGACTCCAGATCAGCTCTGAATGTTATTCTCCCAAGTCCAGTCTCTTCTCTCTGAAAATCATCCCTCTCTACCATGATCTCTTTCAAGGATCAGAAGTAGGGTGGACCATGGTGCACAGATCGTTTTGCATATCAAATATTAAAATCATTCCCATAAGGAAAAAAATGAGTGCTGTTAAAATGAATCACTCAGGATAGGAGGGGTACCGTATATGTTTGGGATTCCTAAGATTGAAATGTTTTTATTGTTGTTAGTTGTGAAGTCATGTCCGACCATCAAGATCCCATAGACAATGTTCCTCCAGGCCTTCCAGTCCTCTACCATCTTCTGGAGTCCATTTAAGCTCATGCCTACTGCTTCAGTGACTCCATCCAGCCACCTCATTCTCTGTCATCCTGTTCTTCTTTTGCCTTCAATCTTTCCCAGCATTAGGCTCTTCTCCAGTGAGACATTCCTTCTCATTAGGTGGCCAAAGTATTTAAGTTTCATCTTCAGGATCTGGCCTTCTAAAGAGCAGTCAGGGTTGAAATATAGAATAGGTAAACCCATTTCATAAATAAATTTCCTCATGACAAAAACAATGATCTTTGTGGTTGGCCAACTAAATCCAGAAAGTTTATAAAATGAACTAGCGGTAATGACATTTTCAGCAAAATCACAAGGGAGATCTATAAAACCATAGTAAGTGGTTAATGGTCATGTCTAGCAATAAAGAAAAATAGGAAGAATCCAAAGTAAAGCAGTACATTATCTAGTAACAATCAGTTGTATTCTTCACATTGTTATTGGTAAAGAAAAAAAAGGAGAAAGCTTTCCACTTTGAAAGTAATAAAGACATTTGGGCTTATTAGTTTAATTGATTGTTTAGTTTAACTTGTTTCATTCTGACAAAATATAGAAGGAAGAAGAGATGGGGAAAAAGGGGAAGGGTAACAAAAATATTTGGGCACCCATTTATCTTAAAATAGTCAGTTGTGATAGAAAGGGAAAACTTAAAATTCCCAGGTTCTATTATCGTTTCTCGAAATGATGGTCCTGCTGTTTTTCTTCACATAGATGTTGGTTGCAGGGGCTTCTGACAGGAGGAAAACTGATCCTAGCTGTTCATTCACTTAATTCATTCACTTAATAATAAACCAGTTTATGAAAATGAGTTTTTTTTTCTTCGTCAAGTTGCCAGAAATTCAGTAATAGAATTTTGATTGCATCATTGTCATCATTGGGCAACCCATATTCTTTGCATGGTAAATAAATAGGTGTTAGGTGTAAGAGAAACAAGGGGCTTTTCAATCTGCTGAAATGCTTTGACTGAAGAATGCATGGCAGAGGAATATATGTGTGTGCGTGTGCCAAATATCACTCACTCATCACGAAATCTCCAGAATAGTAAAGCCTACAAACTTGAAATTTGGCACATATGTTCCTCTTGGCTTCTAGGTGCATGCTAAGAAAGGATTTTTTGAAATGACCATCAGATCATTAGTATTTCATATACAGTGTTATACTCACATGCTCTGATGCTAAGGAGTTAGACATTCTACTCCCCCTCCCCACCTGAAAAGAACTCTGTTCCAACTGCCAATTGCCTTATATTAACACACTCTGATGCTACCCCTTCGCTAAACCGGTCATGGGCGTGGCCAGCACATGACTCATCTGGCCTGTGGGCTGGGTCATTCTACTCCCCCTCCCCCTCTGTTCCAACTGCCAGTTGCCTTATATTAACACCCTCTGATGCTACAGAGTTACACATTCTACATTAAGTTTCAGGCTTTAAGTGTCAATTTATCACACCCACTCACATAGTTTCGTAGCGAAGCACGGGCGTCCAGCTAGTATATATATATATTTGCATCTTTTATTTCTTTATTTGATTGTTTACCTGAGGTCCTATTGCATCAGTATCATATTTCAATCCATTGGCTTTTGGTTCCAAGCTCCTCAGATCTTCAGGTGCTCAGACAGGATGGATTTCACTTTTCTCTTTATCCTGGAAACATCACAAGAGAAAAAAAGCATTCAAATATAATTGAATGATACTTTTTCAAAATCTTAATAGGCTCCATAGTTTGCCAACTTCAGAGCCATGATCAACTAATGAGTTGTAATTCCCCATTTCAAATATCTCATGTAAGTAAACTATAACCTGTGGGGGTAAGTCACATAAAAAGTACTGATCAGGACTTGAATTTTAAAACTATAAGGGAGCAGAGAACAGCTCTTTAAGCCTTTGAGCCTAAATGGTAGTCTTTGCAATGCTCTGGAAGATTTGCTAATCCTGAACCCAAAAAGTGCTTGAAGGTTCCTTTAAAACCATCCTGTAAATAAATATGGAGGATTATTTGGGGAACTAGATCTTGTTGAGGAGGTTTTACCTGTAACAATTTTTAACAGCTAAGTTCCATTTCATTAAAAAGACAGTTTATCAAGGAAAACCAGAATCTTTAATTCTGGTTGGGTAATCAGGCAGCTTTGTACCTAGATGGAGATACTCTAATTGAAGTATTATTGTCAGAGACATGAAATATCCTTTAGTACAATGGTTCCTTTAGTACAATGATGTTTCCAGTATAAAGAAACACTGATATTCCACCTGGACAACTTGAAGATGTGTGGACTTCAACTCCCAGAATTTTCCAGCCAGCATACAGTTGAAGTCCACACATCTTCAAACTGCCCAGATTGAGAAACACTGCTTATTTACTATATTGGTCAATTGGGAAAGGTTAAGTCTGGAATATGAAGAGGCATAAGGATAGGTGCTTCTACCAAAAACTGAAAAATAAGTGACATCTGCATTCACACTTTGCTCAGAATTCTAATGTGCCTTGCTTATTTTTGGCTTATGTGTTGTGTGAACTGATCTATTGTGGTTTGTAAATGCAGCCCACTATAATTCACTCAGCAGACAATGGTTTCAACTGGCAAAACGTATTATCGAGAAATTGTTGAATATTCCCTTTTCTGAAAATGTTGTTTCCAAAGGAATTTTGCTTTCTGATATTTTAGTAAAACTACCTTGTATCCTTCCCCATTGTCACAATGGCAGCTAGAAGCTGTTGGTCCAATAATTAGTTGCATTTGCACCTGAAAGGATTGTTGGTCTATTGTTCCATAGTTTATTTGATTATTTGTCTTTTGAATGCACTTAACTATGGACTGTGTCTTCTCTTGGCTATCAAAATGGATATATTTCTTTAATGTTTCAGAATGAGGAAGGGAATAGGGGAAGGTCTGTCAAACCCCAGGCCTTCTCCCTTGGTGCACATTATTAGAGTCTTTTTAGAGACAAGCAAATAATTTTGCTGTCATTGGTCTTGTTCAAATAGACGCTGTTTATTTATGCAATACACTTGGGGAAGGGTGTTGAAGGAAAGATCACCGGCGAGCAGCTGACACAGAGGCACACTCATCTGAAACATTCTCAAACAATGCCCTGTCAGAGGGTTCACTTTAAAAAATATTGCTGATGGCACAGTTTGGGCTTGCTCGCTCTCCTTCACTATGAAGCCAATTTATATTGCTCCGATAGGGCAAGGAGGATGTAAAGTAAGGAAAAATTAGGCTTGTATAATGGGGCACTGCGATCTAACTGCAAAAATGAGACAAGTTGAAAGCCTGGTTTTCAATGGAATAACTGGGACCTGGATCTTCAGTCTGTCTCTCTCTATCTCCCAATAGAATGGCAAAATGTGTAAGGCACAATTTTGTTGATTACACATAAACAAGCCTTTGTCAAGATGTGTTGTTTGTAACTCCCAGAATTCCTCAATGACCAGGACTGGGAATTCTGGGAAATGAAGTTAACATATTTGGATAGGAACTAGGCCAGGGAAGATTGACCTGGGTTTTAGTATTTTATTCCAGCTGAGGTGATGGCCTTATTAGTTAAGATCATGAGTAACTACTTTTATTTGTTGTGGTAATTAAACATCTTTCAAAAATAAAAACAAATGTGTGCTAAGTTTCCCTGCTGCTGTTTGGTATATTAAATTATAGAGGGCTGTTTGTAGTGTGTTTTGTGTGTGTGTGTTATGAGTCATTCAACAGTCTTTATAATGGCATTTGTGAATGTGTTTCCATGTAAGACACACGTGACAAGAACATGATGGCTAATTTGCACTTTAGAGTTCAGAAACATTTCAAGAAGTTCAGTAAAATCATTTTCACTCATAACTTCAAGTCCATATTTAGAAAGTGCAGGATTGGGAAAATAATAAATAATAATAAATAAATAATAAATAACTTTATTATCATTGTACATGTATACACAGCATACCCATACAACGAAATTCACTTAACACCCAAAGCCCAGGTCCAACACACATAACCAGTGGTGGGATTCAAGTAATTTAACAACCGGTTCTCTGCCCTAATGATTTCTTCCATCAACCAGTTTGCCAAACTGCTCAGAAAGTTAAACAACCGGTTTTCCCGAAGTGGTGCGAACTGGCTGAATCCCACCACTGCACATAACAATCCCCAAACACACTCCCACCCACCACAATTCTCCACCCCTAAACCACCCAAACTTCCACACAACAGACCAAGAAATACTGTCCAACAGCTCACTGATGGTGGCCCTTTAGTTCATTGTTGAGTGCAATTATAGCTCTATGGATAAAAACTATTCAGAAAATGTGTGGTCCGAGTTTTAATTATTCTGTATCTTCACCCTCATTATTTTTGTGAAAATGAAATGTAGCCATAAGTTTAAAAAAATAAAAACTACGGCTTAATATTTTTAAGATCCTCTAATCCTGAACAGAGGTACCAGGGGACTTTGGTATATAATAAAACCATGGGATTTATTAATATTTATTTATTGATTAAATTTATATGCTGCCCATATTGCTATTCAGAGCGACCGAACAATCCTCACATTGGGTTGGTTGATCATATTTTAAAGGAAGTAAAATCATAGTTTCAAGAGGGAGGGCATATGATCATTAAGTTCAAAGATCATAACATGACTTAAGTGTGCCACTGGGTCAGATAAAGTTTTTTCAGGGGGATTAGTCTCTCCCACGGGCAAAATTTGAATGACACAAATGTAGAGGATACATTTCATCACAAAGATAAAAATATTATTTGAAAAACCATTGTACACAGGTTTCAATAAATCGACATTGACGGAATGCCATTCTTTTTCTTATTCTTACTTTCCAGGCTCTTAGGACTTTAGGATAAGTTTCAGTAGACATGCTGGATAACGGGCTTTCAGCCTTCTGTCCAACTTCACCTGAAAAAATAGAGACATTTTAATTGATAATCTCCCAGCTTTACCCTTTTTAAGAATTTAAATCTTTTAAATAGAAAGGACAGATACCCATTATAATGACTTAAAAAAAAAAAGCCGACTAGCCTTCCTTCCAGTTTCTCAGATGGAATTATTGTGTTTAAAGGAGTAGGTTTTTAAGAGATGTATCATTGGTTTGACTGCAAAGGAGGTGTTTCCTTGTCTTTTCATTAAGAATAAATTCAGCCCAAGGGTGCAGTGTGGCTTGGCAAATAGCATTATAATAGTCAGAGAATGTTGCTTACTGGAAGCCTGAATTAATGATAAAATTTAAAGTATGCAGTGTCCACCTAATGCAAGGAGATCATTATGTCTCTCTCTCTCTCTCTCTGTATACATGGTACTGAAGATGCAACTGCTAATTATTGTATGAATTTTTAAATGTAAATGTACTGTAAATTTTGTATAGTACTAGTGTGACCTTATAGAGAAGAAGGAAAAGTTGACAGGGGGCCTGTAATTATAAGACGGTGAAGAAATGCTGTAATTATTTACTATTTTTAGGCCCAGTGTGCATAGCCTCTTAATTTGCATAAGCTTTAGACATTCACACGTTTTCTGCCTTAGCTCGGGGATGATAAATTCTTCTTCCTATGAAAGAGGAAGACAGTTTCTACAAGAAGTTGGCCAACTGGGAGCCTGATTATAATGAACAACAAAATTGTTGGTGGCAGCTTTACCAAATAATAATAATAATAAAATAAAATAAAAGATGGGGAGAGTTTATTTAGATAAAATGGGTTCTAAACCAAGATTCAAAACAACCCCTCCTTTGTATCTTGAAAACTTGCGATTTGCTTTTAGAGAATTGACTAAATTATCATTGTGGCTAAAGCATTAGCTTAATATAAAATGGGAGGTGGGAAAGGGGAAAAAAATGGGAAGAAAAGCCTGCAGCTCCCCAGTAATCTATTTATCACGTGTAGAGGTTGATTATGACAGTATGTTCTTATTAGGGATGAATATTTTGTGCTCATTAAGCTTACCCCCTTGAGTACGCAAGGATGTAAAGTGTATTTTCTTTTTTTTTTTTTTCAGCAAGTACCATACAGTGTAATCTGCTTTTATTGTTTTATGTTTAGCTTCCATTTGCCTTGCTGCTTTTCCTTCTTAGGAAGAAGTAGCCCAGCCCATCTGGAAGCATCAGCTCACCTCCCAAGGAATATAGAGAAAGCAATGCTTGAATGGCGAGAAACTACTGGAGTCTTTGGGACAGAGAAAGAG
This sequence comes from Arizona elegans, assembly GCA_022577455.1. Classification (NCBI taxonomy): domain Eukaryota; kingdom Metazoa; phylum Chordata; class Lepidosauria; order Squamata; family Colubridae; genus Arizona; species Arizona elegans. Next base: position 124,723,657 of record JAKOOJ010000002.1, read on the forward strand.
AGAACTGTCCTGACCAGTAGTGGGTTTCAAATCCTATCGCTACCGGTTCACTCGTGGGCATGTGCGCTTGTCCGCGCAATGCTTCTACATATATGCAGAGACGTTCGGGCGCGTGGGCAGAGCCTCCCGCCACCGCTACTGGTTTGCCTGGTCCGGGGCGAACCAGTAGCAACCCACCACTGGTCCTGGCCCCACAAGATAGAAAGGGTCCAGTGCAAAATAGGGACCAGAGTTTCAAATAACCAATTAGATGGTTTCCTTTCCAAATGGGCAGTCACACTCATCACTTAAAATATAATTCTGAGGGATATTTTGCTTTTCCCAGTTGCATCCCACTTAATGCACCATCAATGGATTAAAATTTAGACAGAGAGGAAAAAATACTACTATTGTAGCATTGGGTGCAATGAGAACAAAGGAGAGGGTCAAGCATTTTCTGGTCTGTAGGTTCTTTCAAGACTAGATTTATTACTTACTTTATCTCTAAATTACCTTTTGGTTTTGTCACTTGCTTTCAGATGATTGGCGTGAACAGTGCTGAAATTGTTGAGATGGACAAAATGAATAAAACAGGTCCTCAAAGGGCTCCCGAACTCTTTGTACTGTAAAATGATGACAGTGGTTCAAAATAAGCAAATATAAAGTTGAAAGACTATTTGAAAGACTATTTCTAACTTTACAAACTATATGCTTCTGATGTCTGAGAAAAGATCTTCAGGTTGTGGTGGTGGACAATAAAGTTACTTGTTTGTTTATCATTACAGTTCTCTATGACTTCCAGAATAAGATGTAGCATGACCCTGAATACTACTTGCTGAAAAAGTCATGAGAGTTGGAGTTATCCCTGGCTTGTTGGATTCTCATAGAATTCTTTGGCTATAGAAGAAGCATCATTCTATATATTTAGATCTTTTTAAAAAAGGATTCTTTGCATGCACATGTGTTCAATTTTGATAAAGTTTCCCATGTCACAGGATGTAGATATAGTATTATCCTCCTCGGGAAACACAGAGTCCATCCCTATATATGCCTAATCAAAAGTCTGTCCCAAAGAGTTCAGTGGAGCTTAAGGTGAGCTGATATTGTGAAATGTATTATGAGGTATTATTTGAATTAAAATTTAAGTTGGATTAATAGAAGAGTAATTGTTTTGATTAAGTTAATATGAGTAAACTCTCTATAAAATGGTAATAGTTGAGATATGTGATTTAAGATTAAGAAATAAATGTTATGGCAAAAAATAGAATATATAAAATTTTGTTAAAATTGACAAAAAATTGAACAAATGTATGACCGGATCAATGCTCTGTTCCGAAAAGATGTATTGTATATTTATTCCTGTGTTTAAAAAAAAAAAATCTGCAAAAAAAAAAAAAGGTGAGCTGATATAGGATTGCTGCTGAAAGTTCCACAGATCAGTATATATTTTAGGAGAATAAAATATATTTTATTGATTAGCTTAAGTTCCACTAATTTGTGTAAGGGTAAATTTTACCTTCAATGCCCTTTTTCACTGCAGTTTTAACCAAGAAAACCTATAATATGTAATACTCAGTTGGTTGACAATTCTGATATCTTAGTGTTATGTGTTTGTTGTAATTTAAAGAGTTTCCCCCTCTAATTACACAAATAATTTTCTATCATATATGGGTCAACACTTGAAATTGGAAGTTCTGCCATCCAAACTGAAGCTCACCCTTCCAATGTGAGTTAAATCTAAAGGGCCTTATTGAAAGGCAGTAGAGGGGATGGGTAAAAAATAATGCTATACTTGATGCAGATTCCTGGGAATCCTCAGTCACCTGTCATGCTGTCATATCATTTGAATAGAATAATCATATTTATGGCCCCCTTCAGTTTTATGATTCCATGATATTTTTTGATCCTTTGAAGGTGCTCTTTCTATTGCAATGCTTGTTTGCTAGTTTCACCCATGCCTAATATTTTCCCCCCCATTAATAAAGCTAGCTCTGATCTTTTATGATCTAAGCTTGTATATTTACCAATGTTTTAGGCTACCCACTGATTTTTGGAAACATCAATCCAGCACACACAAAACACACACATACAGATCGAAAGGGCAGAACATAATTGTTGTTATTTTTATCATTGTTATGATTCTATCTTTCACAATAGTTGCTGAACAAACATTATTCAAATTTGAATCAAGTAAGAGGTGAGGAAACATTCAACAAAGGCTGACCCTGGAGAAAATCTGGACTGTATTTCATTACACTGGATGATGTTTTGAGTGGGGCTCATTCATCTAAAAAGGTGACTTTCTAAAGCAGTTAAGCAAGATCAGTGATAGCTACAGATTTCAGGAAATAGGATATTAGGGAACATCTTAGAAATGTTTTGGAAATTATCTCTTTTGCTGTTTTTCCCCCTTGGATTTCACCTTTTGGGCTAGATGCCAGAATTGTAACTTGCTTAGCAGCAAGGCAGTTTATTTCTAATTTATATTTTCTACATTTTGCACTTCAGTTAATCAAGATTTGAATCTTTTCCTGTCTTGTTTGAACCATATCTGTCTTGTTCTGTTGATCAAATCTTTATTATGGTCACAGACTAAAAGTATGAAAAGCCAGAAGATGTAAAAGATACATGCATTACTTGTACAGTATTAAAACAAAGAGTATATATAAAAATATACTATATTTTTAAAAATCTGAAAGAAAGGGTAGGATCATCACATAGGAATTAGATGTCTTGCTCCCATTCTGCACTATTGGGTAGAACAACAATGAATATGTTCCACAACAACAAGATCAAATGGGAGAAATGCATGGCAATAACCAGCATATAGATTATGTATTCTGTCTAATCTGTATAATTTTTATAGGATCCTTATTTTCTCAATGGATAGGTTAGTTTGGACTGGGCATAATTACTATGTGCAAATAAAAGTCAAACAAATTATTCTCTTACCACCCAATTCATCATGTTTCAGGACACTTATTGGGATATTAATCAAGAAATAGGACAACAAGAATCCAGTAAACCTGCAAAGTTTAAATTTGCAGCTGAGGAAATATTTAGAAAGGTTTCTGTTTCTGTATTGGGTTTATAGGATTGCCATCCAAACATCTTCCTTTAGCCTGGAAAATAATCATAGGGAAAAACTGTAACTCAGAGCATCATTGTAATGTGCTACATTGCACCCACAGCCGTGTTGACAGTGCAAATTATTTTGGGCAAGAACAACAGCGGTCTATGCAATGCAAACTGATTGCATGCAGTTGATTGGATTTCATCTAACAATCCTTCAGATCCACAGAAACACACGATGAACATCTAGTACGTTTAATCCCTTTGTGTATTTTCGGAATGCTGCTTTTGTGGACCATATGATGGAAGGAGAAGCTTTATCAGACTTTCTGGTTGGGCGCAAAGGACATCATTCAATTTTTTAAAAAATTCACATGCAGTCTACTCTTATTGCTTGTTAAAAGGTCTGCCACCCTGTGTGCAAGCAGGCTTATAGCAACCGTAGGCTAAGATGCCTTATTTATTCAAATTGAGTGGGCAATGGGAATTGGATCCAGGTAATTGCTTTTTTTTTTTTTGAACATAATGAAATCAACATAGTGTTGCCAATGCAGATTTATATGGAATTTGCATTTCCATTCTTCTTTTAAAACTTGATATTTTGGGTGACAGGATTGGCCCAAAAAAAATAGTCAGATTTTTCTATTATTGTATAGACAAAGGAAAAGAACTTGACTTCGTTGCTCTTTGTTCTTAGTGTTGCTGTTATTGCTTTAATCCAATATTTGAAATGCATGCATGCGTAATTAAATTAAATGGGACAATTCTGTATCCATCCTCTTTCTTAATAGGGAGCTTGCAATATTTTATCAGGGAAGCTACTGTACCAATTTGATTGATAGTTCCTGAATCATATTACAACTCAATCAACAGATGTGTTGTTAAGGCATGTTGGTGGCTCCTTAGTCACAAGTATCCTTTCATTTCTGTTAGAATTCAACAAACAAGGTGACAACAGAACTATAAATGCATACAATATGCATTATACATTTATATAATAAATATTGTTTGAAAATTCTATGATATTTTCCTTCCTTCCTTCCTTCCTTCCTTCCTTCCTTCCTTCCTTCCTTCCTCCCTCCCTCCCTCCCTCCCTCCCTCCCTCCCTCACAAGTAACGACAGCAAAGACATTTCATACCCTTCGCATGTAGTGAATAACAAATACAAAGCATTTTTGCTGTCAAAGTTGCAGTTCAGAAGTTGTATCTGAATATAGTGGGCCTCTGTATTGCTTTTATTTCACAAACAGAATTAATAGCCAAGTTCCATCTATCCTTAACAGGAAAAAAAGCACCTGGTATTTTTAAAGTTTTTGTGTAGTTACAGTTACAAATATTTTATCTCAGCACATCAGAAGAGAACAAAACACCTCTACTGTCTGCCTGATTGTACATGAACTACTAGTACAGCCAACACTGCCTGTCATTTTTTTTCTTACATATATGTTCCCTTTCATAAAAAGAAATATATTCCACCCCTGCCTACTGAGATGGATACCAGGCGCTGAGTAAGCTTCTTTTCTTAAACAAGGCATCAGAAAAAGATATTACAATGCAGTGATGTTCTCTACAATAGTCAAAGGTTGCACGATTTCTGACCCACAATGTAGACAGTAACCCATCAACAACAGCCTATGAAGGCCTGCCAAGGATTTCCAAAGACTGTTACTAACTTTGTTTTGGTAATCAACAAAAATAAATGTATTAAAATTTTGGTGAGTCAGCAAACATGAAAAAAGCTGGGTTTAGATTTTTAGAAGTTGGAAAAGCTTGAAGAAATCTAGAAGATCCACATTCATACAGAATATTCGACCGTAGGTGCCATCTAGTCCCTTGTAGCATGCAAGAATTCTAGAGCCATTCTAGAATTCTAGAGCTATTTCTCATCCTATAATCCAGGTATTCCTCCAGAATCCCATAATTGCTGAAATCTCACATGTTTGAAGCAAAATCGTGCAAGATTTCAATAAGGTTTGGGCATTCTTGTGCTAGATTCGAAATCATTCAGGATATCAGCGATGGGAAATCACTCTGTGTTGGTCTATTGGAGGATTAGTCTAATGCTCATAAAACTGCTTGAAATCTCTCGCTGCATTTGTTTAAAGGCCCTTTTCACCGAAGTCTTCAAGCTGAAATTAGATACTGTAGTAACCTGTTAAAGATGTAGCAGCAGAATCCAACTACTCGTGGAGCAAAAGAAAATGGCTGCCCAAACTCCTTTCAACTCTGTGATTCTGTGTAAGATAGATACTGATTCATTTGGAACTTAAAAGGTCCTTAAAAGGACCGTGGGGTTGTGTGTGAAGCCAGGAGATCCTCGCGGATGTCTGGCTACCAGTCCGTCTGTTACTCATTTAGCACCACCCAGGAGGCATGTGTGACTTAAGGATTGCCACGGACGCGAGTACCTTTGCCTCGTTTAGCCTACCCCGACACATATGGGTGACTTATAATAGAATTAGAACAACTCATGGAGTGTGTGCTGACTCCCTGTATAAATGGGGAAAGACACCTTCAGCACAATGTGATTGCGGGGCCCCTCGACAGACTATCCAGCTTATAGTGAGGGAATGCCCTAACAGAAGGTATCCAGGAGATTTTAGGGACTTTCTCTGCATAACAATGGCAGCTACTGACTGGATCTCCAAACTCGACATTAAACTTTGAAATGTTATTTCTGTTTTCCTTTTAGGTTTTCTTACTGTTTTTTTATTGTTTAAATTGTTTTTAACCTGTAAAAATGAAGTGTTTTAATATTGTGTGTGACCAACCATACGCTAAATAAATAAATACTGATTCATTTGAATAAATTTTGCTTCATTTAATCTCCATTGTTTTAAAGGACAGTTGTTCCCAATGCTGTGCTTTTTGGATTTCCATTCAAATGAAGAAATGCTTGCTGGTAGCAAAAAGCGTGATTTCTCCTGCTTTGGTGCCAATGTATTTTTACCTTTTTATGAGAATGTTGAATCTCAGTAAAGGAAGCTATCTCAAGTTTGGCTTTCAGGAATTATAGGCAGGTCTTTTCCCAACCTACCTGGAAATGCTGAGGCTTGAAGCTGGAAACTTGGCTTGCAAAACGGACATCATACTTCTAGGTCACAACAAATCTCCTCTGAAAGGTGTCTTGTATTTCAGAATGCTCGTTCTCCAAAATACTGGGAGAGAGAGTAGTATTAATTTCATTTCTGTGAAGGACCAACCCTAATAGGAAGACAGAGGATTCCATAACCTGCTTTCTTCTGGACCCATCTGACAATGTCATCAAGCTACCTTAGAATTTCCATCTAGTCTGTGGTACCTATTGCAGTCTGTTCAGATCTTGTATGCTGGTGACTACGACTAATACGTCAGTCATGCTTTAATTAGATGCTCAGCTGTTGTTTTGAGAAGATAAACATGAGTAAGAAGTCTACTAAAGAATAACCAGAAGTACATTTTCAAAATCAAATTCATTTCAAGTCTAACTGATTTACAGAAAAATGTAAAGGAACTAACATTAAAAAGGAAGAATTTGTGGGATCAACTGCTTTTACTTACCATATGTTTCATTTTTTTTTTGCTTCTTTGGTTACAGAATGATCTGAAGGAAGCAGATAATTTGACTGTATTGACACCAGTATTGTTAATTTTTACCATTAATTTTACTTATGGACCTTATCTTTATATCATACTCAATAGTTTAGAGAAGGAAAAGGGAAAGAAGTGGAGTTTTAATGATACCAGTTTTTTTACATGGAATTTGTAGCTGTGTGTGCAGCCCAAATACATTATCAGGAAGTATAATAAAAATTACTAATATTTAGAAATATTTAAGGAATATAGAGCCATTTATTGAATGGAAGGAAGGAAGAAAAAGGAGATAAAGAATTGGCACTAAGAAAATCTTTCCCATGGAAGAGTGGTACAAAATTCATTCTCAATTATTTTCCAAGCGCATCACGCTCCCTTATCGGCTAACAGAGCCACAAGGCATGATGCCAAAGGAGTTAACAGTCTGGCAGGTTTTTTGTTTTGAAAAAAATAATTCTGATCCAAAGAATGTGTGACAGGCCTTTTGCACCATATGGTGCCCAAGAGTTAATCCGGGGAAGGAGGGTGGACACCTAGGGAGACTTATGTTGAAATGCCATTTAGAAGAGAAACATGAACTTGTGATGGCAAAAGTCCAGAAGTCTAAACAAGCAAGGCTAGAGAGCCAAGAGGCAGGAACTAAGGGAGGGAGACATAGGATAACAACTGCATTTCGGAAAGCTTATCAGAATTTAGTTCCTTCTTCACTGCACTCCTGGAAAGGAACAACCTTGTTACCAAACTGCAGATTATTTACTCCGAGAGGAGAGGCTCCAACTGGCGTCAGTTCACCCTGATCTGGTCACCTCATTACGGGTTGGGATATGGGGCTCAGCGGTTGGTCAGAGGACGGTAGATTTTTTCCTTATGAGATTGACAGCACACTCGCCTGGCAGCTCAGTTTGATGGGTTGATTGGCCCTGAAAGCACCACTACTCTGTCAGCTTTTAAAAGAAGCAAATTGAGCTTGTATCAGTGGACTCCTCTGAACACCAGACTCTGTGCGAGTTAGTTTTGCGTTCAACCTGGCTGGAAGCCAGCACTGACCCAACTGGGAAAGAGGGCTCTTTACATTCAGATCCGGGTTCTGCAGAGGCAGGTTTCCCTGGCACATTGACAGGGCAATTGACCTAACTGGAAATAGGAGTTTTCATCTGGCTTCTTTAAACAATGAACCTATCCCAACAAAGAGACATATGTGGATCACTTGTGGGGTGACACATGCCTTTTAATTCCCTCCCCAATAACTACTGGATATCTAACAATAACTAAATAAGTATTTTCCTAAAAATAAAAGTCTGTCATTTTTCATGTAAAGAGAAATAAAGAGGTGTGCCCTTGAAGGCAGAATTGAAATGGGAACAACTCTCGTAATCCTTAAGCAAAGCCTCATAAGCAAATAATTTTTGATTTCATAGAAAATGATTACGTATATATCCATAATCTAAAACAGGATGGAGTGATGACATCAGCAAGTATTGTGGGCCAACTGGCAAAGGAAATCTCAAGACTTTATTGGTTGCAAACATGCAGAAGAGGCCTTCATCCTGCAGTGGATAGATTACAATGATGACGAAGATATGTATATGTATGTATGTGTATGTGTATGCAAGTCTTGGTGTATTTGGGTCTTTTCCCGTGTAAGATTGAGAGTATCTTGGCGACATTTCGACAAGGTCCCACTCGACATCTTCAGGCTGGTGTCTTCGGCTTCGTGCATGTGCAAGCAAAGCGTGATTGGAGATGCCGTATCTCTATAAATACTGGTGGGGAGGTGTGGAGTGCTAGCTTTGTTGTTGTAAGCGGGTTGGTTGGTTGTGTTGTTACATCTTGATTAGTTGATGGAGTTGATGTTTGCAGATTAGTTGGCTGTTTCGTAACATCCTGTGTGGCTGAGGTCCTAGCTGTGTGCCCATTAGGCTTTTGTGTTGTAACAACCTGGGTAATGGGCTGTGTGGCAACATCCTGAGCTCCAGTGTTGTGACATCCTGAGTCTTATGCTGCAACATCCTGGGTAGTTGGCTGTGTTGTAACATCCTGAGCTTTAGTGTTGTAACATCCTGAGTTCTGTGATGTATTGTCTTGAGCAGATGGCTGTGATGCAACATCCCGGGCTTTGGTTTGGCTCCAAGTCTGAGATCTTGTCATGTGCTCATGGTGTGTGTTAGTTTGCTTTGTGTGGGGATCGGAGGAGGGCGCAGCAGCTGGTGATGCCAGCGCAGTCCGGCACCTGGACGGTGGCTGCATTTGTATGTGTATGTGTATGTGTATGTGACGGTGTATCTGTATGTGTATATATGTATAAAACAAAGATCCTCTTTGTACATAGGTACTCTTTTCTTTCTCAATCTTTCTGTCATACCTCCACTACCACCACCCTCTTTCTCTCACACACACACATACACACCACACAGCATCTTATGGAATGAGTACAGATTGCAGCCAGCACTTGATTGATTGATTGATTTACTATATTTGTATGCTGCTCATACAAAGTTCTGACTGGCTAATGAACAGAAACATCAAGCAAGAGGCCCTCCATAAAAACCAAATAAGCCCACTGAAATTATCATCTCAATGCCAAGAGAACAACATATACGGGCCTGTGTTCACCAGTGTACCTCAATATTCCTCATGAGCTAGATGGAATAGTTAGGTCTTAATTGCTCTCCTGAAGCCCAGAAGGTCTGTCAAATCCTATCTTGGATTTGTGGATAGATGGGACCTGGAGGAAGTTGACCCTGTTCAAAATGATTGGATGAAAAGTCCTAGAGATAAGTGGATCTGGAATCACATTGGGCCTCAAAAGTGACAATCAGTACCTTGAACTGTACCCGGAAGCCAACCAGTAGTCAATGGAACTCCAGAGCAGAGAGGTCATCTGAGTGTAACTGCGAACACCCATCACTGCTCAGGCTGCCACATATGACCCAGCTGCAGCTTACAAATACTTTCCAAGGGCAGCCCCATGTTAACTGGTGTGTTAACAGTTGTCAAATACGATTATCTATGTTTTTGAAATTCTGGGGAAAGATTGCCGTAATGCACTCTACAATGGGATGCCTATGAAGAGAAATGGTGTAGCTTGTCAGTTGATGAATATTGGAAAGGAAGAACCATATTTAGCCAGGTCTTTGGCATCGCCTTAGCCTCAATTCAGGACCACAGAACAAAGGCTTACGAACAATTTTGCTTCCACTCTCCCTGTAGGAATAGCACTATTAGTAGCAATATGATCAGCTCATTTTAACTTGCCCTGAATGGATATATTCAGTTGCTAGGAGAAACTGACATTTTGGAATGATCTTTCCCAGGAGGTTAAAAACAGCATTTCCCTTGATAGCTATGCCGAAGTCTGTTAAATTATCTTGTTCTTATAGACATGGTAGTCCTTTGGGTTCAAAGAAGACACTCTGTTGAGAAGCTCATCTGTGGACACAGAGGGGCTCTGCAGTCTCAGTCTGGAAGGCAGCGTCTAGCACAATTGAGGCACTGGAAGACCGTTGTTGTAATAACTGTGGGTGTTATTCTATGATGCTGCTCATTGTTTTCTGTCAGTTTTTGGCAGTGCTTGTCTTCAAAGCTGGTGGTGGCTTCATAGCACATGCCTTGCCTACAGGTTGTGATGCAGCTGCAACATCTACCTCAGTGGTGGGTTTCAAAAATTTTTACTACCAGTTCTGTGGGTGTGGCTTGGTGGGTGTGGCACGGCTTGGTGGGTGTGGCAAGGGAAGGATACTGCAAAATCCCCATTTCCTCACAATCAGCTGGGACTTGGGAGGCAGAGAATAGATGGAGGTGGGGCCAGTCAGAATTTTTACTACCGGTTCTCCGAACTACTCAAAATTTCCGCTACCGGTTCTCCAGAACTGGTCAGAAACTGCTGAAACCCACCTCTGGTCTATCTGGATGTCATAGTAGTTGTAGGGTTTCTTTCACCGTATCTTTGTAGCACTTGCAACCTTGAAGTCTCAACCCAGACTTCAATACACTACAGAGCGAATGGTGAGGCACACAGAGATCTTCTATTCTGATGATGTGTCCCACCCATCTCATCTGGGTTGTGATAATCAGGGTGTCAAGGTTCCAAATAATAGCCCCATAGAAAGCAGAACTCTGAGGCAGATAGATTCCTCAAAGAACAGTTTTATTGGAGATATCATATTGGCACAAACTGGTGAAAACCGACTCTGAAAGTTCCCACGGTTTTCACCTGATTAAAAAGTGAAAGTTCCCCCTTTCCGCAATCAGTCATGTTGTCCAATCAAGGTGCTGGTTGGTTGTCTGGTTACTTCACCCCTCCTTGTCCAGCCACCTGTTTGAATGTCCTCAGTTCCCACAGGAAACTATTTTGCTTTGGCTACAAAAACCCCATCTAACCATGCTCCCCTTCCCTATCCCTTTGCATTGTGGCAATCCTGAAGCCTCCAAATGCCTAGGGTAGGCATTAAGGCTGCTGATGTTGTTTTATAAAAAATGTAGTCAGAATGATGAACGCAGTCGTGTGGTATAGTACCACAAATTCCATATGACACCATGGAGCATTCATACAACACCATAGTGTCAATAGACAAAGGGCATCAGTCTGATTTATCTTGATCCCTCCCCCATACCACTAAGTGCAATTAGTCTCATCCTTTTTATCCTGCCTTTATTATTTTTATAATAACTCAAGGTAGCAAACACATCTGATACAGGGGTGGGTTCTACTTACCTTTACTATGGGTTCGCAACGGTAGCATGCGCAGAAGCATTTTGATGACATCGGGGTCGGTGGGCGGAGCCTCCCGCTGGTTTTACTACCATTCTATAGAACCAGTGCAAACCGGGGGACCCATCACTGATCTGATACTCCTTCCTCTGTTTTCTCCACAATAAACAACCTGGGAGGTGAGTTGGACTGAGATAGTGACTGGCCCAAAGTCACCCAGTTGGCTTTCACGCCTAAGGCAGGATTAGAACTCACACTTTCCTGTTTCTAACCCTGTGCCTTAACCCCTAGATCTTTTGATTTGATTGCACTCAGAAAAGTCATGTAAGGAGTTGCTTTTGAAATTCCTTCATGCATTGCTTTTATTTGGAAATTATATCTATTATTTTTAGAAAGAATAGTTCCCATTTTCTTCCAGTATTTTTAAAAACGTATTTCTTCAATGATCGATTCTGCCAAGTCTCCTAGGCTGGTCATAATTAAAAATTAAATCACTTTCTCTTTGAAGATGATAAACTGGTGGGTGAGATATTTCTATCACACAATTTCTCCTTGAATAAATAGCAAAAAAAGGCTCTGTGACAATATAGTTACTGATTTTTTAAAAATGTATTTGCTATGTGTTCTTTTGTTTTGTTTATTGTAATGAATTTTTATATTATGCTGTCAAAACCTTTTGGAACATTCTTGTTACTGAGCCAACTGGCTAATTTGCTTAATGAATTAAAGAGGCATCTCTTTATTTAGTCTCGCTACTATTTACTTACTTTGTGCATTTACCTGTTTGTTTTATCAAATGCATATGTTATTTAACTCTGGCTCATTTGCCTTATGTGTTCTCCTTGCTGATCTTCCCAAGTTAATTACCTCCAAGTTGTCAGCAAAAATTCACTTCAAAGGCTTTTTATAATTTCTGGCCCATTTGGGAGTCAACTGCAACGGATGAAAATGTCTTGATATGTCTTTCTTCTTACTATATAAGTATAGAGGGCAGCATTCTTTTTTGCGTTTGCTTTTAATGTGTTTGCATAGAAGTGATTTGTTCTTTTCTGGAAGTTGCATGAATCATAATGGATTCTGTAATTGAGTTTGACCCCCAATCTTCATTAATTTCTGTACAAGATTAGAAAAAAAAAACCCTTAGATCTTTGAACAGTACCCCATGAAACTATATTAACATCATTGTGTTCTTTCTGGTTTCTGTCTCCCTTTTTCCTTCCAAGTGGTTGTTATCTGCTGTGCTTTAATTATACTATCTTTTAAAAATCCTCAGCTATTTTCCACCCTGCTGGACTCCAAAACATCTTCACAAGACAAGAGGTCCCATCTTATTTTAATCTTACTCGATTAAAGGCAATTGGGATTTTATCCTCTGCCTGCTGAATTCAGTGTCTACATTCCCATTGATTTTGTGGGCTGATAGATTGGTTTGCCAAGGATCACATAAGTCAAGAACCATGACTGTTTGGAATTATGACTGGCTTTCCTTTCCAATATATTTTACTCGAACTTTGGATAGCTAAGTGGACTGGCCAGGCTTCCATTTTCTATCCCAAAACATTAACATCTAGAATAAGACAATCCCAGTGCCAGTGTTTACATGGATTTTTGTAAAGTTTCTATTGTAAAGTCAGACAAAATGCCAGAACCAATACTTGAAAAATCCAGAATGACAGCAAATTTCTTACTCACTGATTCTGAGCGTCATATTAGTTCCAATTCTATCAAGGTTTTGATGGCACTATGTTTTTATTCCTCTACTTCTGCTAAATCTGATCAATATTGCCCAGAAAAATATTCATCGATAAAAAATAAAACAAATCTCTTTTGAGTCAACATGTCTCCTGATGACTCCATGGATATATCAATATAATTTTGTGGCAACAGTACAGAGGTATCATTTTTTTTTTAACTTCCCGGTATATTTTACAGTCCCTGTGTTTCTTGGTTTGATTTCCATCTGATGATGCAAGTTGTATGGTAATATATTATGATTTGTTTCCCAACAGGTAAAATGCCTATTGTTTAGCTTGGAAGGATAAATATGTTGCTGTTGCTGCTGCTGTTTTTTTTTAAATCTGGATTATTAGTATTAGGAGATACTATGGTCCATTGAGTCAAAACCTGGGACTTTGTGGTGTAGCTGGAGATAGTTGGGATGTTGGAGAAGAAGCAGGTTGATGGACTGGTTATTATCAATTTGTGCTCTTGGTTGAAGTTGATTCTAGAGAGCACCAGAGTTTGCAGCACTATTCCGCTTGAGCTTTTAGGTGTCAACAGGCTGACTAGTGAACCCCAAAAAAGTAGGCACTCTCAGGAACTTTGTAATCCCAAAAGCAAAACTTCATTGGATACACCATTTCAGTACTGAAAAATCAAAACCAACTCTGGTTTTTCCCATGCAGTGCTTGCATGGTTAAACACTAGCTTTGCCTACTCCCCATTCATGGATGTTCACACTGTCCAGTTATGAATCGTCCTTTTGTTTTGAGAACAGTTCACTTCTTTGTCGGACACTTTGTCGAGTGGGTTCTTGGCTCTCATGGTCTATCCCTGGAACATCTGCATTCTTTCTCCCTCTTCCTTCCCCCCAGTTCTTTGGCAAGTTGAATAGCAATAAGACTCGAAAGTTTCAAAAGCGGTTCAATCTTGACATTAGGTTTATATATCTCAATTTCTTTTACATATACATTTGTCTAAATATCGTCTACTTCTGTCCTTAATTTAAAGTTTTACGACTGATCCTGGAACCAATTTTGAAAGATGGGATCATAAGATGTTGATTAGCAGCCTGTAGTTCATTGTTCTAAAGCTGGGATGAGGACCTACGGTCTAAGGGCTACATAAAATCCTCATCCTAACCTTTCCGTTACTGTGCCCTCATTTCTGACTCCTGGATTTTACCCCTTTGGAAATGGTTCTATATATATAAAATTTGCTGAACTGAATATGCTTGAATTCTATACTATTGGTCTGTCTTAGTTAAACCATGGTTTAGTGTGTTGTGCAAACCATGGTTTAGTGTGTTGTGCAAAGTGTGTGTTGTGGTCCAGTGAGAGGGAGAAAAGAAAGGGGTAAAAAAGGAATGAGGGACATGCAGAGAAAATTATCCAAGGTTGCTCTAACCACTATGGGCTCTGACTCTGCTGTTGTCAGGTTAAATAACCAGATGCACAGCTGAAGGCTTCAAATAGCTGTTTTATTGCTCAAGCCTATATACTGGAATCTTCTCAGACTGACAATTTGCACTTGAGTGAGACTAGATAAGGTTCAACAGCATTCAAGGGGGATTGGACTTGTCCTCTTGTGCTCATATAGAGATTCCAGACTAAGTCCCCATTTGATTCCTTCCTCTGGATTGCCCAGTCTCTCTTCTAGAGCTGTTAGCTAACATTGTTAGGCCATATCAACTGACTTTTGTTTGATAGTCAATGGCCTTCCATTGGATAAGGAATCAATGAGGCTCTGGTTTTGCAAAAGGAATGAAAATGAAAATGATATGGTAGAGGGAGGGAGGGAGAGAGGGAAGACAAACAGACGCTGAAAATACTTGCAAATATATGTGGAGCTTTGTTGATTCCACATTAAGTAGAATAACCCATCCAAGTGAAAGTGGAGCCCTCATTTAATTAACCCTCTTGCTGTAGTACCATGTGATTAAATGTGACGGAGGTGCTCCTTGGGGTTCCACCGACTGAAAATACTAACAATAATCATTTGTTTTGTTTTTATATTTAAACACATTATTACATAGCTTGGTGTGGAGATAATTACCAATTTCATCTCCTGTGTTCTCCTAATGTTCATTAATAATAATAAAAGGTGGTAGGTTAAAAACTCATTTAATTGCCTTTATGTTAATGACATTATGAATAGCCTTAGCTACAAGATTCTAATTTTGTCCAGTACCTTGTTTCTTGGCAAAACCCCAAGAGAGTTGCTCATTTTATCAGCATTACCAATTCAGAGGTTTTCTTTTCTCCACCCACCCTCTTAGAGGTAGTTTTTTGTACATAATCAAAATTAATGCACAACACATTTTGCAAGGAACTGTGTAAGAAGCCCTCTGAATAATTGACTCAAAAGCACCAACGGGAAAATTTATATATATAAACCTCAGAAAACATATATATATATATATATATATATATATATATATATATATATATATATATATATATATATATATATATATATACATTTTACACATACATACATACATCTGCCATATCATAAATTCATAAAACATTAACAATGATTACAATACAAGATAAACACTTGGATAATAATACATTTTCATGTTGTCCCAAAGGTGTTTTTTTTTTTTTCAAGAGGCAACTAGACTTTCTGGTTTTTTTTCTTTGAAGACGTTTCGCTTTTCATCCAAAAAGTTTTTTCAGCTCAGAAAGTCCAGTTGCCTCTTGGGGAAAAAAAGGACCTTTGGGATAACCATGACCTGGATGACTGAGAATCTCCATAGATTGTTGGAGGCAATATGCATGTGTAAACCTCTCTAAGTGTGTAAACCACTTAGAGAGGGCTATAAAGCACGGTGAAGAGGTATATAAGTCTAAGTGCTATTGCTAATTGTTATTTGATTCATTTCTCAGCTAACCCTAATCCTAACATTCTCCGTACAATTAGAGCATTGGTATTTTTATCAGGTATATTTTGGAAATGGTGCTGATTGACATAGAAGTGAACAGGAATGAGCTGTTTGCCCTCATGGACTAGGCAGGTCATGACTGGAAAGAGCTTCTTAGGTAGCTTTCTTCAAAGTTTTCAACCCTAAATCTTTCTAGATATAGACTACAATTCCCATCTTCCATGATAATTGGCGATTTTTGTTTCTGAGATTGATAAGCATCATAGGTTAATAAATCCCAGATCAGGGAAAGTACTGCTAGATTAAATAAACCTTTAGACCAAATTAGCTTAATAATAATAATAATAATAATAATAATAATAATAATAATAATAATAATAATAAGTATAAAAAATAAGGCAGAATCGAAGAAAAAGAACTGGAAAAAATCACGAAATATCGCGACCTGGCCATCGAAACTACACGATTATAGATGAAACATGTAACAATGATACTCATTGTCATCGGGGCACTTGGTACCATGTCCAAGAATTTTACAAAATACATCAATAAATTGCAGCTTCCTGCAATAACACCAGCGGAACTGCAAAAAAACTGCTCTACTTGGAACATCGTACATCTTAAGAAGGTACTTGGTTGATACCTAGAATCCTGGCAGCAACCCGTATCAACCATCAGCGCCAATCAATAATATTTGTGATACATTTTTAAATGTTCAGTTGACTGAGTTTCAAGTTTAATGAATAAAAGTATAATAACAAATTTATTATTATTATTAATCTGAACATCTGGCTGACTGTGCAATGATCAATAATAATAATATCTTTGCTTTCTCCTGTTCAGTTTATTCTATTTAGCACACAAAGTAATGAGAATCATGTGGTTACTCCTATTGTATTTACCATATTTTTTGGAGTATAAGGCTCACCGGTGTATAAGACGCAGCTTAGTTTTTGGGGAGGAAAATAGGAAAAAAAAAATCTGCCTACCAAGTATTCATCTGGCTAGCGTCCTTAGTCTGGTCAGCTTTAACACATTAGTTTGCTGGTTTTTTATCCCCTGCTTGGGGATAAAAAACAGCTTGTAAGGCACAGCTGAGAAGAAGCAGCAATGAGAAAAGCAGGCAAAGCACGGGGGTGTGGGGGGGAGAGAGATTGCTTTTGTAGGTCTGTACCAGGGGTGGGTTCTACTTACCTTTACTACCGGTTCACAACAGGAGTGCATGTGCATGTGCAGATCGTCAATTCTGATGTCCGGGCGGGTGGGCGGCGCCTCCTGCCACTTTTACTACCAGTTCTTAAGAACCGGGAGCAACCCACCACTGATGTGTACCCTACCTAAATATGAAAACCAGAATATATGATAAAGTACAATAAAATATAGCAATCTAATAAAAATCAGGGGAAAAAATATAGAATAATGAATAAGGGAATGACATTTGCAGAAACAAAAAAATAAATTATTCATAAAATGTTAATATAGGAAAGAAAAGGAAGGAATCTTAATTGTAACTTTAGCCTTGTTACTCTGTTTGAATGACCATCATAACTGGCTGCTATGAAATTCTTAGTTGCATTATTTACTTATTTAATGTATTTATTTATAGAGTCGCAGTGGTGGCGCAGTGGTCAGAATGCAGCATTGCAGGCTAATTTTACCAACTGCCAGGAGTTTGATCCTGACTGGCTCAAGATTGATCAAAATTCAGATGCTTGGCAACTGGCTCAGATTTATGACAGTTGCAGTGTCCCACGGTTATGTGATTACTTTTTGCAACCTTCTGGCAAGCAAGGTCAATGGGAAAGCCATGTTCACTTAATAACCATGTTACTAATTGAACTGCAGTGATTCACTTAGCACCTATGGCAAGAAAGTTCAAAAAAAAGGGCAAAACCCATTTAACAACACTTAGCAACAGAAATGTTGGGCTCAAGTGTGGTTGTAATTCAAGGTCTATTGCAATGTAGATAAATTCATTGCTAACTCTTTGAAATCTAAACCTGCTAAAATCTTTAAAAGCAGCAAAGACTAAAGTCTGAAAGAGAAAGTTTTTTCTCTTTGTTTATAGACCTGACTCAGAATTAAAAAAAAAAAAAGTGGCAAGCCATTTTCATATAACCATGTAGTCTACAAGCCAAGGAGAAAGCTATCAAGAAAAAAACATGGATATTTCCCTATAATCACCAAGCGTTGATGCAGAAATCTCCCTCTGAACCTGAGGAAATGAGTTTCAAAAAGGCAAATGCTGCCCGATATAAGCACATAAAATGTGATACAGACTGATGCGAAAAATTCATATAAGAGTGTCTGAACTGGCTGGGGCTGGTCAGGAAATTTGCTGTAGAAAAACAGCTCACTGAAAATATTGATCCAATGTAAGCTGCTGTGAAACTGTCAAATTCTATGTTGGGAATCATTAAACAAGGAGTCTAAAATAAAAATGTCAATATTGCAATAAAAAGCTATGGCATAACTGCGCTTAGAAAACTATCTACGGTCCTGGTTGCTGAACCTCAGGAAAGGATGCATGGAGCTGGAATAGATACAGAAAAGAAGAATTTTGAATTCTGAACACATTGCAGCTTTTAAACTTAGAAAAAGAGACAATGAAGAACCGTGGACAGCTGAATTAAATTAACACATGGTATGGAGAAGTTGGATCAGAAAATGTTTTTTTTTTCTCCCAGACAATGGGATTGTTCATTCAGGATGTATAAAAGGAAATATTTATGCAGGAGATATTTTCCATTTATGACATTTGCTACTATGAGACATAATGTTGGCCAATGAGTACATGGAGGTGAAAAATTTTGGCAGGTTTTTTTTATCACGATGGTGATGTATTTCATCCAGTTTTGAAACCAGTAAGTCTCTCATTACAAGTTACTACAGAACATAAGTAGACTTTGTAGACCTAACAGAGCCATCAAATTAGTCATTGTAGGACACGAAGTGCTGGGCTCCTCTGATAATAGAGAAAGTGATGGTCTTCCTAGGATATCCTGGAGAAAAATGGACATATTTCAAAATAACCATTTTTCTACTACTTACCTTGATGGGCATTTAAATAAGGAGTTATGTTCAAAAGCAAAGAGTGCATCCCACCCACCCACTAATAGTGCACTCTTTCTATCAACTTGGAGGAGGCATCTCACCTAGCTTGCTTACTATCAACACAGAGGAACTGAGAAGACAGTAAGTAAACAAACAAGCATAGGTTGGATAATTGAGAGCCATAAAATGAAGCAGGAACCCAGTGTAAGGAGGAAATGGGGAAAAAATAATAAGCCCAAAACTGGAGAAATTGAGTTCTATTGAGAGGGCTTCAAAAAGAAATGGACCTTCCATAACGGTCAATATTTCTTAATTACTATGGGATTTATCTTGACAGCTCCTTAAATTATTTGCTTGCTAGCTGGTCTTATGGAATATTACAGCGATGGCTAACCATTTCTGGGCCAAGTACCCAAAGAGTGTGTGTGTGTGTGTGCGTGCATGAATGCATGTGCATGAATGCATGTACATGAACCCCCAAAATGCAATGCGTGTGCAGCCCTTGTGCATGTGCCTCAGC
Organism: Arizona elegans; assembly: GCA_022577455.1. Classification (NCBI taxonomy): domain Eukaryota; kingdom Metazoa; phylum Chordata; class Lepidosauria; order Squamata; family Colubridae; genus Arizona; species Arizona elegans. Next base: position 124,743,172 of record JAKOOJ010000002.1, read on the forward strand.
CCCCCCCCCGCATACACCCTGGCCACCCTCCTGTATGTACGTGTGCGTCCCCGCATGCCCCCGAGCCCCTGTGCATGCACTGGAGAGACCCGAAGACCATCTGGCCAGCGGGAAGCACCTGCACATGCGCAGCAGAGCTGAACTGGGGTGACAGCTCGTGTGCCATAGGTTCGCCATTACAGGGATATTATAATCACAATACATTTTAAGCGACTGTATTATGCAATATTGATTGATTGATTGATTGATTGATTGAATTTCTATACCGCCTGAAGTGGTTCGGGAATAACGAGAGGTACAAGCAAGCAAGTGACAACAGCTCTTTAATATACAGTGAGACTTCAGCAAAAACTCAGGGGCTGCGGTCCTCCTTATATACAATCCAGGAGGGACTGTCAGCCAATCAGAAACGTAGGCAGGTTTGAAACTCCCGCTTAAAAGTATCAATACATAACACCCCTCCCTTCCCAGAAGGCACTAATACTCAAAAATTAACATATGTACAGACAAAATCTCGCAGGTGCTTAGGACGAGTTCTCGCCCTAGTTGACCTGCGCAGTTCAGAGTCTGGTGGGGCGTCGAGCTGGTCGGAGGGACTCTTTGTCTCTCCCGGCTCCGCCAATGGAACCTCCTGGACTTTGTCCGGGGCATGGTTATTCCCGGCTGGGAGTGGCGACTCGCTGGGGCGGCGCTGGAACCAGGGCTTGTCAGCTAAGTATTCTCGCGGCCCCGGGCTTGAGTTAGCTGTTTTGGAGAAGTGGTCAGAGTTAGGCTCGGAGATGTCTAAGTTAATGTTCGCCTCGCCAACCACCCTTTTCCTAAGTTGGTCTATGTTGCGCTTCCAGAGTCTATCTACCCCAACGTCCACCGTGTACGATTTTGGGCCTGTTATTCCCACTATGGTTCCTGCAACCCATAGAGGACCGCTGGCATAATTGCGAGCGAACACCGGGGACCCGACCTGAAACTGCCTTAAACCACAGGTCTCTCCCTTAAAGTTTTCGTGCGAGTAGTTAGGGTGAAGCCTGTCTAACACGCACCGGAGCTTCCTCCCCATGAGGAGCTCTGCTGGGCTTCTCCCTGTTGCTGTGCATGGTGATGCATGCTGAACTGCTAGGAATTGATCTATCCTGGCCTGCCAGTCCCCATTGTCTAATCTGGACAGTGCTTCCTTAGCTGTCCTGACAAAACGTTCAGCCAATCCGTTGGAAGCCGGGTGAAATGGAGCTGATAGGGCATGGCGGATTCCCAGGCTGGCCAAGTAACTTTCAAAAAGTGTTGCTGTAAATTGGGGCCCGTTGTCCGATACCAAGGTATCCGGCAGGCCGTGGGTGACAAATAACTTCCTTAGGACCTTGATAATGGCTTCGGCCGTTGTAGATGGCATTAATATAATTTCGAGCCATTTTGAGTAGGCATCCACAACTATTAAAAACGTTTGGCCATGGAACGGGCCGGCAAAATCAATGTGGATCCTCCCCCATGGGCCTTTTGGTTTCTCCCACTCCCGGATGGGTGCTACTGGGGGATCGGGGCGAGACTCCTGGCAGGGTCTGCACTTCCCCACCCACTCGGAAATGACCTGGTCCATGTTGGGCCACCAGACATAGCTGCGGGCTAAACACTTCATCCTAACAATGCCCGGGTGCCCTTCGTGCAGCAACTCCAAAACCCTATCCCGTAGTTTCGTTGGAATTACCACTCTGTCACCCCATAGCAAGCACCCCCCCTGCATAAACAGTTCGTTTCGTTTGTTGGCAAACCCTTGGTACTCCTCTCCGACCACCTTGTCCGGCCACCCTTTCAGAACCCAACCCATAACAGTCCGGATAACTGGGTCTCTATTTGATGCTTTCGCCACCTCGCCGGAGGAGATGGGGCCCAAAGTTAACGTGTCCAGCAAAAGGACGGAGGCTTCCGGCGTTGGGTTGTCCAGCAGGTCGGGAAGGGGGCAACGGCTAAGGGCATCCACATGACCCAGGGTCCGCCCAGGTCGATGGACGAGCTGGTACGAGTAGGCCGACAAAAAAATCGCCCATCTAGTCAAACGAGGGGAGAGGGCAGCGGGGGTTGGCCTGTCGCCTGCTAGCAGACCTAGCAACGGTCTATGGTCAGTCACAAGTTCGAATTTTCGGCCATAGAGGTATTCGTGGAATACCAGTCGGGTTTCAGGTCTGGGCACAGCACGGAAACGGCATTGGTCGCGTTGGTGGATGATCTCTGGAGGGCTCGGGACAGGGGTTATTCCTCTGTTCTGGTCCTATTAGATCTCTCAGCGGCTTTTGATACCATCGACCATGGTATCATGCTGCACCGGCTGGAAGAGTTGGGGGTGGGAGGCACTGTGTTGCGGTGGTTCTCCTCCTTTCTCTCCGACTGGTCGCAGTTTGTGTTGGCAGGGGGGCAGAGGTCGACCTCGAGGCCTCTCATCTGTGGAGTGCCGCAGGGATCGGTCCTCTCGCCCCTTCTGTTCAACATTTATGTGAAGCTGCTGGGCGAGATCATCCGTGGCTTTGGGGTGAGATACCACCAGTACGCTGATGACACCCAGCTGTACATCTCCACCCCAGGCCACCCCAACGATGCCCTTGAAGTGATGTCCCAGTGCCTGGAGGCTGTGCGGATCTGGATGGGGAGGAACAGGCTCAAGCTCAACCCTTCCAAGACTGAGTGGCTGTGGCTCCCGGCATCCCGATATAGTCAGTTGACTCCATCGCTGACTATTGGGGGCGAGTCTCTGGCCCCCTCGGAGAGGGCGCGCAATCTGGGAGTCCTCCTGGATAGGCAGCTGTCCTTGGAGGAACATCTGACGGCTGTTACCAGGGGGACCTTTTATCAGGTTCGCCTGATTCGCCAGTTGCGGCCCTTTCTTGATCGGGATTCCTTGTGCACAGTCACTCACGCCCTCGTCACCTCTCGCCTTGACTACTGCAATGCTCTCTACATGGGGCTCCCCTTGAAGAGCACCCGGAGGCTCCAGCTGGTCCAGAATGCAGCAGCGCGGGTAGTGATGGGAGCAACATGGCGCTCCCATGTAACACCGCTCCTGCGCGAGCTGCACTGGCTCCCGGTGGTCTTCCGGGTGCGCTTCAAGGTGTTGGTTATCACCTTTAAAGCGCTCCATGGCATAGGGCCTAGCTATCTCCGAGACCGCCTGCTGCTACCAACGACCTCCCATCGACCCGTGCACTCCCACAGAGAGGGCCTCCTCAGGGTGCCATCAGCCAAACAATGTAGGCTGGTGGCCCTCAGGGGGAGGGCCTTCTCTGTGGGGGCTCCCACTCTCTGGAATCAGTTGCCCCCGGAGATAAGGAGAATCCATGACCTCAATGCCTTCCGTCGTTCCCTGAAAACCCATCTTTTCCAGCAAGCCGGGTTGGCTTAGAAGAAATTTTTAAATTTTAAATTTTTTAATTAGTTTGTTATTCTTAACTTTCGGCCCAAATCTATATATATTTTTAAATGTTTTAATATTTGTATTCTATGTTTTTTATCTTGGCTGTACACCGCCCTGAGTCCTCAGGGAGAAGGGCGGTATATAAATTGGAAATTAAATTAAATTAAATTAAAAAACTTCTTAACCCCCGCAATCGCAGCCAGAGCCTCTCTGTCCAACTGGCTATAGTTTCGTTCTGTGCTGGACAGGGTACGGGAATAGAAGGCAATAGGCGCCTCTAGGCCGTTCGGCAGTCTATGGCCTAGGACGGCACCAACTCCTACGGGGGAGGCGTCACAGACTAAGACGAGCGGCAGCTCTGTATTGTACTGTATCAGGAAACTGTCCTCAGATAGGAGTCTTTTCACTGCCTCAAAAGCGGCTGCTTGCGGTTTCCCCCAGACCCATGGTACGTTCTTTCCCAAAAGCTTGTGAAGGGGATCTGCAATCGTGGCTTTATCTTTTAGGAACATAGAGTAAAAATTGAGCAGTCCAAGGAAGGCTTGGAGCTCTGCTTTGGATTTGGGGGCTGGTGCGCTCTTAATAGCTCTCACCTTGCTCTCGGTAGGGTGGATGCCTGTGCCGTCCACCCTGTACCCTAAAAATTCCACAGAGGGAACAGCTATCCTACACTTGTTCCTTTTGAGTCTTAGTCCCGCTTCTCTGAACCTAGACAAGACGTTCCGTACCCTGTCCCCCAGCTGGTGTTCGTCCTGAGCGCTGACTAAGACGTCATCGAAATAGGGCACCACTCCCGGGAGTCCTTGCAACAGGCGCTCCATGGTGCTTTGAAATAAGCCGGGTGCGACGCTCACCCCAAACTGGAGCCTGGTGCATTTAAATGCACCCCTATGAGTTACGATCGTTTGTGCCTCTGCCGTGGCGTCGTCGACTGGTAACTGTTGGTAGGCTTGGGCCAGGTCTAATTTGGCAAAAATTTTTCCGGGCCCCAGGGAGTGTAGTAGATGGTGCACGATCGGCACCGGATAGGCGCTCGGCTGCAAAGCCTTGTTGATCGTGCACTTGTAGTCGGCGCAAATTCTTATTGAGCCGTCGGACTTAACTGGGGTCACTATGGGGGTCTCCCACTTAGCATGGTCGACGGGAACCAACACCCCTTGCTTAATCAGCTTGTCTAATTCCGCATCGATCTTCGGTTTCAATGCGAACGGCACTCGTCTGGCCTTCAGTCTTACTTGGGCTACGTTGGGGTCTAAGTTTAGTGAAATAGGGGTCCCCACATACTTGCCCAACGTGTCCCCGAAGACGTCCTGGAACTCGGACAGGAGGCTGTCTTTCAGGGTTGATCTGGACGTCAGGTGGACGCCGGTGAAGCCCATGCCAAGGGCTCGGAACCACCCCATGCCCAGGAGGCTAGGAAGCTGCTTCGTGACGATAGTCAGTGGCAGGTCTCTTTCGTAGTCTCCGTAGGTGACCCGGAACGTGCCCACGCCTTCGAGGGGGACTCGGTTCCCCTGGTAGTCTAGGATGCGTAGTCTCTGTTTGGAGAGTTGAGCCTTCCGGAACGACGGCAGGAGGGTCTTTAGGGTCGCCCACGACATTATGGAGAGAGCTGATCCGGTGTCGATCTCCATCGAGCACGGCTTTCCGTTGATCTCGACCACCGTGCTGACTTTGTCTTCAATCGCCGTGCTGGCCTGGTCGATGTGTATGCTGCGGCCATCTCGCGGTTCAAATTCGCGCCGTTTTTTCGCGCCGCCTTCTCTCGTTGGCTGCTTCTGGCGCGCTGATTCCGGTTGGCTGTGGCGCTCACGTGGTTTGTGTCTTCTGGGCAGAATGGCTCTGCAGACTCGCGCCAAGTGCCCTTTTTTCTCGCAGCGCCTGCAAATAGCCTCTCTGTATTTGCAGGACAGTCTATCATGGTGCCCGCCACAGCTGGGACAGCTTCGCCGGGGGCTGCCAGTGTCTTTTCTCTGGTGCTCCGTTCGGAAGACGTCCTCATCCGACTCGGACTCCGAGCTGGATCCGGCGTCTTCTCTGTGCACCGGGGCAGACTTGGGGCTGTCTTTGCTGGTCAGCGGACGCTGCAGCGTTTCAGCGGCCTTTGTGGAGGCTTCATGAGCCCTAGCCTCGTCTAGGGCTCCAGCAAGCGTCAAATCAGGCTTGGCGAGCAGACGCCGTTGCAGCCTAATGTCCCGAACACCACAGATCAGTTGCTCGAGCAACGCATCGTCCAAATCTCTATAGTCGCAATGGGTTGCGGCTTTTCTCAGGCTGGCCATGTACGCGCTGACCGGCTCTCCCTCTCGTTGAACGCGCTGCCTCAGTTGGTATCGCTGCACGAACTTTGAGGGGACGGGAGCGTAGTGAGCCCGGAGAGTTGCCATCAGGGTGTCCCAGGAGACTGTTTGAACCGGCGTTGGCTCACACAGTGACTCGGCCATCTCGAATACGTCCGGTCCGCAGTGACTTAGGAATAGGGCTCTCTTTCGATTAGCCGAGAGGCCCTGCATGTCGCTGGCTTCAAGCGAGCATTCAAACCTCGTTAGGTACGAGACCCATTTTTCGCGGGTCGGATCGAAAGGCTTGGGCGGAACGTAGGCAGACATGTTCGGTATGCCTCCTGTGGTTCGCCTCGTCGCCTAGCTGAAGCTCGTGGTCTCACTGGTTGGCTTCTTGTAGCCTCAATCCCACCTTCGTCGCCAATGAAGTGGTTCGGGAATAACGAGAGGTACAAGCAAGCAAGTGACAACAGCTCTTTAATATACAGTGAGACTTCAGCAAAAACTCAGGGGCTGCGGTCCTCCTTATATACAATCCAGGAGGGACTGTCAGCCAATCAGAAACGTAGGCAGGTTTGAAACTCCCGCTTAAAAGTATCAATACATAACACCGCCCTTCTCCCGAAGGACTCAGGGTGGTGAACAGATTAAGATTTCATATACATATAATATATATATATATATATATATATATATATATATATATATATATATATATTATATAAACAGTAAATAATAAATTGGTGTATCTGCTAAGACCTTAGCATGGTGAAATTCTGAGGCATTTGTATTTCACTGGTACAATAGAATTTACTGGAATCATTAAGTGTTTCCTGCCAACTGTTTTTAACAGATTTTAATAAGCCCTAAACAAATTTTGCCTCTATTCTATTCTAGTGCCACAAAAAGAGAGAAGGTATATTTCACATTAGCTAGCATCCTCCTCCCTTTGGTTCTGAAGTTTACTGAAGCATCCTGATGTTCACTTGTATCTTACTTATATTCTGAAGAGATTAAAAGCATCTGCTTGGTTTAATTCATGTCCTGGTCCTTTCTTCCTGAGAAAATATGTATACACAGATTTACTGTTCAACCAGTGGGGAGAACCTTCAAAACCTGGAAGAGGAGTAATGCTCTCTTAACTCTTTTAACTCTACAATATTAGACCACAATTTCCTCATCTAGAATGGGATTAGAAAAACAGTAGAGAATAAAACTCAAATAGTGTAGATTCTAGTGTTAACCTTTCTAGAGAAAAGACTCTGGGGACATACTTGAAGGAAAGTGTTTTGTTTTTCTATAGCAGATGGATTGCTCTGGTAAGGTAATCTTTTAGTTATGCCAATAAAATGAAAGGTTCACAGGAAACTCTGAAACTGCCAGCAGTTGGTAGAGCATGACTATTACCCAGGCAGAAATAAGGCCAACACAATGATAAATGAGCACTTCTGGCCGTGCTCTCTGTCGACTGAAGGATGACCCGGCTTCTCCTTGCATCTGAGCACCAAGGAAGCCAACATTTTTCACTTCGCCACTTAACAGTGGACATTAACTTAGCCCTTTCTGAAAGCGCTGACCTGGAGGGGACCTTCTGTGGTTCTCCCTGCTGTAATCGCTTGTTCAGCTTGTAATTGTATCAAATGGCATGCCCCCTTTCCAGCCACTTATTGGCCAATTAATGATCTAGGTGATAATGCTAGTTATTCTTCACAGTCAAGGGAATTTGCAGCAGCTGTTGTCTGCAAATTCATGTTTGTATGCAGTGGAGTATTGGAAGAGTGCTACACTACCACCCCCTGCACTGCTGCTGTACAGTAGGTCTGACTGCTTTGTGAAATGAGAGGTTTGACATTCATGTAGCATTGCCAAGAAAAGGCAAGTTTGTGCGGTGCGTTATCTGAAATTCACTGACAACCCTGCACTGAGAAAATGCACACTCTGTAACAACAATCCCAAATCAAAAGAGTAGAGTTGCATGAAATAACCCCCCTGACATCCTACATAAAGGCATGATAAAAAAAATGCTGATTTAGGATTAGATGCACCCGGTTTTAACCTTAAAGAAAAAAAGGAGATAAATACCTCTTCCTTATTGAACAGTATATGCTGCTTTTGAAAATCAGCTCAGTTTCAGAAGCCCTGTGTTATGTTAGGTTGCTGATAACAAGCCCACATCAATTTAATTCCTTAAACCATAATCAAATACTCTTATCCAACATCATTTACTAAGATTCAGTTCATAAAGGTTGATATGGAGCAGAATAATTGTAAATGATACTAGAATTTAAACACTGGAGGATCTCTCATGATCTTGTTGGCTTACGGCATCAAAATTAAGGGGTAATACTTGGTAATAGTCCTGTCCTTGATATTTTCCTTGGAGGTTGTTTCCTTCTATTCCAACTCCTTCTTCCACTGAAGACAGTAAGAGGATCTCCATGTTCCGATTTTGAGCTAATATTTTTTAAAGGAACCCAATATAGAGGACTATCCTGGGATGGTGGATTCAAGCCAACTTTAAGATAGGGAACAGTGATGTCACAAAGAATGCATCTACATCGCAGAACTTGTCATGGATGCGTAGGAAGGCTTCAGGCTGAAGGGCTACCTTCAAGTAGTAGAGGGGCAAGGGTACCTCATTATATACCCCTTTTCCACCCAATTCTTTTGTACTGGTTGTGATGGGTGGGTAAATTGTTCTGCCTAGCAAAAAATATGCACATTAATGTTATCAGCAATGAACAAACTCACTATCAGGTTATACCACCCGGAAATGACAGAGTATCCTACTTGCAGATTTCAATGTTCCCTAAAAAAAGGTCCTAATTGAAGTTTCACATCCAGATTTTCTGCCTTAGAAATGCCATTATTTTCTTTTCTCAGAGGCAGCATATAGGAAAGAGAAAATGAGTTAAGAAGATGAAGTCAGGGTTAATCTTTTAAAGGAGGCTCAAACTTCTCAACTTGGCCTAGATATTAATCTTTAAAACTAAATCTATATTTCATAGTACCTAGTGTGAAATAAAGATAAAAATAAAACAGAAATAACCACTGAGAAAATATTTATTGAATTTCAGCTTGCTCTTTTCTGTTTTCTATACCTGAATTACATTTATATCCATGCTAGCATTGGGTTTTGTGGCTAAAAAATCTTTATTGATTATGCATAAAAGTTGTTGGCAGAATGCTCACTAATAGGAGGAAAAACAAGAAGGAAGGAAGGAAGGAAGGAAGGAAGGAAGGAAGGAAGGAAGGAAGGAAGGAAGGAAGGAGCACCAAAACAGACAAAAAATATGATTATGATTATTGTATTTATTACGGTTTATATACATCTTGGTCCAACAAGGAAGCAGCACATCTAAATGAATAAATTAGCCCAACATTAAAATAAAGATCATGATTAAAAATTTCAAAAGAAAACAAGAGCTCCCCAAAGAAGAACAACCAAGCCCACAGCAGGGCCCAGATTGCAATAATAATATTTGCTCACACTTCTTGCCGAAACTCATTAGAGGTGATCAGGCAAATTATTGTATAGAAATCTGTCATTTTTTCCTCCACTGATCCAGCTGTTTCCATATTTTGTCCTTCTGGACATCACTTTGGAATTTCTACAAATTATGTATGCATTTGGACTTAGAGCAATACAATTAAGCTAGCCAACTTCCTGACATTTTCTGCTAAGGTCTTTGGTATGTTTTAGAAAAGTGGAAGGATACAAAAGATTGTTAATCATGTATTTGGATTTTTTCTTTTTCTGAAGGGATTATGCAACAATGATTAGAAGGAATGCAGAAGGAAGCTTCTCTAGACCAGATTTCTGTAAAGATTTTAAATGCCTAGGCAAATAAAAAGAAAACTAAGTTTTTGCCCCAAAGCTTCATGTTTGATCGTTTTCCTCACATGTTCATGCCCTCCTTTCTTAGTGCTTAATTTAGTTTCCTGGGGACAATTACAGGTAACTAAAGAATCAGAGAGAAAATGGATAACCAGGATTTTTTATGAAGTGATTAAAAAAATTGAGCATTTTCTGTGAAGAGCTCTGCACCACAATATATTCTAGGATATATTCAGAAACTTCTCTGTTACACTGGGAAATCAGCAAAGGAACCACCTACTGATTCTATTACCGTAGTTGTTAGAAGTATGGTTTCCCCCTTGTATCTGCAGAATTGAATTGACTGATGCAACTGACTGATGGTCATTTTGTCAATGCCAATGGTGTTCAAGTGGTCCAGTTATTTTGGGATTGCATCCAAGGCACTTATAAGTAGTTCACAACCTATGACCATAAGACAGCTGTTAAGTGTTGTTAAATGACCACAAGTTGTTAAGCAGAGCACTGGATGCCTCAGGGCTGGGGGATATCCTGAAAAGCTTAGCATAGGTCCAGGCCAGGGGTGGGCCTCCCTCACCCGTGTGAGACAGCTCATGCTCCACTTCCCGTCACTTATGCCTGCTTCTCCCCCCCCCGCCACACACACACCAGATTGCCTGAAGGCCTGGGGACTGCTTCCTACTCTGTTGGGTCCTACACTCTTGTCACCGATTGTACACTTATCTTTGGAACATCTCAAGAACTCTTGAACTCATGTTAGAGGAGGAGGGCAGGCCGCTCCACTTCTCTGTGCCCCTTGGCTGCTCTGAAAATGGCACCCACTTCTGGGATGAAGCTGTGTGGCTACGGATGGATTGGTCCTAACATGAGTTCCAGAGTTCTTCTAAAGCTAAGTGCGTGATAGGGGACTGGGGGTGGCGAGGAGGGTGGGATCTGGCAGGATGGAAAGCAGGCCCCAAGCCTTCAGGGACCTAGGGTGGGGAGAGAAAAGCAGTCCTAGAGACCAGCAACATGGGATGGGGAGGAGATAACCAGAGGGGTTCTGCAATGTCCCTGCAGTTGGTCGTAAGAGCAAATGCACTTGATGTTGAACTTAAAAACTGGGTTGTAAGTAGCTTCTGGGGGATCTATTTTAACTCTCAATGATTGCTAAGCAACTGGTTGTACCTGAGGACTACCTGTTTACTAATAGTACTATTCTTGCTTTCTTTTATCAGTCATCTTACTTCTTTATTTACAGATACTTGAAATTTCTCCAGTTCTTTCTCTTCTACTCTGCTCTCCAGGTACTGCCATGTCCACTATCCAGACTTTTTTGTCTTTCTTAGCATTAATTGTCACTGTAAGTCTGGGGTGTTATGTGAGAGGCACTTGTCTGTTTGAATTCTAAAGTTCTTGAGAAATTTAGCTTCTTTGTTTTCTGTGATTTTTCTTTTGCCTTGTCCTACAAACCTGAACTTTAATTGGAATTTTTATTGGGAATGTGGGCCTTCTCTATCATGATTGAGAAAAACTGCTTTATATTTGCAAAAAGTATGATTGTGGAGAAAGATTTCCAATCTGTGGAAAATCTGGATGGATAAAGAAACTATCCAGTGTAGACATTCACCTGATGTATGAGGGGAGGATCAAGTGATGTAGCAAGCCAATTTAACAGGACCAGAAATCTTAAGAATATTTTTGGGCAATTAGAGCCCCTGAACTCAAGGTACATACCGTATTTTCCGGAGTATAAGACGATTTTTTAACACATGAAAATCTTCTCAAAAGTTGGGGGTCATCTTATAGCCAGGTGTCGTTCTCCTGTAACCAGGCAGACCAGCCCGAAAGGCTCTGACGAGCCTTTAATGGCTCTGGCGATCCCAGCTCTGGCGATCCCAGCTCTGGCGATCCCAGCTCTGACAATCCCAGCTCTGACAATCCCAGCTGAGTTCCCTGCAACTCAGCTGGGATCGCCAGAACCATGGCTCTGACGGTCCCAGCTCTGACAATCGATCCCAGCTCTGACGATCCCAGCTGAGTTCCCTGCAACTCAGCTGGGATCGCCAGAAACCATGTAAAAGGAAAAAAGTTTTTTCCCTTTTACTCTGATGATCCCAGCTCTGATGATCCCAGCTGAGTTCCCTGCAACTCAGCTGGGATCGCCAGAACCATGGCTCTGACGGTCCCAGCTCTGACGGGCGATCCCAGCTCTGACGATCCCAGCTGAGTTCCCTGCAACTCAGCTGGGATCGCCAGAAACCATGTAAAAGGAAAAAAGTTTTTTCCCTTTTACTCTGATGATCCCAGCTCTGATGATCCCAGCTGAGTTCCCTGCAACTCAGCTGGGATCGCCAGAACCATGGCTCTGACGGTCCCAGCTCTGACGGGCGATCCCAGCTCTGACGATCCCAGCTGAGTTCCCTGCAACTCAGCTGGGATTGCCAGAAACCATGTAAAAGGAAAAAAGTTTTCCCCCTCCAGCTTGCTTACCTCAGCTGCTAGTCGTAACGCTTGCCTTGCTTTGCTTGCCTGAATCTATTCCATCAGCAAGCAAGTCCCTGCCTGCAAGCAAGCAAGCAGGGAGTTGTGGACTTCAACTCCCAGAATTCCTCAGCCAGCAAAGCAAAGCAAAGCTGGCTGAGGAATTCTGGGAGTTGAAGTCTACAAGTCTTAAAGTTGCCAAGGTTGGAGAGCCCTGTTCTATTGGGTAAGTTTTTTTCCCCTTTGGGAGCTTTAAAAAAAATAGTCAATTGGGGTTTTTTTAGTTGTTCTTTTTTAGACCTAGCCATTTAAAGTTTAGGAAGTTTTAAATTTAGCTTTCATATAAAAATAAAAATAAAATAAAATAAAATAATATTTGTGCAGCTTTCTGAGATTTAGTGTGTTTCTGTAGTGTTTCACTCTAACTACACAAACACACAAAATCTCACAAAACTGTATGTGGAATTTTGTGTGTGTGAAGTGTGAAAGTTGGTTTTTTGGAGGGCTTTTTGTGGCTGTGTGAGGTTCCTGCTTGTCGCAGGGCCATTTTGGGACTAGCACAGCTGCTTTTACATTGTAGGTGAGCCAGTTGATGTTTTTTAATTTTTATTTGGTGTGCATTGGAAGAGGGGTAGTCTTATATGGCGAGTATAGCCCAAACCCTATATTTTAACAGGAAAAGTTGGGGGTCGTCTTATACGCCCAGTCGTCTTATACGCTGGAAAATACGGTAGGTTTCCTTCTCTTTGCACACCACCACAAAATCATTTTATCTGCTCATTGCAAGAAGAAGGGAAAAAAAACTAAATGTTTACAGAGTTGTCTTAATTTTTACCCCAGTTTATAAAGATTAAGTTGGCCAAAACATATCCACCTCTCTATCCCAGAAGAGCAGCCTATGTATACCTATTTGGAAGAAGAAAATACCAAAATCAATGAAACAGGTTACAAAAGGATGTATGCCTAGATTTATGCTTGCTAAACTCATTTTTCCAGTATATTTTTCATGTGGATATCTACATATAGTTATCTATGGAATATGTACATACAAGAGAATGGTTTGTATGTAAAAAATGCATGAGGGATTAATTAATTTTTATAAATGGTTGGCTTATTGTGCAGGCAATTAATCTGTCATTAATTCCAATTATATATCTAATCTTCCTTTTACGGGGGATCATTTTCCATTCAGTGTTGACTTCCTTTTGCATTAATAAATAGTTGCATCATCTGTAACACTGCCCAATTAACCATGTCCTCTGGGTTATTTAATTGTAGAACTTTTAAATACTCACAGAAAAAAACTCTAGCTAAATATGAGAATAACTCTGAAAATAATCAAAAAAAGATCACATTTAATCAGAATTAATAACATCAACTTTGACAAATAGGCAATAGGCAAGATAACTTAGCCTGAAAATAGTCCCTAGAAATATATTAGTTGATAAACATCAGATGAGGCAGACATTTGTAACCCAGCCTATCCTGAAATTAGTCCTGAAAAGTTATATGCAACACCAAAATATAAATTGGGTCTCGATATTTCCATTTCAGGTTTAATCCTCTCACAGTTTATAACTTCTTACCTGGAGGAGTGAGGCAGAAAGCAGAAGGGAATCTGTAGACATCCTGAAAAGATTTCTAGAGTAGAACATGTACAATATTGCCAATTTAAGTGGCTGTATCTCTATATACCACTAACATTTTAAATATCACATCCTTTAACTAGGCGAATTGGTGCAGTGTAGGTCAACAATTTATGAAGCAAGATGCTTCAAATAGGCTAACTTTCAGGATCCATGACTCACAAAGGAATGGAATTTGGGGAAGTTGTAGCTGCTTCATTGCTACTGGCTGCTGCTGTGATCACCTGATCTTCATTTTCAATGTTCCAGGACAGTGTCCCAGCCAGCCTTGCAATCCATCTCTCCTTCCTCACCCAGCAGCTACCATTTACCTGCAGGACAGGGAGTGGATGGAAGGAGGGGAGGGAAGGAAGAGGGAGGGAAGGAGACAAGGAAGGAAGGGAGGGAGACAAGGAAGGAAGGAAGGAAGGAAGGAAGGAAGGAAGGAAGGAAGGAAGGAAGGAAGGAAGGAAGATTTCTGATGCTCCCTGCTAGCTTCCCACAAGGAAATTCAATTTTAGGTTTAGATAAGAACCCCAAACGTGTTTTTCAAAATGCAACTGGATTTTCTACATTTTCTCTTTGTAAATGTTTCACTTCTCATCCAAGACACTTCTTCAGTTTTCGATGAGAAGTGAAACATTTTCAAAAAAAACCCAAAGAAAGTCCAGTTGCATTTTGAAAAGCACCTTCGGAATAATCATGATCTGGATGATTGAGAATCTCCACAGCCATTTAAGTAAGGAAATATTTTTGAAACTATGACCCAATGAGGCACAGATTGTCTAATATCTTCTATTAACCTTGATTAATTTTGACTGGTTTAAATATCCACATTTTAACTTTTCTATTAAAATCTGGCACTGAGGAAAGAAAGTGTGATGTTCTCATCCATTAGAACACTGCCTGTGATATAGCAAAATCACAACTTTATTTCCACTGAAATAGGTATGCAATATTTTGGCTGTAAATATCCAGATGATCTCTGGATGGCATCAGATGATTAAAGTTTTCTATTATCTCTTTGCTATGTTTGACTGTTTCTTGATTTTTTACAGATATACATCTGTAACCCAGTTGAAAATGCCTTGTTTAATGGAGCCTTCTCCAGCCTTGCAAACTGTTGCAAACTTGCAAAATGCAAATGTCATCATTCCTAAACAATGAAGTCCCATAGTTCCGGAAGACACCAAGTTGGAGAAGATGGGTTTAGCATTTTAACAATTATGTACTGAGTCACAGGAAAAATCTGGACTAAGGTTTCCATTTGATGGAAATCCAACTAAAACAAAAAATTGGTTATATTGTGTCTCTAGACAAGGATAAACTTGTATGGACTGACCAGTCATTTTTACCTGTTCTTTCACATCTGATATAGTATTCTGCTCCAGCATTATTTTTAGGTAATAATTTTCCTAATCTCTTATGTAGCATTATGGTTATGAATGCAGCAAAGTGCATATCCTTTTGAGGATAGTGTAAAATTTTTCTTTAAAAAGGTAGAGAGAAAAATTCATTAGAAGCCATAAACCATGAGCAATATTTAAATTCATATTTTAAAAGCTTCTGGCTAAAATTAAGTATAACCCTACATTTATGCAAAGGTCAATTGTGATTCTAATTACCAGCCAGTATTTGAACTGTGCAATTATAACTCATATGAATGGACTTTGCCGCCTGCTTTTAAGCTTCTTTATAAACAGAATCAGGATTTTAATTCTACCTTGACAGCTGAGAGGAGCAATAGCAGTGGCAAACCTCGGCATCCCTCACCTCATTTTCCAAAGCAGAATTTATTCTGGTTTAATTAATGCATTCTTTCACTAGAGTCATTTTAATGCAGCAAAGAGCAGCTTTAAAGTTATGTCTGTCTGTCTGTTGAGGGAAGGTAGAAGAGATTTGACACTCATCTCATTGGCTGAGAATTTTGGGAATTGATGATCTGGTCTGAGAAATAATTTTAAAACATGTGCTTGCTGGATCAGACTGGAGATCTGTATAGTCCAGCATCCCACTGGGGCCAACTAGATGATATTAGGAAAACAGCTAACAAGACATGAGCGTAACAGCACCCTCCCTTTTCTGCTCCCGGGAACTTTTCCTCAGAGACATCCTGCATTTGGTTCTTCTCGTAATTAATAGTCATTGTGACTTACAACCACTGATGACTTCGCCATGAATCTGCCTAATCCTCCCTTTAATCCAGCCAAGCTTAAAGTGATTACTGCTGTTATATCTGAGAAGTCATGCATAGGATTGCACTGTCATTTATCCTTGGACAATCTCCTAAAGTGGGTTAACATTGTAATCTCCAGAGCTCATCCAAACAACATTGATGCTTGAGTCCGAGAAAGAAAAAGTGATGTGCCAGTTTATATACAAAATGCTCCTACGTAAATTTGTGGGTTATTCCACGATAGTAATGATGGATTGATTGTTTTCTACCACATATGAATGCAGCAAACTAGTTTTGGCACAGATGGCACATGACTCTTTTGATCCTTCAACAATTTGTTGGTCCTCTCCAGCACCTACCACCTGAACGAGTTCACAGCTGAAGTAAAATTTGAACCTACTTCTTCGCATTACAAGTTACGAGCAAAAGTTCTGCAATAACATTATTAGAAAATCATCCAGCATGCTGCAAAAAGGGGATTGAGGGGTTTTTTATGGAAACTTTTTGATAGATTTTTAAGGGATTTTAAGGGGTGGGAGGGTTGTGTGGGTTTGGGGGTTAACCCACGGGGGGAGGGGTCTGGCCCAGCTGTCAGTGGGGCCACGGAGGGTGCAGATTCTGGGGGTAAGGGGGACATCAGAGTCCATTCTGTCGAGGGCTTTTCTATCAATGTGCTGAGTGGGAGGGGCAGATATGGCGGGAGCAGGAGGCCGCATCATGTGGTGGGGGCGCGCACTCGCTATCTTCGAGCGGTGGCGCGCCCTGGTCCCCATAGCCCTTCTCGTACCCCAGGCTGTTCAGACTCTCAGGGCCTGAGCCTTCGGCTGCTGTCGTGCAATGCCAGGTCCGTGGTAAATAAAGCCCCCCTCATTTGCGATCTTATTCAGGAGGGGGGAGCGGACCTGGCAGGTATTACGGAGACCTGGTTGGGCCATGAGGGGGGGGTTCCCCTCGTGGATATGTGCCCACCAGGTTTCCGAGCATTCCATCAGCCGAGAGCTCAGGGCAGGGGCGGAGGGGTGGCGGTTATTATAAAGGAAAGTCTTGATCTGAGAGAGACCATTGTTCCACAGATAGCCAGATGTGAGTCCCTTTTTGTGAAGTGGGGTCGTGGAGTACAGATGGGCTTGTTGATCACATACCTGGCTCCCTGCCGTGTGGCAACGGCCCTGCTCGAGCTGCTCAACGTCATAGCTGAGGTGGCGGTTGGTACCCCCAGACTTTTAGTCACGGGGGATTTCAACCTGCCATCTGTCGGCGAAACGTCTGAGGTAGCTCGAGAGTTCATGGCTTCCATGACGGCCATGGACCTTACTCAGTTAATTCATGACCCTACTCACATGGGTGGACACACTCTGGACTTAGTTTTTGTCTCTGGTCAGTGGTCGAGTGGCCTTGATACAGGGGATATAGTCATCGAACCCTTGTCATGGTCTGACCACTCGCTCCTTCGACTGGACTTTCTAACCGCTGCACCCCACTGCAGGGAGGCGGGACCGACCAGGTGGTTCCGCCCCAGGCGCCTGATGGACCCTGATAGTTTCCAGATGGAGCTTGGGCCATTTCCTGAGACTCTGGCTCATGACTCGGCTGAGGACCTGGTGGCCGCCTGGGATAGTGTGTCTGCCAGGGCCTTGGACCGTGTCGTGCCTTTGGGGCCTCTGACCCGGCACCGAACTCACCTAGCTCCTTGGTTCTCCAAGGAGCTCAGGGAGATGAAGCACCGGAAAAGACGCCTGGAGAGTAGTTGGAGGACCAGCCGCTCCGAATCCGACCGAACACTGAGGTCTCATATTAAGACCTACCTAGTGGCGATAAAAGCGGCGAAATCTAGCTATTTTGCCGCTCTTATCGCGTCATCAGATAATCGCCCGGCCGCCCTGTTTAGGGTGACCCGCTCCCTCCTCCATCTGACCCCTTGCAGGGCCGAGCTGAGGACTTTGTGCAGTATCTGTATGACAAAATCGCTCAGATTCGGGAAGGGCTGGCCTCTGACTGGGTATGTCCGGACGGGATGACTGAGGCAGGTCTTGAGAGTGTTATCTGGGGGGGAGTTCGATCCTGTGGCTCACGAGGACATGGACAGGGTCCTGGGACGGCTGAACGCGACCACATGTTTATTGGACCCGTGTCCCTCCTGGTTGGTACTGGCTTCCCGGGAGGTGACACGAGGCTGGCTCCAGAAGATTGTTAACGCTTCTTTGAGTGAGGGGGTCCTGCCGGCTGCTTTGAAAGAAGCGGTTGTGAGGCCCCTCCTCAAGAAGCCCTCTCTGGATCCGGCTGTTTTGGCTAACTATCGTCCAGTCTCTCTTCGCTTCGTTGCGAAGGTTGTTGAGAGTGTGGTAGCGCAACAGCTTCCCCGGTACCTGGATGAAGCTGTCTATCTAGACCCGCTCCAGTCCGGCTTCCGGCCTGGGCACAGCACGGAAACGGCATTGGTCGTGTTGGTGGATGATCTCTGGAGGGCTCGGGATAGGGGTTGCTCCTCTATCCTGGTCCTGTTAGACCTCTCAGCGGCTTTTGATACCATCGACCATGGTATCATGTTGCACCGGTTGGCGGGGTTGGGGGTAGGGGGCACCATTCTGCGGTGGTTCTCCTCCTACCTCTCTGACCAGTTGCAATCTGTGTTGACAGGGGGGCAGCGGTCAACCCCGAGGCACCTTGCTTGTGGGGTGCCACAAGGGTTGGTCCTCTCGCCCCTTTTGTTCAACATTTATGTAAAGCTGCTGGGTGAGATCATCCGTGACTTTGGGGTGGAGTTCCATCTGTACGCTGATGACACCCAGCTGTACATCTCCACCCCAGGCCACCCCAACGATGCCCTTGAAGTGATGTCCCAGTGCCTGGAGGCCGTGCGGGCCTGGATGGGGAGAAACAGGCTCCGACTCAACCCCTCCAAGACCGAGTGGCTGTGGCTTCCAGCGTCCCGATATAGCCAGCTGACGCTATCGCTGGCTATTGGGGGTGAATCACTCGCCCCCACGGAGAGGCTCGTAACTTGGGAGTCCTCCTGGACACACGGCTGTCTTTAGAAGATCATTTGACGGCCGTGGCCAGGGGGGCTTTTTATCAGGTTCGCCTGATAAGCCAGTTGCGCCCCTTTCTAGATCGGGACTCTCTACGCACAGTCACTCAGGCACTAGTCACTTCCCGCCTGGACTACTGCAACACTCTCTACATGGGGCTCCCCCTGGGGTGCACCTGGAGGCTCCAGCTGGTCCAGAACGCAGCTGCATGGGGGATTATGGGGGCGACGAGGCACTCCCATGTGACACCTCTCCTGCGCGAGCTGCACTGGCTCCCGGTGGTCTTCCGGATGCGCTTCAAGGTGTTGGTGACCACCTTTAAACCGCTCCATGGCTTAGGGCCGGGGTACTTACGAGACCGCCTTCTGCCACCAATAGCCTCCCACCGGCCAGTACGCTCGCACAGAGTGGGCCTCCTCAGGGTGCCGTCCCCCAGACAATGTCGGCTGGCGACCCCCAGGGGGAGAGCCTTCTCTGTGACGGCGCCCACCCTCTGGAACAACCTTCCCCCAGAGTTACATACAATAACAGACCTCCGGATTTTTCGTCGGGCCCTGAAAACCTATTTATTTCAACTAGCTGGGCTGGCTTGAGTTAAATTTTAAATTGATTTTAAATTGGGTTGTTTTAATTTACGGCCAAAATATTTAATTATTTTAATACTGTTTTTAAATTTTGTATGCTCTGTTTTTTACTTTGGCTGTTCACCGCCCTGAGTCCTATTTGGAGAAGGGTGGTATAGAAATGGAAATAAATAAATAAATAAATAAATAAATAAATAAATAAATAATTATCACAAAGGTCCTGGCTCAGTATTCTGAGTGAACAAAATCCAAGGAGGGTAAATTAAAACCAGCTCTTGATGTGACTGAGAAGAAGAAGCTAGTAAAAGATTGCCAAATATTTTCATTCACAGAAGTCAGAGTCAAGATAAATATTACCAAAAGACAGAAGGCAATCGGAGTCATATTACATGCAACATATCCCACCCGTCCAGTTGTTCATACAATATTATTGGAGAAACAGTCTCAAGAGACAATTATAGTTATCTTTTTAACATCTTTTTTGGCCACTTGATATGGAAATAATTGATTCTAATTCCCTGTATTGTCTAAAATACATAACACAGTAGGAAAAAAACTCTGCCTAAGAACCGGCTCTTTGCACATCAAAAGCACCAAAAATATATTGGAGAAAGATGGTTTATTTGACTTGAGAGCTTTATGAAAATATTTTGATAGAATTCTAATGATGTCAAATCAAAATCTCAGGTTCCATGACATATAAGAAAGAAATCTGGTTTTGCAAATCATTGTTTTATCACCCACTTTCATCCCACAATTCTCCTATTTACAATAACAATTGTTAGATATTGAATCTGCAGAGATCAATACAATATAAGATACAGTAATTCCCTCTATTCTTGGGATATGGGTTTTGTGTGTGCCATGTGAGCCGGTCAACGTAAATTACAACCTGAAGGCATTAGTAGTCAGTTTATCAATTTACAGCTGGAAAAAAAAATTTTAGATCCATTTTTTTTGTCTAAAACACATTTTTACTTTTTTATGTTATCAATTTGAAGACATTTGTTTATATTAGCAACTGTAAGAAATTGTATAATCTGAAACATCAGCCTCTTGTTCCAATTTTTTATTAGTGAATAGATTATGAAAAATGTATAAGGTGACCTTTCCCATTAAAACCTAACTGTAATTTTTGAATAACATATTATTTGCATTTTTTTTTTCAAAATTTGATGATGCTCCCAAAAGCAACTTGGTCCATGAAAATTATGTATTCATTAAAGTTTTCAAACATCACTGAAGAATGCAAGTCAGGAATCTAGTAAATTCATATTTTCAGCTATTTTTTGGCAGTTATGGTGTTATGTTTCTATTTCAAATGAAGCCATTTGTTACCACTGTTGGGTAAGCGTGTGCTAAAAGTGTGATGAAGGAAAACCATTAAGGATTGCCCATCAATGCCAGGCTTAAATGAAGTGGGGGCAGGGGTGAAATCCAGCAGGTTCTGACAGGTTCTGGAGAATCGGTAGCGGAAATTTTGAGTAGTTCAGAGAACCGGCAAATACTACCTCTGACTGGCCCCAGAGTGGGGTGGGAATGGGGATTTTGCAGTATCCTTCCCCTGGAGTGGGGTGGGAATGGAGATTTTGCAGTATCCTTCCCCTGCCACGCCCACTAAGCCATGCCCACAGAACTGGTAGTAAAAAAATTGTACTTCACCACTGGGTGGGGCAATTAGAACTTCAAGGTCCAAAGCTTAAGTAATTGGTCTTCCTTTATCTCTTAATATTGTCATTATTTATTTATTTTGGATACGCAGAATAGTTATACACCTCCTGTCATATACAACATATGCAGGTGGTATACCGAAATGAAAAATAGGAACATATATTAAAATAGAATCACCCACACAAATAACACATAACCATGGCCCTAATTAATGGAAGAACATCTTAATAAAACTCCAGTGCAAAAAAAAAAAGGGGGGGGAATATCAACATGTACCTAAGGTACAACAGCACTGTACACGTTTTATTTCTGGATTTTGCATTATTCCTCTCTTATTTGCTATGACTCCTTTGGAAGTAAAAGTTAATTTGCCCCAGAAGCTTTCCCTCACGTAAAACTGTCTAATGCGTTACTGCAACTTGGACCTGAAAATTCCTCTTAATTATTATCTCTGTAAAAAGACACAGTGCTTCATCACCTGTAGTTTATAATACTATAAACTAATGCTATTAAAAATACAATGGATACATAGCCTCTATCATTTTTTTCAGGAAAGCAGAGGGACAAATTCCTTCTATGCCATTTATTTGCATAAAAACTGAAGACATAATCATAGTTTATGTTCTGTGCTAGGTAACCATTACAAAGCAGAAGGATACATTATATGCAAATATTGGGGCTGGGGACTTTCTATCATTGGTTGTGGAGGAGGTGGCACAGCCTCAGACAGACCCAATACACAATCTATTGGTCCTCCTGGACTCACAGACTTCTGCTCAAACAACTGGCAGCCATGGTTAGGAGGAACCTTGCACACCTTCAGGTTGGGTGCCAGTTGTACTCATTCCTGGACCAGAAGGCCCTACTCATTGACACTCATGACCTTGTGACCTCCTGTCTGGACCACAGCAATGCACTCTATATGGGGCTGCTCTTGAAGAATGTTTGGAAGTTTCAACTGCTGCAGAAGACACAGCACTGGTAGTAAATCATATCAATTATTCTGCGCATAAAACATCTCTACTCTAGGCAATGCATTGGTTGCCAGTGTACTTCCTGTGCAATTCAAGGTGCTGGTTGTCACCTTTAAAGCTTGGGACTGTATTACTTGAGGGACTGTCTTCCCCAATTTTTTCTACTTGTCCAATCTGGCCAGGCAGGATGGACATTGTTTGGGTCCATTGGCTAAGGAATGCCAGTGAGTGGGGCCTAGAAGACATATATTTTCTCCTGTAGCACCCACTTTATGGAACATTCTCTCTTGGAAATAGCATAAGTTCTTAAGTTTGTGCCGGGCTAGGGCCTTGAGTGTGTTCACAGACCTGATTACTTTAGTCATAATGATGGGCAATTTATTTTCAGCTGTTATGCATTTTATTTTTTGTATTGTTTTAATTATTTTTAATTTTTAGAATGTGTTTGTCACCAGTGTCACTTCAAGAGATTAGAGGCCAGCCATACAAAGCAAACAAATGAATATTGTAGGTTTAATAGGTGTCCCTCAACACATGTGCAGACATGCCCATAAATATATACAGGCAGAAATATGTTTCATAACATACTGTAGTGAAAACTGAATTCATACATCTTTTCTAAGTAGTGTCTTTTTGTAACGACAATACTATGTGATAGAGGGATGGACAGCATATAAATTTAATAAATAATTAAATAAATAAACAATATTGTTAGAAATCCATTTTGAGCCTTTCATAGCTATGATTGTATGGCGATACTGGTCTCCTCAAGATAAACTCTGTCTGGTCCAAACTCCTTTCAGAATATTTATTTTTGCAATCATTCTTTTTCTCCATGTCCCAATTATTTTGCCTTTTTAAGTACCTCAAAATGTGTGTTAATTTTGTTTACTTTGATATCGCTGGCATATCTGAAGCGCTTTGTGTGAGAGTTATGCCTGAAATATTTTGTTTTATATGACTATTGGTTATTCCTTGGATTTTAGTCAGAAAAAGCATTTGGCAACCCAAGAACAGGCCTGCAAATGGCAATTGACTATGGAGCTTTGAAGGACTGATTTCATGTAAGCATGCAAAAAAAAAAAAATGTAGCCAAAGTCAAAGTCATGTTGGTCTATAGAAAAAGATTAGTAACTATTCACTGTTTTTGTAAGAATAAGGAACTTCATGTGAAGGGTACTTCTATTTACTAACCCACTTAATACAAGGTGCATCATACTGAACTCCAGCTGTTTTGAAACATGATCTCTCAACTTTCTTTCCTCATACCCAGCAGTTTAGTTTTCTCCTTTTCTTCTTATTGATCATCTATGTTTTAAAGGAACTTCCTCTCTCTACCTAATGGTGGAGTCATCTATGTGAAGTTAATAAATATGCCAATTATAGGAGATAGAATAGGAAGGGCTATTCTAATCCAATGGGTGCCATTTATGACTTATATAATAGCTACTTCATTCATTGCAATGAAAAAGATAGAGCAATTGCAAAAATATTTCATTTGTGTTACCAAGAACAGAGCCTACTTATTATTTCCTATATATTGCATAGCATATCTTCAGTTAGATGCTTTCAAAAATCTTCATAAAAGTAGACTGTCATATTTCTATGTAAAAAAATACCAGCAATTTCTATCAAGAAAGTAAAAGGAAATACACATATAATTAGGTTTATGTCTTATGTCTATCTGAAACACGTCACAAGGTAAAGTAGTAAGAGTTGGCAAGACTCTTACGTAAGAGTCTTGCCAACTCTTGGCAAGAGTAAGAATGACATCACCAGACATGATTGTTACTGTTTTCCAAAAAAGATAGGAAGAAAACAATTGAGAAAATTGTCTATAGGCAGTCCTCGACTTATGATCAGTGGCTTAGTGACCATTCGACATTACAACTGACCTTGCTAGAAGTACCAACGTCCTGATTCTGAAGTTCTCAGTGCCTCCCATAGTCATGTGACCATATTTCGGGCACTCGGCTACTAGCCTGCCTTTATGGCTGTTTGAAGCATCCTGTAGTCATCCCAAAGTGCTTTTTTCAAGGCACAACTGGACTTTCTTGTTTTTCTTTGAAGACATTTTGCTCCTCATCTAAGAAGCTTCTTCATGCAGTTGAAGAAGCTTCTAGGATGAGAAGCAAAACGTTTTCAAAGAAAAACAAGAAAGTCCTGTTGCCTCTTGAAAATAACACCTTTAGGACAACCATGGATGACTGAGAATCTCCAGACATCCTGCAGTCATGTGACCACATTTTACTACATTTTTGCCAAAACCTGGCATTTACCTCCAGTTTTTGGCAAAAAAACCAGCCCATAGTGAACAATTGGTTTGATTAACAAACACAGCGTTCACTTAATGACTGCCACAAAAAAGCTTGTAAAATGGGTGACCTGCTTTATCAATGTCACAACTTACAACTGTAATGGGTGGGCTCATTATGGTCATAAGTTGAGGACTATGGTACCTGTATCTGTTTTCACATACATATATCTATAGGATAAGATGGGATAGGATGGGATGGACGGGCAGGCGGGCGGACAGGCAGGCAGACAAAAAATCAATAATAAATAAATCATGGACCTATAGTCCACTTGGCTGCAAAATATATAAGCCAATTCTATGAAAACTGATGCTCAGGTGGTGTGCAACATGGATGGATTATTATTTTGATTTTCACATTGCTTTTGTGATAAGTTTTATCAGTTAAAAATAATGTAACACCAAGTGAATGTTTATATTAAGATTCTGACACCAAATCAAACATAGGAATATATTAAAAGAGGCATCTAGATTCCAGTTTCGTTTAACATCCAACTAGTTCACATTAAAACATGCCCTTGGCCTGACAAGGCATTATTCACTTGCATGTTAATAAAAATAAAATGGTGCATTTTTTAAAAAAATTGAAAACTGACAAATTTGATTTAAATAGATACTGAACTCCAGGCAAAAGTGTTGTTTGAACTCTGCTAGCTGCACTTGAACTGACAGGAACCATTAAAATAAGACCGAGTGGTCAATATGTGATTAAATATCATATGTCATGCTTAGGAAGCTCATGCCTTCCGAAGAGAATTATACTGTTAAAAGTAAGTGACAAATCCCAGGCAGGCCCTCCAAATCCATGATGATACGGAAAAAGGATGGACATCTGCTTGCAATAAAGCCATTTTCCATAAGGCAAGGGAGTAGCAGCTGGGCCTGGCATTTCAAGTTACTGATTTCCAAAAAATAGCACAGCATCTAAACAAAAATCCTCCTTTGAATTTCACTTAAGGACATAAAAGGAGGTGACAATCTTGTTTGTTTGTCCTCAAATGCAACAGGATAAAATGTATGTACATTTATGGACACCTAACCTGCCCATTGGTAGGTAGGTAAGGACTGGGATGGGGTGAGGCAGGAGAGAAAAAAAATGAAATTAAGAAATACCCTTTGAGTAGGAGGGAACATTATTCAAATCTCATTTTAAAAGAGATAAACTCAGGTGTTCATAAGAGTAAATACTTTGGTCAGATAATCAAAGCATCCCATTGTGAAATGAGAAGATTGGTCAATGTTGACATATTGAAAGGTGGGATATACTTAACTTTAATGCCTACCATTGCCTAGCTATTGCCTGAAATATTATGAAATCTTGGACAAACACACCCAGTGTCATAAAAATAGGTGACTTTTCAGTAAGTAATGCTCAATTTCCTTTAATAGTGGGGAATGCTTACAGCTTGGTAACTCAACTGTGCTTGAAGCAGTAGTTAGATTCCCTAGGAATATCAGAACTTGTATCATTAACATACTAAAGATGTAATCTAGGATTGTGGTCCAGAAAAATTTTGTCCATGACATTATAATGATCCATCAATGACTCACCAAACCAAACAGAATCTTGAGCATCAAATTCTACTCTATGCTGAGGATTGAACCCTGATAGATACAACCTTCCAGAAAATCAACAACAGTTTTAACTTGAATTGATTTAGTGATAGGTGGGACTTGTGGTCTTTATATTTCCTTCTCTAGTAGTCTCTTTGAGATTGTTTAGGGAACAAGAGGCTGTGACACTGTGAACATATATGGGCAGCTTCCAAATAGTTATGGTCCCTAAAGCCAGAAAGATTGTCTATCTCCAGTTGATGCATTTACTGTATTTTTTGGAGTATAAGACGCACCGGACTATAAGACGCACCTACCTTTTTTGGTGAGGAAAACAAGAAAAAGAATTCTGCCTTTGCCTCCCAGCAATTTTGCCTGGTTGCACCAAACAGCAAACGGCCTGCTTTACTTTCATTTTCGTTTTCATCATAGCTTGATTAGCACAAGGAAAAAAAAAATCTGCTCCAGCAATTTACCTCCTTGCAGCAAGCAGCAGAGGCCCACGCAAAACAGCTGAGAGTCGGGAGACCATCCAATCAACTGCTAATTAGGCTGTGCTGAAACTGAAAGGAGCTGTTTCTTCTAGCTGCTTGCTGCAAGGAGATAACTGCTGGGAGACAGAGGCCAAAGGGTGGGGGCCAGTGGGTGGGCAGGGCTACATTCGGTGTATAAGACGCACCTAAATTTTGACCCCCTTTTAGGAGGGGAAAAGGTGCTTCTTATACTCCAAAAAATATGGTAAGTAACAAGCCCATTAAGTTTGGCCAATTTACCATACCAATCTTCTAAACAAAAATAAGGATCGCTACCATGGTATGTGAAATTCTTTCTTTCATGGTAGCTTGCTGGTCTGGCATAATACAAAATAGAGTCTGGTCTGACTTGCAAAAAGCATGTTGAAGCTAAGCAGGTTATAAAGAAAGTAAAGTCTTCTTTGGATGGACCTCTTCAAACCACAAAGACCTATTTGTACTGCATTCTTCCCAATCAAAGTATTGTCCAATGCTCTAACTAAGATAGTTAGCTTAGCTTTTTGAACCTAGCCAAGATCAGCTAAGTTTGCCACCTAGCTGGTCAGCTCTATAATGGTGACCAGGGCCTAAATAGGAAGCAGAGGTCAATCACCTTGTTGTATGGAGAATAAAGGGGGATATTTAAATGCAGTGAACCAATTAATTTCCCGATCTTCTCATCTGAACAAGGAGGTTAGACTTTTGCCAATGACATTATTGTTTGTCCAGTGACCGTGGAACTATGGTAAATTTTCACACATAGTTTTGTTCTCTGACTCCTGCCCATTTGTACCACTGGAGAATAACAAGAATCATTCCTCTGTATGAATAATTTGAGTGGTAGATTCAGTGCCCTAACACCGTGATGGCGAACCTATGGCATGCATGCTACAGGTGGCACGCGGAGCCCTCTCTGCGGGAACGTGAACCGTCACCCAGCACAGCTCCACCCTGTATGTGCATGCACCTCCCGCCGGCCAGCTGATTTTCAGGTCTCTGCCATGCATGCGTGGGGATGTGGGGGGGCACGTGCTCATAGGCGGGGGGTAGGGGGGGAACATGGGGGGGTGGCCCATTTTGGGCCTAGCAGGCCTCCCTGCAGCCTCCTGAGACCAAAAATGGGCTGCTGCGGCCCATTTTTGGTCCAAGGATGCTGCAGGGAGGCCTGCTAGACCCAAAACGGTGCAAGGTGGGTCATGTGCGAATGTAAAGGGGGGCAGGGAGAACCCGGGGGGGTCGCACGCACCTGTGGGGGGGGCAGGGCACAGGGTGGTCACGTGCACATTGTATTATGGGTGCAGGCATGTGCACACATGTGCATGCACATGTGTGTGCACTTTTGGCACACGAGGACAAAAAGGTTAGCCATCACTGCCCTAACAACTTTAAACAAGGGTCCCTTTTACCCAGTATTCAATTTTTAAGAGCAGCCATTAGCCTGCTTATAGATCTGCCTTTCAGAGCTCCATAAACAGGATGGGAAATTCCAGGACTTTCATATCATTTGTCCCCAGTGCAGGGGTGGGTTCTACTTACCTTTACTACCGGTTCATAATGGGGCCGTGCACGCATGCGCAGAAGCGTTTTCATGACATCAAGGTCAGTGGGCGGAGCCTCCTGCCGGTTTTACTACCAGTTCTATAGAACCAGTGCGAACTGGGGGAACCCACCACTGCCCCAGTGTCTGGATTGTCTCTGGAGCTTGGCTGGTAAATACAGCACCCTCTTTCTGGAGAGGCAATCCATTTTTGTGGTAGGAAAAAGAGAACCCAGTGCAACTGGCTAAAGGGGGCCGCGGTGTAATTCAGCAAATTATCAATTTGGTGAGCTGAAAGATTGCAAACTGTCTGCTGGTTTCTTGTCTTATTATTTTTGGCAGGGTTGCATATGTTCTCTGTGCTCGTTCCATGAATCCATCTGATTATTATTCCAATCACCAGAGGAAGAGAGAGAGTCACATTAATTTGTAGTAATTAATAGCACTGATGCATTTGACAGTGCATGTTAACAAGCCTCTTTGATTGTTTGGATCTCTAACTGCGGCCCTTCTTGTTTGCATCACCTCCAAGGAATTCATAATATCAAAGCTTAACGGTATCTGATACTTGTCAAAATGCAATTTATAAAAGTTTAATTCTTTTATTGATTTAGTTTGGTTTTGATGCCTGCAGAGTCAGCTCCCTTGACAGAACTTAGCGGATTCAAATGCTTGTCACCAGCTCGGCCTCCTTTTTTGCAGGGAACAATTGCCATAGGCCAAGCCAACAGGCATGGTTTAATTGCCATTAATTAAAAAGCATAAATCTTTTTTTCTGCAGTGGCTCTGCTCTTAGAGCGGGCTGCATTTCTCTCCCTTTTCTTGTATTTGTCAGAATACCTTCTGGCAAGCCAAATTAACCCATTCCATCTTCCTTTACAAAAATAAATAAATAAATAAACAGACACACTAACCTGGGAAAGTCTTTTGAAACCCAGCTCTATGATCTGATGCAAAATACAAGCAGTTTGGTGATACTTAACAAACTGGATTCCTTCTTTATTGCAGTATAATGAGGTCAAATGAATCCCTCCCTGGATTGTACACATGCTTAAGTGGTTTCTGCATCAAATCCTTTCTGACAGCTAATAAAACAGCAGCCAAACAAAACATCAGCTACTTTACAAATGGCCAGAATTATTAAAAACAAAACAGTATATGAAAAGAAAGCCTACATATATTCCAGCTGGCAGAATAGCTAAGCAAATAGCTTTGTGTGGCCATTTTCATTAGAGATAAGAGCAATTAATGAGGGATCCTCATGGAGCAAGAGGAGGCAAGCTGCCATTTATGTATGTATATATTTATGTCCCATTAATAAGGTATGCAAGCTTACTTGCTTCTTCTTTGCCAGTCAGGTTTGGCTCTTTTATGTCTGTAAAGGGGATTATACAAAATAAAAGCCAGTGAAATGACCTGCTCAAGGACTGGCTCTCTCCCATAGAAATGTGCACCACTGGATGGGCCCAACAAAAAGTTGCATATATGAATTAATTTCCAGTTTTGATTACTGTATCTCTTATCACCTTAAATAACCTTAAATAATAAATCAAGTCCACATGTTCATGAAGGAAGTAGAAAGCGTACAAGTGTATATAGTTCAAGTCCTGTGTAATCAGGCTGCAGAAAGTTTGAATAAACCCACTTCAATCATAGTTTGAAAAATAATTCAATAGACCAACCCATGTTTTTAAGATAAGGAGCTGACTTTTAAATAATATTACCTCTGTATGGGTTTGTGCATGCGTGCACGAACAATTTGCATTTAGTTGCGGGGTCCTTGGTGCTCTCTGAGCTTGGTTGTTTTCTTGCAGATGTTTCGTTACTCTGAAGTAATGTTCAGTAGTGCACTGAAGATGTTACCTCATTAGGTAATGAAACATCTGCAAGAAAACAACCAAGCTCAGAGAGCACCAAGGGACCCTACAGTTCAAACCTGAGCTACCAATATTTTCTTCTATTGATATCACATTTAGTTATTTAAACAACAGCCCACTACACAATTATCTCAACAGTTTAGCAAATTCATTTGTTTTGTCAATGACAACACCAAAATTATTCCATTTTCTAGCACTTCTTTTATCATTCTTTTCAGTTTCTACTCTCCTTCAAATTTTCACTTTTGCTACTGCTACAGAATGTGATTCTCATCGGCTCAAGTCTTCCATCCTTCCGATATGGGTAAAATGAGGGCCCAGATTGTTGGGGGCCAATGCTGACTCTATAAAACTGCTTAGATAGGGCTGTAAAGCACTGTGAAGAGATATATAAGTCTAATAGCTATTTGCTATTTAAATATATCCATTTTGCTGTTTATGCCAGATTAACAAAACGTAAGAATCACTAGCATTGTAGATTTGTAAATTGCCATAATATTAATAATTTGATTTCACTTTTTAAGAAATATTTTGTAAACCTTACAGAAAACAGAATTTGATAGAATTTGTAAGCTTGTATTTACTGTCATGTAGGACTGTAGTCCTAGCTGCCACTGTAAACATAGGCTTAATTCTGACTTCAATAAAATGCATCCAGCTTGCCGTCTGTTTCATAGTCTCTATCAGATAAAAGTCTCTTATTTCTTCCTAGCATAAATATAGGTATTTTGTCAACATTCCAACCACCAAGTGAAGCCTGGAAGAAACAACACATAAATCGCCCCTTTTACTTCAGAGATAAGCACCTTTAGAGAACAGCTCATTCATTAATGTCAATGATACTTATGGGCCTTCTGTTCATGATTACAGACTAGCAGCCTAATCCTGTGGGGTTCAACCCGAGAAGCAATACAAGGATTTTTTTAAAAATAATTACTCAGAACTGGGGTGATCACAATAACTGTTCTCAGTTACCATGGCCCAACAAGGCCTCAGAATCTTAGCTCCCCCTTGATCACATGACACTCTCATCTCATCTCCATCTCTTGAGTGAAGCAGACTTAAATTGTCACTAATGCCTTGGAGCATCTTCTAGTATCTTCAAGTCATCACTGAACTGATATAAAGTTTGTTCTCATTATATCCTCATTATGTTATTTCAGCACAAGTAGGGTTGGATGACTCTGGAAGACACTAAAGGCTTTCCCTCATGTCCAACTGCTATCCACCAGTCCTTGAGCCAACAGAAAACTATGCAAGCATAAAATGTGTTGCTCCCACTGATTATCTCCATCCTGCCACAGGCTGTTCTTAATTATGTTATACAGATCATATTAAGGGCAGGGATTGATGGATTCGCTGCTTTGTTTCCCTTCTCTTCCATCAAACATCCCCACCCAGTGGAAAAATATCCACTAATCTCCTCCTTCACATGGAATAGGTCTGGGGGAAGAGAAGGAAGAGATATATTTGACACATGGCTAGATTGGGAAGGGTAATCATCTGTCCAAATTAATTTTGCCAATACATAAGAGTTTTGTGTGAATATGTTGTCCTTAATTGCTATATATCTTACCTTTCCTCCAGAAGTTCAGAAGCATCCTCTACTTTGTTTTGTCTCGAATGTTCTATGAATTAGAATAGCAATAGCACTTAGATTTATATACTGCTTCATAGTGCTTTACAGCCCTCGCTAACCAGTTTACAGGGTCAACAAATTGCCCCCAACAATCTGGGTCCTCATTTTACCAACCTTGTAAGGATGAAGGCTGAGTCAACCTTTAGCCAATGAGAATCAAACTGCTGGCAGTTGGCAAAATTAGCCTGTAATACTGCATTCTAACCACTGCACCACCATGGCTCTTAGGATGGCCATGAAACAGCAGTCAAGAAAACTCACTCTCTCTTTTGCACTAAATGTTGCAGTCTCCACTATTGCCACCATTAGTGAGCAGCTCTTTAGATCTAACCCAGGGATAAGAATAATGATAAAAGAATAAAAAGGGACATTAGAAGAATATCTGGAGGACAGTGAAAATGATGCACTGGAGCTAGGTTGTGATGAAGCTAGCAATTTAGGAAGACTTACTGAGTACTGAAGAGACCAAACTGGCCTACAAATAAGACCAAGTGAAGAATAGAAAAGAAGCATGGAAGATAAAGTATTACATGGCCAGTACGCAAAAACAAAAGCAAGCGAAGTAGAAAACAAGAAGACCTGGTAATGGCTAATAGCAGAAAAGTTGAAGAAAGAGACAGAGGGGCTAATTCTGGTTGCATAAAACCAAGAACAAATGCATATAAAGCCAGAATTAAGAGGACAGCAACAGACAGAAAAAGCCACCTCTATGAAGAAGCTGACAAAACAGTGGATTACCTAGCTAGCCATTGCAAGAAGATCACAGAGACTGACTATAAATAACAGCATGATAAAGTAGCAACAATGGTGCATTGGAATATCTGCAAGAAAAACCATTTGCCTGCAAGCAAGAACTGGTTGGATCATAAATAAAAGTAATATAAAATGAAGCGAAAGTGCTCTGGGACTTTAGAATTCAATCAAACACCTGCCAGACACTCCAAACTTAACAATTGTTGATAAAATAGACAAAGTCTGGATAATGGATGTTGCAGGACCTGGAGAAAGCAGAAAAGAAGAGAAATAAGTAGAGAAAATCACAAAATACAAAGATCTGCAAGTAGAAGTAGTATGACTGTGGGAAAAGAAAGCAAAGATATTACCAACAGTAATAGGTGCCTTGGGTGCAATTCAAAAACATCTGGAGCACTACTTGAATACCATTGGCATGAACAAAGTCACCTCCTCTGACAATACCTTTAACACTATCAAACAACATCTGCCTATTCCAGGTCCTTGTGAAGGACTTGACAGGTGAATAAAAGTGCCAAATCCAACCTAAACATCTGGCTGACTGTGCAATCAAGCAACATAATGATACAAACAGACAAGCATCTGCCACACAAACTCCAGCTGTAACAACTGTTGATAAGAAAAAAGTCTATATAGTGGACATTGCAACACCTGGAGACAGCAGAATAGAAGAGAAAGAACCGAAGGAAATCACAAAATATAAAGACCTGCAAACAGAAGTAGAACAAATGTGGCAACAAAAGTGAAGATAGTACCAATAGATGTCTTGGGTGAGGTTCCAAAACATCTGGAGCACTATTTGAACACTATCAGCATTGACATAACCAAGTTTTATCCTGCCTCATTCAGGAGGCCAGTGAATGGTTCAGCCTAACACTTCACTGTGTGGCAAGTTAAGATACAGCAATTCCACAACCACACAACTTCTCAATCACTATAATAGGCGACTGGAAGGGGAGTGGGGGTTGTCTGCACCAGCTGAAACTTGCTAACAGGAGCTAGACAGACCCATTAGGGAAATAGCAAAGCACATTGGATGATTATGGAAATAATTGTTGCCACTTCAGGAAAACCCATGGCCTCACCTGTGAGCTGGAATGAGGAAAAAAAATACTGTATCATGTATGCATGTCCTCAAAGAATGGGTAGAAAACCATCGCCCAGCTGAAGCCAAGAGGACATATGGATGTGCCTGCTGAATTACTCGGCATGAAAGTAGCAGTACCTGCTTATTGTAATGAGACTTACTTCAAAGCCATTGGCAGTAAACAGCAGGATGGTGGAGGAAGCAATAAGCGCAGAGTTTTAATGATAGCAATAGCAATACCACCTAAGACTTATATACCGCTCCATAGTGCTTTACGGCACTCTCTGAGCAGTTTACAACTATTTAATCATGCTAAAGAAATACAAATAAAACTTGTTTAGTGGCCACTATTTGGACCAATAACTAGTTGTTAAGTGATTGCTAAGTGAAATGGTGACTGTCCTTACCATCTTACTTCAGCTTTCCTTGCTTTACAGACCTGTGAAGATAATAAACACAGGTATTGGTTGTAAGTTAGTTAGTTTCCATCATTGTTGTACATTCGAATATCACTAAACAAGGACTATGCTACTGTGATGATATAACTACACGAAAAACTGGGCAGTGATCTTGCAAATCTCCAGTAGACAATGTGAAGTCATGGTAACATCACTTTTCAGTCACATGTGGAAAAATTAATTACAGGGAGTCCTCAATTTACAACCATTTGCTTAGTGACCATTCAAAGTTACAATGGCACTAAAAAAAGTGACATGACTGGTTTCACACAACTACTATAGCATCCTCATCAGTGGTGGGTTGCTCCTGGTTCTGACCAGGTTCTATAGAACCGTTAGTAAAACTGGCGGGAGGCTCCGCCCACCTGGCACATCATCATTGATGATCTGCGCATGTGCAGAAGAGCGTGCGCGTGCAATCCTGCTGCAAACTGGTTGCAAAGGTAAATGGAACCCACCACTGATCCTCATGATGGTCATATGATCAAAATTTCGGTGCTTGACAAATGGCAACTATTTATGATAGTTGCACATTCCCAGGGTCATGTGATCACCATTTGTAATCTTCCCTGCTGGCTTCTGACATGCAGAGTCAATGATGGAAGCCAGATTCATTTAACAACTGCATAATTCAGTGAATATCTGCAGCAATTCACTTAACAACTATGGCAAAAAGGTTGTAAGATGGGACACAACTCACTTAACAACTGTCTTGCTTAGCAATGGAAATGTTAGGGTCCATTGTAGTTGTAAATCGAGGACTACATATAATCTTGTTCAATCCAGCTCCCCTATTCTCTGTTCATCTACTTTTCTCCCTTCTGTCATTTTCACCCTGCCCATATTGGGCCATTTCCTCCATACAATTTAGGCAAGGTCTGGCTTGAAGCCATATCATCCCCTTCAAAGATTACTCATTGACAACTAGTTTGGTCTAGTGATTAAGGCCTCAGGCTACAGACCTGGAGACATTGGGTTCTAGTTCCTTTCTCAGCCATGAAAGCCAACTGGGTGACTTTGGGCTGGTCACTCTCTCTCAGTTCAAGCCATCTCACGGAGTTATTTTTGTAGGGAAAACAGGAGGAAGAAGGTGTATTCAGGTGTGTTTGTGACCTTTAGTTATTTGTAAAAATAAATATGGGATACAAATAAATAAATAAAACTCCTTGATATTATGAGTCATGGCGGCACAGTGGTTAGAATGCAGTATTGCAGGCTAACTCTGTCAAAGTGGGGATAGACAAGGCGAACAGCAGAGCATGTTTGCAGAGTTCAAAGCCCATCTAGCCAGAAAGAGGGAAGGGGGAGGGCATAAATAACCCTCACTCTTGGGATCTGGAGTGCCACAACCTGCGGATCTGCACTCTCACACCCACTTATAGCACCCACTTGTCTTCTTTTATTCACACGCTGCAATTCCAAAGAAGACCATTACTTCCTGCCCCGCTCAACCCAAGAGGGCTGACTTCCAAGGGATGGACCCTGCAATTAGATAGACTTTCTTTTCTAGCAGGGCTACCCGATTCTGTAACAGCTTCGTTCCCTATACCATCCATCTGGTAAACTCGCAAGATTCGTTTTTTTCTCGCCATGTACATGTATACATCCGAACTAAACTGTTTTGTTTCTCTGTGTCATAGAATATATAGGTGGGCATATTCATTCTTTCTTTCCTTTCTTTCTTTCTTTCTTTCTTTCTTTCTTTCTCTTTCTTTCTCTTTCTCTCTCTCTCTCTCTCTCCCCCTTCCTTCCTTCCTTATTATTTATTTATTTATTTATTTTTAATGTAGTGTATATTGGGGGTGGTGACCTTTTGAGAGCTGTACACAACGAAATTTCATTTCAATGTACGCCAATTAGTGGACATTCAAAGTGACAACAAAGTTATTCTATCTATTCTATTGTCCCAAAGGTGCTTTTTTTCAGGAGGCAACTGGACTTTGCTTTTTCTTTTGAAGACTTTTCGCTTCTCATTCCATGAAACTTCTTGGTGGGACAATGGGGAATGGAAGGCATATCCTGTCAGAGCTGAAGAAGCTTTTTGGATGAGAAGCGAAACGTCTTCAAAAGAAAAAAACAGGAACGTCCAAGTTGCCTCCTGAAAAAGCACCTTTGGGACAATCATGACCTGGATGGCTGAGAATCTCTACGGACTTTTATCTACTCTATTCTATTTTTTTTTAAGTTTTGGCAATGACCTGTAAGGGTTAACACCCACAGACCCCTTCACCCCTTGACCACAACTCCACCCCCAAGGTATATAACCTCCATCCATGTGGCCCGGAGCCCAGTTCCAGATGACCACCTGTAAGAGATAGATATGCTGTAAATAAATATTGTTGATTCAACTAATGTATCCTGTGCTGGAGTTATTGGGCAAGATCCTCGAAAATAAGTAACAAGTTGAGAGGACTACCTGCCAATCCTCGCGGAAGTTAACATAGGCATTCTCCCCCATCTTTGGTGGGGGGAGGGGCGGCAGAGGAAAAGGTTTTTTTAATGTTCTGTTTGAACCCCCCCAAAAAAGGAGGGGTAGAAAATCTCTTCCCGGGTTCCCCCCCCTCACCCAAAGGGGGCGGTCCTAATTAAAACCGTGCTTGCGCGCGCCCCCGAAGTAAACCCGACCCGAGCCCGGAACTGGGGTGGTTGGGGAAGGGTGGGGGGGGGGGGTGAGGGAGAGAGGGGGGGCTGCTTTAATGGTATTTTAAATTGACAAGCGAACAATGATTTCCGTATCGGTATCTGTCAAAGGCGCGAGGAAAATCCTCCGCTGATAAGGCCCAACGCTTCCAATTAAGAGGGCCAGCGGAGCTTCAGCCAATAATGATTCCTGGGGAGGGGGCGGGCGCGCTGGAAGGTGCTCCCTCTCTCCCTCACATATATACACACACATATACACTGATTGCAAATTACTGACAAAGAAAGAGCCCCGCTGTATTGGCTGAGGAGAAAAACGGGCGGCTTTCCGGGGCCCCAGTAAAAGAAAAGCTCGTAATGAGGCCGCTCGCTCGCTCGCTGACGTCGCCACCTTCTCCCTTCTCTCCTCCTCCTCCTCTCTTCGTCTTCTCTTTTTTCTTCTTCTTCTTTCTTCTCCTTTTTCCTTCTCCTCCTCCTCCTTCTCCCCACCTTTCCCTCCCTGCCTAGAGCACTCTCCCTCCCTCCCGCACTCCTCTCGCCTCCCACTGGCTTTGAAGCGTGTTAAGGCACTTTCTTCGCCAATCTGATACATGAAGGACCACTAATTTGATGTCAAACTCCGGCGCGGGTCTCATCAATATTAGCGCCGAGGCGAGGCTTTAGTTAGGCGGCAGGCGCGCTCACGCCTTCGCGCTTTCCCGCTCGCGA
This sequence comes from Arizona elegans, assembly GCA_022577455.1. Taxonomy (NCBI): domain Eukaryota; kingdom Metazoa; phylum Chordata; class Lepidosauria; order Squamata; family Colubridae; genus Arizona; species Arizona elegans. The sequence goes on from JAKOOJ010000002.1 coordinate 124,780,287, forward strand.
ACGCGCGCGCGCTCCCGCGGCCCTCCGGGTCCCAGAGGCCTCAGGAAGGGACCCCGACCTCTCTCCCCCCCCGCCTCTGCCGTTCCCTCTGCCTCGTTCTCCTCCCTTCTTTTTAGGGCCAAGAGGCGGGAAGAAGGCAGAGCAGTTAAAGCCGTTTATTTACCTGATGCTGTACCGGCCAGGGTAGCGAAGGCCGCTCTTGCACCGTTACCCCGAATGAACTCCGCGGTCTTTAATGGGGCTGGAAGAGGGGGGCGGATGTTGAGGGCTGCGCGCCCGGGACCTGAGAGGAGGAAGAACAAGACTCACCTTGAAGCAGGCTGATGAGTTTTGGAAGTTTGAGCGGGTACAGCAGCTGTAGGCTTCCCTCCTTGCCGGGAATGATTGACCTCTTACACCAGGGGTGTCCAAACATGACTCCTTGAAGAGTGGTGGACTTCAACTCCCAGAATTCCCCAGCCAGCATGTGCTATAAATATGAGCAAGTTGCTGGCTGGGGAATTCTGGGAGTTGAAGTCCACCACTCTTCAAGGAGCCAAGTTTGGGCACCCCTGTCTTACTTACACTGTAGATGGGCCTAGGAAAATTAGCTTGGTGTTTCCCTCCTCCCTCCACCCCCATGTTTGGGATTACTTTATGTTTCTTCTTGCTGGGATTTGTGGGTGAAGGGGGTGAGTTCATTTTTTGTCTGGGGACTCTCTACTTGTTTGTCTTTTTTGCAGTTAATTAATCCGAAAGTATAGTTGACGCAATGGTGGGGAACAGGAGTGGTCCACTTTTCCCAGGGTTTCATTTCCTCTAAGTTAAAAAGTGATTCCTTCCCTCCCCCATTTTTAGTTTTAACATGTTATGAACTCAGGCTTAACCTGTTGTGCATGTGCAGCCACTTGCAGTTAAACACACAATCGGAGGATGCTTACAGTGTCTTTTCTAAAAGGCCTGAAATTCTGCTTGGTTGTGGAGAGGTGTGCCAGTATATCAAATTGCGTACAGTTGGAAGCATTTGTTTATTTTTCAAAATCAATACTCCTTAACGTAACTGTAAAGAAGTAATGACAGCAAAGATGGCAGAAAAACATTTGCAGTATTTTTTTTTCCCTACTTGCTGGGCTGCCATATTTTTTTCAGATTAATGTCTAGTTTTTAATAAACCCATTGAGATTAGAGAACTAACAACTTCCATCCATTCTCTTAGTTTTGGGAGTGGGGTGGCAGGAAAGGAGAAGGCCAGAGAAAATAGGTATATTAAATATCTGGGAGTATTCAGAACACTCACATGAAATTACTATATAGAATAATCAGAATATGTCCAAGTGGATTCAGTGAAATCTCCTAAATCACTGATTTTAAAATTGCAAACTCATCTTTATTTTATGGGACAGAATTAAAACAATCTTTGACTACCTCTTTCAAATCAATGGGATATTAATTTTGGCTGGAGTGAATCAAGTTATCTGTCTGTCCCACCTTTCATTTTTCCTCATCTCTTGATTTCTGAATCTTAGTTCTCTAGTTGCAGCCTTCTGTGACTTAACATTACCAAGAGTTGTTGGTTTTTAATTATTACATTAGTTGAAGTCTGGAGGACGTTACATTGAGGAACATATCTGCTTTTGAATATACTGCACTTCATCAGCATCTCAACATTTCTGAAGTCTCTTCAGAGTAACCCAGAATTTGTCAATGGGTGATGGAAGCTGTCCATTGAAAAGGAGGCATGAGGTTAAAGGGATAGGATGAGATGTGAAAAACCAGCCACAAATCCTAAAATATGAAAGAGTTTGCATGCCCTAAGCCAAGTCATAACCCTGTTGTGCAGATTCAGTCAGTGAAATCAGTTGATGGTTCAGTTTAGTCTATGAGCTCTGAAAATGGAGCTGAGTAAGCATAAACCCAGTTAACCCCGGACCAGCCTGACAAGCAAAGCATTCTGAGGGACCCTAGCCCTGTCTCAGCCAAAGCTACCTCACAAGGTTGTTGTGAATAGAAAAGGCCAAGTTGGGAGTTAAAGAAAACAAGAGTAAAATCCTTTGAACTCTTTGCAAGGAGAAGCAGGCAAAAAAAAAAAGTGGGAAAAGTATTCTTCAATTTTTTTCCCCCCCTTGAAGGTTCAGGCATGGTTCTTCTCTCTTACCCTCTTGGAGCCTTAAGGGATGCTGAAGTCACCTTCCTTTGCCTTGGTAAGGGAGAATCTTCTTTTAGCTCTTGGATCCAAGCTATCCCTTGCCCACCCTGACCTGGGCTACATCCCAGGGTGTGCTTTTCACCCTCCTGCCCCTTCTTCCTTGCCTGCTTGGCTGCCTGATGCAACCATTCTTTTCCTCTTTCATTTCAAAAGGACAAAAGTCTTGGTTTGCCCTGGAGTGGCTGCCAGGGGCAATGCTAGCCTCAGCTGCTCCATCAAAGCCAAGGGACTAACAGCACCTGACTGCGCTTAGCTTCCTTTCCCTGCGATGGTCATATCACATCAAGTGGGGCACATGTGATATTACAGCCATAACTTTAAGCATTTTGTTGCTATCTGCGGCTTGGAAGCTTCATGGCTGACTGGGGAGGAAATAGGCAAGTGGGGAGGAGGGATAGGGAGAGAAAGAGGGAGGGGGAAATACTATATATAGATATATAGATATAGATATACATGAACGCACACTGGCGGGCCTTCGCCCACTGATGTCAGATAATGGCCTATTATTGTTCTCCTTGATATGGCCAGTTTTAGAGGGAAGGAAGGAAGGAAGCTCTCTTCCTCTTTTCCTCCTGCTCTTCTCCTCCCGCCCCCAGCTTCCTCCCTCCCTCCCTCCCTCCATTTGAATTTCCAGATAACAGGCTTTGACTTCTGGCTGCACGTTTATGGGTCTTTTCATGTTATCAACTTAGCTCATAGCGTGGAACTAAAGAACACAGACTGCAAGTGACAGGCCGGCCAGTCAGCAAGGCAGGGCTGTCAGTATCTCTCATCCACTAATGATTTCCCTTTAGTCTATTTTCTGTCTCATTGGCCGTTTCCTTCAAAAACAAAATTGCTCATTTAAATTCTCCTGCCTGGGGCATTTTGGTCTTCAAATATTGTTGGAAAGTGAAAGGATTAGGCAAAATATGCTTTTTTAAAATGTTAATATATTTTCTGGTTCACTTTCTCCTCTGAGGCCAATTAGGAAATTTCTGCTGGCTGCATTAATGTCAAACTGACAACCTCGGCTATAATTACACCGCGCTTGAAACCTAACTTTCACTTGTGGGGGAGAGATGGCTGCGTCTGGCAGTGACATTGAATTCACTCTGCCAGCTTTTGATCATTTAATCATTGCTCGCTTTCTTTTCCTCTTTGCTAGCTTATTATTTCACCTTTTATTCTGGCGCTTGCAAAATGCAGTGTTGTCTTTCATGATTCACAGTTGCATTTTGCAAGGCTCATTAGTGCCATTGTTTCTTCAATTTGCTGTGCATGGGAACGGATGGTTCCTTCAAGAGCAGCAACCAGATGGAAGTTGTTTACCTACTCCATTTGCCACATACCATTGTACTTATTTGACTTTAAAAATACAGCCAGGCTTTGCACAGCGATGTGCGTGCTCTTGTTCACCTTTTCTTTTTTCTTTTTTCTTGCAGGAGGACAGGAGATGTAGAAGTAAAAGAAGACAACAAAACACAACTTTGTAGCTTTTGTCTTGCCCAGTGTGCGTCTGTCTGGGGTGCCCTGTTGGGTCCTAAAGGCTCTCTTGGCTGTGTTTACATCCAGATATAGCTGGACTGTTGTTATTGGGTGCTGCCATGGTGGTCTCTTCCTCCTCCTCCTTCTCTCTACATAGCTTTCTACAACTGTGTTGGTTAGCATGTACTTAGCATATTCAGATACCCCCCTCTATCCCTGTTCTAGAATAGGGGAGGTAGAGAAATCCAGGTTCATACTCAGATTAAAAGCGAGAAGGTAGTAGCAGAAATCCAGAGGAGTGGTTCCAACTGGGAACTTAATCTTGGCTCAGAGGCTTGGCCTTGTCAGCTAAAGGAAGTGCCCATCCAATTCAGAACCATCTCCTTGTACCCACTAATTGATTAGGATCACCATCATCCCATTTATCTCAGAGATGCTCGGTCACATTGGGTATCTATCGAAAATTAGGAGCCTGGCTTTGCTTCAGGCATCGAAATAGCAAGATCCTTTTCACAAGGAAGATTGATCCCTGACTAAATAGAAGTACTTTCATGTTTTGACACCTTTATAATCCTGCTTGAAAACCAGTTTCAATCTAACTCAGTGGTTCCCAACGTGGGGCCCACGCCCCACAGGGGGGCAATTTGATTTTTAATGGGGGCAATTTGGAACCTTGTTTAAACCAAGTTAATGGCCTTTTAGGCTTCCTCTGCATGAGTAGGAGTTCACTTTTTGAATAGTAAGAATTATATGTGGGGGTGGGATCAGTATTTTAGAGATGTGTGGCCAAAAAAAGTTTAGGAACTACTGATCTAACTGAAAAGGAACCCTGTGCCCTGGATTGGGTTAATAAGGTTATAGCTGAATCTCACTGAATTGCACAATCAGGAGTGGTGATTCAGTTGAAGACAATTGGCTGAAAAAGACCCTCTGCCATAGAAATGAATGTTATTCTCATCAAGAAAAGTCCAGACCTCTGCTTATTCAAAGGATATGAGATTGATCAAGATTTAGGGATTTATTTATATTTATTTATTCATTAGATTTATATTCCACCTTTCTACTCGTATGAATACCAAAGGAGGCTAACCATCATCCTTACTTTAATACTCATTTGGATAACCTTTTCCAACTTAATCCCTTTTTTATAATTTGAACCACAAGACTCATTAGCATTCTAATGTATGGTTGTGAAATTGTGGTCCATAACATCTGGAAGTTGCAAATTTGGGCAGCAGGATTGTCCTGAAGCCCTGGGTTGGTAATTATAATGAATGAGCCAGGGCCTCACTCCTCCTTCCCTGGATTGGGACCATAGCTAGGGCTTGGATTTCACCCACATCATTAGTGTGAAAATTATTTTCTTCCTTTTGATCCTATAGGAGAAAAGGAATGGCAATTTTCCCAAAGAGGGTCAGAATCCCAACTCAACTATACCAATCCAATTCAACTATGAACAATGAGAAGGACTGAATAGATGAGATGAGTAAATATTAATTTTTGGCCAGTAAAATAGCTGGAAGAGCAAAGGAAACATTTCATTCATAAGCTAAATCTAGAACCTGGATTCTTCATCCCCTGAAATAAATAAAATATCAATCATTATTGATGGTGGAAGAAACATGGCATGGAAGAAACATTTCCCAAGTAATCATCATCAATGCATGTTCGAGAAAAGGCACCGGTCCATGAGGGAGGTGGGTGGGGGGATTTCAGCCCCTAAAATTGGATGTGGGCACTTTCTTTGTTGCTGTTCCTGCAAACTGAATTACAAGAAAGCTGGAATGTTTTAGCCACTTGGCGGCCAGATGGACCATTCTAGATGTATCAAAGTGAAAACCAGACAGTGAATTACATAGGAGAAGTCAATGTTCTTCAAACAGGTGGTATCTTTTATTTATTTCAAAGCCCTTACCTGTGGAAGCTGCAAACACTAAGGTGAGCTTCTCAACCACTGGTTGGTGTGCTTCTCTAGCCTTGATGCTTTCTAAAGGTAGCCCCTCACTATCCCAGACCAACAGATCCAGTGGTACCAAAAAAGTGGTACCAGGAACCTCTTTGTTAGAGATTATTGGACTTTTAACTTAACTGTTCCCGATAGCAGGGTAAGAACAGTCTTTAGTTTTATGGTAAAGATTTGCTTGAGTTGTGTTGAACCCTTTAAAATAGACAGAGACACCTGATGATAACTAAAGCACACATTTAATATTTTGAAGGGGCCAAGGCAATAAGGTAGGTAAAGCACATGTAGGAAAAGGTATGTTTAGGGGAATGTTAAGTACAGTATTAGATTTTTAAATGGGATATGCTTGTTTTAGGGTTTAAACTACAGTTTTTGTCCATTTCCACATCTTATAATAACAGGAAAGTCTGTCATAGCTTTTCAGCATTCATTGTCAGAAAGATCTCCAAAAGTCAGTCTGCCAATTTCTGGCTTAAAAGAAGTACTAGAAATTTTTCTCTTTTATCAATGGCAGGAGTAATGAGCAGGTATAAGCCACTTTTGAGTATTATCTGATTATTTTCCAAATGGACTATCATTCAGAGGATCAGGATGTCAAAAATGTAATTCCAAAATTAATTCCTAGTTAAAAGAAATCCCACTGAAAATAATGGCAGAAATACCTGCCTGAGAATTAGAGGTCTCCTTAGGAGTTATTGTAAACCAATGTCAGTATTTCTTTCTTTATTTTAATAGAGCTTATCGAATACAACTTGTTTCAAGCCCACCTGTCCTGGTTGATTGGGTTTTTCAATAGTTGTCTTCTTGTAAACCTTTTTCAGTCCAAAGCCACCAAATGTGTTGGACTTAAATCCCATTTCTCCAGTCTTGGAAAAGCCCAGTTTGGGAAAGGCTGAGTTAATCATCCTTCCTTGCTTAGAAGAGATATAGCTTGTTTGTTTATATTGTATTTATATAATTTTATAGCTGCCCATCTCATACAAGTGACTTGATTAAAAAACCTCACAAGCATCACATCCCTGGTGGCTGAATTTACTATTAAACAGCCATACTAGCTAAGGTCATTTCCACTATGGTCAAATGCTCTTTCTTACTACCTCTGATTTTTTGAAGACTCATCCAAGTTTGTTTTTTCCTAGAGACCAAAAGAAGGATGCTGCATTTAGGATGTAAGAGATGGGTTAGATTAGGAAACATCCATGGTTGCTACCGTTCCTTTCCTTCAATAAATGGATGCTTCAGGTCAGAGATGGAACTCTGGTCCCAAAGACAAGGTCACACTGTTTCCTCCTAATAAGAACCAGTGCAAGTTCATCTCATCCATCTTAGTTTAGAATTTCTGTGTCTCAAATCCTGGAAGTTAATGACTATTCCAAGGTTGTAGGCTAGACTGGAAGAACTAGACCTTTCCTGGAAGAAGCAAATGACTTTGGTGCTGTCATCCAGATATTTAAGTGGGCCTGTCTAAGAAGTTATCAGAAGTCAAGTGTGTCTGGAAGGCAACTGTTTTTCCTGCTTGATGGAATCAATGATACTTTACTGAACTGTCTGTTTTTTTTGAAAGTAAAGAGGAGAAAAGGGTGATGAGGAAAGAGGAAAATGGAAGCTGCTTCCATTGAATCCAGCTTTTCATCCAACCATCTACAGAAGATGCTAGAGATGGAGCCCAAACTGCTCTTGAAATATGTTCTCTAACTTTGAAGCTTGCTTTTTGATAGATTTGTGATGCACAATAGGACTGTGGTGCACAATGCTCCTGAGAGCCCTCACCCTGAGAAATTGGCTCTTCAAAAGTGAGGCTTCTTGATGTTCTGGACATCAATGTTCTTCAACCACTTGATGTTCTTCAAGTGGTTTTAGAAAAGAATGTCCATAGGCCTGAGTTCATTAAAAGGCTGCTGTTGAATGAACAGTGATCTAGTCCATCCAAAATCTATTTTACAGCCCGGTACTAAATCAGCCCACCAGATTTCTGGGATTTTTTTTTTAAACTCCCCAACTTCCATCTCTGCCTCATACTTAAGCCAGAGTCCATCCATGTCACATCCAGCCCAAGATTCCTGCAACAAGGGAAAAATCTTCTCCCTTGGTCTCAAGGCAGAAGTGCTTAGGGGGTCTCCTGAGCCCAGGGTGAAAGCTGAGGACCGAGTCTTCCCCTGAACAGGGAGAAGCAGGAGGTGGGGAACAAACGGCTCCCATTTCTCAACCTTCTGGAAAAGAAAGTCCCTCCCCATGAATGAAAGTGTTTGAACGTTCCACACTCCCTCTCCCACCCCACCTCCCCATCCCCAGCTGAGAAAGGAGGAAGCGGGTCCTTCCTAAGGCTGCAGGTGCGAAGCTCCCTCCCTCCCTTCCTTCTTTCCTTCCTTCTCCAGCAAATGATATTTACTTAACTATAGCTGACAGCGCTTAAGAAGGCGGCTCCCGTCCGCTGTAGGACCGGATCTCTTCTCCTTTCGCCTGTCAGTTTCGAAGGCAATCGTTGTAATAACCGCGGGATCACTTGAAATGTGGTTAAAGCTACGGTGGACAAAATCAATCTGCCATGTGCTGGCTCGGGAGGAAATCACTTGCAGAATTTGACAATACCCTTCAGCAATCCTTAATCGCATCTCCAGTTTTTCTTTGCCCATTTTCCGTTCTTTCCCCCCCCCCCCACCCTTTCTTTTTCTTCCTCCTCTCATCCTCCCACCGCCCCCCCGCATACGCGTCCTTCTTTCCTTCGATATAAATATATACATATATATTTTTTTTTCCTGGTTATCTTTTCGCTTGGACTTCAGGTAATCTGAAATGGCATTGACCCTTCTCATCCTTCCGATTACCTTTCTGAAGCATGAACTTGGGATAAAATCACACATCAGAAAATTCACTCTAATTATTTTGCAATGCCATCAGCACAAATCAATCAAGCCGGAGAAGGCAGTAGTGGAATCTTCCTCCCAGCCACGAAGGCGGCCAGCAGCGGCCCGCCTGACTGACAGTTTTGGTAATTAAGTGATTGTACAGACCTCTCCAACTGTTCTAACAACCTTGTCAGGGCCTGTCTGCGGACGGAACAAGCTGAAATCAATGTGCTTTCTGCTCTCTGAGCATTTCTGATCGTGTACTCTGGACTTGCAATTGGGAACAGAGAGGAGCAAGATTAAATACAAAAATCTGATTTTTCATTAAAAAAAAATATCCCTCTACACACCGCGGAAGGAGTACAGAGACTTCAGTTTAATTGGGGGAAGAAAAGTAGGAGGAAAAGTTAACTTTTGCGGGGGGAGGGGGTTTGTAGAAAAAGAAAGAGCCCATAAAGGTAAAAGCGATTTTCTACTCTGAGAACCCATCCCTACTTAAAAAAAAAGAAAAAGTTAAGCATCTGTCCAGGCTTACTCCCAATCTGTTCTCCTGGCTTTTTCCTCTGGAAATGTGCCCGGGGCTGGGCGTTAGACCCGGGCGCAAACTTTATTTTGAGGGAAGGTTAGAGATAAATGGGTGCATAAATTGGTAAAAAACCCACCCATCAGTCTCAGGATGGGATCCGTGGCCGGACAAAGCCTGGCTTGTAAACTCCAGCCCTGCGGAACCCCGGAGGAGACTCAGCCTCCTCCTTCTCCCACCCACCCCAGTTCCTCCTCCCTCGCCTCCCCCTCCCCCCCACGCTTTCCTCGTTTGTTTCCACTCATCGAAACATTTCTGTATCTCTTCTCGAAAAGGCGGCAGTGACTCGGCGGAGCCGTCTCTTTTCGCCGGCCGGATTATCGGAAAGAAGCTGTTGGCAGAGTGTAAATGTCAAACAGCCGCTTTTAATAAAAGGGATGCGCGCTCCGAGTTACATTTCAGGGCAGCCAAAGCGCCTTCTCCCGCGCTCCCCTCCCTCCCTCCCTCCCTCCCTCAGCCGCTCCGCCAGCAGCACCGCCTGACCTCCTTTCCGGGGGCTGCAGCTTCTGGGTCCTCTTTCCTCCCCTCCTCAAAATCCCACCCGAATTTCGCCCGGGGGGAGAAAAGAAAGGAGACTAAGAAGACGCGCCCACCACCTGCCTGCCGCTTGGGCAAACGAACCCCTGCTTCCCCTCGGGCTTTTCTCCCCCGGCCAGGTGGCGGCCTGCAACCCGGAGGAGCAGACAGCCGGGAGGCAGATTTCGGGGTCCTTTCAGTGCACCCCGTTGCCGTCAGTCCGGAATAGAGGCCGGGAACTGTCCGAAAGTGGCGTAGCTTGACCGGGGTTGTAAAAGCGACCTGTGCGACCAACTTGATCCGAACATGGGACTTTTTTGGGGGTGGGAGTGGGTGGGTGGGGAAATCCCTGACATTTTTATCATACATTAGAATTATTATGTGTGTTCCTGTTAAGAAGGACTTCGCCGGGTTGCTCTTTTGTCGCTCCTAAAAAGTGGCAGGCCTCGCTTAGGCCTCCTCTAGGGACTCGCCTCCATATTCTCCATTCTCTGTTCAATCGCCTGTTTTGTCGACGCATTGAACGCCGGGATACGGAAAGTACGTCGCTTCTATTCAAAACGACCAACTGCTTAAAAAGTAAATGCTGGTAGTGTCATTTGGAGTGTGGTGGGTCGGCGAAACTGATGAACCGGTCGGGCTTGGTGAGCCCTTTTGATTCCCTGCTCAACACCAGGGTGCCCTCTGATCTGCTGGGCTGTGGGAAAGGCCAGTTGAGTAGCACCAATTGCGCTGACCGCAGGGGAGCCAGACGGAAGGTCCCGGAGATATAATCCATCGATGGGGCAGGGAAGTCAGCCTGGGTTTTTGGATTTAAAAGGGCTGCTTCCTTAGAGGAAAATGTCACTCCTAATTATTGCGAAGGCCTTTCTCTTAGCGTTCCAATATTGTTACTATCCTCAGAAATGTTGTGGGAGGTAGGAAACTGGAAGGAGTCACCGCTTTCTTAGCAGATCTAGTGTGCTTGAATCTTGCTTCTCCTCTGCTTTCATCTCTCAGATACATGGATCTCTTCCCAAACCTTTTGGCTTCCTTGAGTCTTCTTCCCAAATTTTGGTGCCTTCACATGGAGGGGATCACTGGGTCTCTCCCAAACAAGGTTAGTGGAGGCCATCATTTCCCAACCAACCTCCACTCATAACCCACGTCTCACTACTGACCTTGTAGGGTAGCCTCAGACGACCCTAAGTTGAGCAAGCTCCCCTTCAGAAGCCAAGAGTTTCTCCCTTGTCCCTTTGCCGTGACATCATGACAAAACATCTTTGCAATGCTTCCTGCCTCCAACGCTGAAGCCTGAAAGCCAGTTAATTGTTGCTCTCAGTGAAGACCTAGAACTAAGGCATTTCCAGACACTTATAACACTTAATCAGTGGAACAACTTGCCTCCAGAAGTTGTGGGTGCTCCAGCATTTGTCTGAAATAGTATAGGGTTTCCTGCTTGAGCAGGAAGGGACCCCAAGGTCCCTTCCAACACTGTTATTCTGTTGACACCCTTCTCATAATATGAACTGGAAAAACAGCCCAAGCCAGATGATGTCAACATACAGTAAATGGGAAGAATGATGGACCCCATATATATCTAAACCACCATTCGTTGGGATGTAGTCCTTTTGAACTCAAGGGGGCCTACTTCCGAGTGAAGGCAGGGAAAAAGCATGGGTAGGAAATGCAACTACAGGCAATAACACTCTTCTCCCACCCACCCCACCAATCCCATTTTAATGCATCAAACTTTGACTCAATTTATCTCTATTTGATGGAGATAATGCGAGCCCTGGTTTCACCTTTCTGGAATTTAGGGAAGACCCTCCTCCAAAGACTGGACAGCTTTGAAAATGTTCATAGCCCAGCCCTAAGCTCATCATTGGGAGATGGAAAGAAGACTCCAACTGGACTGGTGCCAGGATGAAGGGACTGCCCCTCACCATGGATGTCCATGCAATTAATAATGATTCTTGGTAACTAGATTCCCTGATTACACTGAATTTCTGTTTGACGGGTCCCAAAGATCTGTTCTGGGTGGATACTCTCCACTATTGATGGCAAAACTCTGATGGAGTCCTAGTTTCCCATGGGATGCTTTGTCCTTCACTGGGGATCGATTGCCATTCATTGTCTCATTGCCATTCTCTTTGTTGGCCTTTGAGTTGGCAGTAATGCTTGGCAAAGACCCTCCCATGTTGGCTCAGTTCCCACGTTCTGCAGGCCTGTTTTTTCCTTCGGCTGGGGGGGGGGTTGGGGGCAGGGGGAGAGGCGGACCAGCGATTCCCTCCACCTCAGTGTCTCGTTGACCTCGGTCAACACCAATCGGGCAAGAATCGATTGGCTCAACCTCAGTCCCTCATCCCGTCATCGACCCTGACAGTTCGATAGCATGATGCTCCAACTGGTAGCATTCAATTTGTTCCAGTTACTATTCCCGGTTTAATAAAGTGATTGATTAGCGCTCAAAGTGCAGTTTTAATTAGCTTTTTGTTAATTAACGTTGGGCCAAGATAGCTCTCTCTCTCTCTGCTTTTCCCTCTTCCTCCTGCTTTCTGCCGCCTCCTCTGTTTATCCAGGCAGACATCTAACAGGAAGGAGTGATAACTGAGAGAAGACTTTATGACCAGCAAATCGGTAGAGTGTTCCGGGATGAGCAGAGCGTCCCCTAGGAGAGCATCCCCTCGTCTTCCCGGCAGGCAGGCCAAGTTAGGCACGCTTGGCTGGAAGAGGAGCTCCCACTAGGCAAAATAAGCAGACGCTCTGGGCAGCTCTGTGTATTCCCCAAGTCAAGGCGTATGTGAATATCCATGGACATTTGTTATCTCTTGAAGATCGGCTTCCTTCTGTCCTTAGCAGCCCAAGCAAAATCTAGCAAATGTCCTGATAGGCGATGGGGCGGCCGTCTCAGCTGGATGAATGGACTTTTTAAAGGGTCCCTTCAGCTTCCACAGGATCAGCCCTTTGTGTGCCGGAGGGAAAAGGCTTCCTGGAGAAAAGTTGGGAAAAGGACAAATAAAGCAAGGAGCCCTGAAAGGGGACACCCCCCCCCCCCATAGATTGCGCGTCTAATATGAAGGAAACTATGCACAGATTGGACCACATATTTCCTGTGCCCCGGGAAATCCTACACGGTGCTAAATTAGGATACTGTCAGTCTTTTACCTAAGGCTGATGAGGAACCCCGTCAGAGGACCCCCTAAACGAGGAGATATGGTTTTCCTTCCATTCTTAAATCTACTAGATAGAAACAAAGAAAAGTTTTGACTGTTGGGTTTTGCTGGCATTTAAGTACCGAGTCTAACATGCAATTAAGAGTTTTCCTCGTAAAAACGTGTCGGGCAAAGGTTCGAAATTGGCTTCTCGTTTAAGTGCTTTGATTAGCAAACCGTCCCAAGAAAGGAGCCACAGCTAAGAACAGCTATTATGCATGGATGCTGCCTGGTGGTGATCTATCCATGAGCAAACTTCAGAGAGGAAAAACTTAGGAAGGTTTATAATTGTTTGAACAGTTCCTAAAGGAAAAAAAAGCATGCTCCCCCCTCTCCTTCCAATCCACAGCTTGTAGAAATGTATGGGTTAGAAACTTTTGGCTGAAAAATCAGAGAACTGGAATTATCTAAGAGCTCATTTAACTAACATCCACATTGTTTTTCCCTACTTGGTATCCTCTAAATCTGCTAGGCTATAATTTCCATAATACATTAGAGTTATATGGAAGACACTGGGTTAGGGAAAGGCAATTTACACAATCTGGAACACATTGTGTCACAGTGAGTAGGGATTGCTCTATGTGGCTGAAATCCAAAAGTCATCCCTCCAACCTCATCTAAATAATTACCGGTAACATATATTAATTTATTTCCAATAAATTAATAATAAATAAATTAATTAATTAATAATTAATAATTTTCCAATAAATTAATAGGAATTAATCAACTGATTAATTCCTGATCCTGTATGTGATGGATCTCCATCAAGACACTCAAGTTTCAAACTAGGATCTTTCTTACTCTCTCTCAGTCCTTGGAAGAAGGGACAATCACAAACCACTTCCAAAAATGCTGTCAAGGAATTCTGGAGCCCACCTGATTTGCAACACACACACACACACACTTTGGGAAAAGATGAATTAAAACTAATTGAATGGGTATCTTACATTAAAGCAATGGTGAGGACTGTTTTTATGACCACATTCGTTTAAGTATCACACATGGAATAAAATCTACACTGAAATCAGAATCTTTCACCTAGAATCTTTTGAAGGAATTCATATTCATATTGGATCCTACCCAAAATAAGTTCCTGGGTCCCACCCCCATTTTTTTAAACCACCGTTAATAATAAAAAGCCAGGTCCAAAAAGTTTTTGCCTAATGGCAAATAAGTTCACACAGGCAGGGTTTGAAAATTGTTATTAATCAACAATGTAGCTAACATGAATATTGGACAATTTGTCCTATAGAATGTACTCAAAACATTCTATAACAGCGGGTTATGGAACTCAGTGCCAGGCAAAAACTTTTGGCTGTCCAAAAAGGGACAATAGCCAAAAGAATAAATAATTTTGATTCTGCTTATTGTCTTGGATATCCAGAAGTTCTTGGGAACATGACAATATTTTGTGATTTTTGAGCCGGTTTAATATAGATATGCCTCTCATCAGGATTTTAAAATATGCATTGAGAAATTTGCCTCCTATTTAAATTTTCTTGAAACTCACAAAGATTGTGAAATGCTGATTTAAAAGCAGACGCTTTTGTTTCTTTGCTAGACATATTTAACTACTGGGGCGGTGTGGCGGGGGAAGAGGCTTTAAAAGTACCTCTTCGTAGTCAGATCTAGAGCTTTCTGAAGACAATAGAGGCCTCTATTGTCGCCGCCTTGTGGCAAAATGTGTAATTGCGGCTTTCCAATTTGGACGGCGGTTCCCAAAACTTTTATTTTAAAAAGAGGAGACGCAGCAGCCACATATTATTACCGTACGTGCCCGGAGCTCTCGTTAAAAATCGCTTTCCTTTCCAACACTTGTTTCTTGTTATTCTAAGAATAATTTTTGAAATCATTACTTTAGAAAAAATAATGTCTGTTAAGAGGATTTATAGAGTTGGATAAAGACTGGTCTCTATTTTTCTTGGGATATAGGACTCGGTTTGACATAAGGAGCATAGTAAGTTTCACGATTGAATGGTATGCATTGTGCAAATTTGAAAGTAAAAGCTCAAGGAAAGCATTTCCTGTTAGCGAGTGTATATTGCAAAAAAAAAAGGGGGGGCGTGTAGGATTATCACAAGGTGTGTTTAAATAGGGGAAGCAACTTTATTTGCTCCAACAGAATTCTCTCTTCCTGAGCATGTTTAAGTTGCAATCTTGTGCACAGTTGCCTGAGAGAGAATTTAATGGATGTTAGTTCTGAATCAGCATACCTGGGATTGTGTAATTGGCACAAATGACCAAGAATGAAATTAGACCATTGATCATATTTTTCTCTACAGTAAATAAACTAGAGAACTAGGTTAATCCAAATTTGGGAGGGAAGAGTGAACAGTGGGGGTTCTCCTTTAGCTACAAGCACTGGAGATGGAGGTTCAGATTTGGATATAAATAGCAAAACTTCCTTGGCTGCCTGTGGTGTCCAGTAATTATCCTAAAAAGGGGAAACAAAGAAACAAATAAGCGAACAAACCACAGAGTGAACCCACAAGATTATATTCACAATAACCCCAGGCACAAACAAAATGATGAGCTCTATAGCCGTCTGCATCCACAAATGTACGTAAATCACTAGTTTATTCAATCTTAATATTTTTTCACTCTCCCCACCCCCTACTTTCTCCTATCGGGAGGTAAATGAATGTGAAAAGCACACAAATGCCACGTAAGGTTTTGTGATAAATAAAGATTTTGGATAGCAGTTCCCAAAATGTCCACCAAACCCCATATCCGGTTGAAACAATGTCGACGTCTTCTCCTAAATAAGCCATATCCACTCCCTGAGCTCTGAATTATACCGCCCGCGTTGTGTTCAGAGAGAAATACGAAACAAAACCTGTGTTTCAAATCTGTCCCGCGTTGCCATCAAGGGATGGTAAATTTGGCCTGACTACAAGCAAACCCATTGCTCCTCAGAAGACCAGAGATCCCAAATGTTGGCATCTCTTCTGGAGGAAGTGCTGCCTTCTGAAGGATCCTGTTTTGAACTTTTCAGTTGCAAACTTTCCCTTTGAAGCATTTTAAAAGTTCTCCCCAATAAAACGTCCACCTCCATAAATATTTCAGCAGGGATAAAGTGGGCAGCTTTTAAAGATGCTTATTTCTCCAATTCCCTCTCTATTCGTTTTGCGGACGCTCCCATCCTGAAGGAGGTATTTTATATGTCAACATTTCTAATATCTTCAGAGTCTGAAAGGCAAATCGCCTGTGAATTTTTTAGAGCAGACTTTTAAAACAAACGCAGAGAGAGAAATAGATGGCAGACCAATCTCTGCTTTTCTCAATTGAATTACATTCCCTTCTTGCCTGTTTCTTTCTTTATTTTCCAAAAAGAAAATGTTTATACCCAGGCAATGAATACTTCAAAGAATTTAGTTCTGAAGGGATAGTACTGAACGGGTTTAAATACATTTCAATTTGGACCAACGGGGAAAGGAAAATACCGCATAGCCTACGTTGGAAATACAGAACATCGTTATCTATCCCTTACTTGGAAAAATATTTTCGGAGGGAAATCGATCCACAATAGCAAGTGTGTTGGCATAGATCTTTCAGGGTTGAAAAGAGGAAAGGGTAAAAAGACTCACGCTCTTCTAGCCAAATTGCAATTCTCTGCCTCTCTCCCTTTCCCAATAACTTCCGCCCTTTCTCTTTTTTTATTCATTTTAAAAGGGTAAAGGTCTGAATTTTACCACTTGCTTGTCCTTGGCAAAATACCACCAAAGGGGCAACAATGTCGAACTTCCCGGCGGCTCCCCGCCGCAGCCAGCAATTCACACACTATAATGCCAAGCCTCTCTCAGCTTGGCCCGTGATAGGAGAGGGTCATTGGGGGAGAACACGGGGGCGCAAGCTATATGGAGGCGCCGACACAGGGCGCAATGGGGCTCAACGAGCAGCTAGAAGTCGTCCGAAGTCGGCTTTGCCTTGACAGCCGGCTGATGAGAAAACCTCCCCAGATCCGTTTCGAATAATTCAGGTATTATTTTGCTTCTTTCCTAGGCTGACTTGTCTTTTCCTTTTCTCTGGTCTTCCCTTCTTCCAACGCACAGACATACCACCGCCAACCCAAGGAATGTCAGAAGAATATTTTAAACCGACCGGGGTCCCTTGAAACTTCATCGATTTCCCCCTCCCCACTTCTCCCAAATCTTGACCTACTTACCTACCTACCTACCGGCCTTGAGAAACTTCCGAGTTCATTCTTTTCACTTGCAAAAGAGGCAGGTGCCAAACTCTACTTCTGTCCAACTCCTTGAAATTATATTCTCATTTATTATTATTTTTTTTAAAAAATGAAAATATACATTTTCCTCCCCTCACACAATCCCTATCTATTAAATGTTCAATTCGCACTACGTATCTAATTTTAGACGAATAGATTTCGTCCGGTTCTTTCTGGAACCGAAAGGTTTTTAAACGTTGCGCGGGGAGGAAAGAAAAGGACCAGAGACTGGAGGAAATAAAGGCAGGCGGTGAGAAAGGGATACAAGCGATTTCCTTGCAGGAACATTCGCTTTTCCCTTCGATTCCTCGGTTCCCTTTTTTTTTTTTTAAAGGCGTAATTCGGAGTAAAAGACAACTCGCCGAACTTTGAATCATTCATTAGCACCTTATAATTGCTCCGCTAATTAGGTTGACGGTACTTAATCAGGAGGAGCAATACGGCGTCTTGTCACTGGCACTTCCCATTACCCTGACATTCAACAAGGGACAGGTTCGAACCGCCGCGGCTTCTTAGAGACAGAGGAACGCAAGCTGAGATCCATCCGTGCTTTCTCCCGAAGTGCGCGCCGTGTCGGCCCTAACTGGGTCGGTTGCAAATAAAGAGGCGCTGGGAATAGCAGCCGGGCAAAGGCATGCCAAGAACGGGAGGAGAAGGAGGTGTGTGCGTGTGTTGGAGATGGATGGATGGATGGATGGATGGTTGAAACCACGCTCTGGATGAAGACTCAGAGCCGGTGGTTGCAGCTAAGCCACAGACTAAAGTCGCATGCAGGAAGAAGTGGCCCCATCTTGGCCACTGCCGTCTCCCACCTCTCTTAAAGTCTTCTCCAAATAAATAGGGCCGGTTCTAGACAGAGATTTCCCTTCACTCTCACAGGAGCCCCTTCCTTTCCATTCCCCCGTCCCTTAGGAAAGGAAGCCAAGGCGTTTTCCCCCAATTGGCTCCAAGGGATGTTTTGCCCGACCCCGCTCTTATTTCCTTCGTTCTTCGATGAAGTTGGGTCGCTTCTCTGGCCTAGGACTGCGGTGACAAACGTTTCTGGTCTTCCGAAGGATATAATGGGAGGAAGCCCTAAAATAACTCTGCATTTTAACTTATGAGGAAAGAGATCGGTTGCAGTATATTACTTTTGTAGCGATCTCGTATACGCAAGACTTCACAACTGGAAATCTCGCATACTTTCTTTCTTACACGCAAATATTTTCTTTCTTTCTTTCTTTTCTTTCTTTTCTTTCCTTCCTTCCTTCTTCCTTCCTTCCTTCTTCCTTCCTTCCTTCCTTCCTCCTCCTCCTCCTCCTCCTCTTCTTCCTTCCTTCCTTCCTTCCTTCCTTCCTTTCTTTCTTTCTTTCTCTTTTTCTCCCCCTACCTTGATTTCTGCTACCAAACTGATGACTATTGACAGGCCAGAGATGATGATGATGATGATGATGATGATGATGATAATAATAATAATAATAATAATAATAATAACCACCCGTTTATATTCGGATACAACAATGGGGAAGGGAAGAGAGGGAGGAATCCTAAAGGTTCTAAAAAAGAACAGTCCCAGTCCCGAACCTGACAAGCCCCCCCCTCCGCCCCCCGTTCTCCCTCTTCCCTTCCCTTCCCCTTCCCTTCCCCTCCCCGCGCCTTCTCTCCTCTTCCTTCCTTCTTCTCATTGGCTGCCAACCGCCGAGCGTCAAGTTCGGCCGCCGCGTCCGCCAATAAGAGGCCGTTACTCGACGGCGGCCTTAAATAAAACAAACAAATAAATAAATAAGGAATATTTTTAAAATGGGGGGAAAATCCCGAGCCTTAAAGAGGTTTGATAAAGAGCGGCGAGCAGGCGAGCGGCGAAGAGCCGTGACGTCACGGGTGGAATCGCAGGAACCCGAGAGGAGCCGCTCGCCCTAGCGAGAACCGGGCAGCGGCCGAGCCTCCTTCGCCTCCTCCATCCATCCATCTTCCTCCTCCTCCTCCTCCTCCTCCTCGCGTTGCTCCGCCACGCCTCAACTTTCCAAGAAAGTTCAAGAACTGCTGGGCGGCGGGGCGGGAGCAGGGAGAGCGATCGGCGTTAAGCAGCGGTGCCTCCTTGGCTGGGCGAGCGAAGCCTCCGCCGGAGAGCCCCAACAGCCTCTTCCCGCCGCTTCCCCGGCCGGCGGCTCATCCAGGCGATGCCGGCTCTTCTGCCCGAGCGGCGCGGGCGTCCTGAACAATAAGCGGAGCACGTGTGGCCGGAGGAAAGAGAGCGAGCGAGCCAACCGGGTGGCGCGGCGGATCCGGCGTCTTCCTCCCGAATCGGTTCCCGGCTGCCCTCCTCCTCCTCCTCCTCCTGCTTCGGCGGCTTTCTCCTGCTGGCTCTCTCTCTCTTTTTTTCCCCCCTTCCCCCGTGCGTGCGCTTGGTGCCTGTGCGCGTCTCGTCGTCGTCCGCCTCGGTCTCTCTCCCTTCCTCCCTCCCTCCTTCCCTCCCTCCCTCCTTCCTTCTTTCCTTCCCTCCCTCCCTCCCCATTTAAATTTTGATCGAAGAGGTTCGCTTCGTCCATAATTGATCCGATTTGGTTGGTGGTTCGCGTTTTAATCGTCGATCGATCGCCTTAGAGCCAGCCAGCACCTTCCTTTCCCCCCCTTTCCCCCCCACCGCCACCCCCCCAAAAAAAACCAAACCCCAGTCCGCGCAAGAGAACGACGGGAAGGAAAAGGGGATGAAGGCGCTTCTTTGAACGGCCACCATGGAAGGATCTAGCACTTCCAGTTTTGGAATAGACACGATTTTGTCTAATCCCAGGTCCGGCAGCCCGGTTATGATGAACGGGGACTTTCGGACGGCCCATGGCGAGGCCAGGGCGGCGGATTTTCTCAACCAGGCCACTCCGTCCCCTTGTTCGGAAATAGACACGGTGGGCACGACTCCCTCCTCGCCTATCTCGGTCACCGCCGAGCACCCCGAGCAGCATTTGGCGCAAGATGGCCTGTCGCCTCAGCATCACCATCTTCACCACGGCCAACATCCAGAGCAGCAACAGCCAAAAAGTTTGCAGCCGTCGCCCCAGCAGCAGCAGCAGCAATTGGGTTCCTGTAGCTCTGCCCCCAGGACTTCCACGTCGTCTTTTTTAATTAAAGACATTTTGGGAGATAGCAAACCGCTGGCCGCGTGCGCCCCTTACAGCACCAGCGTCTCCTCTCCCCATCCCAACCCCAAACAAGAGAGCAACTCGGTCAACGAAAGTTTCAGGCCAAAACTGGAGCAGGACGACAACAGAACCAAACTGGACAAACGCGACGATACCCAGAATGAGCTGAAATGCCACGGTGAGTGGGGACGGCGGGGCTTCGAAACGATGACGAGCGTTCCGGTTTTCGAAACTGTTGCGAGGGTTCCATTGTTTACGTTTCGGACCTTCCCGGTGGTTCCTCTGTGCTTTCTAATACCCCCTTTCTCCTCCTCCCGCCCCCCCCCACTTTCAGCAATCGCTTGTTCTGAAAGCTCTGAAAACTTCGAGCCAACTTGGAAGGTTGGCTGCGAATTCGCTAAACCGTTAAGGAGAGGTTCCAGCAACCTGGATAGTATTTAAAATTAAAATTAAGTCCCATAAGAAAACAATAAGTACAACCAGGTTATTTACAAAAATTCAGGAATCGTAAATGTTTCCCCTCTAATTTTTATTAGACAATCCATATAAATGAACAATTCATATAAATATAGTTGTATATGTATATGTATGTATGTATGTATGTGTACACACACGTACACACACACACAAGGTACGTATCCCCCCCTTTAAAAAAAGTTGATAGGCGAACAAAAAGAGTCTGCAAGTGTGCACTTCAACAATACCAAAAATGCCAGCTGGGATTACTAAAGATTTTAAAATGCAAATGCATATTATAAAATGCGATCTGCATGCATAATTTCTAAACATAGTTCACACAGATTTAGCAACACTTAATTAACAAGGCAAATCTCTTAAAGAATTTATAATAAAATGTGTTTTTTTAAAAGCAGGGAAACAAACCTAACGAGTGGATCCAATCGGGCTCATTTTCTTTCCTTTTTCTGATTTCTTCCTTCCTTCCTTGAAATGTTTCTTCCTTTAGAGTTAGCATTGTGCAATATTTTACAGCGTTGGTTTTTGTGCGATACTTTAGAGAGTGTGCAGTAGTTACGTTCTAAAATTCAAACCTACATGGTGTGCTCGATTCTGCCACTTCCTGGGGGAAAATAAAAGACGCCCCCCTCCCACTACCAAGGGAATCTCACTTAACTGGGAAGGTGTGTTTTTTTCTTTTTTTTAAACGTTGTGATGAGAGAGGACGCATTTCGCTCATTTTACAACCTTCAGCTATTTTGCAGTAACTAATAGGACTGCTATTCAATTTGCCATTTTAGCACTAACATATGAGCGTCTAGAACCAGATGCAGAGTTTCGTCTAGGGTTTGGGTTTTTTTTTTTTTTTTTTTTTTGTGGTTTGTTGTTGTTGGTTAGTTGGTGCACCAACCTCCCCAGTGGGTCAATTAGAGAGATTATTGTTCTCCCTGCAGGGAAGATCAACGAGAGCCCAGAAAAAGAAAGCGAGGGGGAGAGAGAGAAGGGGGGGAAAAGAGGGGGAGAGGATGAGAAAACCTCGAACAAACACAGATGGACTGGCATATCGATTTCCTAACATTTCAGCTAAAAAAAAAAAAAAAAACCTCCCTCAAATAAGACTCAAAAGATTCCAGACCAAATCCGGTAATATTTCCGCTGTCACCTGGGATTGCGAAATCCGGCTCTCTTTTTGTACCTGGATGACAAGCACTCCAGGACAAGTATTCAGGCTGTTGCGATGGCTTGATCGTAACCGTTTCCGATGTGCACTTGGAAATCTGAATTTGGCCGAGGGAGAAAGTAAGGAAAGGCGGCGGAGGGGGAAAAAAAAGCATCCCCTCCGGGGGAAAAACAAAAAAGAGAGGATATTATTAGGAAGCTGTGTGGCAGGAGAAGTTATCACTCCAGAGAAATGATGCTACTTTTTAACCCGAAATATTCCCTCTGCTGTTTCGTTCGAGGCTGAATCGCAGCTGAATTCCCAGCTTCCTAATTCATTGCTGGGGTTGCGGTCTATGCCGCCTTGTACAAAAGTAGGCGAACAAATCGGTTGATTCTTAAGCCGTCTTTTCGAACGGTCCGTTTGGATCCAGAAGATCCCCCACCAGGGGAACCTCCTGTTCAGGCTTAATAAGGTTTTGTGTGCGGGTTTAGTCCTCACCCCCCACCCTGCCGCTTTTCTCCTCGGCCTTAACCCCGAGGTTTTGTCTTGTGTCTCCTCAGGGGCAAAAGAAGAAGGGGATCGCGAAATTTCCAGCAGCAGGGACAGTCCCCCGGTGAGGGCGAAGAAGCCTCGCAAGGCGCGGACTGCCTTCTCCGACCATCAGCTCAACCAACTGGAGAGGAGCTTCGAGAGGCAGAAATACCTGAGCGTCCAAGATCGCATGGACTTGGCAGCTGCCCTCAATCTGACCGACACCCAGGTCAAAACCTGGTATCAAAACCGGAGGTAGGGCAGGAGGCCGGTAGGGACGAAAGCTGGGGCTGGGGCGGGCAGCTATAGGGAAATGGCAACACTTGCCTCGAAAGAAAATCCTGCGGGAATGGGCTGCTTTGAAAACAGTCGGGTCTGGCCCACTTTGACCCAGAAATAAGTCTCATTAGATGCTGTGGAATTGCCTCCCGGGTCGGTGCGGGTGCGACGCTTGGTCGTGGTTTTAACCTTGCCGTCCTCTGCCTCACCCACGCAAAAGGGAATCCCGTGGAGTTCAAAGGGGCCTACTCCCGGGTTAAAAAAAAATGGATAGGAGCGAGATCTCCAAGCAGAGTTCCGAGGGACTTATTTCTGGGGGGCAGCTCTACAATTTCCTTTGGAAAGCAAAGGAAATATGTCTCCTTAGTTATCCACTCGTGGCCTTTCTAGGGAGGGCCGTGTTAGGCCGTCTCACTTTGCATCTCCGTCCCTCCCCCCCCCTCCACACACACACTCCCACGTTCACCATTTCCCGCGGGCCAAGATTTCAGTGGCTCTGTCCAGGGAAAAAACCTAGCAGGTGCATCCTCAGAGCAGGCTTGGTTAGCAGCCGTGGGTTTGTTTGTTTTTGTTTGTTTGTTTGTTTATTTGTTTGTTTACTTTCGTAGCTAGGCTGACACGCAAACCTCAGCCGAAACTCTTAGTTAGCTATCATTCATTGAATGGTGCGAGTTCAGGACACGAGTTAACGTTCCAAGTTAAGGCGGTTGTATGTGTAGGTTGTACTCTTCCATGTTCCTGTCGCGGATAGGTGGACGAAATCTGAATAGCCACAGGAGGAAAAAAAAAATAGAGGCGAACAGCGTACACGCCGAATTTCTCTCTCCGTCCCTCCTAGCAAAGCAAAGGCCGAAGAGTTTTAACGCTTTAAACCGGGGCAGCGCCTCTGGGAAAAGCTAAATAAATTTCGGGCTCGGTGGGATTCCCTTCCGGAGGCCTCCACCTTACTGGGTCTGATTTGGCATTTTCGGACGCTCAGATTTGTCATTCAATCCCGGGTTTCCTTCTCTCATTTCTCCAGTACATTTGAATCCCTGATCTCTGTGATTGGAAAACGAAGACTGGCGAAGGAAGTCCAGTCGCCAATGTCTGGGGTTATTTTTCTTATTCTTTTAAAGAGAAGAGGCCAAAACGACGCAGGAGAGCGAGACAGGGCCCCATAAGAACAAAATGTGGGTTTTTCTAATTCTTGGGCAGAGGAAACGCGGGCTGGAAACCTCTGTCCAGTTGTCATCTTTGCTATAATTTTCTGTCTCATTTCATACGGTTGCAGCCACCCTAATTCTGTCGGAAACCATTAGCGTCATTTACAGCCCAGCTAAACAGGGAGCTCCACGCTTGTTAATTTGGCTGCGTTTCGTAACGGCCGTGATTTACTTCGGTGTGTGGTGCGCCTGCTGAAAAAAATAGCCCCCACCAATGCTCACAGCCAGCGAGCGAAGCTTTTTTTTTCCCCCCAAAGGGAGACTAACCTGCAGGTTCTGCTTTAGGAAGGAAGGAATCGGACTTGTCCGGAAGCGTCATCTTTCGTCTCAGTGTGTTTTGCAATGTACTCGCACGAAGGGAGGGAAAGAGATGATCCGTACCCATTTGCGTTTAGCTGCTGCTTCTTGTATCTGGAGACCTGTGTCTTCCCTACAGAAGGAAAATTAGTCATCTTCCATTTCCCACCCACCCCAGTTCGCCCCATACCTCAAAGCAACAAGATTCTACAATTCTAAAATGTTCAGGGTTGTAGTTTCCAGCGTCCAAAATCTTCCAGCGATTTCACTTTTTTTCTTGCAGGCCCGCAGGCCATCTCCAGGAAGGAGAGTATAATGAAACTCTCGCAAGGCTGGCTCCCCCCCCCCCCCCCAAGGTTTGCTTAAGGGTTTGCTTGTTTGGATAGTGGAGGCTGGCCTGATCGGAAGAGTCAGTAAAAATTGGGAATATGCTCTGGAGTTTTCCAGAGAGGAATGACTTTGCTTCCTTCATTGTCCCCTATCCAAGCAATTGACTTTTAAATAGCTGGCTGGATTGTATGTATTAAAGTCATCTTTTAGCACAAAACATTACAAGTGGGGGGGGGGGAGATAAAATATGTTTTTTCTTCTGTTATTAATATTAGAGAATAACATGAATATGAAAAAGAGGTTTGAGGAGGCCATAGACAACAATGTAATTTACATGTTTGAAAGGAGAACGAATCGTGGTAGTTTATCGGCTGTCCTTGTCACTTACAGGCCGGCAAGACTTAAGAGTTTGTCTCTCTCTCTCTCTCTCTCTCTCTCTCTCTCTCTCTCTCTCTCTCTGTGTGTGTGTGTGTGTGTGTGTGTCTTTGGCTAGCAAACGTTTCCCAGGGTTTTTCCAATGACAGTTCCTTCTGATTCCTCGCGTGTCCCTCTTGGCGCCCGCCGATTTGGGAGACCCCCCCAGCCATAGTAGTAATTCTGCTTTAAGACCTAACAGCAGTGCAGTGATTTGGCTGCAGCTGCGCTTCCTTAAAGGAAAGGCCTTGAACGCAAAGAGATCCAGGCAAGCCAAACTCTCTTCTGCCTGAGTCTGTTCCCGCGTGGAGGACTTGTGTCGGGAGGGAGGGGTGGTCAGCCCTATTCTCTCTCCCTCCCCCTAACCTCCCCCCCCTTTCGGGCCCAGCCGACGGTGTCTCCGTTCCGTCTCTTGCAGAACCAAGTGGAAGCGGCAGACGGCGGTGGGGCTGGAGTTGCTGGCCGAAGCTGGGAACTACTCGGCTCTACAGCGGATGTTCCCGTCGCCTTATTTCTACCACCCGAGCCTCCTGGGGAGCATGGACAGCACCACGGCGGCCGCGGCGGCCGCGGCCATGTACAGTAGCATGTACCGGACTCCGCCTGCGCCTCACCCTCAACTCCAGCGGCCTCTGGTGCCCCGGGTTCTGATCCACGGCCTCGGGCCGGGGGGGCAGCCGGCCCTCAACCCCTTATCCAACCCCCTTCCAGGGACCCCTCACCCGCGGTGAAGAAAATCACTGGGCGTCTCCCTCACCCCGGCTCCCCCCCTCCTCAACCCCGCCGACAGATTTCCCCCTCACTCCCCCCGGAGCAGCCAATCCAGCAAGAAAGGAGCCGAGGCGAGCGAGGGGGCGGGAAATCCAGCGGTCCTTCTAATCTAAACCGAGCCGGAGGAGCGACCGGCTCAGAGCGCGGAGACTCTGGATCTCGTAAGTGACACGTAGCACCAAGTCCCGCCAAGCAGCCCCCGCCGCTTTGCCCGGAGGAGGCGGAAAGGGGTTCAGGAGGCTGGGGGTGGTGGCCAGGAAAAGCCGGAGTGCCAGGCAGGACTCTTGAGGGACATAAAGAGAGAAAGGACGCCTCCCCCCCTCCCCCACCGCGGCCCAGAACGCAGGAAGACTGAGGGAGAGCGGAGAAGTTGGCACCGAATTCTCACGAACCTTTTTCTGACTCCGAACTGGCATTTCCCGGATCTCTCTGATCATTGGTATATATGCTACATACACATTTTGAACAGGCTGGTGTGTGAGAAGTGATATATATTATTTATTATATGTTGTCCAAAAAGAAAGAAAAGAAAAAGACTTATATTCATTCGTTTTTAAGAGGAAAAAAAAATCTAAGAAACAAACGAACTCCACAAAAATATTCTTTCCCCCGAGGCCTCTCCTTTTTCTTTTCTTTTAATTTTTTTTTTTTGCTTTTGCTTTTTTGTTTTGTTTTGGTTCAATAAAATAAATGCTTAGATGACAACAAGAGTTAACAAAATATATATCGAGAGGGAGCGAGCGAGCGAATGAGATTTTGATGACTGAAAATGGCAAAAAAAAAAAAACGACAGGAAAAAAAAAGAAATAAACTTTTATCTTTTTTTAAACAAATCTGCAGACCCAAACGAGCTATTTTCCCCTTGATTCACGCGCTGTTATTGTTCATTCCGTAAAATGGGCCGAGTGTGTCTGGATGCGTGCGCATGTCTGCTCCTTTCTATGCGACGGGTTAGGAGACTTTTAATCCCCCTCCTTTCCCCGCTCCCTCCCCCAGTCTGCTTGGTTGCTAAAGAGTTTGTTTGGAGGGGTAAAGAATGGATTGTAAAGAAGTTTTTTTTTTTTTTTTTTTAAAGGTAGAAAAGAAACGAAGGCACTGCGATGGACTTGGAGGTTGTTTTCAGACCTCGGCAGTGAAAGCGGGATGGGGTGGGTGCATTGGTTATGAATGTCCCCGTCTCCTTGGCCCTCTTCTCCGTGTTGCTTTCTTGCCGTCGCGGCTAGGTTTTTTTTTCCCCCCCTCCGTCCTCCTTGCTGAATATGGAAGAGGCAGAGGAGGGATCTTAAAGGCGGACGGATGTCTGGGAAGCCAAAAGGTGCAACCCAGCCTGGCAGCTGTTCCGAGGCGCTGATAGAAAGCGCTGAGGACAGCCTGGGAGCGAGAGACGCTCGGGGGTGGCAATTAGGAAGAAAAACCCGGAGCCGCGGGAGAGAAGAAAATCCGCCGCGACCCACAGCCGCCGGGCCGTGTCTCTCTCTCTCTCTGTGTGTGTGTCTGTGCGTGCGCCCATGTGCCGCTGGGGGGGGGGGGGGGCTGCTTTGATCTCTTTTTGACTCCCACCCAGGGGAACCGTTCCCTCCCCGCTCGAGGACACGGTTTGGCTTGGCGTCGGTGAGCTCGGGTCGAGCTGTTTTTAAAGTCCGCTCTTTCTTAAGGAGGTGGAGGCCGTTTTTTTAATCCTTTGCTGGGATTGTGGAGGGTGGGGGGGGGAGGCTCTTCGTAACGTCTGGCTCTAGGTGCAAAGGAAAAAAAAGAAAAAAGAAAGAGAGAGAGAGAGAGAGAGAGAGAGAAAAGCCAGAAATCAATGCAAAAGCGAGGGTGGAGCTAGGACTGGCGGGGTTGTTTATTTATTTATTTATTTTTGTTTGATTTATATGCCTCCCTTCTCAGGAGACTCAGGGCGGCTTACAATGCGTTAAGCAATAAGCAATAGCCTTCATACTTTTGTATATTTTATACAAAGTCAGCTTATTGCCCCCACAATCCGGGTCCTCATTTTACCTACCTTAGAAAGGACGGAAGGCTGAGTCAACCTTGAGCCTGGGGAGATTTGAACTTGCAGTAATTGCAGGCAGCTGGATGTTAATAACATTGCTTTAGTCTGCTGCGCCACCAGGCTCTTTGGGATGGGGTGGGGTGAGAACGGGTGAAAGATAGGACGGGGCAGTTCTGCTTTTCCCGGGCCAGGCCCAGGCTGGGGCTGCTAAACCCTGATAACCAACAGCTCTCCAAAACCGAAGCAAAGCGCCTGAAAACAGCCTTCCTATTCACTACGCCTTCAACGTTCGAAAGATACACCGCAATTACCTATAAAACATTCATAACCCCAGTCCGGTATTATCACCTCCTCTGAGGTTTGTGGATGGCTTCCCCCCCCCCCCATTTTTTTTCTTTTCCTTTCCTTTCCTTTTTTTTTTGTTTTGTTTTGTTGCTAGAGTGGGTTTTTGTTCTCTAAAGGAGGAAGAAGGAGACGAAGGCGAGATGAAGTGGCGGGGGGGGGAGGGAGGAGAGGAGAGGAAGGAAGGAGAAAAAAAAAAAAGCAAGGGACAGCCTGCGGGTACATATTATTTAGGCTTTGCTAATTAAGGAAGGGGGTTTGCGGCTGCTTCGCAGGCTCTGGCTCTTTTTCTCTCTCTCTCTTCTTCTTTGCCTTGCCCCCCCCCCCAAGTCCACTAATAAATTCGTGTTAAAAATCATCTTGACCTTGGCCGCGTTTTCACAAAAGGGTCCGGAAACGCCCACCTCATTTTCAGCTCTTCTCACCGCGGACCCTGACAATGACTCAGCGACAGAGCGGTGGGCGCCCTGACATTGTACCCAGAGGTAGCCTGCCTCCCTGCGATCCATCCTCTCCCCTCGCTGTTCTCCTCTTTTCTGTGTTAATTGGGACTTCAGGAATAAATAATAACGCCGGCTCCGTTCCCCCCCTCCCACTAACCCCCCCCCCCGCAAAACCCCTTCTCGAAGATCAAGTTGCCGTTGGCTTTGGTCTGTAGGATTCTCCCGAGATTGGAAGCTTCCGCTAAGATGCACCACCAGTGGTCGAGGAAATTGACAAGATCGGGAAACTGACTAGCACCTAATCCAGCTCGCGTTTGAAATCACAACGCTATTATACGGTTGTCTAGTTTGCTCCCAGGCAACTGAGCACAAGAAGGGTGGCTTTAGAGCCCCAATGATTTCATTAAGGAAAGATTTTAGGCATTGCTTCCCTTGGAATGATTGGGATTTAAAATATTCAGGTTTTCCCCCCCCCCCCCTTTAAGGGCAGTGCACACAGTGACTTAAAACACAACAAAAACTATGCTTTTGTAAGTAACGTACATGGAAATTCAAAAGGGGGAAAAAGGAAAATGCTCTAGTCTAAATGCTCTGAATGCAACTTATTGGACAGTTTTGTGGGGTGCATGTGGATGTGTACACACAGGGAGTTTTAAGGTCAAGCAAGTTAAATTTTGAACTAAATTGAATGACCGGAAAATTAAAGGCTGGTGTTGAATCTGTATCTTAGTTATGATTCATTTCCATAACCAGAAGGAAGGAAAAAAAGATCTTAAAATAGTTTCACAACAAAAACAACAACGGCAATTGTACTGATCATGGAGACACCATACAGAGGTTGAATATGTTCTGAAATATGTTTAAAATATGTTCTGAAATAGGCTTAAAACATTTCCTCCCACAATTTTTTTTCTTTAACATCCACGAATTAAAATCCTTTATTATTTATTTTCTTAAGTGAATAAATGCGGATAGAGGAAGAGTCATTTTATAATAACTAGAGCCAGTGCTGTGTATCTATGCTCTGAAGTGAGTCATTTACTTCAGGGGGTCAAACAGAATTGCAGCCCAAGTGGGCTTTTCCCCCAGCAGAATTATCTTCTCCCCGAGTGGGGCAAAAGAAGAAGTGAAAGGAACAGCAGATCGTATCAAATGGTTTTCCTAAGTGTTTGTGACCCCACCTTAAAAGAATGAGGTGGTTCCGATGGTGCAGGCGTTTTCCTGGAAAAACCAACACTGTTTCCTTCCTCCCTTTAGTTTTGCCATGCCTGCGGTGCAATGTGAACTCTTCACTTGGGTAATAAACAATTTGGATTGCTCCTCACTTAAATTATGAACAAGCTAAATAAACCCACTTCATTAGACGCCTTTGCTGGCTTCTAAAGCTAATTAAAAAAGGCTTTCCTTGAAGAAAGGGCTTGATTCGATGTTTAAAAAGCTACAGATGCACGCTCATTTAAATGCACTCAAGCAAGCAAGCATAAAAAAAAATCCTTCAAATTGTTCTTTCTTTTTCTCCCCTCACCTCCCCCTCCTTCCAATCTCTCTCTCTCTCTCCCCTCCCCCTCAACGGAATGATCACCCAAAGATGGAGTAAAACAATAGAAATGGGTTTGCCTTAAGAGGCATCCCCAAATTTACCTTTATCACATTCGAGAAGCAAACTATTTGTAGGTTTTAGTCTCTCAAGAGCAACGCTTAAGTCAATCTTCCTCTTTTCTCTAGCATTTGTCTATTTCTATTTCCAACAGGATTACAAGAGGACTGGCTCTTTCACAACCCATCTCTCCAGGATTCTGTTCTTTACAACTTCCTTCAACTCCCCATCTCCCAGTTAAACATCCCCCCCCCTTTCACACAGGCTGATATTTCATTCCCAGCTCCCTTTATCCTGGACGTTGGTGATCTTTCAGTGTTTCCTTCAATGGAGAAAAATCAAGGTAACTTGTTTTCTGGGCTCGGCCATTCACACTTTCTCTTACTCTTCTGTTACTCTTTCTCTTGTTCTTACCTCTATCTAGAAACCTGGAAAAGCTATGGTTGACTAGTAAAAGCTGGATGAAGAGAAGCTGGAGGGCCCTTTGGGCCAGCTATTCATCATCCACCGGTGTGCTTGGACTTATCTCCTTCCTTCCCCAGTGCTGATCTGTTGCTTCTTATTTACCTTCATTGCCTCATTGCCTGAGCAATGTAGGTTCAGAAGATGAGGTCCATGCATTGTGGTAAAGTAGAAAAACTCTTGCCAATCCTCAAGGATCACCAGGAAGCAGGCACTGAATGACTAGTTTAATCCTATCTGGGACACCGGGACATGTTCTTGGAGGAGAGGGTATTAGGGATAATGTAAATCTGGTGGGAGGGGGTGAAGAATGACAGAAAGTAACAACGTACCTGTCTACTTTGGGAGTTTAAAGGAAGGTGAAGTATATCTTCAGATACAATATACAAGGGGGAGGCTTCCATTTTCCCAGGGATCTGCAGAAGAAAATGGAAACAATTGTCTATATCACGATATGGCAATGAGTTTCCAGAGTTTACATTCAGATATGAAGTCGCTCAATAGCTATCAGAGTACTCTAAGGATGAAGGGCAATTCCTATCTTCTGTTGTTGTGCATCCTGGAAATCACAGAAGGGCATCATTTTGGGAAAAGCAGTGCTAGAAGTTACAGCATCTATTCTACCCTTGAATCCTTGCTTTGGAGTCCGAACAAATTAATTCCTACATGGACATTTTATCTCCAGTTACCTTAATCTAGAAACAAATCACATTAGATGAGATAATACCTTCAAAAACTCTACATAGCATCATGTTATAGGGGTAATAACTAAATGGATGTGTATTATTCACTGTAAGGCATCTGGTATTAATTAGAATTAAAAAGTCAATGTATGCATAAACCTTTAAAGAAAAAAAATAGGCATCACTAGCCAGACAGATGAGTTTGCTGGTTCAATCTGCATTAATAAAATGCTCCCTGATCTGCTAATATAGAATATGAATCATTTGGCTTCCTTGACCAAACCTCTCTGCTTTTGAGGAAAAACTCTGAACTGTGAGAAGATGGAATGCCTTCTTTAGCACCAAGGACAGCTCCAAAACTAAAATTACAACTAAGTAATTTCTGGGCACTTGAAACTTTGCTGCATGGGCTCCTGGTTCTGTTCTTTTTGGTCTTCCTCTGAGGTCGAGAAGAGGAAATGATGCTGGGAAAGTACTTCAGAAGAGGCTCTGGAACTTGCTACATTTGCTGATAACTCTTTAAACCCCAGGTGGGATCTATCAGTACAGATGAAGGTAGAGAAAATGGAGAATTTTTGACTACAATTTGAGCTTAAACTGACTGCATTTCTTTATTCCATTAAAACAATGAGAATCAGGAGGCAGATGCTCGGTTTGAAAGGAGGGAGAAAAAGGCTTCCAGTGAGTGCTCTAATTCTCTTTCCTATTTGATCGAACCTAAAATGTATTCATCAAACCGGCTTGTGAATAATGTTATCCTATTGGCACTGTTATACAAGATAGCTAGAGAGGATAAACTTCCCATTTTGTAATAAGGAAAGTTTTTTTTTCTTTTAAAACACCCAGCAAAATAGTAGAGAGAAAAATCCCCTTTCCGGTTCTGTGTTTCATTGAATATTCTTTCCATTTAAAAATGGACATTTCCTCCTGTAGAAGCAGTGTTTTTCTTGATATCAGAGGATGTGCATCTACCTGGGGGGCACTTGTTGGGAAGCAGAATTTTTATTGCATTAAATGAACTGACTATCTAAACCACAGCACACTGATTGGTGAATATGAGGGCAGGGGGATAGTTAGAGTATTATCCCAATCTTAAAAATAAGGCCAATTTAAGTTTGAGACTTATTGACAGATAAGTTAGGACGAGGGTGCAGCCATAACCAAAATGAAAGAAGGAGTCAATTATGGGTTATTACTAAATAAAATGTATCCTTTTATTATTTGAGGAAAAGCCACAGCTGAAACTATAGTTATTTTGGATTAATATCAGTGAGGCTGAAAAAAATTATGGCTTTTAGCGGGTAGGTCTTCTTTGAGTGCAGCCTCAGGCCTTGGTTAGTATTTCAAATCACTGCCATGCCATTTTTTCCTTACAAGCATGCCTTTGATTTCTTTGTATTCCAAGCAAAAGTTTTGGTGAAGAGTTAATTAAATGCAATGTGCCACCAACGGTAAAGAGTAAATTCAGACTCTTGTTATTATTTGGGAAGGGGAAGAAATGTATCAGTAATTTCAATCAATCTTCTGGGGATGTCAGAAAGCTTAAGTCCCTCCCTTTCCCAATAAGGGAAGACAGTTTTGATTTAATTTAGGTTAAAGGCAGAACATGTTGAAAATGCAGGATCAACCTCTAGTATTTCTTAGTGATGCTCTGAAATACTGAAGCCTAAAACGGGGACAGAATTGTTTTTCTGTCTTCCTAGTTAGGTTGCAATTGGATTGTTTTATGGAATTATTTTATACTTGGATATTATTTATGTTTAGCATAGTATTAGCATAATAGCTAAGACTATAGCATAATATAGCTAGCATATTTGCCTGTTGCAAAATATATATGCTCCATGGCATAGGACCTAGTTATCTTCGAGACCGCCTGCTGCTACCGACAACCTCCCATTGACCCGTGCGCTCCCACAGAGAGGGCCTCCTCGGGGTGCCATCAGCCAAACAATGTAGGCTGGTGACCCCCAGGGGGAGGGCCTTCTCTGTGGGGGCACCTACCCTCTGGAATCAGCTGCCCCCTGAGATAAGGAGAATCCAAGACCTTGGTGCCTTCCACCGTGCCCTTAAAACTTTCTTTTTTCATCAAGCCGGGCTGGCTTAACATATTTTTAATTTTTAATTTTTAATTGGTTTGTCATTTTAAACTGGGGCCAAATTAATATATATTCTTTTAATTGTTCTTAATGTTTGTATTGTATGTTTTTATCTGGCTGTACACCACCCTGAGTCCCTTGGGAGAAGGTGCGGTATATAAATTTGAAATAAAATAAAATAAAATAAAAATATATAAAAAAAAATCAGCCAAAAAACTTGTGGCATCTTAAAGAGTCATCATTCATTCAACTTGCTTAACTTACAATATGATTGAATTAACCATTTTATGGATTTGTGCACTATATGGAATTAAAAACTAACCCAGAGGGATAGGTTCACTCCTTCCCTTTCTCAGTTACAGAAATTTAACCAAATAGCTCTTTAAATAATCTGGTTGTATGAACCCTGCCTTATTATGGCATAATCTTTGATGGATTTCATGCTCTAATAAATTGTTAGCTCCTTAGATATTACAAGATTTTTGGCGCTCTCTGTTTTAATTGCTAGCCAGCCTGCCTGCCTGCCCACTTTCCCTTTCCTGTGTCCAAATAAAAATAAAATAAAAAGCAGACTGACTTTTTATATTTTTCATCCATAAGAGAATATGTCATTAAAAAGGGAGAAAATAGGCTCCTTTGCAACATTCATGGCCTAATAGAAGAGAAGCTCTCCTTTTTGTGACTTTGCAGTTATAAAGAATCTGGAAAGAAAGACATATCACCTACAACTAAATTCCTGGAAAGAATTAATCTCTTCTCTTTCAGCCCAATTTTGATGTTTATGGCAACCCCACGCCTGTGTCTATCATACTGATACATATGGTTAGAATGTAACATGCTAATTTTTTCCCATGCAGACAGATTTTTAAAAATTCAGTGATATGACACCTCTCTGAACTCTATGACATTCTGCCACCTGAAGTGGTGGAACCCAGAGATAGGTTTATCATCTCTATTTGAATGAGGATCTTCTCAAGAGCAATTTGCTTTACAGTGGCCTTGTAAACATAGGCCAAGAGTTTAGTTCCATGCCTCTAAAATAAATTGCTCATTAGACATCTAGCCTTCTATTTCCATAAGGAATAATAACAATGATAGTAAGGAAAGCTAGGCACCATCTATTAATGACCAGATTTAGCTAATAATATTTTCAAAATAAATTACCCTGTTTCCCCTAAAATAAGACATCCCCTGATAATAAGACCAATTGGGCTTTTGAGTGCATGTGCTTAAATAAGCGCCCCCTGAAAATAAGTCCACCCCAAAAATATTTAAATGCATGCACAGCCAGTCCCTGCCATTTCCTCTGGTTAGGTTTAGGGAGACAGAGCTGGAAATCAGGTAAGATGGCAAGAGGAGCCCTGTCTTGCTCCACACACCCCAAAATAACAAAACATCCCCAAAAATAAGGCCAAGCACTTATTTCTGGGCTCAAAAAATATAAGACAGGGTCTTATTTTCGGGAAAACACAGTATTATTTTTTTCTTGCATTAGAGAGAAGAATTAATTTCAAACACATTTCATTTTAGCCTTCATTCCTCAGAATCATTATTGTTATAACTTCTATAAAAAATAAAAGTCTCATCCTCAGTGGTGAAGCTCCGTATGGGTTAGTTCTGCAGTAGTGATTAGCGGGTCTCAGCAGATGGCAGCACCCAGCTTGACTTTGTCTAGGCTTGGAAGATAGGAAGCTAAGTAGAGTTAGGCTTGGTTGGTACATGAATGGGAGACCTCCAGGGAATACCAGTGTTATCAGCTAGGCTGGCAATGGGGGGAAAACGTATTCCTGAAGAGCAGAATGATAATATTTCCATAAGGTCGCACATGTCCATGGAGCGCACAACTCAATGAAATCTTTATAATAGATTGGTAGAATACTATTTGCACTGGAGAAAGAGGAAGAGAAAGTGTTGTCTGAAACTTCTTTTTATTTGTACAGGTAGTCCTCGACTTCCAACAATTCATTCAGTGACTGTTCAGAGTTACAATAGCACTGAAAAATGTGACTTATGACCATTTTTTTACAGTTACTATCTTTACAGCGTTCCCATGATCGTGTGACCAAAATTCAGATGCGTAGCAACTGATTCATATTTGTGATGGTTGAAGTGTCCTGGGGTCATGTGATCACTTTTTGTGACCTTTTGACAAGTAAAGTTAATGGGGAAGCCAAGTTGATTTAACAGCTGGGTTACTAACTTATCAACTGCAGTGATTCATTCAACAACTGTGGCAAGAAAGGTCATAAAATGGGGCAAAACTCACTTAACAAATATCTCCCTTAACAGCAGAAATTTGGGCTCAATTGTGGTTGCAAGTTGAGGACTACCTGTACCCTGCCTGTATCTGCTGACGTATTGAAAAGCTGCTCTTAAGGGTTAGAAAGTTAGATTCTGGGAAATCCATGAAATGATGATAGGAAAATGTAGGAGAAAGAGAAACTGATAATGATTGCTTAAGCTTCCTTTCTACATTGGGTACACTTTGATAGTTTAGGTAGCTCATATGAATGGAATAAAACTTTTCATTCATGGAAAGGCTAATCTGGATTTACACTCTTAATATTAATAATTTGGGTCGACTTTTCACACATGAGTAAGTGCCATCATCTAATTTCTAGACCTCAATTACATTCACTGAAACTGACTGACCAGTTTTCAAAACAAGAAACAGATGCCTATTCGCACAAAATGGCATGAAGGCATATAGAAGCTCATTAAAGCATGTCTGAATGAGCATTACCAAACTTAAGGTGTATGACTTGATTTTTTAAAGTTTTACAACTGGCTTAACTAGTAATTAATACACACACACACACACACACACACGTCCCGTTTTGCCAGGAACAATCAATATTGCTTTTGACCTCAGTTTAAAAATGTCTACTTCACATTAACAGCAAACTTAAATAGGTTTGCTTAGGGCCATGATGGCGAACCTATGGCATGGGTGCCACAGGTGGCACACAGAGCCATATCTGTGGGCATGCGAGCGTTGCCGTAGCGCAGCTCCAGCACACATGCATGCACCGGCCCATGATTTTTGGGCCTTCCTGTCCCACCGGAAGTTGGGAAATGGGCTGTTTCCGGTCTCCGGAGGGCCTCCAGTGGGGTGGGGAAGGCAGTTTTCACCCTCCCCAGGCTCCTAGAAAGCCTCTGGAGCCTGGGGCGAGTGAAAAATAGGCCTACCGGGCCCACTAGGCCATCACGTGCTAAAAGCGGGGGGGGGGGGGGGGACATTGAATTATGGGTGTGGGCACACACGTGGGCGACCTTTCCGCACGCCCCCCACTTTTGGCATGCGATGACAAAAAGGTTAGTCATCACTGGCCTAGGGGATGAGTTGCTCAATGCATCTTCTTAGTCTCATATATAAAAAGGTCTTTAGTTTTAATTTTTATTTTTCATCCCAACTCTAAACATTTGAAACACACAGCCACTGGTCTTTCTCCCTTATTCCCTAAAGTATTATCCACTCATCCTTATAGCAATAGAAAACAATACCAGTATAACATTTGCTGTTCATGTTATCAATTCCTATTCTGTCTCTATTGAGTGTGTTTCTGAGTCACTATTGAATGCTGCCTTATTTGTGAGAGTGGAATTTGTTATAGGTGATTAGTTTTTTCTTCTGGCTCTGATCTCCTTTCTTTTCAGCATTTTTATCAGCCATCACCCTCTCCCCATTTGGATGTTCTCCAACTTAAAAATAATATAAAATGTTAGAAGTAATAAATAAAATAA
This sequence comes from Arizona elegans, assembly GCA_022577455.1. Classification (NCBI taxonomy): domain Eukaryota; kingdom Metazoa; phylum Chordata; class Lepidosauria; order Squamata; family Colubridae; genus Arizona; species Arizona elegans. Next base: position 124,817,190 of record JAKOOJ010000002.1, read on the forward strand.
ATATAAAATAATATGAAACACACATAAAGACACCAGGCTAGAAATTGTCCCAGAGTGGAGACAGGAGGATGGTTGGCTGTACAACTAGCTTGATCCTAGAATCAAAAAGCTGAAACTGACTACCGTGTTTCCCTGAAAATAAGACCGGATCTTATATTAATTTTTGCTCCAAAAGACACATTAGGGCTTATTTTCTGGTTAGGCCTTATTTTTGGGGACACATAGTACTAAAATGCATCCGTCTGGCTGACGATCTTAACTGGGGTTTATTTGGGGGGGGGTAGGGTTTATATTACGAGCATCCAGAAAAATCATGCTAGGGCTTATTTTCTGGTTGGGTCTTATTTTCAGGGAAACACGGTAGCTAATGGGCAACCTCGACCAACTATCTTCAAGACCGCCTTCTACCGCATAGCTTCCAGCAACCAGTAAGATCCCACAGAGTTGGTCTCCTCCGGTCCTCCGGGTCCCGTCAGCTAAACAATGCCGGCTGGCGGGCCCGCGGGGGAGGGCCTTCTCTGTGGCTGCCCCAGCTCTCTGGAACCAGTTACCTTCTGAGGTCTGGACCATCCCCACCCTATTGGCCTTCTGAAAAGCGGTGAAGACCTGGCTTTTCCGGCAGGCCTGGGGCCATTGATCTCGTTGTTGCGATCTGGAGAGATCGGGCCATGAATGGTGTGAATGGGTTTAAATTGTTTTTAATGGTTTAACTTTTAATGTTTTATATATGGTTTTTAAATGCATTGTAAGCCACCTTGAGTCTTCTGAGAAAGGCAGCATACAAGTTGAATAAATAAATAAATAAATAAATAAATAAATAAATAAATAAATACATAAATAAATTCTCACCACATTGTAGTGTCTCTCTGGGCACCACAATGAGGACAAACAGAGCAGCTGCATTTTAAGGGAAAGATACATTTCATAATACTGTTAAAGTGAAGTAATAAAAAAGCCCCCTTTCCTTTCTTAAGTAAAAAAGTGGAAGTCTGCTGTCTTCTCTTCTACTTTCTGGGAAGTTGATGTCACAAACAAGGAGCAGGGAGGTGATGGGTATGAAAAGAATTCAGGAAACAAATTACTAATGAAGAGGGTAAACGGGGTAGAAAAATGGTCGTCATGAAAACTATATGGCATCCAGAAGCAAGTGAGAAAGCACCTCTCAACATACCCAAAACACACTTCTGATTATACCCACAGCAGATCAGTTGACTCCACTTCCAAGGCAGTTGGTGGTGAACATAACAGATGTTCTACATCCTGAGGTTATTATTGAATAGTATCAGAATGAGAAGAGGTGACTGTGTTGCTTTCTCACTCAGTGATGGGGTCAGGATTAGGGCAACATTATGAGCATAATGTTAGAACCTCACATTTTCAGGTCACAGTTGTGTTATATACTTTCTGAATATTTACCTGTGAATTTTAGAATTATCTGAAGCTCTGCATCATCCAGTAACACATATCCTGACTTGCTGAATTGATTGAGTTTAATGAGTCATCTTATTAAACAGAGCCCCGACGGTGTAGTGGTTAGAAGGCAGTATTGCAGGCTAACTCTGCCCACAGCTGGAGTTCGATCCTGATGGGGCTCAAGGGTGACTCAGCCTTCCATCCTTCTGAAGTTGGTAAAATGAGGACCCAATTTGTTGGGGGCAATATGCCAATAATGCTGATATTGTAAACACTGAGAGAGTGCTGTAAAGCACTATGAAAAGATATATAAGTGCTATTGCAATTGCTAAGAGCCTGTATTTATTTTTTATTTTTTATTTTATATCAAATTTATATACCGCCCTTCTCCCTGAGGTCTCAGGGCGGTGTACAGCCAAATAAAAACATAGATTACAAACATTAAAATACTATTAAAAAGATATATATAAATTTGGCCCCGTAATTAAAAAACAATGACAAACCAATTAAAAACATTTAAAAGTGTTAAGCCAGCCCGGCTTGCTGAAAAAAGAAAGTTTTAAGGGCACAGCGGAAGGCACCGAGGTCTTGGATTCTCCTTATCTCTTGGGGGCAGTTGGTTCTAGAGGTAGGTGACCCCACAGAGAAGGCCCTCCCCCTGGGGGTCACCAGCCTACATTGTTTGGCTGATGGCACCCCGAGGAGGCCCTCTCTGTGGGAGCGCACAGGTCGATGGAAGGCCGTCGATAGTAGCAGGCGGTCTTGAAGATAACTAGGTCCTATGCCATGGAGTGCTTTAAAGGTGATAACCAACACCTTGAAGCGCACCCGGAAGACCACTGGGAGCCAGTGCAGCTCATGCAGGAGAGGTGTTGTATGGGATCTTACGAAGGCAATCACTTATTTACAATCTAGACCAATTCCAGTTGAGAATCTTGCTGATGAAAGAAAGGGAAAGAGGATTTATAAGGAGCTACTTCTCCCTCTGCAACTGCCTTACATGATTTCAAAGCCTCCCCAGCCTTCATGGGAAAATATTCAGGAAGGAATGTATTCATGTTCCTTTCTCTGCTGATACAGGAATCTGTGGGTGAAACACTACTCAGGGGATGCTCCTTCCAATAGAACCTGATGCCCCCAATGTTTTCCTCAAAGTGCCATTGTTAATCTATTAATATGGGAGTGCAGTTGAGAACCAGGCTTTCTTAGATTAGGGATGTCAACAACCAATAGTTCCCAGGCTTCAAAGCTGAGAAGCAGAAGACAAAAACTGTTAAACCTTAGAAAGGTTAGAGAAAGGAATGCTAAAATTTTATCTGCAATGAGTAAAAAGAAGGAATGCATTGTTTTAGTCACTTCTTCCTCAAATGCAACAAAGATTTTTTTTAAAAAAATCTAAGTATTCCATGTTGTATGTTGGAGGGCATTAAGTGAGATATTGAGCCTAAAATCCAGCCAAACCATGCAAAGTTGAACGTGCATGAAATTCTGCTGAGATGTTGCCAAGGAGCTTGACAATTAAGTAGATAAGAACGTGAGTAAACTGTGTTTCTGAATTTATATTCCAATAATAAATTGAGCTCTTCAGGATAGGAATTAACATAAAGTAGGGACGATTATATATTTGGGAATAATCTTTGGGCTTGTCATTGCCTTCCCTTTTAATATTCAGATCTATTGAACTTTCAATTTTTTTTCCCAAAGTATTGTATTTCTTGACTAGAGAGTCTGAGATTTGATTGGGGTGTTAAAATTAGGACTTAGATATTATCTAGGTTCCCATTACTAACTGGTAACTTTTTATCACTTCCAAGTGCCACTGATTTTTATATTAATATGTCCTATTTTCCCACAAGCTTGGCTGTTAATGAAAACTTTCCAACTTGTTCTCTCCCAAATTAGGAGCAATTTCAAAGAGATAGAGAGACATGGCTTAGGCATTAATTACATTCCCTAACATTATGGTGGACTTATGAGCAACCCTATAAATCTCCAGCTGCTGAGTTTAAACTAAAATCAATCTGAACTGAAGAGCTATCTTCTTCTGCTTTACTGCAGGCCAATAACTGTACATTTCTTTTAGTTGAAGAAACACAGGCAAGAATTCAAACTATATATGGGGATGTCTCTAGAAAAACTGTAACCATTTCCAGAGCTCAAAAAGACAACAATTCCTCCTCCCCCGATTTCACCATTATTTCATTTATCATTATATATTTTAAAAAGTCAAGAACACAAGATTTAAATGGAGAAATAAAGCCAGTTAAGACAAAGTTCAAGCAGATTAACATCCCTGACAAGAAAAGAATTCAAATTTAAAGAAACAATTTTAGAATGAAATAGGATATTAGCTTAAATAAGCCTAGTTATTGAACATGAATCTGACATGTAATTTTTTATATGAACTGAGAAATAAGCACACTAAATAAGTGGATATAAATAATTTGGCTGGTTCAGATAGATTTTGATTATTGTTTAGCAATTCCTACATTACTTAAAGATGGTTAAAATCTCAAAATTAATGAACATAATTAGTACTGATTAGGTCACATTAGTAGAAGAGCAGATTACTGATTTTTAACCAGAGGTATCTACAATTATCTCTGTGTTGATGCCAAAATAACAACATGCATACAATGACACCATCATGTAAGGGCTGCCATTACATCTGTATCCCAGCATCTGATCTAAATCATGGCATTTGTGAGATGCCTTTGTCACATGTCATTTGCTTCTGTTCATTTCCTTCTTCCCTTCCAAATGCCCAGTGTTTTAACCAGGCAGGACAATCACGAGGAATGTTTTGATTTATTTAGTTAGATAAGCTCAAAAAGCAACATTAGAATGAATAGATCATCTATCTATCTGGTGTTATTGCAGTTGGTTTGGGTGGATTGTCGAAAAAATGCTTCCCAAACATCATGATATGCTTTTAAAAAAAGAGTCATTAAGATTTTGAAAGTTGTGTTCCCAGGATAGTATTTTACACTCAGAGGCTCTTTCTTTGGAAATATAATCCTATATCAGCACTGGCACATTATAAGACACATGTGTTGGTTTAAATTGTTTTTTGTAAGTATACAGAATATACAACAAACGGTAAGCAACATTTACTAGTCATTTGGAATATTCAATAACTTAGAATAATTAGTAAGGTATTAATTTAGCATGATCATAGGTTCTTGGATTTTGGTAAGGCATGAAGGAAACAAAGATGTATTAGACTGGATCAAAGGTTAGATAGACTGATATGGATTGTGTCATTTTATTTATTTATTTATTTATTTTATTGAATTTGTATACCGCCCTACTCCCGAAGGACTCAGGGCGGTGAACAGCCATAGAATAAAACATATAAATACAAAATTTAAAATAGAATAAAACGAATTAAATAATTTGGCTGAACAAATTTAAAACCCCAATAATTTAAAACCAAATTTAAAATTTCCATTTAAAAAGGGGAGAGACTTAGGTCAGGCCAGCTTGATGAAATAAGCTGGCCTTGAGCGCACAATGGAAGGTATGCAGATTCGGGATCCTCTGTATCTCCGGGGGGAGCTTGTTCCAGATAGTAGGTGCCCCCACAGAGAAGGCTCTCCCCCTGGGGGCCGCCGGTCGACATTGTTTGGCCGATGGCACCCGGAGGAGCCCCTCTCTATGGGAGCGTACTGGTCGGTACATTTACATCATAAATGTATATTATATTAAGTTAGCAACATGATGCACATCTAATACACAAAAGGCATTCCAAAACAATAGTTTAAAACAGGGATGTCAAACGCAAGGCCTGCGGGCAGGATGCAGCCCACAGGGTGCTTAGACCTGGCCTGTGCGGCCACCCTGGAAACAGCAAAGGTCCAGCCCGCGGTGCCTCTGCCAGCGAAAATGGAGCTCGGGGGGGGGCATGTACGGCCCTTACGAGCTCTGTTTTTGGCTGCGACGGCCTCCTGCAGCCGTCTGCCAACGAAAACGGAGCCTCCCCAAGTGCGGAGAACTTAAAGATGGGATCTTTCTGTTAGGGTGTGTGTGTTGTAAGAGAAGCAAGAAATTGAGAGAGAATGAAGTGTTTTGCAAGGAATCTCCTGCCTTTTCATTTCTATGACACACATTAACCGCAACACAGGAGTTCCAAGAGAATTGTCTTGTTCCCTTGTCTCTGGGAGCCCATGTAGGGCTCTTTAATTGCCACATTTTCAAACCAATCTAATGGTAAGGATGTCTTAGTAATTACCTTAATGAGATAACACCTTCCTTTCCCTCAACCTACTCATTATCACGCTTCTTGTTCAAATTCCAGCTACAAAGAACTATACATGTAAGGGTAAAAAAGAAAAAAGAAAGAAAGAAAGAAAGGATAGGAGGAGGAGTTTGAAACTTGGTTTTTGGTCTCAATTTAATTGATGTATATTTCCAATTTAAGGGGAGGGGAAAGACATCCTCTCATATCAAAGAAACGTTTGAAAAGAGTAAGCCTAAACATCTGGGCACCCTTAATTATTCGTGGTTGGCTTCCTTAGTTTGACCTGTAGTGATGCAAAGGTGCCAAAGTGATGAATTTTAAGATGTTGGGCTGTGAAGACGTGCAGCTGCAACACTGATGGATTTATGAAGGGATGGTAACAAGGTTAGCTGCATGTGAAGTGTGAATTAAGATTTTTGCAAAGCGACTGTGATTGCAGACAGGCATAATGTTGTACCCTTGCATGAAATCTTGCTATTATTGTAGAGTGGTCAGACAGGGTGTGAAATGACTTATTACTTTACTTTTGTTCTTTAATGAAGTTGGCTGCTGTTGTAGAGGAATGGCAGGTAAGACGCTAGAGTGAACGCTCGGAAGCTAAATGGTAAGCAACCACTGATTAAATAATTTGGTACCATTTCTCCCTTCCAATATATTGACTCTAAAGTAAAATCCAATTGTCTATTGACCTATCTACCTCATATTAATTTCATATTAAGTCTTCTCCCTTAGGTATTAATATGAGAAACGTCCTTTTTTCTTTTTGCCTTTAATGATCTAACTTTGGAGAATACAAATGCAAGGATGACCTGTTGTATAACAGTGATTTGAAGCCCAGATATTTTTGTTGGGGTGCAAATCATGAAAAGTGCATCATGATATCACAAAACAAACTCCTATCCTTATATACTTGTGTTCAACATTGAAGTGCATGTATGAAAGGGTAGAGCTTGCATTGTGACCTCAGGATGCACATTTCATTATTTTAGCATTCTGGTTAGGGACAGATGCCTTTTGTTGGAAGGGAGCAGGATAAGAGCCCAAAAAGAGCACGGTTACTCATGCGCTAATCACCTCCTGTATTGACTACTGCAATGCTCTCTACTTGGGGCTGTCCTTGAAGACCACTCAGAGGCTTCAGCTGGTACAGAATGCGGCCGTGCGGGTTGTAATGGGTCCCGATACTCCCATGTTACACCTCTCCTGCGCGATTTGCATTGGTTGCCGGTTGCCCTCCAGGTGAGATTCAAGGTGCTGGTGATTACCTCTAAAGCCCTTCATGGCTTAGGCCCAGGATATCTGTCGGACCATCTGCAACCAGCAACAGCTCCCCATCGCCCGGTGCATTCTCACAGGGAGGGCCTACTCAGGGTGCCGTTGGCTAGACAATGTCGGCTGGCGACCCCCAGAAGTAGAGCTTTCTCTATGGGGCCTTCCACTCTTTGGAATCAAACCAGGGGCTCTGGTTGGCCCCTGACCTTCGCACCTTCCACCGCGAATTAAAAACATGGCTGTTCAAATTGCCCAGCCTGGACTGATGGGGTTTGGATTATTTTAATATGTTTAATATGTGTTTAATATGTATTTTAACATGTTTTATCTGGTTTGATTTTAATTGTTGTGAGCCGCCCTGAGTCCTATGGAGATAGGGGGGCATACAAATCAAATAAATAAAAATAAATAAATAAATAAAATCAGACAGTGACACAGTGGCTGTCTCCTCTGTCAATGGACTTGCAGTAACATTTAATGATTAGCAATGCGAACTATATTTACGTACTCAGACGAAGCCCTATTGACTTTATTGGAGCTTACAGTATTTGCTCTACTTACTCTGGTTTGGCCTAGTGGTTAAGGCAGGCCCCAAGCTAGAAACCAAGAGGCTGTGAGTTCTAGTCCTGTTTAGGCATGAAAGTTGGCTGGAAGACTTTGGGCCAGTTGTTCTCCCTCTCAGCTCAGTCTACCTCACAAGGTGGTGGTTGTGAGGAAAATAGAGGAGGAAGGAGTAATAGATATGTTTAGCACCTTGATAAAAAATGATAAAGGCGGGAAAACAAACAAACAAACAAACAAATAAATAGATTTGAAGTTGATTATTTCTTGTGGTACATCAGCATGTTATTTCCCTTGTTACACCATTTCAGGTAGGCTTTGTGATTCAGAGTGATTTGCATAAAATAATGCCATATGTCTCACCACATAATGGGAATCTTTTAATTTACTGCACTTATTTGTGTGTAGAGTTTTAGCTGGCAGCATAATCCCACTGAATCTCAGAAGTTCATTGATCTGCAGAGTATCTGCAGGCCATTCTGTATTTCATTGTCACACACACACACACACACCAGGAAAAAGGTGGGGGGAGGCTGGCTGCTTAGCATACATTTATCACTTGCTTTGCACATGAGCATATTGAAGTACTAATCACCATTTATGATTCAATAAGATACATTATTTTTATGAATATTCACAGCAAGGCAGGATGAATCTCTCTGGATCCCATCATGAACAAAAGGAATCTAAGCCAACCAATCTGAAGATGCTTTTGCCTGGAACCCTATGATATAGTTGTTTCCTGCCCTTTGTTGATGACATTGTTTATTTAGTGCAGACAATACACAAATTAAATTATGACACCTTGTCAAAACTGAATTTGGATTCATGGATACTACTGTATACTGGAAAGAAAAAGATCCACATCAAAATCAAAATTGTCTATATGGGGAATTCCGTTCATAAGATGTTCTGCTGGCAGACACAGGGTTCCTTATTGCCTATTTTTCATCTTGTACTACTCAACAATCTGCTCCAAAATTTGAGGCTGCCACAGGGACAATATGGCAACTGACACTAAAGTGACTCAGCAGAAAACACTATTTTGATCAAATTCTAAAAGGCCTTTCTGCATCTTGTATAATGCATAATAAAAAAAAAACCTACCAATGACCCTCCTTTATCCATATAGCCTCTGAGACTGAGGCAATAAGGTAACCCATCAAAGTCAATCAAAGGTTAATTCACACACCAAATATAAGCTTAATGATCAATCCTCCTCCTTGCGTTGCAAAGTAGTTGTATTAATATGGAATTAAAGTATTATCTATGTTAACTTCTGTCATACAATCTTTGGTACCTATTAGGAGTCCCATTGCAGCTTGAGGATAACTAATCTCTTCAAATATTTTCTATAGATTCATTATAACATTTTATAATGTGATTGGGAATAACCAGCAACAGCATATTTGGTTCAACATTTTTTTCTATAACGGTCATATTACCATTATATTGGAAAAGCAAAAATTAACATTTCTGTGGGATGACTTTAGTTTCTAAACTGTCTTTCAATCTAAGGACCATGTTTTCCTGAAAATAAGACCCTGTCTTATATTTTTTTGAACCCTGAAATAAGCGCTTGGCCTTATTGCCATGCGCTCAAAAGCCCAATTGGGCTTATTATCAGGGGATGTCTTATTTTGGGGAAAACAGGGGAGATAATATTGGAGAGTTCCATGAATGTATGTATGTCCATGTAAGATTTCTTTGTAGGAATGGCACATTATAAATAGGATCAATAAAATAACAATAGATCTGATTATGTCTCCTCCAGGGATTCCTCGTGAAAGTGGTTATGACTTTTAAAGAAGCCTTTCAAAATAAAGAACATGTGTTTATTTTGGTCAATAAGTATTCTTACTGTAAAAATAATCAGTATATGAGAACTAGTTTGGTCTAGCAGTGAAGGCACAAGGCTAAGAGACCAAGAGGCTGGGAATTCCAGTTCTATCCTAGGCATGAAAATTAACTGGGTGACTGGGCAAGTCCTTCTATCTCAGCCCAACTCACCTCACAAGCTTGTTGTTGTGGGTAAAAGAGGAGGAGGAAGAATTATTAGATATGTTTGCCACCTTCAGTTGTTCATAAAAATAATAATGGTGGAATATAAATAAAATAACATAAATAATAAATAAATCCTCAGGAATTGTAAGAAGATTTAGCAATTGTCCTTTTCTTTTTAAAATAGTAACATTGGCACAAAGTAGATGAATCGAGACAAAGAAATGATCACTCTGGAAGTTGGGTGCTGCTTTGCCTTGATTCACAGCAGTCCAGGATTCTGCCTTTGCATTTCCTTGCAACCTGCCTGCCTTCGGCTGCTGGCTATTTGAGAAGCTTCCTTTGTATCTGGCAAAAAGCACTGGTGCGAATGCAATGCAAAGTGTGAGCAGCAAATCTCTGCTTCTTCCATGGAGACTAAGCTCATTATGCTGCAGCCTTCTAAAACATGCCTAACCCCACCAATCCAAGCGCTGGATCTCAAAAGTGCTGAAGAGCATGGACACCCCAATTAGCACTTCCAATGTACTGTTGACATTTCTTGAGGTTGGCCCAACAGGAATAATTAGTTCTGATATATAACATGGAATCATTTTTTTTAAAAAAAAAGAATAACAAAACAAAACAAAAAGCAGCAGGAATGCTTGGGTGAAAGCCTAGCTTAGTCTTGCACCTGCTAATGTGGAACCTTATTCTGTTCTTATTGTGTGTTCCGTTGAGGCATAATATTATTAGTGAACTGTGAGACCTATCAACTCTAGATTTATCTTATTTAACCGATAATGGAAAGGATACAATTGAGTTAAATTTGAGGACTAGGTTAGGCCTCAAATTTAATTTCTTGGAGGTTTTTTTTTAATGTCCACGACATATCTTCAGCCTTGGAGAGTGTTTCAGGTATTTTTGCTAATTATTATAAAGAAAGGAAGCATTTCAAAATCTCTTTACTTTTAGCAAAGCAGGGCAACAATTCAGCATCTCCTGTAGTAGCTTGCACAAGGTGGTATCAGTGGTGGTATTCAGCCGGTTCTATCTGGTTCTGGCAAACCAGTAGCGGCAGCTGTGGAAGGCTTCGCCCACCTGCCCAGATGTCATCACGTCCCATTTTTGATGCTTTGCGCATGCGCGAAGGTGGCACATGGCTCACATTTGCAGACTGATAGTGAAGGTAAGTGAATACTACCCCTGGATGGTATATATAGGAACAGCCATCTTTAAACTGATGCTCTTCTGAGCCAGCATACTGGCAGGGGATTCTGGAATTCTAATCCCAAAATATTGGGAAGACAACAGATGGGAGAATGCTTAACAATGTAATAGAAAACCAATAGGATGTTCTGGGTTATTGATTGTGTTCAATTTCCAATAATGTGAAAATAAATTGAATTATGAAAACTCATAAATTTTATTTGTTTCTTAAAAAAATCAGTGTCCTAACATGTTATCGTGTACAAAATTGATTGATTTAACTGAATTAACTGGAAGGAATTGACTTTTATATATATAGTAGGAAAGTTGCTGAATTTAGAATTAAATCAGTGTGATTCTTCCAATCAAAGCATCAAATCATATTTAATTTTCTAAATATGTTTTAACTATTGAATCAGATCAAATCAATAATTCATATCAGATGAGAGACAGTCCAAACATTCATATTATCTTGTTTTGATCTTTGATTTTCCTATAGGATAACTAGGCTTCAGCCTAGGGCCTCAAGATCAAGAGGGGGCCTCAAGATCAAGAGGGGCCTACATTCAAATTGTTAGCAAAATTAAAATTACACTTCACTATAGGTGAAAGGGCCTCATAAGTGGAATAGCCTAGGGCCTCTTTTCATCTAAATCCGGCCCTGGTGGTAGATTGTGAGAGGGAGAAAATAGATAACAACGATGCCCTTGAAGTGATGTCCCAGTGCCTGGAGGCTGTGCGGGCCTGGATGGGGAGAAACAGGCTCCGACTCAACCCCTCCAAGACCGAGTGGCTGTGGCTTCCAGCGTCCCAATATAGCCAGCTGACGCCATCGCTGGCTATTGGGGGCGAATCACTCGCCCCCACGGAGAGGGCTCATAACTTGGGCGTCCTCCTGGACGCACGGCTGTCTTTAGAAGATCATTTGACGGCCGTGGCCAGGGGGGCTTTTTATCAGGTTCGCCTGATACACCAGTTGCGTCCCTTTCTAGATCGGGACTCTTTACGCACAGTCACTCAGGCACTAGTCACTTCCTGCCTGGACTACTGCAACGCTCTCTACATGGGGCTCCCCCTGGGGTGCACCCGGAGACTCCAGCTGGTCCAGAACGCGGCCGCGCGGGAGATTATGGGGGCGACGAGGCGCTCCCATGTGACACCTCTCCTGCGTGAGCTGCACTGGCTTCCGGTGGTCTTCCGGGTGCGCTTCAAGGTGTTGGTGACCACCTTTAAAGCGCTCCATGGCTTAGGGCCGGGGTACTTACGAGACCGCCTTCTGCCACCAATAGCCTCCCACCGGCCAGTACGCTCTCACAGAGTGGGCCTCCTCAGAGTGCCGTCCGCCAGACAATGTCGGCTGGCGACCCCCAGGGAGAGAGCCTTCTCTGTGACGGCGCCCACCCTCTGGAACAACCTTCCCCCAGAGTTGCGTACAATAACAGACCTCCGGATTTTTCGTCGGGCCCTGAAAACCCATTTATTCCAACTAGCTGGGCTGGCTTGAGCCAAATTTTAAATTTTAAATTTTAAATTGATTTTAAATTGGGTTGTTTTAATTTACGGCCAAATATGTAATTATTTTAATACTGTTTTTAAATTTTGTATGCTCTGTTTTTACCTTGGCTGTGCACCGCCCTGAGTCCTATTTGGAGAAGGGCGGTATAGAAATTAAATAAATAAATAAATAAATAAATAATAATAATAATAATAATAATAATAATAATAATAATAATAATAATAGGTAGAAAATGGAGATCAAGATATAGCACTGACAGTCATGGGAAAACATAGTAAGAGATGGGAGATAGCTATCCCAGTGATTGAATATATACTTTTGATTATAATAAATAATTTTGGGATCCTTCAGAAATGAAAAATAAATTTCTGTGTATGCATGTATGTGTGCATTCCAAAATCTTTAGATGTAATAGAAGCTTGTCCATTTCGGTAAAATACCTTTCATTCTATTAAATGGGAATACCTAGTGAACCTTGTCTAACTTCAAAAAGCTAAGAATAGTATGACTCTGTTTAGTAACTGAATGAAAAAAACATCAACAAATACGATAGTATCGGCTACATCGGGAACTAAAGGAACATCTTGGAAGAAGGCAATGTCAAATGTCTTCTAGATTGTTGCCAAGAAAATCACCATGAAATCATTGGGTGGTGGCTTTGATTTGACTTGACTTAAATATATATTTCACCCGAGCTGTCGTGTTTTATGTCAAACAATAGTGAAGACAAGGAAAAATTTGGAAGAGGGATTGCAGGAGGTAGATGCAATGGCAATGGAGTTCAGATTTTGCTAACCCCCCATTTTATCAAATGAAATGATCCAAGGGAAGGATTGCCATGGCATTGTTCCTTTGATGAGCTTAAGGTCCAATGATTGTGCTCATTTAAATCACGAAGTTCTACTACCAATCAGCTGACAGCAAAATTGAAAAAGTTGTACAAAAGTGGGTAGCAACTGAGGGAGTTAATAGATCACAGGGACAAAAACTTCCAAGGGAAGACTTGAAAGATTAAAAAACACCAAGGACCAGGCCGGGTGTGTGTGTGTGGGGTGGGGGAGCAGATCTTTTAGGAAAAGGACTGGAAGTCACTATCAAAATCAGGAGAGTGGATGGGAAGCATTGGGGACAAACAAGCTCTCTTGACAGTAACCTGGGCTAGAATCTTAAGACCATGGGTTAGAAGACACTCTCATATAACCATTAGGAAAGAAGGATTTGCCAAAATCTCTCTAAATCTCTTAAGAAATCTGGCCTATCAAGAAGACTAGGTGAATCCAGGCTTCAATTAGTGTCTGTGACTATCAGCCAAAAGGGGAAATAGGGGCCAGGGAAAAGCAATTTAATTGTACATGTGAAAGTTGATGCAATTCCATAGAAAGTCAAGGAAGATAATTGGATTTTGCTGGAATGAAGCATTAGCACATTCTAACCAGTCTACATTTGGACTTACCTTCTCTCTCTTCCAAACCCCATTTAGCATTTTGGTTTCTCTAAGCAAGCCAAAATCTGAATATACTTTCCCCTGTGTTTTATTTTGGTATTAAGAAAGCTACTTTGCAGAGTCATTCCATATCTGTGCTATTCTCTATTGCCACATCCAGTGACAAATCAGCAAGGGGAAAAATAATGCATTTTTCATTCATTTTCCTGAGAGCAAAGGTAGTGGCAGAGTTTTCATAAGGAAAGGCCTTCTGTTTATAATTAGGATGCAGTCTCTCTGCTCATTTTTCATCTCTCCAACAATTTGACAGAAAGTAGATGGTTAGATCTAGAAAAATTTATTTTTCCTCTACCTCATATCCTTCCACACTATAGTTGAAGCTTAACGCATTGTAAGCCGCCCTGAGTCTCTGGAGAAGGGCGGCATATAAATCAAATAAAAAAAAAAATTGAGCCCAAAATTTATGTTGCTAAGTGAAACATTTGTTAAGTGAGTTTGCCCCATTTTACGACTTTTCTTGACACAGTTGTTAAGTGAATCATTTGTTAAGTTAGTAACGTGTTTGTTGAGTGAATCCGGCTTCCCCATTGACTTTGCTTGTCAGAAGGTTGCAAAAGCTGATCACGTGACCTTGGAACACTGCAACTGTCATAACTATGAACCAGTTGCCAGGCATCTGAATTTTGATCATGTGACCATAGGGATATTACAACGGTCGTAACTATGAAAAACAGTCATAAGTCACTTTTTTTCAGAGCCGTTGTAACTTTGAACGGTCACTAAATGAACTGTTGTAAGTCAAGGGCTACCTGTATTTGAAATATTATATGTTGCTACTTCCATGTTGCAACTCTAGGCAACTTACAAATGGCTGAATACAAGAAAATCCCAACCAAGACACAACATGCAACACATAGACAAAACTGTTGAGACAAACAGCAAGTTATAGAAAAGCCTTCTCTCAGCCAAGCAGAAGTTTATCAATAGCATTCTATCCCTTTCTATAATTCTGTGGATCCAAAGCCAAAAACCTAAAGCATGGTAACCCTCTTTTGCACCCCTTTTGATCTGATGCTTTAGCAGCTAAGGAGCAGTGGACAAAATCCAGAGACAGCAGGAGCTCTGCTGTTTAGAAAATGCCAGGATGGCAAAATGAGTTAAGATTTTAGAGAGCAAAATACTATACTAGTTCAGCTTTGCAGTCATAATTATTGAAATAATGCTTTTCAGCCAGCAAAAAAGATTCATCTGTGGCTTGAAGGCTATTCCTTTGCATTTTTTATCATGCTATGAACCTGAAAATGAGGATAGCAAAGGAAGGGATATGAAATGATCATTTTTCAGGTTGCCAAAAATCACATGGCAATATTTTTTTCTTGTAATTTGCTATCTTTTACTTCAAGATGTTTGGAGAATTGAAACACAGAAACAGAAAAAAAGTGGGCAAAAGCTGTATTGATCTTATGTATTATTTTTCATTGGGGGAGAGACATAAATAAAGAATAAGACCAAACCACTAAAATAAATTATAATTGAGAGAAGTAATAAATCTAACATGAGAATAAAAATATAATGAGAATACTTTTTTCCTGCATAAATATAAATCCAGTCTGTATTCTAAAATCCAGTTAATTGGAGAACTACTACAGGAGTAAATCTTAAAAGGCATTCAAGAAATCTCTTTCTACTCAGGGATGACATTCAAATATCACACAAAAGATCTGACAAACTGACCCCCTTATATCTTATTTATGCTTATGGGAGAAGATATCATGCCAGACCTCACTCAGAAAAGAAACACAACTAAATTCATAAACCTGTTAAAGGAATGAAGAGGCTCTGACCTTGCACCCAGTCCTACGCTTACAACTTTTCTCACATTTCTGTAGGATATGTCTGCTAACTAACTCCTTGTGGTATTTTTTTAAAAATTTGATTTATATGCCGCCCTTCTCCGGAGACTTGGGGCGGCTTACAATGCGTTAAGCAATAGCCTTCATACTTTTGTATATTTATACAAAGTCAGCTTATTGCCCCCACAAACTGGGTCCTCATTTAACCTACCTTAGAAAGGATGGAAGGCTGAGTCAACCTTCAGCCTGGTGAGATTCGAACTTACAGTAATTGCAGACAGCTGGTGTTAATCACAATGCTTTTAGTCTGCTGAGCTACCAGGCCCATATCATGTTTTATCATGCCTCACAGGAAATCTTGGTGTGGTTCATTGAAATGTCCAATTTCAAATGCACCTCCATGGCAAAGATGAGAGGCACCTGATCCAGTGGTGGGTTTCACTAACCTTTGCTACCAGTTCACTCACACACTTCTGAAAATGCGCATGTGCAGAGTGTCTTTGATGACGTCCGGGTAGGTGGATGGAGCCTCCCACTGCCGCTACTACTGGTTCACCCGATGCTTTTGATATCTGCAAGGAAATGTTCTTTTGTCCTCCCTACCCCACCTATAAAACTGAAAAAGTCAATACATGAAAGATGACCATTTTTTCCCCATACGTCTTACTTCTTGCAGTGAGAAGTCTCCAGTAAATTGTACCAATCACAAATATTGAATGGCTGACTGAGGAAAACAGTCAGGGCAACATAATGATTTTAAAGATCGACTAAAGTTGGAGTTTAATTTTTTGCAAAAGGACAAAACTCATGGATGCTAGTAGCAAGTGCATCTCCTTGCTTTTAGCTAATATGATCAAGACAGTTCAACAATTTTAAAAGATCAACATGGAGGTACCAAGCTGGCTTCCTGTAAATAAGGATAGCCATTCCCAAAACATCTTTCATCCCAGCTGCCACCTATCAAAAGACAGTTTGAGAACTTTATTCTCTGCAAGAATTGATGTGAAACGGTCTTGTTATTTACTTCTACAATTAAGGAAGCCTTCAAAAGATAATCCCAAAATGTTAAATGATATAAAAAAGATGAACTGGGTGCCATACAACTATATCAATGCTGGCAAGATATGGACCCAGTGACCAACCCCAATAAAACTTGACCTGAAAGCTGTCATTTGAGCTAATTTTGATTTCTGCATACATTTCTAAGGTAGCCCTATACTGTATGCAGCATTTATGATTGATTAATGCAGTTACTAGAGTGAAAAATTCTAGCCAGTGTGGCAGGTGTTACAGTACTACTTGGAAGGATAGTTATTCTATGTGAGAAGGTTTGCAAAAGTGAACTCTAGCATAGACTTGAATTTATTGCTTTCCATTTCAAAACCAAAACCGTTTTATAACTCAGATAGAATATAGCTTCTCACCTGGATTATTAAATGACTAACTCCATAGGTGATTAACTGTTTGTGAAAGCTGTGTACTATAGTGGTGTAGACTTATAGGTCTATACTTAAATTTTAATTTTGGATATTAGTATTACTTAACAGGCTTTACCTGGTTTGTATTATCTTAATCCCAAATGTGTTATAAATTCTAGACTTATTAATGGGAGGAATAATATTACAATCCCTTACCAATTAGAGATGAAGTCTCATTGCTTCTGAATAAATGTGCATAAGATTGTGTTGTAAATGAGGTAAATCCATGCTTGTGCTGTAAATTTAGTTAAATTCATTTGTACATTCGAAACTAAAAAGGTGAGTTATTGAATTCCATGCTGTTAATAGCTTTAGGTCTTGTTGTGCTGATGTTTTTCAGTAAATAAATTGACAAAAGGTGATCCAAACTAAGCCAGGCTCAGGGCTTAACAAAGAGGAATGGTTTACTAATTTGGCCAATTCTTTCTCTGATTGGAATTAAGGGCCCTTGAACATGGAACCAGTTTGGTCCAGTGATTAAGGCATCAGGCTAGAAACTGGGAGCATGTGCATTCTAGGCTTGCCTTCGACATGAAAACTAGTTGGGTAACCTTAGGGCAGTTTAAACCCAGCCCAACTCACAGGATTGTTGTCCTGAGGAATACAAGGAGGAAGGAGTATTATGTGTGTTCATTACCTTGGATTATTTATAAAAATAACAAAGGTGGAATAAAAATAAATGAATACTTTCTGTAGCGAGGAGAAATTGCTTACTGCCTTCAGGATTTATAAAGCTGCGTGGACAGAGTGTCCAGGATTCAGTTTGCTTACTTACAGTAGAAATAGAGGAATAGTTAATTCATGATCACGAGAAAACAAAATGACAGTAAACAGTGTCCAAATATAGCAACCTTCAGATTCCTGCCTTCACGAAGACTCTTGTCATCAACAAACGCTATCTGCAAAATGACGGTGAGCTTAAATGATACATAGCCTCCCATCTTTTGAGCCCTTCCAGCAAAAGCATTTCCTACCACATGGATTGCTTTCTTGTGCACATAATCTGAGATGGTTACCAAGTCTTGCCAATGAATGACAAATCTACATACACGTCATGTCAGCTAGCAAGATTCTGCAGACTTAATTGCTTTGGCTTCGGGCATTCTGTGTCAAAATGGAGTGTTTTATGTCCTGTGTGTTGCTCCTGTTTTTTTTTTTTACAACAGTTAAATAATTCTGTAATTTGCCTGTTTTCTTTCTAATGCATTGTCCATTAAGTCATTTAATAATTTATGATATAAATCTCACCACACAACCTTAAATAGCATATGGAGACTGCTCTAGTTGTTATGTCTAGAATCTACAATAGCATCAAAATACTTTCATACCAAGCTAGGATCTTTCCAACTTGGTTTTTCTTTTCTTTTTTGGCCAGTGGGGTGGGTTGAGACTGGAAGGGGTACTTATTGAGTTTGGTATTTAGCGGCAAGGGAAGCCCTGTTAGGGAAGAATTTGGGGCACATGTCCAAAGCCCCACTCAATAGGATGAACAGAAGAATATCTATCACAGTAGGACTTACTTACTACAATTAGTCTAAGTGAAATAATATGTGTGCTCATCTATAGATTTTTCCCTTTAAAACCAGAGTTTACAATTACTTAATTATTGCCATTGTTCTGCAATTTATTTTGGATAGAATTTGCCAAGACTGATTTTCTTTTCAATGTAATTGGGGCCTCTGCCACTGCAGTCTTTCCTTCTTTTACTCCCTTCCCTATAGCTCTTGCAATGTTCCTAGCTCAAGAGAGGAATTACAAGTTACAAAAATTTGTAGGGTATGGACTTTCTCAGTCCTAGTCGACAAGAAGCATCTCATCTTCTAACTCATACAACTACATATAAGGGTGATAGGGGAAATGACATACCATTAGAAATTGTCACAGATGAAGTTGCTGAGCTATTTCATTTTTCCATTTTTGGAGGATTTTTTATTTTCTAAAAGTAGCATTAGGCTGAGAAGACACTTAACATGCTTCTCCTTTTCATAAATACAAGATTTTTTCCCAAACATTAATACTTTGGTGGCATGATCTTGGAGGCCTTTGAAGCAGGGGTGGGTTCTAAATTTTTTTATTACTGGTTGTGGGCGTGGCTTATTTTGTGGGCGTGGCTTGATGGTCATGTGACAATCCTTTAGAATTTAGCAGAGGTAAATTCTGGTCTACTGGTCTACCAGGTTTTTAACTGCTTGCAGAGCTGTACCAGTCTACTCATTTGTTTTTGCAAGCAACGGTCTATTCATTTGTTTTTGGAGACACTGGTCTACCCATTAATTTTTGCAGGCATCAGTCTACTCATTTGTTTTTGCAGGCATTGGTCTACTCATTTGTTTTTGGAGGCACTAGTCTACTACCCCACTGCCTTTTAACACTGATCAGCTGTAGGGCGGCCCTTTGAAGCCCCGCGGCAAGAGTTTAAACTGTTTTTTTCCTTCTAGCCGATCAGCTGGGACTCAGGAGGCAGCAATAGATTGGGGGTGGGGCCAAATAAAAGGTAAGAATAATGGGGGGGGAGGGAGCGGCGGGGGGGGGCTGCAGGGGGGCAGAACCGGTTCGGTGACATCATATTGTCACCACTACTGGCTCGTGGAACCGGGCCGAACCGGGAGGAACCCACCACTGCTTTGAAGATCACAAAGTGGGGCTAAAGCTACAGATTGTTTAAGGTTGCCCATTCATTTAAACCCTAACTAATTAAAATTTTTAATACAACTTGCTGGTATTTGTAATAAGATATTTACCAGCTGTCTTCATATCACCTGCCCTATGTCTCTGTTCTTGTATATGCTAGCATGCTTCTGTCTAACCTTCAGAATCATGGTCTTGCCTTCTGTTGAGTTTTTCAAGGTCAGTTCTTCAACTACACCTTATCTTTATTGGGTCTTTCCATACTGATCTGCCTGTCTAGGTCACTTTAATTCTCTCTGTAAAAGAAAATCTTAAATTGGATACATTTTAGGATGCAAAGTGTCAGTCCTTCAAAACAGACCATATTAGGAAGCCAAAGTTATGAATGCTAATACTACCATATATACTTGTGTATAAGCCGAGTTTTTCAGCACATTTTTTATGCTGAAAAAGCCTCCCTCGGCTTATACTCGAGTGAGGAAAAAAAATGCCTTTAAAAGCCTCTGGCGATCCCAGCTGAGTTGCCTGATAGTCAGAGGCTTCTAAAAGCATTTTTTTCTGCAACCTCTTCGGCCGAAAAAGTTTTTGTACTTTTAAAGTTATTGTTGATATCATATTGGTTTTGTTGACTCTCTTTTCCACTTACAGAGCTAGTTTACTGTTTTTCTCTGAAATAAATATTCAAAAACATTTAACCTACTGATGCCTCAATTAATGTGATTTTATTGGTATCTATTTTTATTTTGAAATTTACCAGTAGCTGCTGCATTTCCCACCCTAGGCTTATACTCGAGTCAATACGTTTTCCCAGTTTTTTGTGCTAAAATTAGGTGCCTCGGCTTATATTCGGGTCGGCTTATACTCGAGTATATACGGGTACTTTGATTATAAGGTTATAGTAACAAAATTTTGGAAGTCAGAGTAAGCGTGTCCCCTTCCTTTATGTTCACGAGAACGCCTGTGTGAGACATTTGCTCAAATTACATTTTTGCCCCAAATTCAGATTTTTTAATATATGATCATTGTTTTAGTTGCACCTATTCCTTCTATCCTCAAAGTTTTTACCATTACATAAAAGATATTCAGATATTCCAGTTCAGTCTAGTGGTTAAGGTGCTGGCCTAAAAACCATGAACCTGTGAGTTCTAGTCCCACCTTAGGAATGGAAGCCAGCTGGAAGACTTTGGGCCAGTCACATTTTGTCAGTGCAACTTACCTCACAGGGTTGTTGTTGTAGGAAAATAGGAAGAAGGAGGAGTAGATATGTCTTCTGCCTTGAGTTATTTATACAAAAATAACAATAATAAAGATGAGAAATAAATAATGTTACATTTCTGACTTTGCTTGTTGAAAACTGGCTGGAAGGCTGCAATTGGCAATCACGTGCTTCAGAATGCTGCAACCATTGTAAATATATGCTGGTTGCCAAGCACCCAACTTTTGATCATGTGACAATGGGGATGTTATGGCAGTCATAAGTGCGAGGATCAGTCAGAAGTCATTTTTTCAATGCCATTAGAACTCTGAACAGTCATTAAATAAATAGTTGTAAGTCAAGGACTACTTGCATGTTAAATTGCCCTATGGCTGAACCTAAGCTGGCCTAAACTTTTAACAGCAGTTGGAAATCCTGTGTGGGTTTATCTGTATGTGGATAAATAGGGAGGTAACAAATATTTATATGCTATTCCTGATGCTGAAAGTGCAATCTGGAGTCCCCATTAAGATGCATTCATTTGTGTCTTCAAGACTTAAAGCCTAACATGTTTTATTCTAAGTTTTCTGGAAGCACCCAACAATCTGGGTCCTAATTTTACTGACTTTGGAAGGATAGAAGGCTGAGTCAACCTTGAGCCTGGCCAGGATCAAACTTCTGTATAGGCAGAGTTAGCCTGCAATACTGCATTCTAACCACTGCACCACCAGGGCTCCAGTAAAAAGATGCAATTAATGACCTGCAATGATCATCTACTAAATTTTGGAGAAGATACCCCTTGATGGGTTCACACATTGGGTAGAGTCATAAAGTAGCTTGATTAGCTTGGTTTCAGTAGGTTAATTGAACCCAGCAATTCTGGTCTTAATCCAGGGTTTATTTGATATGATTCCAGCCAATTGCAGCTTGTTCAATATTCTACAGTCAACATAAAAAATAAAAAACCGCTTACTGAATGATTCTTCAGTTAAAACAAAAACAGTTTGTTGTATGTCTAAAAATTCTTGAGTTCCAATAAACTACTGCTACCCACACTAAAGTGAGCTCTGGTGGCTCAGCAGACTAATTAACATCCACTTACATCTGCTGCCTGCAATTACTGCAAGTTCAAATCTCACCAAGCTCAAGGTTGCCTTAGCCTTCCATCCTTTCTAAGGTAGGTAAAATGAGGACCCAGATTATGGGGGGCAATAAGATGACTTTGTATAAATATACAAAAATATGAAGGCTATTGCTTAACGCATTGTAAGCCGTCCTGAGTCTCCGGAGAAGGGCGGCATATAAATCAAATTTAAAAAACAAACAAAAAACCCTCACTCCTTTTACAGTCCTGTCTTTTTATGTTTGAATAATCCAGTGCTTGTTTAATCCCACTTTCCTCATTTAGATCAGATGCTCAGGATTTTTTTTTAGCTCCCTCCTTCTTTATCATATTGGCACCAAAGCTAGGAGTCTTTAAAAAAAAATGTATGTTGGGAAATAAGACTCCCCAAGGTCTGTGAATTATAGAACAATGTTGAGCTAAGCTTGGCTTAACAATTCCTAATTAGAAACTCCCTGATCATTTGCTAATTTTTGAGATAGTCTTTGGTAATTAGAACAGTGTGCCTCACTCTGCCAATAAAGCAGAAGAGGAAATTTGCAAGGTGTCAAAATCAATTATCCATTTGGATCATCGGGTTTATAAGCCTTTCATCCTCCCTAATGCACAGCTCCTCAAATACATTTTGGTAACAAAATAACCTGGGACTAACAACCATCCACATGAAGGAGAGAGGTTGCAAGGGTGACTCCTGGTCATGTTCTTGTCCTGAATTTAATTTTACGTTGATAATTAGGCTCTCCAAGCCACCTGATATTTTTTTGACCAGCAGGAAACAAAACCCCGCTGGTTGACTCAAGGGAGAGAAACACACGGCTCCTACGGTGCTCACCACGTGGCTTCACAAAGACTGAAAACAAGAGCTGTGGCAAATTGGATCATCCTACAAGTTTCGACTGGCCCATTGTGTACAAGTAGTAAATTGAGAGCTGATATTTCTGAGAACTATTTATTAGCAAAGCTAGGGGTCTGGCTTGCTCCTCGTCGTCCTCCTTGGCAAACAGCTTTTTACCAATTTGGATGAGCAGTCTCTGCCACTTTATGTAGGGCAAGAATCAGAGAGGCAGGGAGTGGATCCTTGCAGGGAATTATTGTGAGTGGACGCTTGCAATGATTCAGGCGGAAAGCTTGGGCAGTTGGCTGATCTGCTCCCTCAGCAGTTAAAAACGCTGGATGCATCTCTGATTATATCGTTTGAAGTAAAGCTAATGGGATGTATTTGCAGGCACTTGCCATAACACAAACAGTGAGAGAAAGGGGGGAAAAGCAGAAAGGTATTTTGATATTTCCTTCTCTTGGCGCCTGGCTTATTAGTATTTTAAACAATGACGTCCTAGGGACAGTGATCACTTCTAATCATTTAGTGCAAAAAAGGTGTGAAAATAGGAGGCTGTGACCAGTTAGCAGAAATCATAGTTAGACATGCTGAGACCTGCCAGGCTATGCCAAATTGGCTATCTCATATTGAACGGCTGATACCCTGGCTAAGTTTCTTTTTCTGAAGTCACAGGGAGATAATGGGATGGCTGTTTCATTACTCCCCCACCATCACTCTCCAGCCCTCAGTAACACTACACATTTCAGATTTGGATCTAGGAATATATAATAACTGGGGTGGGTGGGGCGGAGGGAGAGAAAGAAACATTTTCTTACCATCTTGCACATAAATTCTTATATGGGTATTTTATAAAAATGTCCTAACGTGATTGTGGGTGTGCTTACAGTGCACTTAATTATATTATTGCTAGATATACCCCATGCAACTGTTTAGTAATAATACATATTCATATTTATCCAAAATGGTCTGCTTGTGCATATGTCCATACTTATAATGGCAGTGATGTTAAGTGCAGAATGATGGCCTTTGTTGAATGCAATATGGAAATCTTACAATTAGTTCTATTCATACTCTGGGTTGGAAGTAAGATTAAGAGCACTATTACAGCTGGCTCTAGATGCATGTTTTTGGGTGGGTGGGTGAATTAGGTGACCATGTCTTTCCTCACTAGCAGAAGCTATTTATTTATTTATTTATTTATTTATTTATTTATTTATTTATTTATTTATTTATTAGTCCAATTTATATGCTGCCTTCTCCATAGACTCAGGTTGGCTTACAATGCATTATAGCAATAGCCTGCATACTTTTTTTGTATATACCTGTTTATTAGGGCTTTCACCCCACCCCCAAGCGGTTGGCTTATTGCCCCAACAATCCGGGTCCTCATTTTACCTACCTTGAAAGGATGGAAGACTGAGTCAACCTTGAGCCTGGTGAGATTCGAACTTGCACTAATTGCAGGCAGCAATTAGCACTTTACAGCACTTTAGCCCGCTGCACCACCAAGTGCATAAGATGTTAGCCATCTTATGATCTGAAATGATTTTGGGCAGCTTTGAGAAACCATCTAGACTATGCAAAGCTGGCTTTTCTCTTTTATTGCAGAAGAAGAAGTGGGTCCTAAGAAGACTCTGTGGCGTATTTCCAGGAAGGATCATATCCTGCTTTTCTCTAGCATTCTTCCTTTGCACTACAGTATGGTTCATAAAAGAAAAGCATTCATCTGGCTCCATGTATTGAGAAGAGAGAGGCAGAGAAAGCATCTACAATGGTCATGTGTCTTTTTTTCAAAAGATGATCATCCATTTGAACAGTTCTTAGGGCAGGTCTGCATTGGGATGTCAGTCAGAGGAAGGCCTTCTGTCTAAGCACAGTTTAAAGTCAGTTGAGAGTTCTCTATTTGTATTTACAGTAGACTGTAGATCTCCTGATTTAAGGGCTATAAGAAGTGAAAGTAAAGACCTTGAAACATTTCACCAATAGTTATTAGCACCACCAGGCTAGCAGGTACACAGTTCAACTCTTTGAAAGTATTGCTACAGTGCAGCCACACTGATAGCTCAATTTACAGAAATCTTGATTTTACCGTGTCATAGGTGATCCTAGATTAAACTCATGTCACAGTGACATTTACTGTTGTCTCCCCTGTTTCCTCTTCTTCAAAGCCCACTCTAACACTTCTTGGTTCCATTATCCCTTGTTCTTATTTAGTGCTATGGCCATTTTAGGTCCCTAATTAAAAAAAATCTAATTGTGCACTGCTTTCTAGTATCCAGGCATGGATTGGTCACACAGAGACCCCTTTGAAAATGAATTGCTCTTCTTAAGGCAAAGTGCCTCTTGGAATCTTACACATACAATACCTACACTTAACCTAAAAATAATAATGCTCAGACTGCCAATATATTCAGCAATGTAGTTGTGATGATATTACAAGTTGACACAAATCAATTTAATGGCAATAATTCAGTTACAGGGAATACAGCACTTCATGAAAATATTTAATTATGTTTCATACGAAGATGAACAGTTCATCTCTTGTGTACTCATTGCTATAGCATGGGTTATGGTTAAGTTTTTCAGACTGGAAATTTCATTTTCTTTCTGTTTTCTGTTTATTTGTTCTTTCTCCCTTCAAAGAGCTAAATCTTGCTCCAACTGACTTTTTGTCTACTTTTATATGGTTTAAATATGCTGGATGGGCACTGAGGTTGTAATCCTCCAGGTTGATTCTTAAGTGCATCTAAAAATTGACTCTTCAAATGCATCTAAAGTTGGTTTAGGTAAGAAAAATCTAGGAATATTGTGAATCTTGATTAAAATACTTCATCAATCCAGTGGAATTTATGCTTATGTAAGCAGGACTAGGCTTGTAATTGAAAGCTGCAAAATCCTCATCCATTATTATTCTATTTCCCTATTGTGACTTATAGTATTTTCTATATTATCCAGACACTGTTGAAGTGATTAAAAAGTCTCTGCTCTTTTTTGTTATATCAGCACAATGATGGATGTTTAGAAGATTAGGGCACTGGACACTAAAACAATAACAGAACAGTTGCTGGAACTGAGTATGTCTCATCTAGTGAAAAGAAGGACTAGGGGTGACATGATAGCAGTGTTCCAATATCTCAGGGGCTGCCACAAAGAAGAGGGAGTCAACCTATTCTCCAAAGCACCTGAAGGCAGGACAAGAAGCAATGGATGGAAACTAATCAAGAAGAGAAGCAACCTAGATCTAAGGAGAAATTTCCTGAGAGGACAGTCAATCAGTGGAACAACTTGCCTCCAGAAGTTGTGGGTACTTCAACACTGGAGGTTCTTAAAAAGAGATTGGACAACTATTTGTCTGAAGTGGTATAACTTTTCCTGCCTGAGCAGGGGGTTGGACTAGAAGACCTCCAAGGTTCCTTCCAACTCTGTTATTCTGTATTCTGTAAGATGTAAGTCACCAGGGGGATAACATCTAAGCCTGAAACCACGTCTAGAAAAAGGGTAAATGGAATTTACCATCATGGCTTTGGATGGAAGTGTACATATTACACACCAAAACATACACATATTCATACCAATATATGGTCATCTATGACACTTTGTTCTTGAATAATTTGGGAAAGAAGAGCATAATAATAATCCAGCCTCAGGATGTAACCTGAAATCTCATATACTGTTTTGGGATTTCAGTTTAGACTTACCTGAGACATTTTCACTTGAATTTCCACAGAATTATGGCTTTAAAAGATTTAGAAATGGCACAGTAGAGCACATCATCTGGCTTCTTGCTTGATCCACAAAATGAGGAACTACACCATTCCCAATAAATGAATGCTCAGTCTCTATTAGAAGGAAAATCTCACTACTTTCTAGTTTGTTGGTTCCATTATTACAATGCTTTTCTGGCACAAAATTTATCCTAATAATCTCCTTAATGTTCCTGTCCTGTTTTACACTTCTGCTGCCTAATTAAATGTTTAGACCTGCTGCTATATCGATCCCCCCAACAGGGATTAAATAGACATGATAATCTTTCTCCATAGCTTCATTTTTGCTAGCGAATGACTATCTTTTTGGACTACGTGAGAATGTATTTTTGGCCTGGCAAAATGAAACATACTACTTATTCATAAAAATACTTTAGCCTTTACTGCTACAGAAGGCTAAAGATTTTCTCCATTCCCATTTAGAAGAAAAAGACTGACATGAGTTTGAGAGTCATGTAATTAGCCTACCCTTTTATTTAATGTGCATGGATTATTGAGTTACAAAGGGAAGAAGATAAGAGGAAACCCATTTTCCTGGGCTGATTATCTACATTTGTTTTGGATTTCTCAAACCATCAGCATAGCTCTGTTTGAAGATGGAGCTATCTTCTTGCATTAAGGGTAATGTTTTCCAGATTCAACAGTTCTCCTGTACTTATAGGAGCTCTCTATTCCATTTAATGTCCCAGATGTAGTTATGTCTCACTGTATATTCTGTGGTTCTCAGGACTGCTTAATAAGCTGATCATACACACAAACACAACTGAAGAAGGTTTGAGAGACAGGTGGCAGAAACATATATTATAAAATCATGTCCAAACTTTCTGTCCAATTAGGTTAGAAATTGATCCAGTTAGAACTCTATTCCTCCGATATGGAAGTTATTTCTCCCAGATGCCAATCCAACTTGAAAATGACAAAAATTCTGAATTCTGTGGAATCCAGTTTTTTCACTCTCACAGATTAATGTCTTTCCTTGCCTCTTTACTATTGACAACTTGTTGAATGTATTGATAAACACCACAATAAACAAGCACACACGTTGGAAGGATGGAACTTGGGAGACTGCATGAATTACTTTACTGAAACCTTTGTATGTGTTTTACTGACAAAATAAGGCACTGCTGTAGATTGGTACACTTGGACAATTTTTTTGATTAAAAGCATGTCACAAACATATCAGCATTATTTTTCTTACAGTAGTTTACCATGAGTATAATGTGGCTTTGTTAACCATAAATTTAAAGTATTTTTTTATACTTTATTGCAATATTTCAATAATATACCGGTACATATGCAAATTTTTAAAAAATGCATTGCCTATTTCCATCAAGCTGGATGAAATTATGATTTTTTAAAAATAGAACTATAACTATAACTCTCACCTTTAAAGCGCTCCATGGCTTAGGGCCAGGGTATTTATGAGACCGCTTGCTGCTACCGATAACCTCCAATACGCTCTCACAGAGAGGGCCTTCTCAGGGTGCTGTTGGTCAAGCAATGTCGGCTGGCGGCCCCCAGGGGGAGGGCCTTCTCTGTGGGAGCACCTGCCCTCTGGAGCTACCTCCCGGAATACGTCTGATTCCGGATCTCCGCACTTTCCGTAAGGCCCTGAAGACGTTTTTATTTCAGCAAGCCGGCCTGGCCTGAATAGGTTTTAAGGGTTTTTTAATTGTATTGCTAGGGGTTTTAAATTGGGGTGGCCGTTTAATTTAATTTATTCTTAATTATTTTAACTTTTATATTGCATGTTATTTTAATTCTCGGCTGTTCACCGCCCTGAGTCCCTTCGGGGACTTAATAAATTTAATAAATCAATCAATCAATCAATCAATCAATCAAAATTTGAATAGTGTGAATCTGAATAATGGCACCATTCTATGGGATTTGTTGACCACCCTAATTGAGATCTATCTGTAATTCATGTTTCCAAATAAATGGCTGGAATGATATGTGGGAATGACCTTGGGAGACAGAGCAGAAACACAACCAAGGGTCAGATAATAGACAACTTACCCTGCAGCATGAATGTGGATGTGGTAACTGGCTCAGATGGGGACCCTCACTAGTTTCTTGAGCTGTAAAGAGGGTGGGGGGGGGAAGAGATATACTTTCAGATTCTCAATAGTCTGTTAATGAAACCTTACAATAAAATGAGAATTAGCTCATCTGGCTGTGCTTCCTGTCTGATCTACCTCACAAGGTTGACAATGGCTGGCAGATGAATGCATTCGATTGCAACTCTTATTATGGTGGATTTGGGTGAGTGGAAAGGGGATTTCACTCAACTAGAGGACACTTGGGGAAGCTCAGAGTAAGGACTTGTACCAGCATTCCCAAGCCCTTGGGAATCACATGCAATTTCTCACGAAAAAACTAGGATATCATTGCTATCTTTGCTGAATTTTTGCAGAGCAAATCTGATGCCTCTGGGTGTTGATCATGCCATCCTATGCTGAAAGAACAAACTCTGACAATGCCTGATATCTTGTGGATGTGTCCCTCTGTACATGTTTGTGTCTGTATCTTGGCACGGGTGAGAGAAATAGCCCGTTTCTAATTGTCTTTGCTCATTGTCTCACTGTGATTGTGTTTGGGCTGTTAAAATGCCAATGCCATCTAGTACAAAAGACACAATTTCAGTAGGTGTTAGGTTCACTCAGGTATCTTGCCAGCTTGTGCTTGATTGTGCAGCCATGATTATGCAGAGTGTCAGGAGAACTTTATATATAAACTTAACCTCAAGAAATAAGAGAGGAGGAGGGAAAGCCTCAGTGAAAAGCTAAGCCAGCACATTATCTAATTCTCAATGTAAAATAATGCAGGGGTGTGGAAGATGAACATCTGATTTGTCACATCTGATACACTAATGTTTTATCCAAAAGGAAAAACACATTGTAACATGCTCAGTCATCTGCATAAACACCACCTGGCCCTTTGCAGGCACCTACTCAAGTTGCAAAAGTTAATGGCAGCCTATTTGAAGCCATTTCACTGGTAGAAATTGCAAGCTCTTTGCTTTCACTTCTTCTCTTTCTCTTACTGTCTCTCTCTCCCTCTCCCCTCCTCCCGGATAATATTTACAAGACTATTAATCATACATTATCATCTGGGTTGGACTCTTAACCCTGCATAATTCCAGGTTGGGTGATTTACAGATGTCAATTTGTCTTTGAATGCATGTTATGCCATCGGCCATTGAGGGTTATATAGCTGTATTTGTTTTAAAAGCGTTCCAAACATAAGAAACACAAAATAGCCCTGGAATAGTAAAAGATGATTTTCTAATAGTTTGGGATATACAAAGCACACAATGTAGCTTTAATTTATGTACCCCTAATTCAGATAGTAATCAATGGTCAGATATTTATTATTTGAAAAAAAATTATTAAACAATGTGCTACCCAGCCAAATTATCTATTACTGCATTTAACATTCTACAAGTTCTGATGTCCTATAACAAAATTAAGTACAATGTACTTAAATCTAAAACAAACAAATTCATATTTTTAAAAAAGAAAACGCTTATTATAGTAGCTCTGACCTGAAAGGCCTACAGAATATGTGTATAAGAGAGGGAGAGGGAGATGGGGAGGGACGGAGGGAGGGAGAGAGAGAGAGAGGGAGAGAGAGAGAGGGAGAGAGAGAGAGAGAATGGGAGAATAACTGCTTTTTGGAAGAATCCTAGATTAGACCGGACATCCTATAGGTTAATAAAATGTACATGTTTATGAAATAATGGAGTTATTCTCTGAGATAAATAGAATAGAAAATTCTCATTATTTGTCCCTAAATGAAGCAGGTTTTTTGGTTTCTCTGTCTGTCTATATATATACAGTATAAGCACATCATTTTGAATAGAAAAACTCTAATGTTATGTGCTACCACCAGTATTATCTGGTAAAATTATTTGATTTTCTTCCCATAGTACAATAACATCTAGGAACTAGAGATATGAAAATGCACATACGAAGGAAAAAGAAGAAAGAAATTTATATGAAGTGTGAACTGCCAAGTATGGAGGTGTGTTTCCTACATGCCTGGTCTTTTGCCCAGATTTTAGACTGACAGATGTGATGGGTAAGAAGCAGAGGATGGTAGGGGTCAGTTTTGTTTCAAAATTCTCAAATGTACCCCACTGCACACAGCCTGAGCAAGATTTTGCTCACAGGATGGTTCTGGCATTTTGAAAAGCATCACAAAACATGATTTAATAGAACGAGAAAAAGCCAGGTGCCCGTAACCTCTGATCTGGTAAAGTCTTCTTAATTTCAATAGGGTCCAAACTGAACTAAAGGTTGTTTATTAAACTTAATTACTCTAAAGTAAGTTTTACAAGAATTTATTCCCAAATTAGTCCATGCAGAAGTCCACTACATAGTTTCATTCACCAATTGTTATGAACTGTATCTGATGAAGTGCACTGAGATCTAATGTGTTGTCAGCACTTGGTCGCTCAGAATCTCCTGAATATCTTCATCCCAGTGTAGTTTAAGTGGCAATTTTTTGCACAGCCAAGGCTGCCCACATAGCTCCTATGTGTCAGCACTTCAAGCTGCATTTACTCTAGTGCTGACATAAGAAGGAGAAGCGAAGGCGTCTGGAAAGGGACGTTTGACTTTTCACCTACTTATTTTCCTTGGAGATAATATCCCCTAGGAGATGGGATGGGAGGGGGGAAATTCCTTTGAGCTGGAGTAGATTAGGGATAGAATGACTTGGAAGATGGCTAATGGGTGCAGGGGAGTGGGGAATGGAAATGGAGGGTTTTAGGGCTGGAAGTCAGTGTTGGCTTTGAATAGAGTCGGGTTTAGAATGTCGTGCTTAATAAATATTAAATTAAATTATCTTAGGCTTCTCCAATTTAAAACCCCGTTACCCATAAAATTCACCCAATTAAAAATTTTTAACCCAGCCCAGCTTGCTGAAATAAAAAAGTCTTCAGGGCCCGGCGGAAGGTCCGGAGGTCCGGGATTAGTCGTATCCCTGGGGGTAGCTCATTCCAGAGGGCGGGTGCCCCCACAGAGAAGGCTCTTCCCCGGGGGGTCGCCAGCCGACATTGCCTGACAGACGGCACCCTGAGGAGACCCTTTCTGTGGGAGCGTGTTGGCCGGTGGGAGGTTATCGGAGGCAGAAGGTGGTCTCGTAAATAACTGGGTCCTAAGCCATGGAGCGCTTTGAAGATGAGAACCAACACCTTGAAGCGCACTCGGAAGACCACTGGAAGCCAATGCAGCTTGCGCAGGAGAGATGTCATGTGGCAGCGCCATGTCGCCCCCATAAGTACCCACGCGGCCGCATTCTGCACCAGTTGGAGCCTCCGAGTGCTCCTCAAGGGGAGCCCCATGTAGAGAGCATTTTGAAAAGCATCATAAAACATGATTTAATAGAACGAGAAAAAGCCAGGTGCCCGTGACCTCTGATCTGGTAAAGTCTTCTTAATTTCAATAGGGTCCAAACTGAACTAAAGGTTGTTTATTAAACTTAATTACTCTAAAGTAAGTTTTACAAGAATTTATTCCCAAATTAGTCCATGCAGAAGTCCACTACATAGTTTCATTCACCAATTGTTATGAACTGTATCTGATGAAGTGCACTGAGATCTAATGTGTTGTCAGCACTTGGTCGCTCAGAATCTCCTGAATATCTTCATCCCAGTGTAGTTTAAGTGGCAATTTTTTGCACAGCCAAGGCTGCCCACATAGCTCCTATGTGTCAGCACTTCAAGCTGCATTTACTCTAGTGCTGACATAAGAAGGAGAAGTGAAGGCGTCTGGAAAGGGACGTTTGACTTTTCACCTACTTATTTTCCTTGGAGATAATATCCCCTAGGAGATGGGATGGGAGGGGGGAAATTCCTTTGAGCTGGAGTAGATTAGGGATAGAATGACTTGGAAGATGGCCAATGAGTGCAGGGGAGTGGGGAATGGAAATGGAGGGTTTTAGGGCTGGAAGTCAGTGTTGGCTTTGAATAGAGTCGGGTTTAGAATGTCGTGCTTAATAAATAGAAGTTTTTCTTCAAAGACTTTGTTTGAAATGCAATTTATTTGAGACGACCTCGAAACTTGACACTATAGCTATTATGGCTGCTGTCATCATGCCGGCACCTTCTTCTTCCGCCTTTAGGGATTTCCTACAGCCACTCCAATTGGAAGACTCAGCACTGGTTATGCTGCTGCTGCAGTGGCTGCTGCTCCCTTTTTCCTTACAACCAGTTTCTAGTGCTGACATTTCCTGCGAGGCTTCAGTTGCAGTCATGGCCATAGTTGACTTTTCAGGCGTCAACTGCTTTTTTGCATCTGGGCTACCCAGCCATGCAGGACTAGATAGCTGAGAAGCTATTGCTATTCGTATTGCAGCTTCCAGTTTGGAACCTCCAGGGCTACTGTGCCTCTTTCAACCAGCTCAACCACTTTGAGGCTGAAGAGACAGAAAGCAAACCAGTTCTTGCCTAATTTGAGGAACATCCTGGATTCCATATTTGTTAACATCTGGATTTTGTTTCTTTCACTTTAGCCATGCCCTATCTCTTCAGCCATGTCCTTACCTCATGTATGAGTTGTGGATATCTTTCCATCATTGTGGTGACGCAGTGGTTAGAATGCAGTACTGCAGGCTACTTCTGCTGAGTGCCAGCTGCCAGCAGTTCGGCAGTTTGAATCTCACCGGCTCAAGGTTGAGTCAGCCTTCCATCCTTCTGAGCTCGGTGAAACGAAGACACAGATTGTTGGGGCAATATGCTGACTCAGCCCTTAGAGATGGCTGTAAAGCACTGTTTTTTGTTTTTTTATTTTAATTTGATTTATATGCCGCCCTTCTCCGGAGACTCAGGGCGGCTTACAATGCGTTAAGCAATAGCCTTCATACTTTTGTATATCTATACAAAGTCAGCTTATTGCCCCCACAAATTGGGTCCTCATTTAACCTACCTTAGAAAGGATGGAAGGCTGAGTCATCCTTGTGTCTGGTAAGATTCGAACCTGCAGAAATTGCAGGCAGCTGTGTTAATAACAGGGTGCATTAAACCACTGTACTACCAAGGCTCCTGAGACTGTGACGCGGTATATAAGTCTAAGTGCTATTGCTATTGTCCAGACTCATTGGCTGACTCTATGGGGAGGAGTCCCCCGTAATATTTGTTTTTTAAACATGGGAAACCAAGAAAGAGGGAGACTATTGAGGAGGTGGATTTATAGTGTAAAGCAGCCCATCCTCACACTGCGTAACCAAATACAAATATACCACATTCTCAGATGCAAAGAATCAGGACCACATGTTAAGTTCTAGTTAACCTGATTTATTACATCATTTGCCTACACATAAGAATTGGTCACCTGTCAGCCTTAAATTGGTGCTACCGTGTTTCCCTGAAAATAAGACCGGGTCTTATTTTCTTTTAGGGCCCAAAATAAACACTAGAGCTTATTTTGCGGGGTGTTACATTTTTTCCCCATATATGGGAGGCCACTTCTTCTCCTTGCTCATGGTGGGGCAGGAGGCTTCACAGTGGGTTAGTGCTGCTGCTGCAAGGTGGGAGGGTGGAGGGTGGAACTGCCCCACACACCCTGCATTGGCTTACCTCAGGTCCCCCACAGCCAGGCAACCTCGCTGACTGAAGTGGTGTTCTTGACTGAGAAGTGATTTCAGGGCAAACAAAGGAACAAATGACAATATATTGCCTGATTGAAGACCACTTTTTTGTAAATGAAAAAGTCTGTATGCTGCAATTATTCAAAGATTTACATAAAGTTTTTTTTTTAAATATTGGTTTGACAGATCCCATAAAACTCACACCATGTAATCAACCCTTCCCCTTCCAGCAAATCCATTCCTTGCTAATCATTCACCATAGCGGAAACAAAAATAAGTTCCCAAGTCATTATATTTACCTAGCTAGAATTATGGCCCTTTCTCTTAGGGTCATGCCCTCCCCCCCATCAAAAAAAAAAAATCATTTCAAGGCTGATAGAGTAAGCATTTCTCTTTGGAGCATCATTTTTCTTTCTTTCTAAGGGAAAATGATTGCATTTGTCAGGAGCTCTCTCTACAAAGTCTTCTTTAGAAGCTATCCATCAAGGCCTCCTGATGGCTTGTTATGTTTCTGGCACCATAACTGCTGCCTTTTGGGAAGAAAGGAGAAATTAGAAATCATTTGCCATAAAAGCCTCTCCCCCCCATCTTCTTTGTTTCATAAGAGCTGTTGTTTTTTACTGACCCCTTTTGAAAGTTGAAGTTTTGTATGAGAGAGGGGAGGAGGGATGCCCCTCTTGAAAGGAGGAACGCTGTCTTGTCTTTAATCTAAGGGCAGAATAAGATCCTTAGTAACTGTCTCTAGTACCACTTTAATCAACTTGATGTAGCCCACTAGGCTATAGGCTTTCTGAGAGTACAAAGAGACACTTCAGTGTGAGGCCTGGAATGGTTACTTTCTCAGGACTTTTGACTAGAAAAGAAATCTCTACGAGATAAGAGATCAGGTCCAGGAGGAGCTGGTGACAGAACACACGGTGCATCGAGAGTGCCTGAAAATGATGCTGTGATGTTGGGTCAGGTGACATTCAATGGCAAAAGCCAGCTGGTGTCTTCATTGAGCTTAATTTCCTTTATCAGGTGGTTGTGCAAAAAGAAGGATACTGAGATGGACCTTTTTGGAGTTCAAAGAGGCTTTTTTTAAAAAAAACAACAACAACAACAACAAACCTCTCTTTATTCTAAAGATTGTGGAGACACAGACCTTAAAATATGTAACACTGCCACTTTCATTTCATCCTTCTGAAAAATCAAAGGCATGGGAGAAGAGAAAAAAGGTGTGTGTTTTTATTTTACTTTTCCAATGAGTCTGCCTGTTTGAAATAGCATTGTGTTTGTGGATATGATTTCCCAATATTGCTTTTGAGAAGGATAGATAGATAGATAGATAGATAGATAGATAGATAGATAGATAGATAGATAGATAGATGATAGAGATGTAGACAGACATACATATGCACACATACAAACATACAAAAGTTTTAAAAGCTCACATAACATACAAAGAAATACAGTTTATTTTTTTCCCCACACTGCCTTCTACCATAATTAGGATCACACTGTGAAACATATTTCTGAGGTCTTTTTTCCAATGCTTTATAAACTAAAGGACATGATTCCTGAAAATATCTATTGATTGAACATTGATTTTGAACAGAGATCATCAGTCATTTTAGGACATCTTCAGAATTTGCACAAGTTCTCACAGAAAGTTGTTGCCACAAAAGTGATCCCACTAGCCTCCCAGGATATACTTTACCATTCACCCTTTGATTATTTAGGTTAGAAGAATATGCTTCCAGACTGTTGAACTAGACTGTTACTTTCTCTCATTTGAATTTTCTAAGAATTATTCTGGAATATATATGGGATTTATAAGCACTTTTTGGGAAGAAAGGTATTATTTGAAGATGACTGTTTTGCTAGAATCAGATAAATAGATTAAATTAATGAGGGCATTGATCCAGGCATGTGTTAAGTAAACTTCACTGGTTTACTGGTTTCACTGTTTACAATCCAACATTCAAATACACAACAATAGGTATTGGTATAAGTCTGCATAGAATTGTATCTAAGAGAACTTCATGAAGCAATTTCCATAGATTTTTTTATAATATTTGGCTGCAAGGCTGCATAGTATACAGGGTTCCTTAAATACATGTAGCCAATTCAGTTTAAGTCACCTGAGAAGAAGCAGGATAGCAACTTACACATTTTTCAACACCTGCCTTCCTTTTCTCTAAACTTTATATTTTCTAGAGGTTTGATTTGGGCACACAAGACAAGCAACTGTGTGAGTAGGCCACACAGATCAGTCCTAAATGAGTGGAGATTTTCTAAAATACGGTTTTGCTGCATGAAACTAGTGAGCTGATTAAAGTTTAATACATCCTAAAGAATGAAACCACCATCTTGCTAGAGTTATCTTTAAAACTCAGATCCTTATAGCAATTAGGGATCTAGCAAGCTGCGTTATCATCAGCCAAGCCATTGGTCAAACAGAGCAGAAGCGAGTGATAGCATTTGGCTGACCTTCTCTGGGCTTGGAATATTGGTAGGATGAATGTGGTTAGGGTTTAGATGGGAGATCAAAGGGAAATATCAGGACACTTGGGTAGACTGGGAAGTTGAAAAGAGCTCCAGAACAAGGCATTAACAAAACCACATCAGCACAAGAAATTTGCATAGTATTGATCTTGACCTAAGGGCACATTTACCTTTTACCTTTGCACATCTGACTCGGGAGGCAAAACTCATTTTATGACTCCCTAGGCTCACCTTGAATGTTAAAATATGAATGATAGCTATTTCCACAATATGAAACCATTTGTCTGCTAAAAAGTCCAGTTCATGAGATATATACAGTCATTTTATCCCCTTTCTTAAAGAGGAAGCTTAACATTCAAGTTTTAAGGTTTATTGTGTCCTCTGGTCCTGAGTAACTGCTATTAGGGGTTTAGAGAAATTAGAGTTTATATCTGAGGCTTCTCATAGGGTGGATATTCCACTTTCATTTTGTAAATTCAAAACAACAGCTTCTGTAAACTTAGATTACATGGTAAATATATGATGAAAGAATAATGAATAGAATGCCCATCATACTAATTAATGAGAGATTTTTGGCTTAATGTGTTATGAGACTAAAACTATAGAAGACATATTACTGTATGTTATTGACTTTGCTCTGTCAGTAAACAAATGGTTTTCTACCTAGTCCATATTTGTAGAAGGACAGGCACAGCCTGAGGATGGAGTCAAGGAAGGAATCAGCCTGGAGTTGTTATGTTCCCCACAAGCTGCGTAAGCCCAACTCCTTTTGAATTCTGCTAGCTCTTTTCTATGCCAATTTAGTGCTGACCATCAGTTGACTAGATTCTTGTGTATAGGCATAAGCAATAAATCAGCTTAATTAGAACTTAATGTATGGTTCCTGATTCTTCATGTCTGACATATATACCCAGATAGCAGAAGATGACAGGAAAATGTTGCAGTGGTGAAAGCAATTAGTGGCTAGTGAAGTTAAATGCTGGTTTTTTTTTTCAGAATTGCACTTTATTTAAATTTATAGAGCCATGTTGGTCTGCTGGGTCAACAGTATTTGACTTTAACTCTGGGTTAAACTGTTTATTGGTTTAGCACAGTGGTGGGTTTCAAATTTTTTTTACTACCGATTCTGTGGGGGTGTGGCTTGGTGGGCGTGGCATGGCTTGGTGGGCGTGGCTTGGTGGGTGTCACAAGGGAAGGATACTGTAAAATCTCCATTCCCACCCTACTCCAGGGGAAGGATACTGTAAAATCTCCATTCCCTCCCCAATCCAGTAGAAGGTTACTGCAAAATCCCCATTTCCTCCCGATCAGCTGCGACTTGGGAGGCAGAGAATAGATGGGGCTGGGGCCAGTCAGAGGTGGTATTTACTAGTTCTCCGAACTACTCAAAATTTCCGCTACCGGTTCTCCAGAACTGG
The DNA here is from genome assembly GCA_022577455.1 of Arizona elegans. Classification (NCBI taxonomy): domain Eukaryota; kingdom Metazoa; phylum Chordata; class Lepidosauria; order Squamata; family Colubridae; genus Arizona; species Arizona elegans. The sequence continues at coordinate 124,855,199 of JAKOOJ010000002.1, forward strand.
TCAGAACCTGGTGGAGCCCACCTCTGGTTTAGCACAAGGCTGGACTAGAACACTGGACTGGTAGAAGCAACTCCTTTGGGTGTCTCCAGAATAGCAAAAACAAAGGAATTTGGAAGGCAGCATCTCTTGTATATATAAAGGAGGAGAGTGAAATCCTAAAAAGTGTCCTTTTTCTCCAAAAAACTTTATTCAATTTGAGACAAATGGATATACAGTAGAAGAATAGCCATAGGAAGGAATCTAGAATTAACCAATGACAATGTCTATTTCTGCTTTTAAAAACCATTTATTCTAATTTTGATCCTGAGAAGCCAATACTTTGGGGACATATTATAACTACTGAAAATTCTTCTGTGGGAAGGAAAGGGATAGGCAGTGAAAAGTGAGTTCTGTATTTGCTTTCCTGCTTGTACAACTTATACTATCTGTTGATACATGAGCTGTAGTTTACATTCTATCATATATCCATTCACTTGAAGAATTGGTGTGATCGACAGCCTTCATTGGCAGAGATGTGGGGGGGGGTGTAAAATAGTGTAGTTTTAGCATGAAGGCAGAATAATCTGATAACAGAGCAAAATAAGGATGACACTGAAGAGTTTCCCTGAGATGTTTGCATCATCCTGAAATGCGAATCAGAAATAACTATGACAGGTGAAAAAAGGATTTGCAAAAAACAAAAGCAACATTAATAATTCAAGTAAATAAACTTCACAGCACAGAAATAAAACATTGCTGTCAAGGTCATGGAGAATCGTTCCTCAGAGACAAAGAGGAATGTGGAGAGGTTTAACATTGTCTTTTCACCCAACGAAGGCTTTTTATTTCCCTAATTTCACTTCACTGCTTATATTATCCTGCCTCCCATCCGCAAGACAGCAAATGTGGTTTACTGCTGTTCATAATCTGGCCTTGGTAAAATGAGTGGGATTTCTATTGCAGTAAATAAACTTGATTGCTGTGTTAAGATGCTAACAGCATGCTTATTGCAAAGTAACTTTCCCTCTTTTTACCTAATATGCCTTTGCACATCTATATTTAATGTGCACGCAACCACCACTTCCTTTCTATTGCTATCTTAACTCATAGAAACTGCCTTCAGATTTATTCCATCTCCAAAGCTCACCTTTAAAACGGAATTTGCCATTAACATTTGGTGACACAAATTCTTAATATGAGAAGCCAAATTGCTGGGTCCCCCCCCTCCCAAAGATTGCTTCTAAATTCCTGGTTTCAGAGAAGAAGCAACCCTCCCTCCAAGTTATTGGGGAAATTTCTTCCATACAGCGGCAGATGTTGGTGAAAGAGGCAGTTAATGTGGGGTAAGGAATTCCAGAATTTTGGTCCTAGCACATATAAAGAGAAAATAAATCAACTCTGGTGCCAGGCACTGCAATCTGGATGTCAGGGGTCTTGGCAAATGTTAGGGGATGCTACAATGGTTCTAGGTGTGAGGACAAGTTGTAAGTCATTTGTTTCACTGCTATTTGTAACTTTGAATGATCAGTAAATGAAAGGTTGTAATTTAAAGACTACCTGTAGTGCTAGCTATAGGTTAAGTGATATAAGAAGTATGTAAACTTGTGATGAGATTCAAATCTCAGGCCATGCTGGCTATCAGTTCTAAGCGTCGTGGTCCAAACTACAATCTTGGTTGCTAATGTCTATCTTTGCTCTGGGTTTTCTGAAATGAAAATTATGAACACAGGAAATTGACTTGCATGACTATTAGTGCTGTTTGTTCAGTAGATGTACACTCATTTGTAGAAACTTTTCAGAAGACTTCAAGAGCAAAGTTGCATCTACTTTGGAGAGGCAGTCCTCCTACGTGTAACTAGAGGAAGGATGTCTTTATTGTAGGTCAAGAATACTTTTTTGCACATTTAAAGGGCAATTGTTTTATAACTATTACAACCTATACAAAACATTTTTATGGAAATGATTAATTGGGGCCACCATTCAGTAGATTAAATGGCTGACTGATTAATTAGGATATTAATTAGGAGACCTATTGGTCTCCGGGCACAATTCAAGGTGTTGGTTATTACCTTTAAAGCCCTACATGGCTCAGGGCCAGATTATCTTCGAGACCGCCTTCTACCACATAGCTCCCAACGACCGGTAAGATCCCACAGAGTTGGTTTCCTCTGGGTCCCGTCAGTTAAACAATGTCTGCTGGCAGGCCCGCGGGGGCCTGGCAGCCTTCTCTGTGGCTGCCCCAGCTCTCTGGAACCAGTTACCTCCTGAGGTCCAGACCACCCCCACTCTATTGGCGGTGAAGACCTGGCTTTTCCGGCAAGCCTGGGGCCATTGATCTCACTGTTGCGATCTTGTGAGATCCGACCATGAATGGTGTGAATGGGTTTTAATACTTTAATTTTAAATGTTTTTATAATGGTTTTTTAAAATGCATTGTAAGCCACCCTGAGTCTCCGAAGAAAGGCGGCATATAAATTGAACTAACTAACTAACTAACTAACTAACTAACTAACTAACTAACTATTCATTTTACCAAGACCATGTTTTGTTTGCTTGCAGTTTTGAAATGATGAATTTCACCAATGTTCAAATAACAAAGAACTAAATAAAATATTTTTTGTAAGAATCTTTACAAGTGCTGACAGTTTTTCTGTTGCTCATTTAAGATATGACAAAAATCATTTTACTATTATTTAATTTTGTTCTATATTGTACAATGTTCAGATATTGGCTTTTGCCTTAATATGGCAAGAATTGAATCAGAATTTGGATTGTGCATATGCCTCTTTGTTCTTCCCTTACTGTGAATAAAAAAACAAATTTGGATATTTTCCATTATAATTCAAGTTTTCCACCTTTTGTCATGAACAGAGAAACCATGGTTAACCGTATTGAAACAAGTCAAACAATTAGGGCTTGTCTGAAATTGACAGACTACACTGGTTTATTCTAAAGCATTAATCATAACTTCTCTGTATAATGAAACATAAAAATGGAAAACCTGTAGTATGTGGGAAAAAAGGAGTCTCCAAGGTTCACCAATGTTCCAGTTTATTAAGCCAAGATAAAATGGATCAAACTCTCCTATTCCAGGTATCTAAACATTATCATCAACAACAATGTAGTACCATGTCCAAGAATTTTACAAAACACATCAAGAAATTGCAGCTTCCCGCAATAACACCAGCGGAACTGTAAAAAACTGCACTACTCGGAACATCATATATTTTAAGAAGATACTTGGTTGATACCTAGGATGCTGGGAGGAACCCGTATCAACCATTAGCACCAGTCAATGGTATTTGTGACACATTTTTAAATGATCAGTAGACTGAGTTTCATATTTAATGAATAAAAGAGATCATCATCATCATCATCACTGTAGCAGGAGACACCAGAGTCAAAGAAAAAAAACTGGAAAAAATCATGAAATATTGCGACCTGGCCATCGAAACTACACGGCTATGGATGAAACATATAACAGTGATACCCATTGTCATCAGGGCACTTGGTACCATGTCCAAGAATTTTACAAAACACCTCAAAAAATTGCAGCTTCTTGCAATAACACCAGCAGAACTGCAAAAAACTGCACTACTCAGAACATCATATATTTTAAGAAGATACTTGGTTGATACCTAGACACTGGCAGCAACCCATATCAACCAATAGTACCAGTCAATCATATTTGTGACATATTTTAAAAGTTCAGTTGGCTGAGTTTCATGTTTAATGAATAATAATAATAATAACTGATTATGCAACAAGCCATAATTAAATAGTAAACTGGATCCTTTTATTCAAACTTGGTATATTCTCTGCAGGCTATAATCTGGACTAAAAAGGCAATTTTTTTCCAGTATTTTCAGGTGACAGAGTTCATACTTAATGAAATTCATTAGCTTTTCTGCAATTAGCTAAAACCACAAGAAGAACAACAATTTATATATTGGCACAAACCAGAGGATTCTTATGTTTATAAATATTCCTCTATGGAGAGAACTGTGTGTGTTAGAATAATTATACATTAGTGCTTCTGTCTCATTGAATGAAGGTTACATCCATCCTGTGTCTTTTTTTCCACTAGAGACTTTTTTAAAATAAGCAAACACTTAGTTTTAAAGGAAAAAGTTTATTTAGCAAGATAATTTACCTGTGTGTCTTTGGAGAGCCTGTTACACATTCAAACCTTGGACAGATGGCAAATTATATGGATTCAATGTGTGATCTCAGCTGATTGGCATCTTTTGCCATTCCCCAATGAGGAACATTTCTAAATCTAATTAATCAAAACGAGGGTAAAGTGTTGTGAAATAAATGCTTCTATAAGGTCATTTTCAAGAGTCACCATGTAACTATCCAATCTAGTATGTTCTTGCCAGGGTAGCAGACAATTTGGAAATGTCACAGTATTTAGATTTATGGCATGACAGTTCTCCTGATAATTCATAACATCAGGGCTGAATTAGCCACTGAGTTGAGTATGCCATAGTATAAGTTACCAGTCAAGTCAAGGTCCCTGCTGAACTGTAGTAATCTAATGGTAACCTTTCAGCAAGCATAAATTATGCTTTCTCTGTGCTGGTTGCTGTGAGATTCCTTAAAAGCTCAGACTTTTGGTGGTGTATGTGTATATTTTAATTAATATTTTAATTAAGGGAGCAAGATGGATGTACAATTATAAAATTAGTTTCTTTCTAATAATGCAGGATTTTTGCAGTCATTCAATGAAATAAGTTTTAAAATCTACTATATAACCGACCAAAAAACACCCCCAGCTTTTCACAAAATGGACAATTCACTTATATTGACTTAATTGGTGATGGGCAACATCTGGGGTGCAATAATGCTTTCTCATTTGGATACTGTTACTACAGAACAATTAGTTTTTGGAGATATGCCAGATAAAATTGCTCAGATCTACTAAGTTGAACTTTGAATGGGCAGGTTCGGCTCAGATACTTGGGGTTTAGTCTGTGGAATGATTTGGGATGAGTTTGAGTTGGGAACACCTGAGGAAATGGACAGGGCTCCCTGGATTGTTAGTTTGGCTACCTGTAGTTTGGTCTATGTTAGGATGTTGGCTTAATTGAAAGAGGAGGCAGTGCCTTTGGCTCTGAAGGAGGCAGTGGTACACTCCTTCCTCAAGAGGCTGTCCTTGGACCAACAATTTTAGACAATTATTGTCCTAACTCCACACTTCCCTTTTTCTTATCCAGATCTGTCTCAGTTTCTGGCAAGGATTCAGTACTTGATATCATACATATTGATATCCTACATATTGATATCTATAGTGGAGCTAGGATGTAAGTGGGGCATGCATCCTTATGAACTTCAATCTCTCAGAGACCTTTAATACCATTGGTATTACCACTGTATCCTTCTGGACAGGTTGGGGGAGCTGGGAATTCTGTCAACATTCTCTTCTCTCCTGTTTAACATCTAGTGTGAAGCCTCTAAGTCAGGCTGTCTCCTGGTTTTGGATTCAGTATCATCAATAATCTGATGACACCAAACTATGTATTTTGACCTTTGGCTTTCCAAGTGAGGCTGTTGGAGTCCTATCCCAGTGCTTGGAAGCTAGGCCTGAATGATGAGGAAGTGATTCTAACTCAATCTTATCAAGACTGAGTGGCTATGGATATGGATATTCAAAAGTGGTACACAGTCTTTGAATATGCACCCAAAGTAAGTCAGCTGGCTCCATGTCTAAGCAGAACAAGAAGTCACAATCTCCCCAATCTCTAGCTCGGTGCCTTTAGCCACCACAACAAATTGGTTCTCATAGTTTATAATGCTCTTTTCTATTCTCCCAAACAACAAGAACCTCATGAAGTAGTTCATGCTGAAAGAAGGTCTTGCAGATCTTCCATAACTGAGGATGAACTAGAACCTGGATATTTATCAGCTGTCTATTTTCATCAATCACTTCTAAAGTAAGATCTTGATTATTTGCTGCCAGCTTTCAATGGTGATGCAAAGAGGTGTCTAAGTGTCACATGTGGCCCATAGTTATAGATTGTGAAATTTTAACAACAATTTTCTAACCTTTTGCAATTTGGTGTGTTCTAGATCTGTTGTACTAATGTCCATCATCTATGGTAGCTGCTGTAATGAAATCTAGGAAATGTTTTTAAGGAAATTGGTACACTCACTTGATATTATGCAGTTGCTAACACTAAAATATTTTGGGTTTATTCAGAGTAAATGTGGGTCAGGGCAGCAGAATGGATAGTGAACAAGAATGGGCACCTGGTGGCTCTAGACCAGGGGTGTCACGGCGTTGTCACATGATGTATTAGAACATTTTCTCCCATTTTTCCCCTTTAATGTGTCACATGGCCAGCATGTGATACATCAGGCCCATAGGCCGGGAGTTTGATAGCCCTGCTCTAGACTATATGAATCCCAAACTCCTTTTGCCACCAGCATTGACTTCAAGCACAATTGTCTGAAATTGGGGAGTATGGTTTCTTACTCTTTTAATCACATGGCAATTTTAATGTCAACCTTAGAGAAAGCTTAACAAACCTAAAAAAAAATCAAATCCGGAAAAGAAGGATGCAGGAGAAAATCCTGCTGTCTTTGCATCCCCTTTCCCTTGATGAAACCTGGTTTCCCCTCAATGTTAAAAACATGTCCTGACCATCAAGAATTTGATCACTTCTGACAAAATCTATTCCCTGTCCTTTAATAAGCCCCTACAGCTTTGTTTTATACTTCTTCAACAGCCCAGTAGTATCTGGCCACCAGTTCTTGAAAATAACATTTCAATTTCTCCTGTATTCTGCCATTATTTTTTTTTTGTTCTAAACAACCGAAGTTGATTAAATACATGAGCTACTTCTTTTTCTCTCTCCCTGCCTTCCCCAAATAACTATAGGTAGCTTCTAAATACAAGCCACATTCTGTGTTAATGAAAAAAATGAAACTCTTCCTTGGCCTTGCTTGCTTTGATTCCTGGTATCAGAATTATAATCACATTACAGAAAGTAATTTAGTGATATCTTGAACATAGAATAATTTTATTACAGGTTTTTCAGTTCTATCATTATGTCCTTCGGGCCATCAAAGTCCAAGTTTCACATTATACAAGAAAAGTGGAAGTTCTTAACAAAATATCTCCAGACAAATATCTAAAGTGAACAAGCAGCATGACTTTTGAGCAAATCATACTTTTGTTCCTAGAAAAATGTATCTGGGGCGGGGGAATAACTACTGGTAATTGATAGCTTTCTAAACAAAAAAAGTGTAAAGGTTGTTATTCAGTATTAGTTGACTTGTTCATATTTATTTGTTACCTGGCAGTGAACTGCCTACTTTATCTTTCCAATCCATCTTGAACAACACCATTTGATTAATCAAGTTAATGATGACAGTTTTTTATCCTGTGACAAATGGTACACTTATTCAGGCAATGTTACAGATGATCCATGCTATTGCAAGCAAGCAAGAAAAGAAACATCCATTTGCAAGATTAGATGGTACAGTTTTTCTAATAAAGGAGACCCAAAGGGGGGTTTAATCCAAAAGTAATCTACCATCTGTAAACAATAATGCAAAGATAAATCCAGGCGTACCAGGTATGATTCCCGCACTTCATTGGCATTTGAGAAGCAATTTCACTGCACAAAGTGGACCAAGCCTAGGATTAAACAGCATTTGGGAATGGTTTTACCACCTCATTTTTAATTTGTTTTAGATTTCAGATGCTTCTATATATAGTAGTGTTCAACCTTGGCTAATTTCAGAAAGCTGAGCAACAGCAGACCTTAGGAGAACTTGGATGGGAAGCATCAGGAATCACCATGGCTACAAGCTAAAGTGGGAAGTTAAAACATCCCCATTGAAGGGAGTAATAAACCACTGCCATAGTGTGGCAAAGACAATTACATGGGCACATCCATAAAGTTATCATGATATATATTTAACTCAAAGGCAATTTTAGCTTACATTTAGCTATAAGTAATGTGAAGTGGAGTGGAAAATGACAGGATGCGTCTTTCAACCCAATTGCTAGGATGCGCAAAATTCTGATTCAAACTATAACGGGTAAGTTGTGGTTTAGCATGTTTAAGGCAGCTCAAACATTGCCTTAACATGCTGTGCAATTCAGATAATTAATTTTCAGGGCCTAATATTTGAATATAGCTATTGTGTTTAATCCAGCATTAGTGTACAGAGTGTCGTATGACTGCAGCCAGTGATTTCTGACTTGTAGATCTTTCTATCCAAGCCAGGGCATGTGAAGTAGTGCTTCTGGAAAAATGTCTTGTCTTTTTCTTTTTCCTAGGGAGATCAGTTGATTGCTTTCAATATATGGCTTTAAGAGTAGATAAATCCTGAAAAGAAAGTTGTTGTGAAGAAATAATATGTCTTTATAACTTAGCTCTCAATTTGAAACAGGGCAATACTTGTGAGAAGAAACTAGTATGGAAGAAGGCAGAATGAGAAGAGCGATGGATATGAAATGATTCTATTTTTTAATGTAATATTTATTAAGAATGTTAAGTACAAACAAATACAAGATATATTAAAGCAAAAAAGAAAATGGAGGTGGGGGAGAGAATAAATAGTGCAAAAAAAGAAAAAAGGAAAAAAAGGAAGAAAAGGAAAATATAGAAAATATATAAAGAAGTGAGTTCTAACGTTCATCATAACAAATATAAACAAATTTAATAACACTTCACCCCTCTAAGAGAGAGAGAGAGAGAGAGAGAGAGAGAGAGAGAGAGAGAGAGAGAGAGAGAAACAGACACACACAGACACATATCTTCATCCCACATCCCATATTTTATCTATAAACAAATCCATTAAATATCAACTTTTCAAACCTGTATCTTTATCTTTATCTTTATTCAAATTTCTATACCGCCCTTCTCCTTTCGGACTCAGGGCGGTGAACAACCAAAAAATAAAACATTTTATATACAAAAGTTAAAATAAATTTAAAATAATTAAATAAATTTGGCCCATTAATTTAAAACATTCTAATTAAAATCATATCAAAATTATTTAAAACCAATCATAAAATCAGGACAGCCCGGCTAACTGAAAAAAATAGGTTTTGAGAGCCCGACGAAAAGTCCGGAGGTCTGGGATCACTCGTATCTCTGGGGGTAGATTGTTCCAGAGGGTGGGTGCTACCACAGAGAAGGCTCTCCCCCTGGGGGTCGTCAGCCGACATTGCCTGGCCGACGGCACCCTGAGGAGGCCCTCTCTGTGGGAGCGAACTGGCCGGTGGGAGGCAATTGGTGGCAGGAGGCGGTCCCGTAGATACCCCGGCCCTAAGCCATGGAGTGCTTTAAAGGTGATCACCAACACCTTGAAGAGCACCCGGAAGTCCACTGGGAGCCAATGTAGCTCACGCAGGAGAGGAGTCACATGGGAGCGCCCCATTGTTCCCATAATCCCCCGCACGGCTGCATTCTGCACCAGTTGGAGCCTCCGGGTGCACCCCAAGGGGAGCCCCATGTATAGAGCGTTACAATAGTCCAGACAAGAGGTGACGAGTGCCTGAGTGACCGTGCGTAGGGAGTCCCGATCCAGAAAGGGGCACAACTGGCGTATCAGGCGGACCTGATAGAAGGCCCCCCTGGCCACGGCTGTCGTATGCCCTTCTAAAGACAGCCGTGCCTCCAGGAGGACACCCAAGTTGCGAGCCGTTTCTGTGGGGGCCAATGATTCGCCCCCAATAACCAGCGATGGCGCCAGCTGGCTATACCGGGACGCCGGCAGCCACAGCCACTCGGTCTTTGGAAGAGTTGAGTCGGAGCCTGTTTCTCCCCATCCAGACCTGCACGGCTTCCAAACACTGGGACATCACTTCCAAGGCATCGTTGGGATTGTCTGGGGTGGAGATGTACAGCTGAGTATCATCAGCGTACTGATGGAACTCCACCCCAAAACCACGGATGATCTCACCCAGAGGCTTCACATAAATGTTGAACAGGAGGGGCGAGAGGATCGACCCTTGTGGCACCCCACAAACAAGGCACCTCGGGGTCGACCGCTGCCCCCCTGTCAACACAGATTGCGACCGGTCGGAGAGATAGGAGGAGAACCACTGCAAAACGGTGGCCCCCTCTCCCAGTCCCTCCAGCCGGTGCAACATGATACCATGGTCGATGGTATCAAAAGCCGCTGAGAGATCTAACAGGACCAGGATAGAGGAATAACCCCTACCCCGAGCCCTCCAGAGATCATCCACCAACGCGACCAATGCCGTTTCCGTGCTGTACCCAGGCCTGAAACCGGACTGGAGCGTTTCCAAATAGACAGCTTCATCCAGGTACTGGGGAAGCTGTCGCACCACCACACTCTCAACAACCTTCGCAATAAAACAAAGGTTGGAGACTGGACGATAGTTAGCCAAAACAGCAGGATCCAGGGAGGGCTTCTTGAGGAGGGGCCTCCAACCGCCTCTTTCAAAGCGGCCGGCAGGACACCCTCACTCAAAGAAGCTAATAATCCCCTGGAGCCAGCCTCGTGTAACCTCCCGGGAAGCCAGCACCAACCAGGAGGGACATGGGTCCAATAAACATGTGGTCGTGTTTAGCCGTCCCAAGATCCTGTCCACGTCCTCGGGAGCCACAGGATCAAACTCCTCCCAGATAACACTCTCAAGGCCTGCCTCAGTCATCTCGTCTGGACTAACCCAGTCAGCGGCCAAGTCTTCCCGAATCTGAGTTATTTTATCATACAGATACTGTACAAAATCCTCAGCTCGGCCCTGCAAGGGGTCATCCCGTGCTCCCAGATGGAGGAGGGGGCGGGTCACCCTAAACAGGGCGGCTGGGCGATTATCTGATGATGTGATAAGAGCAGCAAAATAATTAGATTTTGCCGCTTTTATCGCCACTAGGTAGGTCTTAATATGAGACCTTACCAGTGTTGTCAGATTCGGATTGGCTGGCTCTCCAACCGCTCTCTAGGCATCTTTTCCAGCGCTTCATCTCCCTCAGCTCCTCGGAGAACCAAGGAGCTAAGTGAGTTCGGTGCCGGTCAGAGGCCGCAAAGGCATGACACAGTCCAGAGCCCTGGCGGCCGCACTATCCCAGGCAGCCACCAGGTCTTCAACCGAGTCGTGAGCTAGGGTCTCAGGAAATGGCCCAAGCTCCCTCCCTCTGGAACCTATCAGGATCCATCAGGCTCCTGGGGTGGAATCACCTGGTCGGCTCCACCTCCCTGCGATGGGGTGCGGCGGTCAGAAAGTCAAGTCGAAGGAGTGAGTGGTCAGACCATGACAAGGGCTCGATGCCTATATTCCCTATATCAAGACCACTCAACCACTGACCAGAGATAAAAACTAAGTCCAGAGTGTGTCCACCCATGTGAGTAGGGCCATGAATTACTTGAGTCAGGTCTATGGCCATCATGGAAGCCATGAACTCCCGAGATACCTCAGATGTTTCACCGACAGATGGCAGGTTAAAATCCCCCATGACTAGAAGTCTGGGGGTATCAACCGCCATCTCGGCTATGACATTGAGGAGTTCAGGCAGGGTCGTTGCCACGTGGCAGGGAGCCAGGTACGTGATCAACAAACCCATCTGCACCCCACGACCCCACTTCACAAAAAGGGATTCACATCTGGCTATCTGAGGTACAGTGGTTTCCCTCGGATTGAGACCTTCCTTTAGAATGACCGCTACCCTCCTGCCCCTGCCCTGAGCGCTCGGCTGATGAAATGCACGGAAGCCTGGTGGGCACATATCCACGAGGGGAACCCCCCCTCATGGCCCAACCAGGTCTCCGTAATACCTGCCAGGTCCGCACCCCCTTCTGAATAAGATCGCAAATGAGGGGGGCCTTATTTACTACGGATCTGGCATTACATAACAACAGCCGGAAACTCGGGCCCAGAGACTCTGAGCAACCTGGGGAACGGGAAGAGCTAAGGGGACCGGGGCATGCAATCGCTCGAAGATAGTGCGTGCCCCCGTCACACGATACGGCCCCCTGCTCCTGCCATATCTGCCCCTCCCACTCAGCGTATTGATAGGGAAGCCCTCGACAGAGGGTATTCTAATAGCCCTCTTTCCCCCAGATTCCATATCCCCCGTGGCACCATTAACTGCCGGGCCAATCCCCATCCCCTGTGGGTTACCCCCCAAACCCATGTAACCTTCCCACCCCCCAGAACCCCTTAAAATCTATTTAAAAGTGTCATCAAAAAACCCCTCAATCCCCTTTTTGCGACATGCCACCTCTCGGGGTTTCAAGACCCGTCATTAAGGTGGGCCCTCGATAACATAGAGGGCCAAGCCTGCGAGAGGGGGGAATCTCACAGCGCAAGAAGCTTAGACCTAGAATACATTCAAAACACTGAATTAGAAGTACAGATATGGCCTAGACAGGGCCTAGGGGTCCATAATGATGGTATCAAAACGTCCAGGAGACAAGGCTAAAAATAATCGGAAGAATCATCCACTACCCTCTCACGGTAGTGGGCAGGAGTCCGTTACGTTCTGTCCAGTTGGGGAACATATTCAGACCACCCTCTCACGGTGGTCGGTCATACTAGTCAAGACAAGTTGGAAAGTCCAAAACCGCCCTCTCACAGTGGTTTGGCCCTGTTGGCCCTGAAAAGATGAAAGTCCTGTCAGCGGCGAACATAGTATGGAACTGGCTCCATCAATCCTCCCATAACTGCCTTGTTTTCCGTACAGCCAGGAAGCAGGATGAAAAACAGAGCCAGATCCCAAAACTCCGGAAATAGGAATTGATGTCTATCAGGAGTACAAGGCAGATGGAAAAACGGGGGGCGGGGGGACATCTCCATCCAAGATACAGTGGCCACCCCTTCCAACACATAAGTCAGTCGAGAGTAGTGGGGAAAGGGAGAACTTATTACAGGCAGCAAAAAACCATTTTTTGTCCGCCTTTTTCAATCCTCCCTTACCACCTAAGATCTTCAGCAGCCACTCCGTTGCAGTCTTAGCCTCCAATGCTGTCCATAGGAGGGCCTCATCCCAGAAGGGGTGGAATTAATCTGCAGAATTCATGTATCATTGATATTAGACCATGGTGGAGGGTCTCCCACCAGCATAATGCACCTCACCAATCTGAACACCTGACCCGCTAGCCGACCTGGGAGCCTTGCCGGCGCCATCGGCGTCGTCGCCACCATAAAGTTCTCCAAAGCAGCCTCCTCACCAGAATCTTCATCCCCACAGACGCCCCCTACTTCCTTCCAGGCGTCCGTGGTCCGGCGAGGGGCAATCCCAGCGACAACGCAGCCAACGGCGCCAGCGTCGCCCTGGCTGCAGGGTCCACGGGCCATCTGGTTGAAGTCGGAGTCAGGCTCCACCACTGCAGCTCCACTGCTGCCGCCATCTACTGCTGCTAACGCCGCCGCCCGTAACCGCCCCGACGTCATCTCTTGCGTCTCTCGCGGCGAGCAGCATTTTCCTCCGAAATTCACATTCCGGGAGCACCAATGAGCCCAAAGCCCACCAACGCATCGGCTTCACGCTCCGCCAGCTGGGCAAAGGGTCAAAGATGGTCTACGACCCCTGCAGACCCCCCCATAACGGCCAATTGTCAGCCTTCTCCTACAGCGTTTCGGGTAGGACCGCCATCTTGGGCATGCGCAAAACCTATCTATCTACAATCTGCAAATAGTCCATAATGGACTATTTTGGACTATTGCCAGAACATTGCAAAATAGTATAATTTTAACCTTGATCAAATAAACCAACTCTATAGTCTTTCCTGTTATTGCTAAGCGCCTTAATTTGTAATTCAATGAAATATTGTCATAGAATTTGATTTCTCTTTAATTCTTCTTTATCCCATCACACAAATTTCTTCAAAGCTTCAACAAGCCTCTTATAAATCCAATAAGAAAACATTTTCCAGGTCATTTTATTGATTTATCATTTGTAATTCCCTTTGAATTTTTAAAACTTAAAGCAGTTTCTTTTGTATATCCTGTAAAGCATTCTTTTCCAAATTGTCTCTTGGCCTGTCATTTGGTATTCTACTTTTGGTACTTTCTTTGCTTCTTGGATAAAATTTGTTCCAAATCTGTTAATCTTTCATTAACATCTTTTAGACAAAGTTTACACATACAAACAGACATCATTACTGACAGTGCTGACATTGTAGTTATTAACGTCTGGTTCCATTCTTGAAAGATCTACTTTAGTATTATATTTTATAATATTTTGTATCATTCCTAGCATTAATTGACATCAGATTTTGTTTTTTTTCTTTCTGCTTAAAAGCTTTAGTCCCCTCTAGTGTCCAGTTTTTTTAATAATCATTTATATTTTACGCTTGCAATTGCCAAGGTAACTAAACTAAGTCTTAGAAGTCATTTATGTTTTATAATATTTATCTTATAGTAAAAGTAGATATTCAAAATTTATCTGGAATGTTAGTCAGTTTATAATTTCTTAGATGAAAACTTTAGCTGTCTGCTATTTATTTCAGATTCTTTAAGTTTTTAAGTTAATTTTTGCAATTAATTTTTCTTTTGTTCAGAGTTGAAGATAAACTCACCCGAAAAAGACTTTTTAAAACTGTCATTCTAAAGATCACTAAAAGCTTTAGAAAAGTAATAGACAATTTCTGAAAGTGATTAAATAATGAGTTTTGCAAACATAGTGTCCTTTTTAAAGGTCTCTGATGTGGTTGCAAACAAGATGCCTGATCATGTCATCTGCTGAAAGCTTGGAAAAATAAACCTTTGGTCCCAGTGACCAACTCAGATTGGATTCTGCAACATTTCCCTGGGTCATGTATATTTGCCTTCATTTGCGAGTGGTCTCCCACCCTCTCATCTGGAGAGATTCCAAGGAACTGATCTACTCACCAGTTCCTTGATCTTTGCTACAAGTCATCAGCAGCTCTTTTGCAGAACTGTCTTCAATTTACCATACCTTTCTTGGAAGTCCAGAACCAAAATGGATGTAAAAACACCCAAAAATACTTTCATCCCTTTTATTTCTGAATTCTATCTTGAAATGTTGAACTTTATATTTCAAAATTATACAGTTGCACATCACACAAACATTATTCTGGGCAGCATACAAAAAACAGTTAAAAAGTAAGTCTAAAACAATTATTAAAAAGAATTAAACATATAAATAAAACCACAGGAGGATGGACCAACATCCGACACACTATATAACCATCTCACAGGCTCCCTTTTTTCATGGGTTCCCTAAGTGTTCTTGGAAACCATGTTTTAAGAGATTTCCAGAAGCCAGTAGGATCAGGGTTAATTTTACCTTTAGGGGAACTAATGTTCCAGAGGGCAGGCTTCATAGCAAAAGAAACATTGGTCTTACCTGATTGCTCCTTCTCGTTGAGTGGAGATAGCATCCAGAAATGGGTTGACCTCATCTGCTAGCTGATTGGACTGAGTCTGTCAGAGCAGTGAGGACATGCCTCCCTTACCAACAGTCCCCAGCTTTTGGTGAAGACGAAGTGACAGACTTGACTTGTCATGCTCAAAGATTCTCCCCCTTGGACCCAGGACCAGACGGTCATCAGGGTGGGGCTGGATGCTATCTCCACCCAACGAGAAGGAACATATCAGGTAAGACCAATGCTCCTTTTCCATTGTGGTGGAGATAGCAGCCAGGAATGGGACATGCCAAAGCTGGCTTGTCCTACGGGTGGGCCACAGTCTGGTCCGAGGTCCCCTGATCAGAATGGACTCTCTGGAGGACTTGCCTGCCAAAGGCTGCTTCAGCCAAAGTGAAGGTGTCCAGCTTGTAATGTCTGATGAAAGGGGATGGAGAGGACCATGTAGCTGCTTTGCAAACCTCCTAAATAGAGGCTTTTGTTGCCCATGCCACTGTTGTGGCCACACTCCTTCTGGAATGGGCTGTCACCCGTCAAGGCAACAAAAAGGCCTGGAGTTCGTAGGTCTTGGTGATGTACGCCCAAATCCAGTGGCCCATGGTCAATGGAGTGACCTTGTTGCCCAGAGTCGAGTGTTGGAAGGACATAAAGAGGGACTCTGTCTTCCTGAAGGAGGAAGTCCTCTTAATATAAATGCAGAGGGCCCTCCAAGGTGTGCCACTTCTTCTCCAGGGTGTGTACTGGGCCCGGGCAGAAGTCAGGCAGTATAAACTCCTGAGCCCTGTGGAATCAGGTGTTCACCTTGGGGACAAAGGGAGGGTTCAACCCCAAGACCATTCTATTGGGATGGAAGATACAGATGTCCTTCGTGACAGAGAGTGCCACCAGCTCTGAAATCCATCTAGGCTACCAGGAATGCCACCTTGCAGGTCAGGAAGCGCAGTGTGGCTGATCTCAGTGGTTCGAATGGGGCCTTGGTCAATGACTGCAGTACCTTGGTCAAGTCCCATGTAAGGTACCTGTGAACCACTGGAGGCTGTAGTTTCATTGCGCCCCTAATGAACCTGTGCATGGTCGGGTGTTGAGCAAGGGGACTCCAAGATCCTCACAAGAAAGGACCAAGGACAGGGCAGCCACCTGACAATGGATAGTGTTGGGAGATAGCCCCTTGTTAAACCCCTCCTGGAGAAACTCCAGTATCTGGGGCACGGATACCAATGCAGGGTTCAAACCCAACCTGAAGCACCAGGAGCAGAAGGCTTTCCAGAACGCATCATATATTCAATTGGTGGAAGGCTTCCTGGAGGCCTGTATCATCTGGATCACCTTGGAGGAGTAATTGTCCCACTCAAACGCCAGACAGTCAGATGGAGCCACTGTGGGTCCATGTGGACCAAGGCCCCCTGGCTGAGGGAGATTCTGTCTGGCTGTATCCTCGAAGGTCTGGCCACCAACAGGTTGACCAGGTTGGCAAACCATGGTCGCCTGGGCCAGCGGGGTGCAAGAAGCAGGACCTCTGCCTTTTCCACCAATACCTTTCAGATCATCTTCGGGATGAGGGGAAGAGGAAGAAAGGTGTAGAGAAGTCCCTGGGGCCAAGGACTGTGAAGAACATTGATTCCCCTCCGCCCCCAGAACTGCAAACCTTGTGAAGAATCTGGGCAGTTGAGTGTTGTCCTGAGTGGCGAAGAGGTCCATGGCTGGCAGTCTGAAGCGATCCGTCAGCTCCTGAAATAAATTCAGACGCAGGCACCACTCTGAGTGGTCAACTGTGACCCTGCTGAGCCAGTCTGCCTGCACATTTGCCACTCTGGAAATATGTTCCGCCCTGAGAGACAGATGATGCCTCTCCACTCAGAGGCATAGTTGTTCTGCATCTTGCATAAGGAACCTGGAGTGAGTTCCCCCTTGGTGGTTTATATGTGCCTTGGTGGCCACATTGTCGGTCAGGATTAAAACGTGTCTGTCTGACACCATGTCCTGGAACCACCTGAGGGCCAGGTGAACTGCCCTGAGTTCCAGCCAATTTATATTGTAGTCCAGTTCTGTCTGCGACCACTGCCCCTGAACCATCCTGGACTGGAGATGGGCCTCCCAACCAAAGAGACTTTCATCTGCAATCACAGTCAGGCATTTTGGTTCCTTGAATAGACTCCCTACTGAAATTGCTTGGGAAGTCCACCACCAGATGCAGCGGATTAATTTTTGACACATCTGTCCTATCTGAAGGACTGAGTCAAAAGCTGGGGACAATTGGTAAGGGAGGTTTGTCCTCACAGCTCTGACAGACTCAGTCCAATCAGCTAGCAGACAAGGTCAATCCATTCCTGGATGCTATCTCCACCACAATGGAGAAAAGGCTGAATCTTATCAGATGGAAGTCTTACTGGACCTGGAGGGATGGGTATATGGACTGCAACAGAGCTTATAACATGGGTATAATTATAACTGTTTTAGAAGCATATAACAATATAATAATATTTTGACCAGTAAATACAAGAGTGAAGAAACCACCACCCAAATTATCCTTTTCCAGACAGTTAAAGCATGATTACTGTACAGAATACAGTGAACTCTCTCATGCTTAGAATATAGGAAATAAAAATAAAAAATGCAATCTGCTCAAAAGGAATATAACTATTGTAAGGGGGAAACTGTGCATGTCAAAGATGCCATACCTATTCATAAATCCAAGTGAATGAACTTGATACTGCAGAGAGCACCTAGATTACAATGTAGTAGAACAAATAAAAGCATGTTGTTTTTGATGTTTATTATCACTCACCAATTCTAGAAATATGGATGATGCTTTTCAATAGAAACTGCATTTTTTTAAAAACAGTTATGGCATTTGTTGGAAGATGAATAGTATAAAATGCTCAATTCTTGAGATGAAGTTCTGGGGAATTCAAGCAAATTCCATTTTTTCTCATGTACCCTAACTGTTTCAAGGGTGATCCAAAAGCTTTGTGAAAGTAATTTGTTGGAGAAGGAAGAAGTCAGTATTGTATATCTTCTAGATATGGAATATTACCTTATAAAGTTTATTTCATTTTTTTGAATAAATAATTTCTTTAGTAGACTGGGGGAATGTAGTAGATGCAACATACCATGAGTCCAGTGATACATTTGTCAAAGTATCTCATGACATTTTAATTAGCAAAATAGTTACATTACGTATGGGCTGAAATGAATGATAATTAAATGAATATATAACTGGCTAAAAAAAGCACACTTCAATTATACTCGTGAATAATTTTCATTAAACTGGGGTTACATATAAAATGGGATCCTACAAAGTTCAATCCTCTGCCTCATACTATTCATCATTTTTATTAATGACTTGGATGAACATTGATAGAATGCTTATCCAATTTGCAGGTGCCAAAAAATTGTGCCCTAGAAGAGAGAAACAATAAAAATATCTTACGGGTTTAGAAAAAAAATATTTTTAAATTTAATAGAAAAAATACATCCTTCTTTACTTAGCAAAGTGAAACCAAATGTGTATGAAGTGCAGGATGCAGCAAATCACACACAAAAAAAATATTGCACAAGCAATTGATTATTAACTGAATATGAAAAACAATGTGATATGTCTGCAAACAATGAAAATTCAGTTTTAGGTTAAATCAAGATAAAGCGTATCCAAATTACAGGAAATAATAATTAGTCACCACTTCAAGAACTCTGTCTAATTCTGGGCAACATACTTAAAAAGAAATACAGAAATTGGAAAAGCTCAGAGAAGTAAAAAGATCATTTTTTTTTTTTTAGAAATTCCAAATTTTGTAAATGATGCAATTACATAAAACCATGGAGACCATTAGATTTACATAACAAACATGTCAGGCAAAACAAGTAGAGGAATTTACAATTATCAATATTCAGGAATTATAGTTTTTTTAAAATAATAATGTTCAGTCTTTCTTAACTCTTAAAGAAAAATTCAAGCAATCTATGCACTGGTGTTTTGTACCGTTGAAAGAGTTTGTAACAAAACCTTACATGTCATCCTGTCATGGATTACTACTTTTCTAGGATTAATAAAGTTGCATCATACTTGCTGAAATTCATTGTTGTGTGCTTGGTTACACGATTTGTATAGATACTGCAAACACTGCACACAAACTGTGGGCTGAATAATTATTTTGCATGAACTATAAAAGCTGAGAGCATTTGATATATTTAACTCTTGGTGTTATTTTAACTATTTGTTATTTTTATTAAAATAATTCTTCATCTTACTTTGTATCGGAATATTGCTTTGGGGAGGGAGGGAGCTGTTTCTTAAAAAAAAAAATGTCCTGTGATTTGTAGGTCAAAAAAATTGCAATATTTTTCCAGAAGTTCATATTTTGGATTTGTATTGTTGTATACATGG
This sequence comes from Arizona elegans, assembly GCA_022577455.1. Lineage (NCBI taxonomy): Eukaryota > Metazoa > Chordata > Lepidosauria > Squamata > Colubridae > Arizona > Arizona elegans. The sequence goes on from JAKOOJ010000002.1 coordinate 124,874,880, forward strand.
GTAAACCTAGAGCAGGATTCTCTGGTTTCTTTAATAGTAGCCTGCTTATTACCTATATATTTATTCATTTATATTGAGCAAGTCTATCAATGTGCCACAGTGATAGTTGAAAAGGGCACATAATTGTAATTTGTTCCCTTCACTTTTTCAAAAAATCTGTCCTAAAGAGATTTAGGGTTAGCAGGATTGATAAGGGCCAACATAAGAGCTTTTTCTTTGATGTGTATTATAACAGCAGGCAAAACAAAACAAAACAAAACAACACAGAGACCCTGGTTATCCTAGAGAGCAGAGCACTACACTCAGTAGTACTCAGTTCTTTGGGACTGATTATGGCCTATTGAGGCAGAAAACTTGTTCGAGTTCAAGCTCTTTGAATTCCTTGTTCCTTCAATAGTGTGTCCAAAAAGAGCATTCAATGGCTCATGTAGCAAAATCACCACCAGCCTAAATTGTTCCTATTTCTCTTTTGCATATGGTGGGCCAGAAAACTTTCAACACTCCTCGGTAGCCCCATCAGGCTTTGATATGGGTAACACTGCCATAACAGCCTGCATTAGAGAACTTATATTTTATTCTTCTTTTCAGTGTACATAAAAATCCCAGCTTAGTCCTTTTTTGTCTTTTGGGTCCTTTGAACTCTTTCAGGCGATTTCTCAAGACTTTCTGTGCTTTGACGGTGCTGTGCATTCACTGTAAAAGCAGTCAAAGCCGTAATGCGGCCACAAGCAAAACTGTGAGTGTCTTAAGGAGAGACCACACAACTCCAGTGAGCATTTGCATATTTTAGCAACTCAAGCCAGTGTGAGTCTAAAATTAAAAGAGGACCCCACCTCCTTGATCAGATGGCTTTAATTAAATAACTCTGCCCCTGTCCGGTTTTAGCAAGGCCATTCTCCTACCTGTTTCAAAATGCTGGATTTTCAAGGGCATTATAAACCCTGTCATGACATTACCCTGAGAATATGTTTGCACTGCAAAAGAGAGATTGAAGTATAAAGTGCTGATTCAGACACAAAAGTAGACACCCTGAAGTAGCCAACCTTAGGCTCAAAGGGAGCAAGGCCAAAGACGGACTGCTCAGTTCATTTTCCACCTCAGTAGCTGGGGTAATCCAGCCTAGCCAGCTGCTAACAAGATTGGGTCTGAAGTTTACCTCCACAATGAGATAATCAGATTACTAGCCACAAAGATCAAATAATGACCCAGCTTTAGAGCAAGTTCAGTAGGCCCTTGATAGCACTGTGTGGTCCTTGAAACTTGATTAAAAAATTAAATGGCTATACTTTGTCTCAATATTTCACATTGGAATTTTAAGTGACTCAATTATTCTTTACAGATAGAAGTGTCTGACTTTGGATTTTTTTTTTAAAAAAAATCTCCTTCTCCTGCTCAGTTTATTTATTTATTGATTAAAAAAGAATATCACACAACAGCAATGCAGAAGAGATAGGTGATTGGTAGATTGTGCCTGTTAAGCCCTTGTTCTTTTGAGCTGGGGTTTTAAAGGAAGCAGGTTGAATGTTTAAACTGGTGAAGTGAAGAATTGTGCTCAACATAATTACTGGGAAGACGGTTACAAAATAGGATCTGTTTCTCCAAACTCCTTTAGAACAAGTAACCAAATCAAACAAACAAAAATTTGAGCCCATCTCTCTTTTGACCAAATCATGCCAGCATGCTACCACTGGGACTAAAACAGCATTGGTTTCAATGGCAAGCAATGCCATTTGAAAGTTTTTCAGATTTGGTTCCTGTATGATAGCGGTTTCAGAAGTAAAGGGATTATTCTGAGAGGCATACAAATGTGATTGTCTCACAGCAGATGGTGCGCACTGCTTCACCTTTGAGAAAAGTTAATTAAGCCAAGCATATTGTGCCCATAGAGAGGAAAATGTAGATGAATATTAAGCAATCAAACTCGGGGTCTCCTTTTTTCATGCCTCTGCAATGGGACACAGAATCCCATTGAAAAAAGAATTATGTACAGAATCAAATTAATTCACAGCCAACTTTACTCTCTTCCCACGATTTAATAGGGGTGCACACCAGGCCCTTCAGAAGTTTTGTCCACAATCAATGGGCCACACTGCTGCGTCCACTAAATTAAATGAATCAGTGCAGAAAAATCTCTTGTGAGATATTAAAAGGGTGAAAGACTGTTTAATTCAAATCCTTCCCTAGGCTTTTCACAGTCTCCATTTAAATGGTACAGTATTACAAAAACTTTTTTTTTAAAAAATCTCAGAGCAAATCACTAAACAGACACAATTACCCCCTTGTTAATAAAAATGAACACTTCAGCTGCATTTTCAAAAGCTGGTTTTAGTTTTGGTTTCTGTTTGCTGTTAATTCTGCTAATAGAACATTAAATTGGAATGCAGTAATTGCTGGTGAGGTGTTAGAGTAAAAACAAATCAATTAGCACAGTTAATTGTTCTATATGAATATACAACTTTCCTTGACAAAGAATAAAACATGAATGCTTTCTACTATTGATTTTTTAAAATGGTTGTTAAAATTAATTGTTGGCTATGAAAGATTGTATTAATTTGTGGTGAAGCCTGGAAGCCAAGTAGAGCATCAGCCTTATATCTATTAACCAGCCCTTTTTGTTCTAAAATGTAGCTGCTAGTCAAATAGTAGTGGAAGGAGCTATCATTTGACATAATTTTCTTCTTTTTTAAGTTGCTTGGTGAAGATGTATCTCTTGAGAACTGTCTAAAAGGAACACAAGTGACTTGAAGGCAACTCCCCCCCCCCCATTATTACAACACAATGGTTTGAATAGATTCCAGATGCTGGTGTCCTGAAAATAGGGATAAAAAAATAAAATAAAACGCAAATCCTTTTGGGAATGCTTTCAACTATAAGAGCGTGAGCCACTAAAGTGGAATCCATGACGCAGAAATGGATCTGCACAGGATATCCCAAAGTCTTTATTCATTCAAAAATTGCATAGAAAAGCCGATATATCTGGGCAAATTCTAGAGGAAGAAATACAATTATCAACAAGATATACATTTGGAAAACATGTAGGGAAAAAAAATATTTGGGAAAGTTGTGTACACAAGAAACAAATTACTTATGGAGTGCTGAATAAAAACAGGTGCATATCAAGAAATTATTTACTTACTGGTATTTATCAAATTTATACCACTACAATCACCAGATCCTTGATACGCCACAATGTATAAGAGCAAAACCCAGCATTTAAAATCAAACAACCAGAAGCACCAAAACATCTAAAATTCTAACACCATACAGCCATAACTAATTAATAAAATATATCAAACTAACAATTTTATAATTGGCTGTCTGGTAGGACTCATGTTTTTAAACATATCCAGAAGGCCAAACCAGTTAGGAATAAGTATATATTAGAGAAAGCTATGTGTAAAATTTGAACTTTAGGGAAAATCACATATAATAACTGTTGCATTTTTCATTTCTGAGAAAATAAGCCACAAAAAACATCTATAGGCTTGTAGTTCAGCATATATTCGGCTAACACACACTGTATTTAGACTAATTCACGCATCCTAACCTGCCATTTCAGAAATTAGCGTCAGGAGGTACAATGTTGCCTGGGACTAATGGGGTAGAGTTTTCAGTCATATCTGGAGGGCTATGGATTCCCCATTCCTGGCATCCGTATTTAGTATGCTGACTGGAGAATTCTGAGAATTGAAGTCCACACAATTTAAGTTGCTATGTTTGAGAAAGACTGGATTAGAGGAACTGACTGATTTTCTTTCCATTTATGTCAGTGAACTAGTACTTTATTCAAAGAAAAAATGTCACAAAGTGGGAGAGCTCATACCTTACACACGAAAAGGAGTACATAAGTGGTTGCTTTTCAGCATTTATGGACCTCTTGTCATTATTATTAGCAGTGATCAAGGTTCACCCTCAATTTGCTTTAAATTGGTAATTTTTTTAAAAATAATAACAGAAAACAAAAAAAGGACCAAAACAAAAAGATACATACTTTGGTCAAAAAAATTAAAGTTCTTAAAACAAGGGTGCCCAACCCCCAGGCCACGGACTGGCATTGGTCCACAGCCTGACAGGAAACAGGCCACACAACCAAGTCAAGCCCCATCCATTCACACACGGGATCCACACCTTGCCAGTCTGCAGAAAAAAGCACTCTCCACAGAACCGGTCCCTGCCTTAAAAGATTTATTTTTTCCATTGTATTTTTTACTTAAAGTATACTTTATTATCACAGCAGTAAACAATTACAATTCTATATAAATCTAATGCAAATATTATATAAGTATGTTTGTGTGTATATATATATACCTATACAGACATACACATATATACACATACTTGCATATTTATTTGCATAATTATTTCTAATAAAATACTTTATATGATTATTGTGCATTGCTTTAACCTACTGTATTTTGTATAAATGAAATTCATATTTGATTATATTTATCCATACAAAGTCTACGTCGATAGGCAATCTGCTCATAGGTGGCAAGTATAATAAATTTTCAGTCCACTGAGTAAGCAAGGCCATAAACAAAGTTTATCTTGTTAATGCTGCAATATCAATTTTTGGGCGATAGTAAGTGCATATAGAAGCCATTTATGTTGTTCTGTTTTTAAATTCCACATTCTAAGTATGCAATTCAAAAGAATATTATTCTCCAAAAATGTTAGCTTTTGTCACACAGTCACATTTATCTGGCCCACTACTTTTCTCCTGAAAATTAGTAATTATAAATAATATAATAGTAATTATACTATTGACATTGTAAAAACTTGTGTTTTAAAGAAGCATTGTTCTTATTATATCTCCAACAAAATTAAATCTGCAACTAACCTAATGTCTGTTGTTTGCCTGTTTTTATAAACCCTGCTTGATCATTCTTAATAACAAAGAGTATCATGATTTTCTATGATTCTCTGCTACTTGTACATTTGATCCCTGTCCCTCTCAGATGGTCCTGATGAGGGCCGAAGAAGTAGTTCCAAGCAATAATCAGTACTTCTTCATAGGAAGAAGAAATGCAAGCAGCATTAGAAGAAGCCTAGTCCTTACTAGTATTAGACAACTATCATCCTATCTTCAACCTACCATTTTTGTGAAAGGATATTAAGAAAGTGGTGGGATAACAGAGAGCCCTGGAATATTAACTATGTCTTTGAAATGTAGAAGTTTGGTTTTGTGATGTCTTGACTTGTTTTCCTTCAAGCAACCTTACAGTGAAAGAAAAGCCCAGGGAACCATAAAATCAAAACTCATAAAATCTATAGTATTTCCAAGGCCTTTTTAAGTTTTGGTAATAACTGATTATTTTATGTTGAGTGATTTTAAAAAAGAGAAGAACATTTAGGCCATTTTAATATGACTAACACCAGAAACTAAATGTCACATCAATGACCTTATCTCTATCTATTTATAGCTTTGCTTTTTAGGTTCAGAACAGAGGTGGAGGACAATTAAAGCCTACAGATAATTCAAAATCCTGCATTGCCAGCATGTTAACGCTGGTATTTTACGTTATGTATAAGAATCAATACAATGAAGGACAGCTTTCCATGGCCAACTTGCCGCAGGACAAGAATTACACTAATATAAAAGAAATGGTGGAATAGAATCATTAAAGACTGGATGCAAAAGGAGGGACAGAATGAAATGTGAATGGCAAAAATTAAAATATTTTATAATTGTTTAAAAAAATTAAATTGGATTATTGAATTGTTCCACGGTGACTTGGCCATGGTGAGTTGTCCCGCTGTGACTTGGCTGTGGCAAGTTGTCCCACTCCGTAATGAAGAACAGCAGGTGAAATGCTTGTCAAATGGACATGTGGATAAAAATAAAAAGGGACATACTGTAGCTGAAATGGGTGGGTGAATCCCTCGACTTCTTTTCCTAGCCAGCTGTGCCCTGCATTTAAGCATCTTTCTGGGGGATACCATCCCCCATCTACTGGATGAACCAATGGAAGAGTCAATGGCCTGACAGGGGATGAGATCTTTTTATGAATATCTCCAACTGGAGAAGCAGATGCTTTTCTTTTGACATCGAAGTAAGGGCTTTCTGCTATAACCTGAAGAACATATACTCGATACTACCATCATTCCATTTCTTCTTCTTCCCCAAAACACCATCTGTTTCAGGGTAGAGCAACAAAGCTTCTCTAAAGTTGAATTATTATTTGGTTCAGACCCATTGCCCATTTCAATGAGTCTCACATCTACCTTACTTTCTTTTTTTCACCCCTTCTCAACTTCCTCAAAGTTTTCCAGACATCTTAGCAAAATTTTTTAAAAAAATTCATACAGGTAGTCCTTGACTTATGACCACAATTGGGACTAGACTTCCATTACAACCTTTTTTGCTTTGGTCATTAAGCAAATCACCATAGATATTAAGCAAATCCAGTTTCCCCCATTGACTTTGCTGGTTGGGATCCCTCTTGGGCCCTTATAAATGGCAATCCCCCTTGGTTGGCCCTTATAAATGGCAATCATGTGGCTGCTGTATGTTGCAGCCATTGTAAATGTATGCCAATTGCCTGGCAACCAAATTGCGATCACATAATCATGAGGGTGCTGCAATGGTCATGAATGTGAGGACTGGTCATAAGTCACCTTTTTCAGTCCAGTCATAACTTCAAAGAGTTGCTATTTGAATTATTGTAAATCGAAGACTACCTATAATCATCAACTGATATAGGACCCCAGGTTCACTGTCTTATTTTACATGTAATGCATCCTCGCATGCCTAGCATTAATTGCCATATTCATTCTAATGGTTCTAACTAGTCACTTCGAAGTCACTTAGAACTGAAATCCTTTGGTGCTTAGCCAAGTCTCATTTAATGTGATCCAAAGAGATCTCAAGTGCGTTGCAGCAACTAGTCATATGGAGATAGCAAGATGTGATTGGTAGACAATAGTACCTTTTTATTTTATCATTTCTTGATATTTTACCATCACTTCATCTGAAGCAAACAACTTTTTTTGTGGATGGAGAGCATCTTCATTTGCACTTCTATTGTATTATAAGTCTATTTATTTATTTAGAGTATCTATATGGCTGCCCACTCACTTTCAATGACTCTAGGCGTCTTACAAAAAATAAAAAAAATCCAATATACAAAGAGTAAAAACAACCCCCCCCCATTTAATTAGCTGGTTCTCACTATAGCATAATAAAACATTTATTACACTTACCCTGGTCATTGAGAAAACTGTGGAATGTTGTATGAGCTTAATACGAGCTAGTAAGTAAGATTTCAGATCCATATCCCATGAAATCAAAATAACTGATTTAATGTACTGTATATCACAAACTATAAAGCAGACAAAATTCATATACAGAATGATATATTTGGTCCATCTGTTTGGCTGACAAACAAGTTTGTAGGGTTTCAAAAAGTTGACTTTCTCTGTATTATTGAAAATCCTCATGTTTGAATTTGGAAGGTTCAGATTGACTGATTGATTGACTGACTGTCTCTTTCAACTATAGGATTGCCTGCTTTTTCAAATCTAGCATGATCACAATTCTGTGTTTCCTGCCCGTGGCATTTCTGTACTCACTGCTTTTGCCTGACTTAATTCTTAACTTTTTTTCCTCTTAAGATCTGTTATATATCACTTGGTTCTATTAGTAAGATAGCAAGACACATGCATTTCTGGGCTTTCTGCTGCTCAGTTTCTGGGGAGTTCATTCTTTAGGCAGTCTTTTTCTGATAGATAGATAGTTAGTTAGTTAGATAGATAGATAGATAGATAGATAGATAGATAGATAAATAGATAGATAGATAGATAGATGATAGATAGGCAGGCAGGCTGACTGACTCATTAACTATGCATCACCAATATTAGTATCTCTGTTGACTTTTTTTGCTCAGGGTCATTAGTCTCCATAGAGTAAACAAGGTGTCCACAATCTCTAGGCCACAGCCCACTACCAGGTCGTGGCCTATTCAGAATTGGGCCACGTGAATGGCTGGTAGAAGTGCATATGCACAGCTCAACTAGCACGAGCGGCAGGCTGGGGGGGGCAATCGTGTGTGCGCTGGCCTGCTGCTCATGAAAATTGAGATGCAGGTGTATATGCCGACCTGCCACTCACGTGGCCCAGTTCCCCTCCCCCCAGTTGGGCCGCCAAACCACAAAGGTTGGGGACCGCTGTAGTAAACAATTTTACTTTTGTACAGCTAAAATTCCCAGCCAGACTGTATTGACTAGGAATTCTGGAAGTGACTTTCCAACATAGTTGGAGGACAGCAGGCTGGAGAAACCATTGCTTTTTAAAAAAATTCAGTCTTCTAGGACAATTAAAAACTTCTATGTGCCATCTATTTTAAACAATAACACTTATGGTTTTAATAAAAAAAAAAGAATAAAAGATGACTGCTAGAGTGTTTTCTCTTTCTTTCTTGCTACTCGTTGTTAATGTTGACAAAGCAAAAAGAAGAAACTAAAGTGTACATATACAATAGACAGAGGAATCATTTTATAGGCATTCTGTACCCATTGGCAGCTATTGAACTAGCTTTGCAAGATGAAATGCTGTATTTTTTATTTTTTTTAATATGCTTCTCTCTATAATTCTGATCTGTGACTGTAATAAAAATTCTTTTCTTAAAATGCTGCTGGGCATTATGCTATAATAATGCAGAAATCAACAACTTTATTTTTTTCGATTAGCTTTTGGGGCTATGGCTGTTAACAGAGTCATCAGAAGAGACAGATCTGGAATCTTTGGTTCTTTTTCCTTCTCATGTTTGGGCACTTTGCAGAAGATCAGCTGAAAACAGTACCATTGAATTTCAGGGCCATGATCTTTGGGAGCTCAAAGTGCCTAGCATTCCACAGTTACTCATTGTTACAAAAAATGAACATAGGGAAGGGATCCATGGGACAACCTCTTCCCAATTTCATCTGCCCATCCCACTAGATCAAACAGAATAGGTATTTTATGGGTTTTGTTGTCTTGGAAGCTACATTTGGTGAGCCCCAGGCAATGGGTCTTTTCTGCTGTGGCAGTGGCACCCGTATTGAGGAATCTTCTCCCCACAGAGATGAGGTCAACCTCATTACTCCTGAACTTTTGAAAGTCTCTCAAGATCTGGTTATGCCAACAAGCCTGAGGATCCCAGTTGACAAGTGAATTCACGAGGTTATTCTGATAATATTAATATTTATCTGTCTATTATTCTCTTTCCCTGTTTTAATTCTACTTTTATAGTTTTAAATGCTTTTAAAATAATAATTATATAAAGGATTTGACAATGATTGTTTTATGTATATATACATTGTTTTATTATATCATTGTGCACCATCCAGGGTCATTTTCCATGAGATAGATGGTTATGTAAATTTGATGAATAAATAAATATATAAATTGACCTTCCATGAACTTTAGGAACATGAGATTCTGTAACTAGCATAGCAGGTGTGCAGTCATTGAATATAGGGGGTCTCTCTTTCTGATAACTAGTCCGTGACAGGACTGAAGATACCATATTATTCCTGGGCTCCCAAAGAACACTTGCAGGGGAACAAAGGCAGAACATAGTCTGTCTCCATCATCTGCTCATGTGATGGAAGTACTGGCTGAAGGGGAAAGACCCCAACTACAGAAAATAAAGAGGTATTCTGGCTTAGAATCTGTTCAGGGGAGGAAATATCTAAGATCAAAACTTTGGGTTTATATCTGCTATTCCCCAAGAGAACACAGACAATCTGATGAGATTCTTGTAGTATTGGTGATCAACAATAAAATATATACTTGGGTTTCTCCATGAGTGGTTCTGGCTGTTGCAGCTGACAGCTTGTGAGGATCCCATCTGGTTTGATTATGTCAGAAACTGTACCAAGAAGGGCATTGCCCAGATCCTGCAGTGCTAGTCTTAGAGGCAACCTCACAAGCGGGTCACGGGGGCCAATGGAAAAAAAATTTGGATCCTTTACATGCCTCTAGCTATTCTTAGGATAGTATAGCCAACATGATTTTGTATGGTGCTGACTGTTATACCTCAACCCTAAGCTCATGAGGACAAAAATCAGGGGTCAGGAATATCCTTCCTTTCTCGTTTCATATATAAAACCACCTCATTGGTCATTGTGGGATATCGTGATGTGATTGTCTTGCACACAGTTGAAGATATGGCTGTTGAAAATGCAATATTCAATTCGAACTTCAACTTTTTTCAATAATACAAAAAACAAGAACCGCCTGAAGGAAGCATTCAGTAAATGTTACCTTGGAAAGTAATGACATGTGATTTGAGGTCGTACACAATCTATCTCCTTTTCACTTCAGTTTCTTTACAAACCTATCCTGCATTTGTCCTCTCTTTGTATCTGTATAATGATGTAGGTACAGCTACAGGGCTAACCCTTTCAAATTCTTCCCTCCTGTTGTCTTTGGCAAATGTGTCGGCAGATGCTCTGGGGTTACATCAGTGGAAGCTGATGTGACACAGTTGCCGAAGAGAAAAAGACAATATAGTTTTCACATGTGAGCATATTCGAGAGATGCTTGCTTTGATGAGATGCAGTCATAGAGATTCGGTACTTGAATCTGGAAGCTTTTCATGCCCTTTGACTGTCTCTAGTTCTCTCAAAGTTGCTCAAGATAGTTAATGCACTGATTTACCCCTCAGAGAGAAGTAAGCTATAATTGTCCAACTTTTGGAAAGTTACCGAGGCTGTTTTTTTTTTTTTAAAATAGTTGAGCACTTGTACAAAAAATAAATAAAAATGGAACATGAAGGAAGAAAGGATCTTGAGCAATTATCATGTGGCATCTTTTAAAGCTTCTTACCCAAATCTGTTTTTTTAATGACTCAGTTAATAATAAAACAACCATTAATGTAAACCAGCATTGTCTTTGATTGCATTAGACCTTGAGCATGGGTAATGGTGAAATACTCTGGGAATTGTTTTACGTCATATTGGATAGACCTGTGATGGAGAACCTACGGCATATGTGCTGGAAGTGGCACGCACAGCCATCTCTCCGGGCACGCGAGCAGTCGCCCATTGCTCTTCTGGGCTCTGGCGTGCTGGCCAGTTGGTCTTCCGGTTTCTGGCACATGCACGCTCCCATTTCAGCACTCAGTGCTGAAAAGATTTACCAACACTGGGATGACCATAGGATCATGCTGTCAATTAAAGACTAAGACTGTTATATTTGATAGTCAGAATACCCAGATTCTGAATATTTTGGAAGTAAATTGATACATGCTATCTTTTATAATGGCAATGTAAAATCTATTTAGTGCTTGTTTTTATTGGACATTTTTGAAGAAAATTAAGAACTTTGGCAATTCACAGTTGAAAGCACAGTTCTGCTATCTTTCAAGGATCCTCAAAACTTTTGTCTTTTCTCAGTACATCATCACATCCATTCTCATTAAAATCTCACTTAGATCTTGAGAATAATAATAACTGTTCTCATAATATAAATGAGAAGATTCTATGAATGATCATAGTCTGCCCTGCAAATATTTGCAAGTGTTCTGATTAGTTGCATGGATGATGACAGAGTTCTCTACAATTGGCTCCTAAAGATGCTGCTAAGACACACAGAGCCAACAATGTTTATAATAGCCACCAAATCAGTATACAACAAATCTCAAAGAAAATCATAAAAAACATGAAAAATATTCAAACAATACAGATAAGATTATTTTGCAAGACTATCTTAAAAAGGTGTGGCTTCATATATTTTCTGGAAGAAAAGCAAGAGAAGGCTAATTGTAGTTTTTACTGTACTGTATTCTACAATTTGGGAATTGAATATATATTTTTTCTGTTGATCGAGGGGAAAAAAATGCAATTTCTGCCAAACACAAGATATATCCATTGAGATATATAATGGAAAATTCTGAATTTGTTCTGTTTGAAATTACTTGGGTAAAATAAACTTGGTCATTGTCAGCATCACTTAACTAAGTAATGGCTAGTTAAAACTGGCTACTTAATTTGTTATAAATTGCACTGAATGATATTAATGGAGAAAAACTATTGAGGGTGGTACATAAACAACAGTACATTCAATTCTGAACAGCTGCATACTAGCAACTTTAATATCTATTAAGTAACCTTCAAGGGACAGGATGACTTTTGCCTGCCAGGGTAAAAATTAAACTAGAATTCAGAGATAATAGAAATTTTGATCAATAATACCCATAGTGATAGTTTGTCTTGCATTTTCTATTAAATTTTTCTTTAGCCATAAAACTGCATTAATGCCTTTATGAAAATTTCTAAAACACTATCAGTACTCCAGTTCTTGAATAGTTAAAACAATAAATCAACTAAAAATCATCATGAATCATATGGCCATTGCTGTAATTTGGAACTTAATACAGTGCTTGTAAAATCTAGGCTAACTAACATCTGGGCCATTGTTTATCTACAGAAAACTATAGCTTTCCACCATTTTAAGTAATACAATAGGGAACTTTAGGCTCACTGTCATAATGCCCTTATGAAGTTGTGGGGCAGTCCATTTCGAATTCAGCTCCAAAGATACATTCAATCTAGTTGTTTAGGTGTTATATTAATCATTAGGAAACCTAAGGAAATATCTTATGTTGGTTCAAACCATTAAGCTATTTTGTCTCATATTGATCTATTTTGTTTATTTTGAATAATTGATTGGCAATTTTGCTTTTCTGTTTCTAACAGGAGATTTTCCAACCGTATGTGGAGATGCCAGGAAGTAAAGCCAAGGCCTCCTGCATGCAGTGTATGCCTAATTTATGGCTAATCTTAAACATCTGTAATGTAGACTATAGAATGTAACTTTATTACGGTCATTGGCCAGCAATAGATATCAGCGTTTACAATATATTAAAAAATAATACTGACATTAATAGTGGATAATAACATCCCTGTTAAGAAAAGACATGTTCTCAAACCGTTTTCATGAGTGGAGAGCCAATAGGTGTGTGAGGAAATATATTTTTCCAAAATTGTTAGAGATATCTCCATAAAATTGGCACAAGTTGACAGCTATAATTCTGTAACCATTTTTTTTTTTTTGGTGGTCATTGCAGCAACACAGAATTTTGCCACTGCATATGTGGTAGCCGGGTTTGAGTCCTGGAGGAGAAAGCCTACATAAAACTTTTCTGTCCTCCCTGGCAATCTCTCTAGTAAGGGGAAAATATATACTGACCTATAAACTCTATATAAGTCACAGTACAATATAACATGTGAGATTTTTTTGTACGTGGCATGTTAATTTTACTTTCAACTTTACTATATGTCACATAATGTTGGCCCACTAATAATGAAGAAAAATCTGGAACCAGTGATATAATTTTTTTGTCTATGCCTTTGTCTGTGTATTCTCCAGAACAGATATGCATCTGTGTGCGAATGCATGTGTGTCCTTCAGAACAGATTTGGGGTGTATGTGTGCATGTGGGTTTGAAGAAAGCGAGGAACGCTCCACGGCATCAGAATTCTGCCCGGAGATACCATAGTCTAGGTCTATTTGAGCTATATTGACAATTTGCAACTATATGTTATAACTTTTCTAATCTGAGCGTAAAGAAAGCAATATTGCTACAGGCTGACAGTGATATAACAATGAAGACTTTTGCAAGACTTATACTAAAATCTATATTTTCAAATGAGCTTTCTTAGTTTGACCTCTCCTTGAGTATCAGGGCTAATGAGCTGTCTACTATATCTGTTTTGAGGTCTCCACCTTGGCCCCTTGGCTATTGAAGATTTTCCTTAAACTCTTGGTAGAAATTCCCTTGCAGTTTCATCTTAAGGTTATAATTATAGTACACTTTTAATGATACATATCACTTCTTGGTTCATATATGAAGTCATAAAAATTATTGATTTTCAACCAAGTTAATTAAGAATCTTTAACACAGACCTTGGCAGCAAAGATTAAAAAAGCGGTTCTGTTTCTGTCCCTAACAAAGGTTAATTTTGGCATGTAATTAACTCATCATCCAGCAGATGACTTTATGAGTTCATTCACACATAAGATTTTAGAGAAAGCAGAAACATTTTAAAATAGCTGGGTAATGAAAGTGATCCTGCTGCACTGATATGCAAATATCTTTTTTATATAAAATTGAAATAGAGTAGCGAATCACATTGAAAAGTGGTTATCTAAAAAAAATCTGTTTTAGATACAGTAACCATAAAACAATCTTCTGAAGAACATATGGTCCAAAGGAACATGGTACAACAGAATTGGAAACTATTCCTCTTATTTTTATACAATAGCAAAGTTAAGAATAATTATTATTTTATAAACTAAATATGGGGGGAAATTCCAAATCCTCCCAAAATCTGAACTGATTAAAAGATTAGTTTTTATCTTTTCCTTTTTCATTTCCGTGCATAAAGAGGATATTTTTTATATAAAATATGTCTTAGACCAGCAGGGGTGAAATGCTACCAGTTCGCACTTGTTCGGACGAACCTGAAGCGGCGGCGGCGGTGGGTGGTTCAGAGAACCGATAACGACAGCAGTGCAAGGCTCTGCCTACTCACCCAGACGCCGTTACTTCCTGGTTTTAACCAGAAAGTAACCTGTTTTTTACCCTCTGTGCATGCACAGAGGATGCAAGCGTGTATGTGGCACGGGCGGTGCATGCATTTCCGAACCTGTAGGAAAGGTAAGTTGATTTCCCCCCGTAGACCAGGTATCTTAAAATTATTTGGCCCTGTTGGCTGACTTAACATTTCTTGGAATCAGTGCTAAATGGAAGGTATGACAGATAAGTTAATGAAAACAGAAATATAATCTGTCCCTTAAACAGAATACTAGCCAGAAGCTTGAACCCAAAATACCAAACCACATATTTGGGTAGCAGAAGCAACAGCAGAACCTGGGGGTAGAGGTAAAAGAGGGAACAGTCTAGAATCCACACAATCTGCCACAAACAGACTAAACCCTTTGAATTCTGTTTGCCCTTATCTAACTCCAAGCAGGGGTTAACTGTTAGTGGGAAAGTTTCCTGTGCATAGGAGTTTTAGCAATAAGTCATTTAATTGGACCTTCATGTGTAAATCTTATTTTTCATGCCTGACAGTTTGCCCCCTCATAGAATGGCAAAAATATCATTTCCTAAAAGACAAGGCAATTAATTTCTCCATATCATATCTGAAATTAATACATTGCCTCAAATTAGAATGGCATGCAAGTGCTTCAATGGTGGGTTGCTACCAGTTCGCACCGGTTCGGGAGAACTGGTAGCAATAATTTGTTGTTGGTCACCGAATCGATAGCAACAGCTGGCTGGCCATGCCCCCGAACTGGTTGTCCGCTCGCCATCCACTCACCCCACCCAGTCACTCCTCACCTCCCGGGAGGCAGAGCACACTGTGTGGCACTTGCACATGTGCATAGTCTGCTCTGCGGCTTGCCTGTGGCTTGACGCTGGCACGGCAGGGCGGGAATGAGCTGCTGCTTAGCGCAGTCCTGGGGAGGGGAAAAAGAGCAGATGTGGCATTTTGGCGAGGCCTTGCTGGACCTCTGCATGGTAAGGGCAGCAGCAGCAGGAGTAGCCAAGGCAATGGGTGCTGTTTGTTGTTCCTTGTCATGCTGTAAAAAGCAACCCTTGCCCAAAGTGGTACTGGTCCAACGAAAATAAGAGGTGTCCCTGGCATCCAGCACCAGGGAGGGCTGCTTCAGCATCTGTCGGAGGCTGGAGGCTCTTTTGTTTCATTTGCTCTGTGTTCCTCCTTCATGCAAAAAAAAAAAAAAAAAAAAAGGCCCGATCTGATCTGGAGCCGAATATCATTGGAAGCAATGCTGTCAGCCTGGAGCGTTTCATTTCAGTCTTTAACTGGGCGATGAATTGAACCTCCTCTCCTAAAACAGATGCGACGTGGATTGTTTTTTGGGGGTTTTTTTAGCAACGTGGATTGTTCCCCTAGGCCAGGGGTCTCCAAACTTGGCAACTTTAAGACTTGTGGACTTCAACTCCCAGAGTTCCTCAGCCAGCAAAGCTTGAAAGTTGAAGTCCACAAGCCTTAAAGTTGCCAAGGTTGGAGACCCCTGCCCTAGACCACTTTAGGAGCAAAGTGGTGGGTTTTGCTGGCATTTCAGGAGGAAGGGGAGGGAGGGAGGGAGGGAGCGAGAGAGCGACAAAGAAAGAAAGAAAGAAAAAGAGAAAGAAAGAAAGAAAAGAAAAGAAAGAAAGAAAGAAAGAAGGAAGGAAAGAAAGAAGAAAGATTAAGAGGAAGGAAGGGAGAGAGAGAGAAGACGAAGGAAGGACCACAAACCCTGGCACTAGATGTAGCTTCAGAAGACACTTTGAAACAGGACAGCAATCTAGGACTGGAAGGGACCTTGGAGGCCATCTAGTCCAACCCCCTACTCCAGCAGGAAACCTTATATCATCTGGATTATTTTGGTACCTCTAACGGAGAGGAAAATTGCCAGAAAGGAGAAGGAGTTTACTAGGAAAAGGCTGCCATGCAGAGGAAGGCAGAGATAGTCCTTGACTTATGACTACAATTGAGCCCAAAATTTTGATTGCTAAGCAAGAGCGTTGTTAAGTGAGTTTCACCACATTTTACTCAATCCATGATGTCTCCTGGCTCTAACAGTCATGTGCAAGCTAGGGAAGAACATCTGAAGGTGTGTGTAATGTTCTAAATGTACAGAGGTTATAGTTAAATGTGTGACAGAAAGTGGACTCTGGATGTGTTTTTCCAAACGTAGTAAGTGAGGTTGAATGTGTATAGTTTTAGAAGAGCTGTGTGTGTGTGTATACATACACATAGAGTATATATAGTAGATAAGGTATCTTTCTGTGTGCCTATACACACTATATATATACATAGGATTAAATAGTATATTTTTGATGTTCAGTAGTAGTAAATAAATAGACAGGGAAATTGTATCTCGTTGAGGCCTTTGAGGCGAGGAGAGGCCAGGCACCCTAACCCTTGATGTGAGTGAAGTCAAGTTGTCCACACCCACCCAGTCACATGACCACCAAGCCATGCCCACCCAGTCACATGCCCATCAAGCCACGCCCACAGTCACATGACCACCAAGCCACCCCCACCAAACAAGCCATGCTCACAGAACTGGTAGCAAAAAAATTTGAAATCCACCACTGAAGCGCTTACTTCTGAATGTGATATAAGGTTTATAAATCAACACAACAGACCTATAGTGAAACATTTTCAGTATTAACATGCTAGACAATTTCCTATCAGAATATTTCCCACAGGATATTATTGTGCCATAGGATTTCTTGTCCCTCACTAATTTTCAGCATCCATTTATTTCTAAAATGATAACTAGTGTTATCTATTCTTCTTTGTCTAATTTAACACGGGAATAATTTACTGGACACATCTGAATAAAATCTGGCCTAATTATTTATTTCAATATGGGGCAACAGGACTGATACATTGCAATCCACTATCACTTTATTAGGAAGCATTGCTTCTAAATATACTTACACTGAGAGCTGTGTTCACAGAAATCCTTAGAATTTAAGAATAACAGAATATAAGGATCCTTGAGATTGGCCTTGCCTCCAAATCTCATTAGAATAGAAGATCATCCACTAATCAATTTTCTCACAATTCATTAATCAAAACATACCTGCTAAATGAACTTTCAATCTACCCATTCCCTTTTGCCACTAAACTCACTCACAAATCTCCTCCCTCACCCTCAGATCATTAGCTGTCTATGCACACACACCTCTGCACTTTCTGTTATCAGTTACATGTTCACATCCATTCTTTCTCTTTTCTTCATCCGCAGACACCTGAGTTTAGCAATACAGGAATGTTTGACAGTTTGTAGGATCATGCATGCAGTTGATGAAACTTTGTGAAAGTTGATTCAAATTGGGAAAAAAATAATGTGTTTGTTTGTTTGAAGTGTCCATGTCACAGTGTAAAGTTGTACAATCACGACAATTGCCTAAAAAACTAGTTAACCTCTGCATACATATTTGGGTACAGAACAATGAGTCCCATGGTCATACAGTCATATGAATCTGCACAGTTGCATTCATATACTAAACAAAATTCCTTCACCTCCTCCTCTCCTCCCGCCCAAAAAACCCCAGTTCTTCAGCTACATCTGAAAATGTCATAATACCTGATTAAAAACACCTTATTGGTTTTGACATGAAATAATAAAACATGCCAGTAATATTTTTACATTACTATTTTCTGCTTATTTTCTTTTCTCAGTCCCAGAACTACTTTGATTGATACTATAGTATAGTCTATTGTGTATCCCCTCCTCTACGTGGTTTATTCACACACTCTGTTAACTGAAAATCTATATAGCATCTGACAAGTGGTAGCTATTGCTTGTTACATTTATAGTAATTCTGACAGATCCACATTGTAGGATTGAAGCAAAGGGCTTGTTCTTTCCTCAAATCAAAAATATACTCATAGAAACAAGACTGAAGGCCTTGGCCAAAGCAAGCATTGCAAAAGTACATAGGATGAAAATCACAATTACAATAAATTGTGAGGTTAGGCACATGGAACACAGAGCTTTCTAAATAGAACATCTGATATGAAAATGCTAAATTCCATTATTAAATTCCAACTTATCCTTACCACTTGAGCATAAAATTTAACATAAGACGTTCTGCCGTCCTTAGTCCCACCAAACCTTGGCAATTTGTGAAAAACTTTCCTGCAAACAGATTCTGAGACACTGACAAACTGAATCCTCATTAAAACCAAGAAAGGTTAAAGGGAAAAAATAACCTATTTAAAATGAGATAACCCACCAGACTTAGAGCTGTAAATTGACAATAGGATTTATATAAATCCATAATTGTATCTTTTTACCTGCGGTTAGGCTAGTTAATGATGAAAAAAGTGCAAAGCTCATTGTAAGGTTTTAATGAGGATTTTTCTCTCTTTTCTTCTCTTTCCTTCTATCTTTCTTTCTCTCCTTTTTGCAGGGTTAAAAAAATCACTAAATTAAATTTCTGCCAATTTTCTCCATTGCAAATTGAGCACCACCCTGTGAGCAAAACACCCCAAGTACCTTAAATCAGTTACAGCTAAATGTGTAAGTCAGCGTGTGCCGTAGCCTTTAGTCATGAAGAATATATTAGATTTTAAAAATAAATGGCTTTCTGCTGAGTCTTCATTGCAGTGGCTTTCTGACTTTTAATTAAATTTTCAGTACTTGTGGGTGCTTCTTCATGTACTCTGGACATAGATCTCACTATGTATGTATCATTATCTGCCAAGAAAAGAAACTAAATTGAAGATTATTAAACTTGTTCACTTCTTTGTCATTTGCCTAGGAAAATGCCTAGGAAATTCTTTCTCCTATTATAAGGAATATATATATATATATATATATATATATATATATATATATATATATATATATGTGTGTGTGTGTGTGTGTGTGTGTGTGTGTGTGTGTGTATGTGTGTATATAATCATTTACTCTTCTGTTGCATTTGAAAAGAGTAAAACAGGCACTTCTAAAGAGGATGCAATTATCTGGCTGCTCTAAACTGTTAAATGATATACATTATGCATTTATGGCCTACTTCTTTGGTGTTAAATTAATTTAGTGTAAATTAATAAAATTGGTCTGCACTATTAATACAAAGTGGAAAATAACCATAAGCATCTTTACATTCAACGATATTGAAAATGTGCAGTTTTTTCTTTGTTATTAAGAAAAAATAGTAATCACAATAATTTAAGCAGTTGAACTGATATGGAGAACTAATGAATAGAATTATAAAGTATTACAGGTAAATATGCTAATAAAGTATAATCTTATAGAAGAAATATTTTCTTATCAAGAATCACTCAATCATAGATAAAGTTCTGTACTTTGCCAGTGCTGTATATGATGAGAGGCAAATTAAATAGAACTAAAAAGGGTACTATTTGTGGCTTCACAAAGTACAATCTTTCTATGATACCCTCAACTATATTCATACATGGAATTAAGTCAAGGTCACATGATTTCTTAGTATAGTCTAAAAAGTTTGCTAATTCTAATCTAGATGATAAGAATTTCTCCCAGCAACAAATGAAATGGGATTATGTAACAGTTATGCGTGCATTTGCAGTCTGTTTCACTGTACTGATTGTTTATTTGCTTTGTTCTTTCTTCTGAGCTCCATGTTCCGTGTTAACATTAGTTCTGGAAGCAGCTAGATGAATTGGTTTTATTAAGAGATGAGAGTTCAGAATAAATTCTACAGTTTTCAGAGCAATTGTCTTATAGCAGTGTGCTTCCAAATGCAGGATATGTCCATGACAGGCAAATTCTGATTCTTGCCTCAAAGTGGATAGTTCCGATAAAAACTGGCTCTGCAACTTGCTAAGAGTATTCCTTTCTGCACAATATATTCCACAGTATTTTCTGATACTGGTAGTTATATAATAGCCATTTGACTGACATCCCAGTGGAGCAGTATCTGTTATAGAATAAACCAAAGGGATTATGGACACAGAATATCCTGAAATATTAGAATTCATTTCTATTTGGGGGCAGGATGTTTTCCCCATGTATTTTCCCCATAGCTCTTCAGGTTACAAAATAATTATAAGTAGTTTTAATGATCATCATCTTAACTGTGCTGATATAGGAGCAAATCCTCAGCAAAACATTTTTTTTACTAAATTGCATAAAATTATTTAATGGGGATGATCCAGACCAATTTGGCCTGAAAATGGATTGACCTAGCTCTATTAGTGCTAGGTTATTGGCTTAAAGTAAATAGTCTCTCAAATAAAGCATTTTCTGCCCTTATCATATAATTGTATGTTTTAAAAGATATATTTTAGAGTAACTTTTTATTTGTAGATTTCTGTAACTTTGGTAGATTATTGTTATGACATAAGCAGCAGCGACAATATTGCAGATCTAAAGATTAATTTTCACCAATCTGAATTGTATTTTGATTTGGATACTATATTATCTGATTTACTGATCTGAATATGTTTGGATGGGAACTGTTTTTCCATACATGGATAAATGAACTGAATTTGGACACTTCCATTCCATAACTCAAGTATATTTCCCAGTTTGTTTCAAAAAGTGTTCACTTTTTTAGATTCAATTCAACTGACTTTAAATCAAAAAGTTGAATCAAAGCTATTTACAGTTCTAATAGATTGATAGATGAAATAAAAACTGTATTGATGCAGTTTCTTTAATTAGAGTATTGGAGTGACAGGAAGCCATGAATTCAAAGTATTCAGACCATGGAAGGGCAGAAGAGCTGTTCTTTATGAAATATAGGCAACTTACCTGAATGAGTATGGCCTAACAACTATGCACCAGGCCCTTTATAACCTGCTTCTTTCTATTGCCTCTGCACAAACAACATTTCCCTCTGCTTCTGCCTCCTAGTGGGCTGTCTGAAAGAGGCTATACATATGTATTAACTTATTAAGCAGTGGTATAGATTCTCACAAGTTGAAACACAAGGCATGCTGTGCCTGTGCTTAAGTGTCTCCAGGAGGCTCAAGATTAATAGAAATGCAAATGGAGCATCTGCAGAAAGCCATGTGATTAGAGCCTTCTCCCCTCACACCTCAAAGTCAAAAGCAAAAAAATAAAAATAAAAAAAAACCATAAAACCGGCATGTGAAATGCAATAGCAAACAAAAAATGGATGATATAATATGCTAAATCAGTTTCCAGTTTCAACCAGTCAGCATAACATTCAGCCCCATGCCATGCAAAACAGCACTGCCCCAGCATTGCAGAAACTAATTCTTTTTCCTGGCATCAGAAACCTAGAGGATGTCTTAGTCCTCGTGGATATGTCCCCTTGGAAAAACTCTGCAGAATGTCAGTAAATGCAGTTCACTGAAGCAAGGAAAAGCTTTTAATTTCTGCTTTTATCTTATGTCCCTGCACTTGCTCAGCAACTCTATTATTAAGCTCAAGAGTGGTTCAGAAATTCAGAATATTCATTTCAAGTAAGGGCTTTAGAATGATCAGGCTGAATGTGAAATCCAGTTTGGAAGTGCCCTTTACTTTTCAAACTGAATATGAAAATAAGAGGTTAGATCTGCTAGAAAATGATATTCATCTTCATCTTCTTATTCCTCTGATTTTAAGAATCCACCTTATTCATTTACACTGTCTTCCCACTTCTGAACTGTGTATTTATTTATAACGTATACTGAATATGGCTGCCCAATTCAAACAACATAACTCTGGGTGATATACCAGAACAAAATTACAAGATTGGAAGGGACCTTGGAGGGCTTTTAGTCCAACCCCTGCTCAAGTCCAACCCCTGCTTGTAGGAGGACAAGTGGCTGTGCAATCTCTTCTTGAAAACCTCCAGGCCACATCATTTCATGGACCACACATGAAGATGTCTCACCAAATATAGGAAACAAACTGTAAGAAAAAAATAGCACAACCAAAAGAAATGAAACAATTAAATGATGAACAGTAAGTAAACTTAGCTGCAAGATAGTGAATATTTTTTGAGTGTATAATTAATTAATATACAATATATAAAAATGAGTTTGCAGCATTATCCATCACATGCTGCATCAGAAAAGGAAGCAACAAACAGCATCTATTACATGGATCAGCCTGAAAGTTTGTTAGACCCAATCAGAACTTTCCAAAAGTCTGGGACAATGTTAACTTAGAGAATTCCCCTGGTTGTATGTTTCTTGACTGGCACAAACATTTGGCTGATATGCTGTAGATTGCCTCTGAAGAACCTTTTTTCAATTTCAATTAATGAAGAGTCCTATGAATATATGGAGAATATAAAGGGGTATGTGTGTGACACAAATCCAATCCAAGTGACAGAATCACAATTTTCACTCACACTAATGACAGCTCTACAGGTGTAAATTGGGAATACAATTCATTCAGGGCTCCCCCACATTTATAAACCAATCCAGTTTTTAAATGATCTAATACTATATGTTAACAGTGGAAATTTCATGGGAAAAAATGGTGTTAGGACCACTTAAAATAGTCATCTCTGCAATGGGAATAAAAACTGCATATTTATTTACAGTGTTTCTATATTGGCAATTTCATGCAGACTCCTGTAATTTAATTTAGTTTAATTTTTAATCTACCAAGCTGCCATCTACTTGTCTAAATCTTCCAGCAACTTGTTTCTCATAATAGCATACAGTATTGTCTATATTCCTGCAAATGTCTTTTTCTGTTCATGCCTTCATTGTATTCACAGCATATATATTTGGATCATGGGGGGATAAAGTACTGTAGGAACTCTAAGGCTGGCAGATGGTCATCAGGACTGGGTCATAAGTACCTTTTGATTGGTATGTCATAACTTTGGATGGTCATGAGTTAAGGATTGCCTGAAACTCATCTCAAGTTGTGTAAAATACCATAGATTTAAACATCCCTTATGACCTCCATGGATAAAAATCCTAAAGGGAAAACAACTCAAGAAGTGTGGGAAACACACTGAAAAATACTATCATAAAAGCTGAGTCCAACACAATCCCACTGAAAAAGAAAAACAAGAAATGCAAGAAGAAACCAGCATGGATACACAAAGAAAAGCAAGGTTTTACATCTAGGCAGGAAAAACCAAAGGTACAAGTACAGATTAGGCAAAACCTGGCTCAAAAACAGTAACTGTGTCACAGGGATCTTGGAGTCCTAGTGGACGATCACTTAAACATGAGCCAGCAGTGTGTGGCAACAATCAAAAAAGCGAATACAATCCTTGGTTCAGTGGTGGGATTCAAGTAATTTAACAACCGGTTCTCTGCCCTAATGATTTCTTCCAACAACCAGTTTGCCAAACTGCTCAGAAAGTTAACAACTGGTTCTCCTGAAGTGGTGCGAACTGGCTGAATCCCACCACTGCCTTGGTTGTATAAACACAGGCATAGAATCAAAATCATGTGAAGTATTTCATGTGATTCTTGGTAAGACCACATCTGAAATACCGCATCTAGTTTTAGTCACATTACAAAAAAGATTAGAGATTTTGAAAAAAATGCAAAGAACAATTAAGATGATTAAGAGCCTGGAGACAAAAATATATGAAGAACAGTTGCAGGAATTGGGTATGGCCAGTTAGAGAGAAGAAGGACTAGGGGTGACATGATAGCAGTATTCCAATATTTGAGGGGCTGCCACAAAGAAAAGGGGGTCAACTTATTTTCCAAGGCACCAAAAGACAAGAAACAATAGATGGAAACTAATCAAGGAGAGAAGCAATCTGGAATTAAGCAGAAACTTCTTACTGGTAACATTGAGGACAATTAACCAGTGGAACAGGTTGCATTCATAAGTTGTAGGTGCTTCATTACTGGAGATTTTTAAGAAAAGACTGGGCAACCACTATCTGAATTGGTATAGTGTCTCCTGCTTGAGTAGTGGGTTGGACTCCAAGATCCCTTCCAGCTCTACTCTGAACATAGTGAGATGAAATCCTAGTAAGGCTTACAGAAATGGGATTTTGGGAGTTTTCATCTCTCCCTATGGACTACATAGGGGTGGTGATGGAAAAGGAACAGACTTGGTGGAAGAAAATCATCTAACTACAGCAGGCTTAAATTTTTATAGTAGAAACATATGACCTCTTTGCAACAGGAGAAACAATAGACATGCAAGTGAAAAGTGTAGTTTCAAGTGCCTTTTATGGAAGTTTCACAATTAAAAACCTGGCTGACAAGTAGTCATTTGAGATTAATGGCTTTTTCTGTTATGGATTTGTCTAGTAAACCCTAAAGTGATTGTCATTGTCCTATGTTGTAAGAATGAATTCCATAGTTTGACTTCCTGTGTGAATTACAGTTAGTCCTCAACTTAACAACAGTTCATTTGGTGACTGTTCAAAGTTACAACGGCACTGAAAAATGTGATTTATGACTGTTTTTCACAGTTATGACCTTTGCAGTATTCCCATGATCATGTGATCAAATTTCAGATGCTTGACAACAGACTCATATTTATGATGGCTGCAATGGTCTGGGATCATGTGATTCCCTTTTGTGACCTTCTCACAAGCAAAGTTAATGTGGAAGGCAGATTCACTTAACAACCGGGTCATTAACTTATCAACTGCAGTGATTTACTTAACAACTGGGCAAGAGAGGATGTAGAATAGGGCAAAACTCACTCAACAAATGTCTCACTTAACAACAGAAATTTTGGGCTCAATTGTGGTCGTAAGTCAAGGACTACCTGTAGTATTGTAATTTGTCTAGCCTGACTATTCCCATTAGTCAGTTCCATCAAGAACACCTTTGATTCCTGTATTTGAAGTAGGAATGGTCACTATCTTCATCTAATGCATCATTCGATTTTAGTTAGCAAAACTGAGATCCCAAGCCTTTGAAAGATCCCCACTAAAATCCATGAAAGCATCTTTTGGACAGTTAGGCTGATACTTCAGTTCATCACTTCAAGACTGCTTCATTAGTTTATTGATGCTAATTTTCAGATATTGTTAAGATGCCTTTTGTTAAATTCTCATAGTGATCGGCTGGTAGGTAAACCCTGTGAAAGACTTGAAAATAATCCTTCGTCATTGGTATAGGAACTAATGCCTATGGATAATAGATTTTTTTTTTTAGTTCAGAAAAGAAAGTTAGAGAGGAAGCAGAATGGTGGGGAAAGTTGAAAACTGGAAGACTCTTGAGGTATAGGATTCCTTTGGACATTTGTAATGAAAAAGATTTGCTGCATTATAAAAACATTCTCCAAATGCCTCCGTTATGTTATGCTTGTATATTTGTAAATCAATATTTCAAAAACACCCTAAGTTTTCAACTCTCTCTTTTTCACAACTGAAAGAAACTTAACCTGGCCAGCATTGCCTCAGGAAATTGCAGTACTTTGGGAAGAGAAGTATATCCAAGAACATGCTTCTATTTGGATGCACTTTCACTTCCTTATGTCTTGAACACAAAACTCCTGGTAGAAGTAATGTCATCTTATGCAAATGGAGCTGTGATTTTGGAACTCCCTCTCCCCTTCTGCCACCAGTCATATAAATGAGATGGCAGTGTACTTCTTGTGCATTATTTGTGTTTGTACAGTGAGCGTGTATAGCCTTAGGAAAACCTCTTGGACTCATTTGATTGCAACTGCACTCTTAAATCTCACTTACTGTCTGTGATTTTGACAGAGAAAGGAGTCCGAGTGTGGTTTTTCACATTTTCTGAAGGTTTTATGATGTGGAAGCTTGAAAGTGACTATCCTGATGGCACAGTTGGCTCACAGCTGCTGGTATACTTACTGTCCCTGTAAATGAAATAATGCACTCTTGAGCACTTTCCCTTCCTCAGAATAAGACTCCTGAGCAGCTGTTGCTGCCTTTAGAGTACTTTTGTATAACACATGAAGGATAAAAAATACATCTATGTCCAATTTGAAAGAATCTATGGGAGCTTGGAAGTGACACCAAACATTTCTTCCTATAAAGGACAGTCTATCAGCGTGTCATTGCTTTGCCTGGAGACTTACCTTTTCTAACCCTAACTTCAAAATTAAAGATGGTTACTCATTTTGGTTTGGCTCAGTTTCCCATTTTTAGAATCCAAAAGTCATTTTGTCCTCTTTCTCATTTTCTGTGTTTTTAAAAACCTGAATGAATATTTACATACTTCTTTGAATAAGAATATTTTGTACGTACGTTTTCTAATATGCAAGACATTTTCTCTAATATAATATAATTGAATTGAATTGAATTTATCGCATTTCTATGCCGCCCAACTCCCAAGGGACTCAGGGAGGCTTACAGCAAAAATAATGCGAACAATGAACATAGAAAAATTATTTAAAAACATTATAAAAACATTTTAAAAACATTAAAAACCCATGCACATCATTCATGGCCAGATTTTGCAAGATTGCAACAGCGAGATCAACGGCCCCAGGCCTGCCGGAACAGCCAGGTCTTCACCGCTTTCTGGAAGGCCAATAGGGTGGGGGTAGTCCGGATCTCAGGAGGTAACTGGTTCCAGAGAGCTGGGGCAGCCACAGAGAAGGCCCTCCCCCGCGAGCCCGGCAGCCGGCATTGTTTAGCTGATGGGACCCAGAGGAGACCAACTCTGTGGGATCTTACCGGTTGCTGGGAGCTATGCGGTAGAAGGCGGTCTCGAAGATAGCCTGGCCCTGAGCCATGTAGGGCTTTAAAGGTAATGACCAACACCTTGAATTGTGCCTGGAGACCAATAGGGAGCCAGTGCAGCTCGCGGAGAATTGGTGTAATGTGGGTGTATCTAGGTGCACCCACAACAGCTCACACAGCTGCGTTCTAGACCAACTGTAGTCTCTGAACACTCTTCAAGGGTAGCCCCATGTACAGCGTGTTGCAATAATCTAACTGTGAGGTGACAAGGGCATGAATGACTGTGAGGAGAGCCTCCTGATCCAAGTAGGGTTGCAATTGGTGCACCAGGCGAACCAGTGCAAAGGTCCCCCTAGCTACAACTGCCAGATAATACTGCTGAAATAGACAAAAATACATGTTACTTGGAAAATTTCTTATTATACTGTTTTATCTGTTATTTATTAGAGCATGATTGTGCTCTAATAAAACATAAAAGCTTAAAAGCTCTACTTGCTGATTCTTACCATTAAAGAAAAAGAGGAACTTTGGCTCAGACAGCCATGTTTTTGTGTGATTTTTATGGGCAATTGGAAATTGTCATCAAAAAATATTTAATCCCAGATACCAAAAACAGAAAGGGCATCAGAAGCAGGCACTTTTTCCACACCACAAAAGAGTTCTTCTGCAAAACAAAATAAATTAGGTATTAAAAGCTTCAAAGATGAACTATGTTGGTTGCTTATTATTGCCTTTTTAAGGACAAGGTATGTATGTGTAGCACATTCTCTTCCTCAAGTTCTAAAATATCTTGTATAACCTCTCTAAGGTGATTTGCACTCTTTTTTTTTTTTTTTTTGCTCTTAGTACTGTAGATGTTGCTTATGATTGTTTCACAGCTATGAAGTTTGGAACTATTGGATAGTCTGATTCTCAGAAAAAAATGTTGAAATAGGCCATTTTGAAGGTGGGGAGGGAGGGAGTGGGGAAAGAGAGAGAGAGAGAGAGAGAGAGAGGTGGGGGTGGGAGAACCACTGTTCTTTTGCACTAAAGAAACTACACATGCCTCCTATGGCCCTGCTACAAAAGGAGTTGGAAAAAAATTCCAAAAGCCATGATCTGCATGCCTTCCCTATTTTTTAAAAATGATATTTTAATATGTTGATTATCACTGAGCTTAGTAGTTACCAATTGTATAAGTTTGCTGCGGCACAGAAAAAGATTCCCAGACACAGTAATTGGTCTGAGTAATAAAATGCCACAGTTTTCAATTATGATTGCATTTCCCTGTTAACAGTGCATGGAAATCAAAGGCAGATTTAGGTTTCTGGGGATTCAGTGAGCTGAGTCAGTGGCATCCTGCAGTTATACTCATATCTCAATACTTCAAAACCACCTTTGTTGCTGGCTGAGAACCACCCAGCCATTGTTGGATTGCTTCTGTTTCGAAAGCATTGGGGAGAGTGCAAGCAATCTCAGCTTGTTACATTTCCCTTTGAAATACTACAGTACATGAGCTATTTTTCGTGCAACATATTAGTATGATACAAAGAGGGATACCCAAGTGATTTTCGCTTCTGAAGCCAAAGCAGCTGGCCCTTCAAATATACTGCTCCAAATTCTGCTTGGTTTTATTATCTAATGTTTCTACCTTCATTTACTATATCCCAAATTAATCACTGGTTAATAATAGTGATGATCATTCATTATTATAGTTGATAATTATTCTCCTCCATTAGCAACCAGATCATGTTCATTTCAACTTTGCTTTTTGCAGAGTTCTTTGAGATCATGCTCTTGAAATTGCTAAACTCTAGCAATATATTTCCTGGAAAATAAGTATCATAGTGCTCTTCATAAGATCATAAGAACATACTCTTCAATAACTCCAAATAATTGTCCTCACTGTGTTGATGTATCCATAGCTAAGACTATCTTAAAGTAAACTATATTAATATTAGAAGCAACCTCAACCCAAACCAGATCTGTTGTCTACTGGACCTGTGTCGGAAACCACTTACTATACTTCACCTACAAAAGTGACTTCTATAGACAGAAATATGGCTGTGCCATAGGTTCCCCTGTGTCACCCATTGTTGCCAACCTATACATGGAAAAAGTGGAGAAGAAAGCATTCAGCTCATTCCAGGGGATGACACCAACCCATCCATGATCTGCATGCCTTCCCTATTTTTCAAATATGTGGATGGCATCTGAGTTAAAATCAAGGTCCAGGAAGTATATGGCTTTCACAGATCATATAAACACCATGGATTCAAACATCAAGTTCACCAGGGAAGATACCAAGGACAACAGGTTGGCGTTCCTCAACTATAAGGTTCTGATTAGGACCTGTAGCAACCTAGAAATAGAGATCTACAGGAATCCACCCACATAGACCAATGCCTGCTATTTGATTTCCACCATTCACTTCAACACAAACTAGGAGCCATTGAGACACTACATCACAAGACAGAAGAAAAACAGGCACTTGGGAACAGCTCTTAAGACCTGAGGATATACAAATTGGGACATTATTAAATCAGTGCCTCAATCCAACAAAAGAATGGCAGACAGAGCTGAGATTTAGAGTCAATGGAAGAATTTAGTCATTCCTTACATGGCTGGTGTATCGAAGAAGCTAAAATGAATTTTTGAAAAACACCTGTATTCTTCAAACCCACCAATACACTGAGACATAGGCTTGTCCACCTAAAGATCAGACACCAAAACATAAGAAGAGTAATGTAATGTATGCAGTCCAAGGAATTAATGAGCTACCTAGGGTAAAGGATTTAAGGGTTGGAACATTTACATCCCAACAACTCTCTGCCTTCTCACCTAATGAGCCTATCCAGATTAGATGAAAAATGAAACCTCCCTGGAGGACATATATAGGATTCCCCTAACCAACTTGCTCAGACTCGAGAAGCTTCTTGGATTAGCAGCAAAAATGTTTCGAACCAACAAGAACTCCAGTTGCAATAACTCAACTTCCAGATAACTTTATCTGGATGACAGAATCTTCATCGTAATCTTCATCATATTAACAAAATTATTTAAAAAAGAAATTATTTTCCTTTTAACTTTTACATATGAAAATAAACATGTAAACTTAATTTTAACTAATGGCATATAAAATACAGAGCCATGGTGGTGCAGTGGTTAGAATACAGTATTGCAGGCTAATTCTGTTCACTGCAAGGAGTTCAATCCTGACCGGCTCAAGGTTGACTCAGCCTTCCGTCCTTTTGAGGTTGGTAAAATGAAGACCCAGATTGTTAAGGGCAATATGTTGACTCTGTAAACTGCTTACAGAGCGTTGTAAAGCACTATAAAGCAGTATGTAAGTTTAAATGCTATTGCCATTGCTATTCAGATTATCAAGCACCATGAGCTTCAGTTCTAATGTGGATATTTTCTATTTCCTATATCACCATTATGTCTATGAAAACTACTATTCTACATTTCTAATTACTAAATATAAAATAATTTTAAATATATATCAAGAAAATCCTATTTCAGCAATTCAAAGTAGTCCTGGAAACCAAAACAAAGAATATTAAAATTAAATTTATTGTAAGGTTACAGTAACAGAATCTTGCAAGTTTGAAAGCACTCCCCACCCTCTTTACATTTCAGAGAACCAGTGATGGTAAATTTTGAGATGCTTTTTTGACCCCTATTCAAATACTGATTTGGATTCAGATTCTCTTATGAGCCTATTGTCCAAGCTGCATCTCCTCTTTCTCCTGTCTTCGGGGGTAAGTCTCACAGCCCACCTATTCACATATAACATGTATGAAATGTAAGTAGAAAAGATTGCAAAGCAAGACTCCCCAAAGTCAAGTTTAGCTCTTGTTGATTACATGAATATATCCATGTAGATTTTTCCTGATAGCAGTATGGAAGTAGTGTGACACAGCTTTTTTCAGGGATGTTTTTTTGAATTTCCAGTCTTGCCTATAGTCATTGAATCTATTGGTGGTCTTTCATTTAAATACAATCCAGGTTCTATCCTCCTTCAGATTTTTTTGAGATCAGCCAAGGTTCTATAGATGCTGCTACCTGCTGTGGGAAGAAAATACTGAAAATTGCTGTAAATAGTCAAAAATTCACCAAAAATTCCATAAACTAAAGGCATTTGAAACCTTCTCTTTGTTCATGTATTATTTCTCTCTGTCATTCCCTTGGCATAAAATACTTGGTCCCAATAGATCTTTCTACCTCCATGACTAGGTTTCCAGAGAACCATGATCAAATGAGGAATACTCCAATCAAAGTAGTATATCTTCTGTAATAAAGTTAGAATTTTACCCTTGGTTTGTGATGGGTAAACTGCCCAGATCCCATGGGCAACAAATGAGCCATAAATGGTTTTAGGTCCCCTCAGATAATCATTTCCTGAATCCTTTCTCAAAACTTGCTTTTCAGTTTGTAGTTTATTCCCCCCCCCCCCCCCCGCCCACTGTAGTTAGGGTCTAAATGAGGAATCCCAGTTCCACTTTTCCATTATGTAGGGTACTTCAGGATTGCATTGGTAAAAATTGACTGATTTTCCAAAATTTCACAGTGATTTCCTACTATTTAAGATCAAAAACTGATGAACTCAATTCTAAACAGACTTACTTAAAATGAAAACTGGTAGAGCTCCCTCATCACATTATACAAAAGAGAAAAATAATTATCTTGCTCATTTGTGTGACATTATGACATCATCAACTTTTTGCCTCCAGGCCTTAGTAAAAATTTAATGGAGAAAATGTAAATTTTGACTGCCAAAAGGTTGTTGTTCCCTCATAGAAGCTGAATATTTAATATTATTGAATTATTTTATTTTTGGTGGTTAGATTGACACTCTCTGGAGTCATGTTTCATGAGATGATATTAATATGATAAATAAATAGGATACATTAACTTCTTAAGATTTTTTTATTTAAAAGTGCATTTTAATAAATTTTTTAATTTGTTTCCAAAGTTAAAATACAAAATAGAGGGGGGAAAGGAAGAAAAAACAAAAAGAAAAACCAAACAAGCATCAAATTGTGATCTTAATACCCATGAGTAGAGAAGTATTATCTTCTCTAGATAATACTTCCCTCTCTCATATATTTTACAAGCAGAAAAAAATTGTAATAAATTGTATCCCTCCTTGAAAAATGCAAAAAAAGAAAAAGAAAAAAAAGTAATTAACAATGTTTAAACACAATCAACTCGCATTTCCCTTTATTTTTTGGTTTGCAGCATTTTAAAATACATTTTCATATTCTGGAATTCTCCTACACTGTCACTGTATTCCCCCGCCATTCCAATTTGCCTTTCCAATTACTTTTTCCCTCCAGTGTTGCTTCATTTTTTCTTTCTGATATTTGATTGTTAAAACAGTTTCCTTCAAGTTTCCCTTTCCTTTCTGTTATTATAGTATTTATTACTAATAATTGCTTTCTGTTTTAGTGTTTTAATTGCAGAGTAAGTTAAAGCTTGAGGCTGTGGTTCTAAACACAGATACTTGAAAGCAACTACACTAATGTCAATGGCATCCCCTTCAAATAGGACGCTTTTACCAGACTATTAAATTCTCTTGCGTACATCAAAGACTGATAATTATAAATTTAGGCAGAAGAAGAAGATACTCATCTGGAAATCCCAAGGTTTCTATTAGGGTTTTAAATAGCCTCCCTTCGAGGTTGTGATTAGATCCAGTTCTATCGTGTTTTCCCGAAAATAAGCCCCTGTCTTATATTTTTTTGAACCCTGAAATAAGCGCTTGGCCTTATTGCCATGCACTCAAAAGCCCGATTGGGCTTATTATCAGGGGATGTCACATTTTGGGGGGAACAGTGTACTTAGACAATGTCATGCACATTTCAACCATGTTCTAGTTCAAGTGTATTAGTCTTATGTGCAGCGAGGAAATGTGAAGCAAAATTTATCAGTCAATAACTGGCAATCAATGATTATCAGCAGTTTGCAAATGAAGATTCACACATTTGCCTTTTTTGAGGTAATGCATTTTTCATTGTTCTCATCTAAAGCTTGTTTTCATCTATTATGAAGTATGAACTTGTTCTCATCTCATAGGAACTAGTGAATTGAACAACTGACTCTGCAAAGTAAAGTATACACTATACTTTATATGTCACTTCTAGTTAACAATAATTTGAAGTATGTATTTAGCTTTCCGTGTAAGTTATTTGCATTTGATAACAAAATAATAGACTGGAATTGTGACATTATCACACAACAAAGAAGACATATTTTACAAAATAGGATGAGCAGTATGAACCCTGAAAGAATGTGGCTAACAGAGGACTCTTCCCATCCTTCTTAAATGTAATTCAGTGCCTGGCTAAGTTGACTCTTTTATTAACCAGGTCCTGCATGAAATCCATACATTTATGGGAAAAAGGAATGCATGTGTTGTGAAATGAGAATCAGTTTGGTTAGTGGAGGCTATGCTGACCTTTAACAAAATACCTTTAGGAAGATACTGTCACAGCAGTAGTAAAGGGTGACCTTCACTTCCATTAACGTTTGAAGAAGCAACTAGGAAAATGTTTGTTTTAGGAAAAAACAATGATTGGAGGGAAAGAACAAGTATGGATAATACTGAAACAGTTGAGCCAAATATGATGAATAAAGACAAAATGTATTAATGTCAAATACTTTTAGAATTCTTTTTAGTTTCTTAGACAGAGAGTATTACTCAGTATTTGCCTTCATGAATCCTTTTCACTTCCTTCTCCCATTTATTTACTTCGTAGACAATTTTGTACTATAAGGTATTTGGGAGCAGAGCCTTGTTATTTTCTATGAACTCTGCCATATACACAAAGTATGTATTGTATCTGACATCTACACAATAGTGATAAGAGAATGGTAGTACTAAACATAATAGACATGTTAACTGCATTCTTGTCTTCTGACCATTGCTGCCTTTTAAATGTTTAGATGGTAAAAAAAGAAAGGAAAAGAAAAGAAATCCAAGCTATTAAAGAAGCAGGCATGTTGATTTTGTTGGGATAGGTTCATTTTTCAAGAAACAAAAAACTTTTCCTATCTCTGACTCATTTGTAAGCAGCTGGTTCAGTTTGGCAGTATTATAAATGACACTGAAAACTTAATAAGGAATTGCTGGTTGGTTTGCCATATATCTGAAAACCTGAATACATAACAAAAATAATAATCAGAAATGCATGCTTTTTAAACAGTTCTATTCAAAGCAAAACAAAGAAGAAGCTCTGAATAAATCATTATTACAGGTCAATTCTTATATGCGCCTACTCAGTAATATAACTCATAGAAATAGGAGATGATTAACATCCACAAAAATGTTACAATAGCCTATCTCAGTATGGTGTCTTCCTGCAATACAGTACCAATTGGTCATGCAGGCTGAGTTTCCTGGGTGCTGTAATCCCAACACATCTAGAAGGCACAAGTACTAGAAAGCTGGTTTTCATTTTTTTATAACCTGGTAATATTTAGAATTCTAGAGTTGGAACAATCCTTGGAGGTTTTCTAGCCACACTCCTTCCCAGGGCAGAATGGTCAAACAATTCTGAACAAATAACTATCTAACTCTTGCTTGAAAACAACCATGACTCCTAAAAGCAAGATCTTCCACTGCATAATAGTTCTCATAAGAAAATACCTTCTCATTTTGTATTTGGATCTCTCTTTCTAAATGTCCCACCCACTAGTCAGTAGGGGTCTGCTGGATTTAGGGGGAAGGGTGTTCCAAAGGGGAGGGACTGCTACCAAGAAGATGCAATAGCTCCCACTAGAATGCAACACTTAATGCAAGGGATATCTCCCTTAGTGTTATCTTGTTTTGGCTATACCCACCTAGCTCCTTTAACTGCTTTTAATTGGCTTTAACTTCCATGTCTTTATTATTTTCATCACATTTCTCTGACATCTTTCCTTGAATTGTGATAAGTAGAATATTATATACTATGTTATATAGTGTGACCAATGCAGCATAGGCAGAACTATAATTTCCTATGATGTTGATACAGGTTATCCTTGCTTAGAGACACTAATTGGGATTGGAATTTCCATTAGCTAAGTGAAGCAGTTGTTAGGCAAAACATCACATGATCACACTGCTTAGTAACAGCAGTCCCAGCAGTCCCAGTTGCGGTCATTAGGCAAGGTCCTCATACTTCTCCTGAACAAATTTTTGAGTCCATCCCACTGCCTTCTCTCTGGCTGGACCCAGTAACGCTCTGCCAGCTTTTTGCATTCATTTCTGCTTCAACTGGCCCACCTACCTATTTCCCTCCCCCCATCCATGCCCTTTCAGCTGCCCTGCACTCTGCTGCCACCAGCATCTTTCCCTGCTAACTCAAACCACGGTTCACTTTCTTCCTCCTATTGCTGTTTGGTTGTGCCTGGCCAAGGCAGCCATTGGCCTTCAAAAAACCTCCACAAGGCCTTCAGAGGCATTACAAAAAAACAGGTACTTGTAAGATGCTGGTGACTGATGTTTGACAAATGCAGATCTAGCCTTCTAACTTTATGGTTTCCAATCTATATAGAAATAATTACTGATGATAAAATTAGCCTCTTCTCCCTTTTACTTGGGGCTAAGGGTATATAAACAAGTTAGCTTTGATATAAATAGAAAATGCTGAATACTGAATAATAGACTGACTGAAGTCAGGGATTAAATTTCACTTTGGTTAATAATCTTAAATATGTAGACAATCTATGATTTACAATTAGAGTTTCCAAAACAGACATTGATACACTGAGGAACTATCCCTTTTTGATGTTTTGAAGGGGAGATATAGGAAAACACTATCTTTGGAACATTTATGCCCCTAATGAATGTTCAGTTTCTAAAAATATTCAAAATGTTATTTTCCCAATATTTGTAAAGTTTACCAGGATATACCATTATATGTTTTAGATTACAATCCCACCACAACACAAGTCACTACAGTGGATAAAATGAATCAGGAATTTATTGCTAAAAAAACCAAGTAGATCAGTCAAGGACTGCTCGCATATTTTTACATACCACTATTATTGTTTAATTTAATTTTGTTGTTATATTGTTAGATTTATACAATATAATCTATATATGTTATATAATTTCTCTCTCTCCCTCCCTCTCCCTCTCCCTCCCTCTCCCTCTCTGTCTCTCTCCCCCTGCCTCCTTCCCTCCCTCTCTTCCCAAAATCAAGATCTGACATTAATCTGGACTCTTTAATTTTCACTTATAACATTTTATTGCAGGGCTGTCAAACTCCCGGCCCATGGGCCGGATGCATAAGGCATTGGCCGTGCCCATACCCAGTTTAGTGAAGGGGGGAAAAGTCCTGATACATCATGTGACGCCG
The DNA here is from genome assembly GCA_022577455.1 of Arizona elegans. Taxonomy (NCBI): domain Eukaryota; kingdom Metazoa; phylum Chordata; class Lepidosauria; order Squamata; family Colubridae; genus Arizona; species Arizona elegans. The sequence goes on from JAKOOJ010000002.1 coordinate 124,911,262, forward strand.
CCGTGACGATGTGAGTTTGACATCCCTGTTTTATAGCATAAAGAGCAATTTCTTATATGGAAAATCCTCAAGGTACCCAATGGATAGCAGCCAACCCATCCCCCTCCCCAACTTTCTACTGTAAGGGTGTTCCTTGGATAATGATGGTTATTGAGGCTGCAATCCTGGCACTCCCCAATACTGTTGTTAACCAAAGATTGCAGGTTGTTAAGCGAATCCCAGGCATTTTGTAAGCAGGCCGCCGGATGTGGCACGGTACATGGCAGGGCTGTGGGTAACTGTTAGGAGGAGAGGGAAGATGCACAAGTTGCCCATGAGGTGCGGTGCAAAAACAGCAAGGCTGGGCATGGTTGCTGCCAGGCAAAGGAAGGTACAGACAACTTCTCAGAATGACCTGCAATCTTCTCTGATGGTTTCCCCATTGATTTTCTTTATTGGAATATGGCAGGCAAGGTTACAAATGGTGTTCACGACTGCAGGATGCTGCAACAATGGTTAAATGTTTTCCAGTTGCCAAGTGCACAGATCACAATCATGTGACTATCGGGGTGCTGGGACAGTTGAAACTTTGAAGATCATCATAAGTCTCCCTTTTCAGTTGCCATCATAACTGAACAGTCACTGAACAAATTGTCAGTAAGCAAAGAGTACCTGTAATATATATTAAGAATTATTTGGAGGCTTTATTTTCCTTTCTTTTTTTGTCCTTCAATATATTTCTCTGTCACAGGATGTATATTTATTTATTTATTTATTTATTTATTTATTTATTTATTTATTTATTTATTTATTTATTTATTTATTTGAACCACCAATAACCAGATTGACCCAGACCTAAGACAAAGCACTGGAAATTTGGACAAGTGATTGCGTTTTTGTAAGTTCCTTCAGTGGCTGAGGAATTTTTTTTAATTTTACAAAAGGAAAATTTACTAATAAAAAAGGAAATTTATTTATTTATATATTTGAATTTATTAGCTGCCAATTCCAATACATACAAAAGTAGAAAATCCATAAAAAAGGATAAAATTGTAAATTATAAATGCCTTCAACTAGAACAGAAATTAATCTTAACAATGAAACTATTTTTTATTCTGACAACCTATTTTCTATAAGCGCTTTATCTACATTATATTCTTTAAAATCCAATTTCACTATATTTCATACCCTTCTATTCAATATCTCTAATATTTGCTTGTAGCTGACTTCTTTATTTTAGTCATTCTCTGTAGAGCCCTAGTCCTTGTTCCACAGAGTTCAATCTTTTATCTTTTTTAGTTCCTGTTTCCTATTTCTATTCTATCCAAGTCTTTAATATTTATTTTCCTTTTCTCCTTTGTTGGTCCCTGGCTGGGCTCCTTGATTCCTCTCCTCTTCCAAATCTTTGCTGCCTCTGAGGAAAATATCTTGAAGAACATTTTACCTCACACCCTCTCTGAGAGAAGGAAATAAAACACCTCTCTTTCCTCAGTTTTCTCAGCTATTGCCTCCTTTCCTGTTGTCTCTTTTCATCAAGGCTATCTATCCTTTAGTTTGCTTCTTTGTTATGACTCCTGGACTTTGGTTTTGTTTTTCAGCCAGTTCTTCATAAAGCCTATGGCTGAAGAACTCCCAGTTAGCCATCTTGCCTTCCCTCTTCCTCTTGCCCAATGTTGCTGCTTGATTGGCAGCTGCTGTTTGATTGGCATCTGAGTCATCCTGTTGGTGGGAAGAGGGCCAAGAAAGAGCACAGGGAATTATCATTTGTTTAGGCAGTGGAGTCTTCCAGCTACGTTCTTAGTAATTTATCAAATGCAATCCTAATTTTAATCTATTATTTTTCTCTAAACCCAAGGATTCTAATGCAGGCTAATACTTTGTAATCAGTCACTGGGCCTGATTTATATTAATCCATGATAAATAGGAACCATTCTGAGTTCATTAAATTTGGTTTATATGGCGGGGGGGAGGTAAAATAGCAATCAAACTAAGTATACCATGTTTCCCCAAAAATAAGACATCCCCTCTTAATAAGCCCAGTCAGGCTTTTGAGCACATGCGCTAAAATAAGCCTCCCCCCGAAAATAAGCCTTCCCCGAAAATATTTAAATGCAGAGCTGGAAATCAGGTAAAACGGCAAGAGGAGCCCGATCTTGCTCCACACGCCCCAAAATAATAAGACCTCCCCAAAAATAAGGCCAAGCCCTTATTTTGGGGTTCAAAAAAATATAAGACAGGGTCTTATTTTCAGGGAAACATGGTATTATTTAACCTTCTAACTTCCTTCATCACCCACGCAAGCTGAAAATGTTAGCCTCTCCCCTTCTTCTGATTCCTATGATCACTTGTCATGCTTCCTGCTGCCTTCTGTGGGAGACTTAAAAATGCAATTTGGAAAAGGTTGCCCAGCATTATTTTTTTATCTCCTATTCCATGATCTACTCCTAACTAGAGATTCCCAGGACTGAATGCGAAACATACTTTTTTCTACTGAGCAATAATCTGGCATAGGCTTGTGAACATTTTCTACTGATGTCTTTATTGCTTGCTCATTATATAGTGGCAACAGCTGTCTCCAACTCTTATAAACAATTGCTTTATGAAATGACTAAATGCTAAAAATCACTGCTTATTAAACTCTCCAGTAAAGCTTTTTTTTAAAAAAAAATGCATTATGTTATCATTTATGAGTGCACGTTTCTATTTATGATTTAAATCTGAGATCAGTAAGGTAATAATCGGGTTAATTATCTGCATCCACCATTATCTTAATTGAAGGAGAGCTCTTCATTTTTCCACTTCAGCCAAGTAAGGAAAATAGTTTTTTTCATTTGGCACTTTATAGTTGGCTCCTGAACCACTTGACTTCAGAACAGTTCTCTACTCATGATAACAAATAAACTCTAATATTGCAGAGTAATAAGACAAGTGGTTGAATTACTGTTACCGAGCACCTGTCCAGTGGATTCTGTCTTATTTATGATAATAAACTATGCTGAAATATTAAAAGAAATATAGATATAGTTGGGTAGATCAGATCATGGCACTGAAGTCTATTGATGGAAGTTGTCAGGCATGAAGAATCAGAATCACACGTTAAATTCCAGTTAAGCTGATTTATTGCTCATGCCTATACATATGAATCTAGTCCACTAACAGTCAGCACTAAATGCTAGATAAGAGTTCATAGAGTTCAAGAGGTGTTGGATTTAGATCATTTGTGGGAATGTAACAACTACAGATTGATTCCTCTCTTGACTCCGCTCCCAAGTTCTGCCTGTCTTCCTGCTATAAAGTTCATAATACTGAAGTGTAGAACAAAAAATGTATAATAACTTAAAACTCTGATGTGAAGTACATGGCAAGAAGTTTTATTTGGCAATGTGCTTCTGCTCCACACTTCATCTTTATAGTCAACTAGGGTTAAATACTAAGACCATTCCCTGTCACAATAAAGATAAGGAATATATTCAGCCCAATTTATGGCCATTGCACCAGTTTCCACTGGTTCAATAACCCATTCAGTGTGCTGATGTTGACTTTTAAAGCTTATCACGGTTTGCAACCAACATACTTCTAAGATTAACTTCTATAAATCTCCATACTGCTCATGTTATGATTGGAGCTAGATTCTGCTTAAAAACATTCCACAGTTTATTGGAATACTGGCAACACATAGTTGGTCTTAAAGGTCATTATTGATTTACTGGTTTTTTCCCCCAAAGATCTATAAATACAGTTGCAAGGTTTATCATTTCTTTAGCTCAAAGGTGATTTTTGTGTGTGTATGACATTAATTTGACAAGACCAACAGCAAAATTCTTCCAAAATGTGGAGAAACAGAGTTATAGCAAGTTTACAAAGTGGATGGAAGTTCTTACTTTCTTTTAATTTTTTCCATGTTCAGGATGCAATAGGAGATACAAATTTCGCCAAATTGTTTGCACATCTTATTGAATTTCCCTCCTAGCATTTTGGAAGACAGTTAAAACAACTCTATTCCATCATCTTCCTTTCCATCTGAAATGTTTTCTGGTGAGCCTCTTCGGCCATATGTTCTATTGTGGTTTTAGTGTATGTTTGTGTGTGTGTGTTTTTCTGTATTTGTATTATTCTTACATAGTTGTATGTTGCCAAGAGACCACATAATAGATTTAAAAACTGTAAATAAGTAAATAGATTAAGAATAGAAAAAGTTATCTTCTATTCATATTGTGCAAGATATCTGGTCTCTGGGCTCCCAGGTCCACTGAGAAAGGTTGAAAACCTGGGGGAGAGGTTCTCTCTGCCTAGTTTTCCACTCGTGAAATGGAGAGGAAAGCGTTATAGCTGTCTTTTGCTGCATGAAGATCCTAACCTTTTATAGATATCTGTGTATCTGTTTCTTTATATAAAGGAATGGGCAGCGGTTGTCAAACTTCTTCAAGCAGCATTTCAGTTACAATAATTGAAGGAATCTGAAAAACAAGATAACGCTATTCTGATTTATCCAGAAATATTGAATTAGAATAAATAATACTAAAATTATTTCAGTATTAGGAAAGCTATGACAAACCTAGACAGCATATTAAAAAGCAGAGACATCACCTTGCTGCCAAAGATTTGTATAGTCAACGTTACAGTTTTCCCAGTTGGAATGTATAGTTGTGAGAGTCGGACAATACAGAAGGCTGATTGCCCAAGAGTTGATGCTTTCGAATTGTGGTATTGGACAAAACTCTTGAGAATTCCTTGGACTGCAAGGAGATCAAATCAGTCAATCCTAAAGGAAATCAACCCTGACTGTCCTTTGGAAGGACTAAAGCTGAAGTTCAAATACTTTGACCACCAAATGAGAAGAGAGGGCTCATTGGAAAAGACCTGATGCTGGGAAAGACTTAAGGCAAAAGCAGAATGGGACAGTGGAGAATGAGATGGTTCTCAGATGTAGGGTATCCTGCTTGAGCAGGGTGTTGGACTAGAAGACTTCCAAGGTCCTTTTCCAGTTCTATTCTGATTGATTGATTGTTATCGATGCAGTGGGTATGAGTTTGGGCAGACTCAGAGTGACAGTGGAGGAGGGAAGCTGGTGTTGTATGGTCCATTGGGTCATGAAGACTCTTAGCAACTGAACAACTACAACATATTCTATAGCTACTTGCCTAATGCCACTACAGCCACCACTTTGGCTTCTGTTCTGAAATATGTAACGTATTATATAGCTATGGAACAGAAGCCAAAGTGGTGGTTGTAGTGGCATTAGGATGATAATAGTGGTCTAGAATCTTAAGTTTTAAAATTGTTTCCTGCATGAAGTCCTGAACGATATAAGATTGAATATAAATTAAGAAATAAAATATATATTTATGGGACCACCTGTTACCACCAATAACCTCCCACCGGCCAGTACGCTCCCATAGAGAGGGGCTCCTCCAGGTGCCGTCGGCCAAACAATGTCGGCTGTCGGCCCCTAGGGGGAGAGCCTTCTCTGTGGGGGCACCTATGATCTGGAACGAGCTCCCCCTGGAGATAGGGAGGATCCCAGATCTGCGCACCTTCCACTGCGCGCTTAAGACTTTTCTATTTCATCAAGCTGGCCTGACCTAAATCTTCCCCCTTTTAATGTGGAAATTTTAAATTTGTTTTAATTATAGGGTTATGGGCAAGGCGTTTTAAATTGGGGAGCCATTTTGGATTTAATTTTGTTTTAAATGTATTTTAATGTTTATATTGTATGTTTTTTAATCTTGGCTGTTCACCGCCCCGAGTCCTTCGGGAGAGGGGGCGGTATAAAAATTTAATAAATATAATATATAAATATATATATGACTGTATCTGGAAGTGTTCTGTTTTTACTAATCATTTGCCCTTTTGCATATCAGAGACATGTATGATATTTCTATAATGTAGAATGTAGTACAGATATGAATCAGCCTACAACATACTAATTCTATATTTTAGAATGCACTGTAAATGTCCACCTTATGTCCTGAATTACAAGTGGGAAGAACACCTTGTAAGCTACCTTTAATGAATGAGCCCATTCTCAAATTGACTCAGCCTGGAATAGAATTGCTTTTATCTCTTTGTATCATTACACAGGGCAAAATGTCACCCTTTAATTTCATAGTCTTTGCTTTTTAATATTTTAAAAGAGCATATTTTTATTTAAAAAACTCACTACCAGCATAAAGAAGAAGTTAATATTTTAGATATATAGGAAAGAAAATGAAATCAGAGTAACAAGGAGCTGTGCAATGATATATTTGCTCTGTTTGCAACAAACAATTCATTCTGGGATGACATGGCTGTTGAGTTATGAGATGTGTTGTTCACTCATGAGATAAGTTATTTTATATTTGGATACCCATTATGTATCTGGAAATGTCTATGTTGTTCATAGTTGCTTTGGGCAACAGTGAGAGGCTAAGCTTCCCTACTGCATTAGTTGAACATGCCTGCCTGAAGCTTATTATGCAATTCTTATTTGCAGAGAGGGTCAGCCATATAGCAGGCAACTAAAATTACACGAGAAATTAGATATATTATCAGAGCATTTTTTTTTAAAAGTCATCTTTCTTAAATTGCAAGATTGTGAATTAGATTTAATTTGAGGTGAGTTAGAGGACATTTCATGTCCAAAACAATTGGTGTTTAATCTCTGTTTAACTAAAATTTAGTCAGCAGTCTTGACACTTCGGCGTTTGAACACTGAGATTTCTTTGTGGGATGCAATCCCTTTCATTCTACTTAATATCCCATCTTGGTCTCTAAGGGAAAATAATTGAGTTTAGGCTAGTTTTAAATAGCGATAAGGACAGGGAACACAGATGGGTGTTTCATTGATTAACACTAACACTGGCCTAAGGCCTTGGTGTCAGGCATTAGATTAGGACATTACTGGAGAGAATGACAGAGTTTTGGCACTTTCTTCCTCCTCAATAACATTCTTTCACATATTAGGTTTATCCCACCCTAGGTAGCTACTTTATCATGCAGAAGGTCTTAATCCACTGATGTGAGTCTGTGTGCTTTCACTTTGATGCTGGCGCTGTTTACAAGAGTAATGCAGGCAGCGTCAGACAAAGTACTCGTGACAAGAACAACTGAATAAGGCTTTTAGATGCACAGTGCCTTGACCTAAAAAAAAAAAAAATAGAGAAGAAGATGAAGAAGGAGAAGAAGGAGGAGAGGGGGTGAATAAGGAGAGAGGGAACCTGAAGCTTTCTGAAATGAAGTTATGTTTGCATCGCGAAGAAACAGACATGAGTTTTTCATTAAGAAGACTCCACTTTACCAATCTTCTTGTACAGCACTTTATCTTTTTCTTCACCTTTGACCTTCCTTTCAGTGACTCCTCAAGGCATTGCAAATGTAAGCCTTGCGGTGTTTCTTTCAGAAGCAGGATTGCTGGTATCCCCTCTGGTGAATTTAAGCAGCTGTTGGAGTCAGCGACAAGGTTGGCTTCGAAATTGGTTGGCTGGCTGGGAAAGAGATTACGGGTCAGTCCCCAGTGCTGGAAGACAAAAGATTCAAGCAGTTCAGGATTTTTTGGATATCCGAAAAAGATTTCATGATATTTGTAAAGATCCAACAGTGTATGACTGGTTTCATGCGGCCTTAACAGCTTATAGTAAGCAAAACTCTGGGTAGCCAGTAAATGATGTTTTCAAAGCTATGTTGGGTCCCTTCCGCATAATTTTTGAGCGGTGCAATTCCTTAAAATTGTCTTATAGGATCAATAGCGCTCATAGGAATTATATATAATTGCAGAGGTAACACTTGATTTTAAAGTGCCAAAATAAGAAGAAAACAAATAATTACTTTTATTATTCATTAAGGAGACTGCAGCTAAAAATGGGATGAGATAGTTCATTTGCAGCTGAAGATAAAGAAGGCTACACTTCTTTGTCACTATTGGTATTGCTGGTAGAAATGCTGGTAGCTTTTCAGACTGTCTGTATACATCTTGAATCTTATTTCAACGTTCATGTAAAGGCTGTCTATATTAGGTCTTAACAATTAAAGAGTCTTCCTGAACTTATCCAGAATGAAAGTTCCAAAATATAACTTTTCCTGAATGCTGCATTCTAATTATAGAATTACCATTTTAATAGTAAAGGGTCATTAATATATTGTATGAAGCCTGTGGTTTAAGATGCCCAGATAGACTCCTGTTCTCTATCCTCTCACTTTTAGTAACAGATTTAAAGGAAAGAAAAGAAAGGTCCTTTTGATTATCACTTCCAGAGTCTGGAAATCCTTGCCTAGGAAGGTCAGGTTAGTTTTAGTTCTGTGGTTTCCACCCCTCCAATGGGCATAATGTTTTTAGTTTTTCAGCATTGGCTTTTGTTATCTAAAACTAGAAAATTTCAATTTGATACATTTATTTATTTATTTATTTATTTATTTATTTATTTACTTACTTACTTACTTACTTATTTATTTACTTATTTACTTACTTATTTATTTATTTATTTATTTGATTTATATATGCCGCCCTTCTCCGGAGACTCAGGGCTGTTTACAAAGCATTAAGCAATGTTTTGTGTCTTTCACAGTGAAGTTTTTATTATGGTATAAAACCATGCTTCTAGCTTTAATAATAATGCTTTAAATATGTTAGTCACTTTGAGCACTAATTATGGCGGAAAGATAAGAAATACATGTAATGAAACACTTACAAGATTTCCTACAAAACTACACAGGATTCAGGGATAGTACCGCTTTAGTGAGTGCAGGCAGAATAGGTAACATTGGAGATATCTGGCTAAAATAATGTGCAAAAATGAATGACCAGATACTTTCCTTGTCATCACCACATAGTAACATTCTCTGTGGCCACAACACCGACTTAAGTACTTGAGGTTTATCCCTGGTTTATTCTGTGAACAAGACCTATGAGTATGGGAAAGAAGAAAGTTGGATAAATTCATTTATCAGCTTACAGTTAACAAGTAGCTACATACTGTATGCAAAATATGTTAATTGCCTGACTTACAGTAGTTTGCTGTGATTAATGGTTTATTTAAACGTTACACCAGATATTGGAAAGATTCTTAGTAACTCTGCTGGCTTTTAGGTTTGTTGAATAAAGGGTATTAACGCAAGAAGACTTTCCTAGAAGAACAAAAGGAGCATAAAAGTTGGTGAAGTGGTTCGGGAATGACGAGAGGCACAAGCAAGCAAGTGACAACAGCTCTTTAATATATGGTGAGACTTCAGCAAAAACTCAGAGGCTGCAGTCCTCCTTATATACAATCCTGGAGAGACTGTCAGCCAATCAGAAACGTAGGCAGGTTTGAAACTCCCGCTTAAAAGTATCAATACATAACACCCCTCCCTTCCCAGAAGGCACTAACACTCAAAAATTAACATATGTACAAACAAAGTCTCGCAGGTGCTTAGGCTGAGTTCTCGCCCTAGTTGACCTGCGCAGTTCAGTGTTTGGTGAGGCGTCGAGCTGGTCGGAGGGACTCTTTGTCTCTCCCGGCTCCGCCAATGGAACCTCCTGGATTTTGTCCGGGGCGTGGTTATTCCCGGCTGGGAGTGGCGACTCGCTGGGGCGGCGCTGGAACCAGGGCTTGTCAGCTAAGTATTCTCGCGGCCCCGGGCTTGAGTTAGCTGTTTTGGAGAAGTGGTCATAGTTAGGCTCGGACATGTCTGCGTTGATGTTTGCCTCGCCAACCACCCGTTTCCTCAGTTGGTCTATGTGGCGCTTCCAGAGTCTATCTACCCCCACATCCACCGTGTATGATTTTGGGCCTGTTATCCCCACTATGGTTCCTGCAACCCACAGAGGACCGCTGGCATAATTGCGAGCGAACACCGGGGACCCGACCTGAAACTGCCTTAAGCCACAGGTCTCTCCCTTAAAGTTTTCGTGCGAATAGTTAGGGTGAAGCCTGTCCAACACGCACCGGAGCTTTCTCCCCATGAGGAGCTCTGCTGGGCTTCTCCCAGTTGCTGTGCATGGTGATGCATGCTGAACCGCAAGGAATTGATCTATCCTGGCCTGCCAGTCCCCATTGTCTAATCTGGACAGTGCTTCCTTGGCTGTCCTGACAAATCGTTCAGCCAATCCGTTGGAAGCCGGGTGAAATGGGGCTGATAGGGCATGGCGGATCCCCAGGCCGGCCAAGTAGCCTTCGAAAAGGGTTGCTGTAAATTGGGGACCATTGTCCGATACCAAGGTATCCGGCAGGCCGTGGGTGGCAAACAACTTTCTTAGGGCCTTGATAACCGCTTCGGCCGTTGTGGATGGCATTAATACAATTTCGAGCCATTTTGAAAAGGCATCCACTACTATTAAAAACGTTTGGCCATGGAACGGGCCGGCAAAATCAATGTGGATCCTCCCCCATGGGCCTTTTGGTTTCTCCCACTCTCGGATGGGCGCTACTGGGGGATCGGGGCGAGACTCCTGGCAGGGTCTGCACTTCCCCACCCACTCGGAAATGACCTGGTCCATGTTGGGCCACCAGACATAGCTGCGGGCTAAGCACTTCATCCTAACGATGCCAGGATGCCCTTCGTGCAATAATTCTAAAACTCTATCTCGTAGTTTTGCTGGAATTACCACTCTGTCACCCCACAGTAAGCACCCCCCTTGCGTAAACAGTTCATTTCGTTTGTTGGCAAAACCTTGGTACTCCTCCCCGACCACCTTGTCCGGCCACCCTTTCAAAACCCAACCCATAACAGTCCGGATAACAGGGTCTCTATTTGATGCCTTCGCCACCTCGCCGGAGGAGATGGGCCCCAAGGTTAACGTGTCCAACAACAGGACGGAGGTTTCCGGTGTTGGGTTGTCCAGCAGGTCGGGAAGGGGGCAACGGCTAAGGGCATCCGCATGACCCAGGGTCCGCCCAGGCCGATGGACGAGCTGGTACGAGTAGGCCGATAAGAAAATCGCCCATCTAGTTAAACGGGGGGAGAGGGCAGCGGGGGTTGGCCTGTCGCCTGCTAGCAGTCCTAGCAACGGTCTATGGTCAGTCACAAGTTCGAATTTTCGGCCATAGAGGTATTCGTGGAACTTTTTAACCCCCGCAATCGCAGCCAGAGCCTCTCTGTCCAATTGGCTATAGTTTCGTTCTGTGCTGGACAGAGTTCGGGAGTAGAAGGCAATGGGTGCCTCTAGGCCGTTCGGCAGTCTATGGCCTAGGACGGCACCAACTCCTACGGGGGAGGCGTCGCAAACCAAGACGAGCGGCAGCTCTGCATTGTATTGGATCAGGAAACTGTCCTCAGATAGGAGTTTTTTTACTGCCTCAAACGCGGCCGCTTGCGGTTTCCCCCAGACCCATGGTACATTCTTCCCTAAGAGTTTGTGAAGGGGATCAGCGACCGTGGCCTTATCTCTTAGGAACATTGAGTAGAAATTTAGTAGTCCAAGGAAGGCTTGGAGCTCAGCTTTGGATTTGGGGGCTGGTGCGCTTTTGATGGCCCTCACCTTGCTTTCGGTAGGGTGGATGCCTGTGCCGTCCACCCTGTACCCCAGAAATTCTACCGAGGGGACCGCTATCCTGCACTTGTTCTTTTTAAGTCTTAGTCCCGCTTCTCTGAATCTGGACAGGACGTTCCGTACCCTGTCCCCTAGCTGGTGTTCGTCTTGGGCGCTGACTAAGACGTCATCGAAATAGGGGACTACTCCCGGAAGTCCTTGCAACAGGCGCTCCATGGTGCTTTGAAATAAGCCGGGTGCGACGCTCACCCCAAATTGGAGCCTGGTGCATTTAAATGCACCCCTATGAGTCACGATCGTTTGCGCCTCTGCCGTGGCGTCGTCGACCGGTAACTGTTGATAGGCTTGGGCCAGGTCTAATTTGGCAAAAATTTTTCCGGGGCCCAGGGAGTGTAGTAGATGGTGCACGATCGGCACCGGATAGGCGCTCGGCTGCAAGGCCTTGTTGATCGTGCACTTGTAGTCGGCGCAAATTCTGATTGAGCCGTCGGACTTAACTGGGGTGACTATGGGGGTCTCCCACTTGGCATGGTCAACGGGAACCAACACCCCTTGCTTAATCAGTTTGTCCAGTTCTGCATCGATCTTTGGTTTCAATGCGAACGGCACTCTTCTGGCCTTTAGTCTTACTTGGGCTACGTTGGGGTCTAAGTTTAGTGAAATAGGGGTCCCCACATACTTGCCCAATGTGTCCCCGAAAACGTCCTGGAACTCGGACAGGAGGCTGTCTTTCAGGGTTGACTTGGACATCAGGTGGACGCCGGTGAAGCCCATGCCAAGGGCTCGGAACCACCCCATGCCCAGGAGGCTCGGCAGCTGCTTCGTGACGATGGTCAGCGGCAGGTCTCTTTCGTAGTCTCCGTAGGTGACCCGGAACGTGCCCACGCCTTCGAGGGGGACTCGGTTCCCCTGGTAGTCTAGGATGCGCAGTCTCTGTCTGGAGAGTTGATCCTTCCGGAACGACGGCAGGAGGGTCTTTAGGGTTGTCCACGACATGATGGAGAGAGCTGATCCGGTGTCGATCTCCATCGAACACGGTCTTCCGTTGATCTCGACCACCGTGCTGACTTTGTCCTCGACCGTTGTGCTGGCCTGGTCGATGTGTATGCTGCGGCCATCTCGCGGTTCAAATTCGCGCCGTTTTTTCGCGCCGCCTTCTCTCGTTGGCTGCTTCTGGCGCGCTGATTCCGGTTGGCTGCGGCGCTCACGTGGTTTGAGTCTTCTGGGCAGAGTGGCTCTGCAGACTCGCGCCAAGTGCCCTTTCTTCTCGCAACGCCTGCAAATAGCCTCTCTGTATTTGCAGGACAGTCTATCATGGTGCCCGCCACAGCTGGGACAGCTTCGCCGGGGGCTGCCAGTGTCTTTTCTCCGGTGCTCTGTTCGGAAGACGTCCTCATCCGACTCGGACTCCGAGCTGGATCCGGCGTCTTCTCTGTGCACCGGGGCAGACTTGGGGCTGTCTTTGCTGGTCGGCGGACGCTGTAGCGTTTCAGCGGCCTTTGTGGAGGCTTCGTGAGCCCTGGCCTCATCAAGGGCTCCGGCAAGCGTCAGATCAGGCTTGGCGAGCAGACGCCGTTGCAGCCTAATGTCCCGAACACCACAGATCAGTTGCTCAAGCAACGCATCATCCAAGTCTCTGTAGTCGCAATGAGTTGCGGCTTTTCTCAGGCTGGCCATGTACGCGCTGACCGGCTCTCCCTCTCGTTGGACGCGCTGCCTTAGTTGGTATCGCTGCACGAACTTGGAGGGGACGGGAGCGTAGTGAGCCCGGAGAGTTGCCATCAAGGTGTCCCATGAGACTGTTTGAACCGGCGTTGGCTCACACAGTGACTCGGCCATCTCGAACACGTCCGGTCCGCAGTGGCTTAGGAATAGGGCTCTCTTTCGATTAGCCGAGAGGCCCTGCATGTCGCTGGCTTCTAGCGAGCATTCAAACCTTGTTAGGTACGAGACCCATTTTTCGCGGGTCGGATCAAAAGGCTTGGGCGGAACGTAGGCAGACATGTCCGGTATGTCTCCTGTGGTTCGCCTCGTCGCCTAGCTGAAGCTCGTGGTCTCACTGGTTGGCTTCTTGTAGCCTCAATCCCACCTTCGTCGCCAATGAAGTGGTTCGGGAATGACGAGAGGCACAAGCAAGCAAGTGACAACAGCTCTTTAATATATGGTGAGACTTCAGCAAAAACTCAGAGGCTGCAGTCCTCCTTATATACAATCCTGGAGAGACTGTCAGCCAATCAGAAACGTAGGCAGGTTTGAAACTCCCGCTTAAAAGTATCAATACATAACAGTTGGCATCCGTAAAATAAAATCCTATATGAGGAGGAAAAAATAAACAACATTAAGATCAGCACTAGAATTTTAAAAATACATTCAAACAGGAAAAGAAATGAGGAGGCCATTGAATGACAGAAATGGTAAAAGTATACTAAAAGAGGATATAAATATTGTTTCATTGTTATAACACTTTTTAAAATGTATTCAGCCTTAATGTGTGTAATTTATTTCTTTCACATGCTTAAATGTACATTTATAATGAGTATAAAAGGAGAATAAAGAGCCAGTTTGATCTAGTAGTTAAAGGCACCAGCCTAGAAACCAGGAGGCTGTGAGTTCTAGTCGTGCCTTAGCTATGAAAGTCAGCTTGGATGACTTTGGGTCAGTCACAATCTCACAGGGTTGTTGTGTAATAGGAGGTGGAAGGTATGTTGGATATGTTTGCTACCTTAAGTTGTTTGTAAAACTAATAAAAGCAGAATACAAATAAATAAATAAATTTTTTAAAAAATGTTGGCCTGGAACGGATTTTTAAAAATCATAGACGTATTTTATTATTACTAAAGTTTCCTTTAGAAAAAAGGGAACAGTTTTTTTAAATACAGTACATATCAAAATAAAATAAATAAGTTAAGAAACTTGGAATGTTCACTAGATATTACCAAATAAATTCTATTTTCTTTGGATTTTACCATATAATTGATTTCATTTCATTTCTCATAAATCACTTTCCATTTTTATGATGGATTTTTTTTACAAATATAATTAAACATATTATTTTATGTTTATATTAAAGTATGTTCAGGATATAGAGCTCAACATGGGAAGGTAGGAAGAAAAGAAATCTAACAGTTTTATTTTTTTCTTTTTGATTCTTTCCCTCTGTCATAAAAAACTCAAATTTTAGAGTGTGAAGTCATTTAATTCTACCAAGACATGAAGATCAGTTTAATAGGTAGGAATACAAGTAATCCTCATTTAGTGACCAGTATTGGGACTAGCAACTAGTTCATTAAGCAAAGCAATTAGTGAAACTGTGAAACCGTGACTGTATTTAGGATTTTACTTCTGCTTTTTGTTTTGTTTTGCAGACCTATTAAGATCATAAATACAAAGCTACTTGTTCCATAACCATTGTAATTGTGAGTGGTCACTGTATGAGGCAGTTGCTAAATGAGAAGTACCTGCAGCAGCATGCTCTTGATAACCAGAGAAAAATGGAAATTTGCCCACGTACTGTAGTTTGGAGATAGTAAAGTTCAAAATGAATGGGATACTTGCTTAGCCTTTAATCACACTTGGAAAGGATTTAGGCTGTAATTTTTTATTGCATCACTGCCCTTGATTAAAAAAAAATAATGTCATATATACCATTTTCATTTCAAGAAACAGGTGCATATTTTGGTACTATGCTTTAATTCTGAAGGTTGAAAATTATGGAAACAGTAGATTGTTCTAGTGCCCTATGAGAAAGGGGCTTGGAAAGGCAATAGAAGTGCTTATCACTATTACTTGATAATTTGAAACCTCAAGGAGCCAGATTCTTGAAAGTGTATTGCTCTATTGCAATCACAGCATTGGCTCTGCTCTTATTATAGAATACAACTTTGCCTTTAACCTAGAGAGCAGCATATACGAAGCAATAAAAATAGTTTCATATCTTAATATGGTTAGAAAACATCAGCAAACTAGATTGACTATTTCAATCCTCTTAATAAATACTCTCTTAATAAAATAAAGGCTTTAACTTTAATAATACCTGACTAGCCTAAATCTGTCATTTTATTTATCTGATAATGGGCTTTTGGTATGTGAATTTCTTTCCTTCTTTCTTTCTTTCTTTCTTTCTTTCTTTCTTTCTTTCTTTCTTTTTCTTGCTTTCTTGCTTTCTTGCTTGCTTTCTTGCTTTCTCTCTCTCTCTCTCTCTCTTTTCTCTTTTCTTTTTTCTCTTCTCTCTCTCTTTCTTTCTTTCTTTTACTTTCTTCCCATAGCAGAATTACAAACGAGAATTTGCTGTAGTCTTACATATGCTAATGCAAATTAGATCCTGAGCCGATTGAAGAGGTTGAGCACAGAGATGACACTTCTTTAATCTGATTGCAGGTGCCCTGTGCGATTTGAACAAATTGGAGAATAACATTTCTGCATTTAAAAGCAGAAGAACAGTTTGGAAATTACAGACCCTCTTGGTTGCCTCTGATGATGCGTTCTTACCTCCCAAATGTCTAGGCAATCTCCAAAACCTATGTGATGCCACTTGGTTAAAGTCTTTTCAAGGGTATGGTTTAGCAAACCTTTTTGATGCCTTTTGGCAATTGGCAGATGTTCTCTATATCAAGGGATAAGCTGGGACTGTGATTTAGGCCACTTGCAAAGGGTGTGGGATGCTCCCCTGTGGGTATCTTTAAAAGGCCATAAGCTTGAGTAGCAAATATGAAAAGGTCCAGGGCTGGTGTTAATTACTCAGAAACCACAAGGAAAGTGCTCACTGTCACAGAGTTGAGAGGTTGCGCATCCCATCTTCCACAGATAAAAGAACTAGTATGAAAACATTTTACAGCGGACAATGAAGCCCTGATTAGCATAATCTTTTGCAGTATTCCCAGTAAGCTATCCAAGAGGGAGCTGCTTTTTTCTCATTGCTTTACCCCCCTGGTCTCTAATATCTGGATTTAAGCAACGGCATTGTAAGAATAGATTTTGTCCTGTTTGAAGCCTAACTGTTGTGTTTTCCCGCCTTCATCTGATCATCCCAGTTGCTAGTATGCTACTTTTCAGACTGCCAACAATGGACTGAAAATGAAGTGTCCGTTCATTGACAGAAACTTATCCTTCCTATTTTTTCCCCCTCTTAATCCAGATTTATCAGGTCCTCTCATCCTTATCCATTCTTCTAAGGGAAGCATGAGCATGACCTTTTTTTTTTTAATCAGGCTTTTTGTGAATCTTGAAACCTTCACAAAGTTTGGTCTGAAATACATGCAGACTGAGAGAGAAATATTGACTGGATTCACATATCACACGAGAGCCAAAAGATGGTTTGTTTAGTTGTAATTGCGGGTTTATATGAACGTATCTGGTAGGCTTGGTAAACTATAGTTCATGGCTTTATGTGTGTTGTACACTCACCCGATTATAACATATTTAGTAAACCTCAGCTGGAAAAAAAAACATAACTTAGCACATATGAACCTAATCAGGAAATTTAGATACATTTAGCCAAAACTAAAATAAATTTCTAGGGGGAAGGAAGAATCCGGGAGATTCCAAACACAGAATCTTTTTGGGGGGTGGGAGTGTGGGGGAGTACAATTGCTTCAATTTTCTTCTGTCAAGTATACACAAATTGTAAAGAAATACTGAGCTAAACTTTGCTTAGTGTAGAGAGTAATGAAGCAAACAAAAACGAAAGGTTGCTTTTGAAAGCAAAATGTTAATACAGGTTTGGCTATTACTTTTGGGAAGAAAGGGAGGAAAAATTTGACAATATTTCCTGTCGTCGGTGGTTTTTCCTTTCTTTCTTTTCTTTTTTTTTAAGCAACGAGACCTATCCTAGCTTTGGTGTAATTTTACATTTCTAATATTTCGAAATACCAATTTAAGTCTCGTTAATGGTTCTGCTTCTGGTTTCCCTGCTTCAATTTTGCACTCTGATCGTCATTACCTTTTGGGCAAATCTATTTTGATGCAAATCAACATGGGATGTCTAATTTCTCTGGTTTGGATTAATTTCGAAGTGTAATACTGGCAGATATTGATGGCTACTTGAAACAATATGTTATACTGCTTGTCTATGTTATACTGGAGTCTTGCCCTACTTGGCTTGTAACCTCAAGTTGGAGTTTGTTAGACATATATTTGTTTCTTAGAATTCCATCCTATCTTTCCTTAAGAAGCTCAAGATGGTAAGTACTGTGCTCTTTCTTTATGCCTTCGTTATCAATTATCGGACTTCTTCTTAACATCCTGCCTTGGAATCTTTTGCAATAGGCTGTAACATCTTTATGGATGACTAAGTGATTCAAAGAGTGGTGGTTTCTGAACAGCCAGGCAAAGCTAATTATCCTGACCCATTTCAAACTGGTTTCAGGGTGGATTATAGAGGGGGAAATTGTTTTGGTTGACTTGATGGATTACTTTTGTTTATAGAGATCTACAGAAAGTGTGTGACAGTTTGTCCTTCCTAAACTCTCACTGGCTTTTAGTACCATCAACCACTGTATCCAAATCACTTGTTAGATCTGCAAATATGGAAGACATTGTAGTAGTTCTGTTCAGTGGTGGAATTCAAATTTTTTTACTGTCGGTTCTGTGGGCGTGGCTTGGTGGGCGTGGTGTGGCTTGGTAGGCGTGGCCATTCCCACCGCACTCCAGAGGAAGGATACTGCAAAATCTCCATTCCCACCCCACTTTTTTTTTTTAATTTGATTTATATGCCGCCCTTCTCCGAAGACTCAGGGTGGCTTACAATGTGCTCAGCAATAGGGGCCAGCCAGAGGTGGTATTTGCCAGTTCTCCAAACTACTCAAAATTTCCACTACCAGTTCTTCAGAACCTATCAGAACCTGCTAAATTTCCCCCCTGGTTCTGTTTCTTTCTCTCCATATAGATTTCAGATGATGTCATTTGGGTACAGATGCTCCTTGAAACAGCATCTCTCATATGGGATTCCTCTTGGCTCCATTCATCATCATCATCATCATCACCACCACCACCACCATCATTTTAGCCATTGTCTGCAGGATGAAGGCCTCTTCCACATGTTTCCAACCAATATGGTCCTGAGCTTTCTTTGCCAAATGGTCCCGCAATACTTGCTGATGTCATTGATCCATCTTGTTTTAGGTCTGTTTCATGGACACTTTTTATCAAATAGGAACCATTCTATGACTGCCATGGTCCACCTGCCTTCAGTCCTTCTTGCTATGTGACCAGCTCATTTCTATTTCAATTCTTTTACTTTCTTGATGGTATTGTATATCTTCATTTGTTCTCTAATCCATGTGCAGGACTTTCTATCTTGACTGCCTGCCAATCATGTCTTTATCCTGTATCTCTACAAAATCTTTGGGAGCTCACCAAGAGATTTGAAACTCAGTAGTATATCAGAATGTTGATCACATTCAGAACTATGTTTCTAGAACTCCTGGAAGAAGAAGTATGATTCCACTGAATAAAATAATTACCTGCAGTCCGTAATGGATTGGATGGAATAATACCCTGTTTTCCCGAAAATAAGACATCTCCTGATAATAAGCCCAATCGGACTTTTGAGCGCATGTGCTAAAATAAGCCTCCCCCCGAAAATAAGCCCTCCCCAAAAATATTTAAACACAGACCTGGAAATGAGGTAAGACGGCAAGAGGAGCCCCATCTTGCTCCATGTGCCCCAAAAATAATAAGACCTCTCCGAAAATAAGGCCAAGCGCTTATTTTGGGGTTCAAAAATATATATGACAGGGTCTTATTTTCGGGGAAACACGGTACGTTGAAATAATCCGCTAACTATGAGGTGCTCATTGTGAGGGCTGTAATTCTGGATGCAAATCTCTATTTTTCAGACTGAGGAAGGTGCCTTTCATTAACTTCATTCATTTTTGGAAATAAAAAAAAACTCTAGAAGGTGCAATCTATGAAGTAATAATTTTGGGGCTTGATTACTGCAACTCACTCTATATGGAATTCTTTCTATTTGTAAAGAAAGTTTATTTTGTACAAAATCAGTAGGCAGGTGGTTTCTGGAAGGTCACAAACAGACAGTACTATCCCTCTATGGTTAAAGCACTACGCTGATGACCAAATCATTTCCAGGCACAATTCAAAGTTCTGGTCATCACCTTTAAAGCCCTATGTGGCTTAGATCTAGGCTGTTTTGGGGATTCCTATATAAGCACTCATGCTTACAGAGATTTCTCTATAGTTGTTGCCAGCTCATCTGGCCTCAACTCAGAATCTTCCCTTTTCTGTTGCCTTCCCACCTCTTTGCAATGCGCTCCCTGCAGAGGTGATGAGTGTAACATCTTTATAACCTTTTAAAAAGGGCCTTAAGATGCATTTAACTCAGTTTCCTTGCTTTCACTTGCTTGAGTTGCTATTTTTGTTTTTAAGGTTTTTTTAATTGCAAATTGCTGATAAACTTTGGTACATTGACAGAAAACCTACTTAATTAATTAAGATGTGCGCAACTTCAAGCAATTTCTCCCTTCCCTGCCACTTTAGCCTTTATAAGATGAGCTGATATGAAAAACATTTCTAAGATCTGGAAAAATCACATCACAAAACTGGACAATTATGAGCCTCAGGATGGCTTTATGGAGAAAAACTTGCTCACATAGAGATGAAAAGGAGAATGAAATTGGCCCTAGGTTAAAAGGGTAAAAGCTCTGGATGCTTCTCTGTCCAACAATTCAAAGGGATGGAAAATCAATAGAAACTACACACTAAGAATCCCTGCTAGTATCCACTCTATATTTATTGTTCCTAAATAGCCAATTCATTAACATCTTCACCCAGCCTAAAAGTAATTGCTCAGCCCTTTTGGAAAAACTGAATATTTACACTTCGTTTCTTATTTCAGTTTGATGAATGAATCTATATTTACACGTGGTTTAACATATAGTTTAACATGACTCTCTCAGTTGACTTCCTTGTGTTCTAATTTGATAAGTACTTTGATCCCAAGTATACTAGTTTATAGCTAGGTATTAATAGTCAAGTTAAAGCTTTGTTACTGCAGGGGATACCTTAAAGGTTTCTAAAAGTTGGGCAGCTTCTCTCCAGAGTTGCTCAAATTATAAACGTAAGTCCAAGATCAGGAAATTGTATGGATATCTCAGAAGCTTTGCTGTTGTACAACTGAAGATTGTCTCTATTGTATATATAAACTGTCATTTGGATTCCAGCAAGGAAGTGTAAAATTGGATCGTTTCAGGGCAGATTATATGGATCTAATACACGCATACCCATGAATAATTTTTGGCTGTCTGATAAAAGGCAAAACAAGGTTTGGATAGACATGAAAATAACTTAAAATGAAAAAAAGAGAGAAAAGAAGAGAAAAGAAGAAAGGAAAGGAAAGGAAAGGAAAGGAAAGGAAAGGAAAGGAAAGGAAAGGAAAGGAAAGGAAAGGAAAGGAAAGGAAAGGAAGATTTCATGTTTTATTTGCTCTGTTTTCTTGTTATCATATTAACTTGGTTTTTGGCTTATCATGTGAGCCATGTAGATATTTTTAATTAAGTGATATGGAAATAGCATATGTGTGTAAATAAATATCATCATGCATCTATTAATGGAAACTAAATAGTTTGGGTTTAAGACAAATGTCTCTGGATGTAAAGATATGCTATATACAACTGGGGAACTCTACCCAGCATTTCTTTTTCCTTAAGGACTTTAAAGCAAAAACCTCAGGGAAACTCAAAACAATTTATAGAATATTTCATTAAAAGACAGACATCTTGTTACAATATCAAAGGAAACTTGTCATCTTTGAGAATAATTGGAAATGGAAAATATGCTTAACAATACTGTACATACATGGCTTGTTGGCTTTTTCAAAATTGGGAACAAAATCCCCTATATCTTCTGTATTTTGAACACAACTGAAAATAAGAACAAAATATAATGTTGGCCCAATTTTCAGTAGGCAGGGGTGGCCCAACAGCAGAGATATTGTAGTATTTGTCTACAATAGCTCTCACATGCTGTACTGTACTAAACTTAAAGAGAATCTGTATCTTTTTTTAAAAAAGGTCCTTGACTATAGAAATGTTGATCGTTGGCTAATACATGCCTTTCCATTGGTAAATGCAAACACCAAGGTATAGTTTTCACCCATGAATGATCTAAAATAAGAATTATATTACAATCAGATCCTTGATCTCAAAAACACCGCTTTTCTTAAAATTTAGCTCAAGAGACAAAAATGATTAGTACAAAATAATTAATTACTGGGAACAAAAGTGTGGTTCCATCAATTAGCTTTTTTCCTATATTTTGCATAACAGTCTCTGCAACTTAAGCTTAAACTATTCTTAAGAGATATGTAAGCAAGAGGAGATTGTCACTGGGCCTTTCAGAGAGATGCAAGAATCGTGTGTCATCTATATTAGTTACAAAAAAGATGCTCCAGCCTAATGCAACTGGACAGGTTCAGCACTACCTCAAATTAATTTGCCTCGTCAGTGGTCTGTAGCATTTGCCCACTTGTAAACATTGTAGACACCTTGCCCTCTGTTCTGCAGCCAGCTGACACAAAAAATTGAATCAGATCCATGCTGCATCTAAATTGTTGTCAGATATCAGATACAAGAATAAATGCATTTCCCCTATTGTGTTTTAGCCATCATCTTGGGTTATGTCAGCATTCAGCGACTGTTTTATGGCTGAGGATGTCTTTCAGAGACAAATGCAAATGGTTTGTAATTTATGCCACTAATGGATGATGGAGCCATCACTGAACAGTAAACTACCTTCTTATTCAGCACTAACCATCTTGCTGCCTCCATGCCATGGAATTTACATAATTGTTTAAGCCATTGAACAGAATTGTTACATTTAATTACACCTTATTGTGGAAGATTTATGGCAATATTTGATTATATCTGAGAGAGTGTTAACTGAGGTACAAATAGCTGGACCTGCTGAGAAATAGAAGAAGGGCTGCCGAAGAGCTCATTATAATGTGACTAAATAAAAACATTTTCTCCTTTCGGAAGCAACTCATAATAAGGTGCATTTAAAGGGTCAGAAATAATGAACAGTTAAAGTTGCTAAAGATATTAGGGAGTAAAGATTCGTGTCAAACAAGGTAAGGAAAGGAAATATAGCTATAAATATGATAGATTCCATGTGGGAAGAAGAGAGTCTGTGTATACATTTCCCCCCTAGGTTAAGTAACTTCAGTTGTCTTTGCTAGGACTCATTATTCTTTTTTCCCCTCAGACAAACCAATATTTTAATGTATTAAGAGCAAGAGATCCAGTAACTACAAGACTGAAGCTACAAAATATTCAACAAGAAGATACAAGATGATCTAGTGGTTAAGGCATCAGGCTAGAATAAATCAAATAAAGTATTCACCACAAGGAGTCAAGAATGGTAGACAATCTGATGCCCCCAGATGTTTTAGGCTACACTAGTTGTTTCCCTACCAGATACCCTACCATTCTGAGGATTTCAGAATTTTTGCCTATTACCTTGTCATTATCAGATTGCTTCCTCTTGGGATCAAAACATGAAATGAGTATAATTCTGTGCAGGAATTGGGACCTATTAGAAAGATCCATCGCTGGAAACTAATGGATCTAGAGGACCCTGAGGGAATTCTGGTATAGAATTTATGGCTCTTGAAGCCCTGGTCATTCTCTTAAGTATAGAAATGACCAACTGATACAATTGTAGGCAGTCCAGTCATTCCTTTGAATAAAGACATTCATCCCCTTGGTATACATTCAGTCTGAGGGCACTGAAGCAAAGTGTGAAATTATGAGTATGCCGGGAGTGGAAAGCTTGCAGTAAATCTGATTTAATACTACTAAGAATTGATTATTCAGTTTACTTTGAAAGGATGATGGAAGCAAATAGTAAGCATCCTCCCTCACTATTATGTTCTTTTGGTGTCAAACATCAGATCTTTCTCAACAATCCACGGTTATTTGATTCATGACATGCAGTAGTGGAAAAATCAAATGGATCCCTCAGTAGTTTTTGATGATATGTTTGTACAACAATTTGACATCAAAAGCAATTATGTTTGTCTTCACAATCTTGACAATTAAATCTGTAGGCACTGAACTGGTCATACCTGGTCAGATTCTTTTGGAAGTTTGGGAACTGAATCTCAATTTTTTTAAAAACTGCCATTGTGAAAAACATGACTGATGGAGTTTACTGGTTTGTTCACCACTTCCTTTCATCTCTTATCTTATTTCATCTCTTATCTTATTTAATAGGTATTATATTTACCAGACTTTTAAATTCCTCCTTGAGACAAATAAATGGTCTCATTTCCAGTAAAGGAAATATTGAGATAATAATCTGGGTAACAACAACAACAACAACAACAACAACTGAACTTTGAAAATCTGAATAAACTATAGGCCTCTTGGCCAACATCCACCTTCTTAATCAAGGTGCTTAATCAAATCCAGACACTCTGGATTTTTATATTTATTTCAGTTAAAATTTAGTTGAGTATGGTAGATTGGGATGAACCAGGTTTATAGAGATTTTCCACAGCTTTGGATATCCATTTTGTCAAGGGCCATTACCTTGGGTGTAGGGCTAGCCCCTTATATGGGTAGATGCAAGGATTCTCCAAGAACAATTCAGAGAAGGGTTGAAGATGGATTTATTCTCATCAAAATCTTTAACCATGAGGAATAGGGTTTTGGCAAATGTAAAGTCACCTTTCTGAAGCTTCAGTCCTTTGTTGAATAAGAATGTTAGTCCATGCCAGAATCAGGGAGGAGTGTCCCTTTGCTTCAGAGGGCAGCATGCAATTCTAACAGGCAAATCCTCCTTGCAGGTCTATGCTCAGGGAAGTCAACTTATTTTTACAGCAGACTTTCTTTGAAGTTTATAATGAGAACCATGGAGAGGGAAACAACCAATAGGACTTCTTGGAAAGGCTGAGGTAGACTAACTGTAAAATCTTCTATAGTGAGATCTTCTATAGTGAGATCTGAGCAGCCTGTAGTTCACTACAAACACAGTTAACATAGAGGATGACAAAGAAAGGAAAGAACTCTAGGAGTCTTGGAAATTATTTTATTGAAGAATCTTGAAATCTTCTCAAAGCCTTTCCCTACTTCAACATATACCTAGCTGAATCAAGGAAGCATTGTATTGAGGTTCTTTCTCATGCTTTCTGCTTTCTCTGAATTGAGATATCCTTTTTTTAAGGCTCCACAGTTTTCTGACATTCCATCATGAAAGAGCTGGTGAAGGGTTGCTTTAAGCACTGTTCATTGGAGGAACCTGTAGGAGATCACCAGGCTGAACCTGAGGCCAGGGTCAAACACATAATCAGCTTGGAGTTGCTACACTCTTGTAAGAGACCTAAGTTCAGCCCTCCTTGAAATCCATTGACTTATCTATCACCAATTTGCCTTGACCATTAGTAGATCAGATTCTTATGAATCATAAATTCAAATAAACTCATGCTTTTCAACTCTATCCTGGCTCATGATTTCTTGCACCTGACAGAACCCACATAATATATGAAACCTGCTTCACAAATCATATTCAGACTTTACATGGGCATGTTCTCCTTGGACATAGAAACCCCAAAAATAGCTGTAGAGGACAGCAGCCAATGTCCAGGAAGGAGAAGTTCAAAGATCAACAAGTAGGAGCATAGCCAATGCTGAAATATAAACAAAAAAATGAATTGATGTCATCCAGATTGTTCTGGGTGCATACAAAAGTAGAGATTCATAGTCTGATGACAGTTGTATGTCATACTTCAATAAATAATAATAATAATAATAATAATAATAATAATAATAATAATAATAATGGAAGAACTTATCAGATAAGAGTTTTGGTGAAAATTATGTAGCATTTTGAATGAGTACAATTCATAGAGAGACAATATTCTATTAGATCAGGGGTGTCAAATTGGCAGCCCACAGGCCAGATGTGTCACAAGTAGGCCACGCCTACCCCAGCTCCGCAAAGGCAAAAACCATCACGATCCATCACGTGACCAAGTTTTACACCCATGTATTAGATGACATAAATGGATGCATTGGAAGAAGATATGTATGTGACTAATCATGTCCATTTCTATCAGTCATCAAATATAAATCTAAAAATGATTGATTGACTGGTTATTTAAAAGAATAAATTCATGAAGATACAAAGGTGAGGTATTTTGAATGTGAGCACATCACTTTTTGATAGCAACTTTAGAAGCAAATAGGAAAAAAATTGGCATAGATAAGGAGAAAGGAAAGGAAGCAAGGGTAGAAATAGAATGATTTTAAGAAATATGAGGTCTGTATGACAAATCGATAAAAATTTCCAACAAAATATATGGAAAGTGAATGTAAGATATAAGCATGTGGAAATTTGGAACAGCATAAAAAGAATTTTGTTACACAGACTCCACTTTGCATGGAGTTCATAGTTCATTAGTCATAGTAATGGAATTATTAAAAAGGATGATTGGTGGAATTATGAGGTGAAAAAGGCTATGGTTGAGAAAAATGCATAATGAGAATGAGAGAAAGTTTTGTGTAGTGCATATATAAAAGAAAGAAAGGGGGGGAAAGAGAAAAGAATATAATTAAAAAGAGCAACAAACAATTAAGATTAAAAGAAGCCAGAGAAAATG
Source organism: Arizona elegans (assembly GCA_022577455.1). Lineage (NCBI taxonomy): Eukaryota > Metazoa > Chordata > Lepidosauria > Squamata > Colubridae > Arizona > Arizona elegans. The sequence goes on from JAKOOJ010000002.1 coordinate 124,937,298, forward strand.
CAATGTGATTTTGATGGAAATAATTATTTTGGAAGAAAATAAAGAGGGCCAAACAAAGAGTACTCTATCTAGCAGATGAAAAATTAAAGTAAAGATATTTCTGGGACGTCTTCCTATTGACCAAAAACTTCAAGTTTTTGAACCCTATAATTCCATGATGGCGAACCTATGGCATGTGTGCCACAGGTGGCATATGGAGCCATAACTGTGGACATGTGAGCGTTGCCCTAGCTCAGCTCCAGTGCGCATCCACGTGCCGGCCAGCTGATTTTCGGGCTTTCTGGGCCCACCAGAAGTCAGGAAATGGGCCATTTCTGGCCTCTGGAGGGCCTCTGGGGGGGTGGGGGAGGCTGTTTTCGCCCTCCCCAATCTCCAAGAAAGCCTCTGGAGCCTGGGGAGGGTGAAAAAATGGGCCTACTGGGCCCACCGGTAACCTTTTTGTCGTTGCGTGCCAAAAGGGGGGGGAGCATGGGGGGAGTTGCATGTGCATGCACACGGGGGTGGGATGTGGGAGGCATTGAATTATGGGTGTGGGCATGTGCATGCGTGACCCCTCTGCGCTCCCCCCCGCTTTTGACACATGACGGAAAAAAGGTTAGTCATCACTGCTATAATTAATAGATGAGAGTAAGTTCAAAACTATTTAGTGAATATTTTTTGTTCTCAGCTCTATTTGTTTCATGATGATTGCCACTGGAAGTAAATGTGAATAAAAGGTTAATCCAGGAATGCAAACCATCTTAATTATTTTTCATCACTTGATTGCCTGTTTGGTTATATTGGAACCAGAGATACATGTAGTATTTTTATATAACGAGTTCAATAATCAGTTGATTATTACTCTTTTGTGTCTTCACTGTCAAAATAGATAAAGAATTCACTCCAGGCCTGACATTTTTTATTCCTTCATTCATTTGGGACCCTGAAGGACAGGTACTGTATATCACATTTGTGATAAATGCAAGTGCAATTCTTGATGTAATCTGGATCTCTGCTTTATCAGCATCCTGGACAGTTTTGCATTTGTGTTCAAGGGGATACAAGTGCAATTGTTGTTTCTGTCCTTACACCTGGAAGCTTGGAGGTTGGGAAGAGAAGGGCATGGCGATAACGTCCCTCAAAATAAGCTTCCCTATTCTTACGTATTCAGGCAAATGCCTGAAAAGGTCTAGAGCAATCCTGAAAATGAACAGTTGACAAATGAACTGCACAATAGGAATTTCATATCCAAACACCTTGGCAAATTTTCTCCAAACAATGTACTACACTTGCTGACATCAGCAGCTGTTTCTGAATGATTCATGAATAGAAAAAGAGGCAAAATTAATTGGATAATTTCTTCCCAATGAATCATATATACACACACAGTTCTATTCCTAAAAGCTTTCTTGCCCTTGAACTACACTGATTCGCTGCTGTTAGCTGCCTGTGGTTTGCCACCAACATGGCATTGCGACTTCTTTCTGCATATTTGTATGGATATAAGATATAAGCATGTATTTGTGTTCTATTTGTGTGTTTGTGCTCAACCCCCACCCCACAACTACTTTTGTCTGAAGTCAAAAGACTGGAAAGAAAACTGAGTGACTGAGGACACTGAGTGGTGTCTACCCTTCAATTTATGTGAACATCAAAAACATGTAAAGTGTGATAGTTTCATACGTTCAGCTGTTAAGGCATATTTTAAAGAAGAAGAAAAAACAAAATGAAGGCATAAGAGAACTGCCACTCACAATGCTATTCAAATAAATATATAAGATAAACAGTTCACAGAAGGTTATGTAGGCTGAATTTTCAATCGGATATACCACAGGCTGTCAGAATAACTTCTTTCCATTAGCCAGATTTGTTGCCCAAACAGGCAAAATAGGGCACCACTCAACCAAGTATTATTGCGGTCAATCCCAATATATTACATTCAAGATTTACATCGGGGACTCTTCCTGGTTAGTCTCTATTCAATGCATCATAATAAATAATAGTCACTGCATCCCTGATTATCAATGTAATATATTCACAGTACTGAGCTGCTGACACAGCAGACCAAGGGTTGACTTAGCAGTATTACTCTAGCCTCTTCTCAGACTTGTCTCGAGAATGAAACTTACTCAGACAATAGAGAATATTTCATTCTTCTTAATAGTAGCATACAGTCAAAAGTATTATTCAGTAAAAGATGGTGACAGATACCTGCATTTCAGTGTCCCTCATTTGCTATTTTGATTCCATCCATTTCCCTTTGGGATATGGCTTCCTTCTCTACTTTAGATTTATATTAGATGTAATTCAAGCCAATTAAGGATCATATAGTGAATGTAATGTTATCACAACACTACATAGCTAATCAAATAAAGATGTTATTAAAGGCAAAAGACAGCTCCTGGGAGTTAAGAGCAAAAGTATAGCAAAATAGGACTATTAATGCCCAAAATATCAAGTGTGTATATTAGGGGTCACTTTTTTACACTGTAGAAAATCTTCCAAAAAATGATTTGGAAGCCCGAGAATGCACATCTCTAATTCTAATGTCATGCTTTTAGATATATACTGAATGCTTTGTACAATCAAAAGGAAGCCCTGTTTGTCATGCTTATGCAGATCTGTGAGCGCCAATTATATCTCACCACCACCAACAAAAATGGTTAATGTTTTATTTATTTATATTATTTATTTTATTTTATTAAATTTCTATACCACCCTTCTCCTGAAGGACTCAGGGAGGTGAACAGCCACAAGATAAAACAAAGAAATACAAAAATTTAAAATAGATTAAAAATGAATTAAATAATTTGGCTGAATTTAAAATACCCCATAATTTAAAACAAATTAAAATTTGTATTTAAAATTTATATTTAAAAGGGGAGAAGATTTAGAATGTTCTAGAATTTGAGGAAAAGAACAGCCTTCTTTCTTGTCTTGGAGGCATGGAATTCCCCCGTCTTATTTGGCAGATCAGATTACCTCAGGGATTAAGAGTTTAGAGCAGATGAAACATTCCCTAATTCAAAGCCTGCTGAGGAAGTAAACCTAACCTTAAGGAGGAGGAAACAGAAAGCAACTTTTCCTAAGTCTCCCTGCACACTGTGAGAGAACCACTCCTATGTGGGAGTGGTGGGAAGTTCAATGCAGAAAAAAACCGGGTTGGGGCAGAAGAAAATGGAATGATTTATCATAGGATGGACACAAAGACCTAACTCAACATTCTATAGTTGTAGAAAGCTCCAGATACATGGATGAACTCTGAGATTTCTGTGGCCAACATGGAAAGTCCTGAAAATTGCAAGAGTTGAAGGCCACTCATCTGGAGGATACTAAAGTTGAAGAAGGCAGGACTCAGAGCTGTATTGTCCTATGGAAATTCACTGCTCCTATGTTCAATTATACCTGTAGAACTTCAGTTGGTTTTTAATATGCCCAAGTGATTTGAAAGAGCCATTAAATAGCTCTAAAGACTGAAATTGCCTCCAAGAATTTCCGTTTTAGGACACAGTGGCTAAGATGCTGAGCTTGTTGATCGAAAGGTCAGCAGTTGAGCGGTTCGAATCCCTAGTGCCGCATAACAGGGTGAGCTCCCGTTTCTTGTCCCAGCTTCTGCCAACCTAGCAGTTCAAAAGCACGTAAAAATGCAAGTAGAAAAATAGGGACCACCTTTGGTGGGAAGGTAACAGTGTTCCATGCGCCTTTGGCGTTTAGTCATGCCGGCCACATGACCACAGAGACGTCTTCAGACAGCACTGGCTCTTCAGCTTTGAAACAAAGATGAGCATTGCCCCCTAGAGTCGGGAATGACTAGCACATATGTGCGAGGGGAACTTTTACCTGAGAAGATAGCTGGAGAGCTATTGTTAGCTCAGGTGTGATTTGTGACAAATCAACAAAAATGCAGCTGCTAAAATCGTCTCTCTCCATCTCTGATTGCTGAAAAGAAAATGTGAATTGGAGGAAATTTAAAAGTAGTGTTTGTGTGAAAGGACCTATGAGCTCAGTTTTCTTGAGCAGATAAGTATATTTAGTGGTTCTTTGCACTACTAGTTCATAATTTAGTGATCAGTATTCATAGTAAATCCAAGTAGATTGGACAGAACTTCCTGTTTAGTGTGACATTCTGAACTTCCATAATTTCTTCAGATTCTCCCAGATTCTCTTCTCATATTTTCTGTGATGTTTTGTGATGCATCTCTTCCAGCCTCACCCACACACCCCTAATAAGAGCGCTGGCCCAGGACAGAGTTTTCCAGAAATTAATTTTTCCTCAAATTATTTTGATTGCAAGTATTTCATCTTTGGCCTGAAAGCCAATATATTTGCTCTACCACAAATACTGTACTGGTATTCATTATAATGGTGGAAGGTTTTAAAAATCTTACTTACTGAATAAGTGATGTCAGCAAATTCAAAGTTATGGTTTGGAAGCTACATCTCCCAATTTTAGAAAAGCCAATCTCAGTATGAGGCCATATATCCTCCAGTGATCCACCATAGTTCAAGGGGAAAATTTTAAATCTCAGTGGTATAGAAGACAGTATTTTATTGCTATGCATTTTTTAATCAGGGCAATTCACCAAAACTATTAAAAAATACCTGCTTTATGCCTATTTGTGCTTTTCATCTAGCAACATTCTTTCTCTTCTATACAACTATTAAAGATCCAGAATACTCTACTTCCTTTGCATTTAGCCCTTCCATCACTATTCCTACAAAGGTAGCAAATGATTCTGAGTTTTGTTTTGTTTTCTTGTTATGTATGCTTTTGTTTAGAATTTCTGCCTTTCTACTGCTCTCTCTCAACACTCTCCGTCTCACACAGATGCGGGGGAAGAGAAAAAGGAGACATTTTCTCTGGTGCTAATGTATTTTTTTTCCTGGAAAATGTGTAAATAGATATGAGCAAACTGTCTAAAAGTTATTCAGCTACCCAGTGAACCATGTAATCTGTTGGTTCATACAGACAACAGATAATAGAGTGAGATATTTCCTTTACATTGCCTGGGTAGAGTCTCAGCGCAAAGAGTCAATTTGTGTCCTGTCAGGGCATGTTTCAACACACTATATTATCACTTTAGGAACAGGCAATTTGGATAATGAATATATGATTTAAAGAGCAAAAATGAAAAGGCTATTTAGCAGATTAGATAGCTGTGAAGTTAGAAATTTTGCATCCGGAATTTTGTTTTATGTTTTCTTAATTCTGATTAGTTATGCCTATTTCTTTGGCTGCAATTGGCGTCTCTCTTGGCAAGACTTCCCTTTTTCACTGTGCCACACATAATTTAAAGTAGGCCTTTTGTGGCTATATCCTGCCTTTCTTAAACGTCCTACATTCATAGTTTTATCTATTTTAAAATTATCTTCTGGATAGGCAGCATGCTGCTACACGTGCCCAGGTTGCCAATGGAATTGGCCTTTGTACAAAAAATTAAAATAAAATCTAACTCTAAAAGAAAAATGCGTCACTAGAAAGTTTACATTCCCCTGATGTCTAGTAATGTAAAATAGGTTCATATTATTGCATATTTAAGATAATAATTAGAGGCATCTATCTAGCTTGACCTAGCTAGGATAAAGATTTTTTTTTAAAACAAGGAAAGTTTTTAATGCTATAGTTCACTCTACCATCAGACTTCCAAAGTGCATTTAGGATACTTCCAGACAGGGGTTTTAACACTTCTCCCAAACCAACTTTGCATCATATCAACATACCTGACCAGCAGCTATGCAAAGTTTTCCCCCCCAAGTTCTACTTGCATTCATTGGTCTGTAGCTATCTATTTCTGCCTCCTGAAAATGCTTAAGGTGTCTATATGGAATCTGAATGCATCCTTGGAGATCCTGTGCTAGAGATTGATGTTTTGCTTTGCAACTTGCGAGATTCCTATTTTTTGAAACCAAAATAATCTTAATAAAATGACATTTTAAAAATTAGATTGACATAGATAGATGCCAGCAGTAATGGTAATATTGCTTACCATTAAAAGCTTACCATTAAAAGCAATATAAATATAATATATATATGACTGCCACCTAATATTATATAAATATAATATAAATGACTGCCACCTAATATTCTTACTGGTTTCATTGGGGCTTTTATAAGCAAGATTATGACTGGACCCAACTGAATGAAGCTCATTCTCTTCCAAAATGGGCAGAAGATTGCTGCTTGAATTTTTTGAGGTTACTGCAATATTGTTTTGAGGTTACCGCAATATTGTTATTAACACAATTATTTGAAAAAATGATTGGAGAAAGACCTAAAGATGTGGAAAATCCCATTGAAATGTCTTACGATATTTCTTTTGGAAATCCTTTTCAGGCAAAATTCATCAATAGCCTAAGCAGTGATAAGTCATGATACATACATGGCTTACCCAATATCTCTCTGTTGTTTTGCTACATTTGCTGCAAATTTTGCTTAGGGCAAATTTCAGAGGCAAGTTGAGAAAATTGACAGAAGGTCTACAAACAGTTCTAATAGCAAAAAGGAGGGGGACTTTGTGAAGTAAACGGCTTGATCTAAAATTTTTGACCATACCACAATGGCCAAAAGACATAATCCTTTTTGTCCTTTGGTAAATACAGGAAAACCTTGGGTCATGATACAAAATACTGTCTTATTTTGCATCTTCGTCTATCTTCTATCCCCGTGCCTTCATTGTATAGTTATTGTGCTTGGGCTGCATCAGAAAACAGCATGAATACATTCTTATGAGTATTAGAAGACGTATGGAAACGAAGAGCCCCCAATGACCTTTGTAGTCTTTACTGATCACTTGTGTTTGTTGTAGTAGGAAGGCAAACACAAGCATAGAAGTGTTATTGAACAGCAAACCCTTCAAAAAATTCACCAGTCTTTTGTACTGAACTTGCAGAGCGGTTGGGGGCCCCCCTTTCAGACAGTGTTCTTATGCAAGTATTAAGAACTAGCCGAGATAAGAAGTAAAGCTTAAGAGACCTTCATCATTAGCTGCTAGTGGTGGTGATTAGTGATGCAGCTATGGGATTACTGATGGAAAGAGGGCTAGTGTGGACTAATTGTTCATTAATGCCTGAAAAAAATAAGATAGTGGTAGCCAAAACACCACTGTTTTTCCCTTCAAAGTAAACTGGAAATTGGATAGGATTGTAAGTGCTGAACCTGAGGTTTGAAGGAATACATTTAATTTCAATTTACAGACCAAATGATTCTTGGTGCAATTCAATAATTCACCAACCAGGCACTTTTATGACAGAAGTGGGCAGATTCTGAGGCTTGAAAGATCTCTCCTCCCCCCACCTTTAAAAAAAAACCCCAGAATTCAAGAGATTTACATATCAGAATCAAAGTACTAAATACTGATATGGGTAGGTGGACACATGTTAGGAAATAAGAAAGTGTTTAATTCTTTGCGAGCTAATAATATAGATCTTTACATATACAGTTCCCTCTTGATTGTTCATCAAACAGTCTTTTTATATAACTTTATACAGGAGAGAAAACGTATTTGATTAACTTTAAATTATTCAAAGATCAACCAGTTCTTTCCGTCCATTGTTATTTGATGGCAGGGAGCTAACCTGTAACAGGTACTTTGATCAGTCTTTCCCAGTTAAGAACATAGATGCTTTGGCTACTCATTCTGATCACTAATATGACCATATTGGCTGGACCATTATTTAGAGCCCTTCTTCTTCTTGTGCCATATCCATCATCAGACGTTGGTGATCATTTTGGCGATCCTATTTTTTATCAACAGCCACATGAAAAAGTGCTGTTGAGTTTTGTCTGAACCAGTCCCTTAGATTTTGAAGCCATAATGTTTTTCTTCTGCCTGGACCTCATTTGCCTTCAATCTTTCCTTGGAGGATTAAGTAAAGCATGCCATATTTTTCTGGGTATCACATCACATGGGGACCCAGATTGTGGGGGCAATAAGCTGACTGTATAAATATACAAAAGTATGAAGGCTATTGCTTAACGCATTGTAAGCAACCCTGAGTCTCCGGAGAAGGGTGGCATATAAATTAAGAAGGGCCCTGGTGGCTCAGCAGACTGATAGCATTGTGATTAACACCAGCTGTCTGCAATTAGTGTAAGTTCGAATCTCACCAGGCTCAAGGTTGACTCAGCCTTCCATCCTTTCTAAGGTAGGTAAATTGAGGACCCAGTTTGTGGGGGCAATAAGCTGACTTTGTATAAATATACAAAAGTATGAAGGCTATTGCTTAACGCATTATAAACCGCCCTGAGTCTCCGGAGAAGGGCGGCATATAAATCAATTTTTTTAAAAAAAAACATGTCCAAAATATTCTAACTTTCACTTTTTTATGGTTTTGATGATTTCCCTTGGCTTTCCCAGGCATCTTATCACCTCCTCATTTCTGATTTTGTCAACCCAACTTATAGGTAACAGCTGCCTATAAATCCACATTTAAAATGCTTCTAGTATCTTCAAGTGGCTTTCTACCAGAGACCAATCTGTAGAGTGGGATATAAAAGATGCAGCAGCTGACAAGCCTGATTTTCAATCTTAGGCTTATGTTGTGACTGCAGAAGATCTTTTTCATTTTGAAGAATGCTGTTTGAGCTTTCTCTAATCTTGTTTTTACTTCAGTGGTCATGTGCCAGCTTTCAGGAAAATTAGAACCGAGGTACATGATCCTTTCAACTTTCTTTAGTAGTATTCCTTCTGAAGTTATCGGTGGTAAATTAATGGGTTGTTTGCTGATGACAATGACCTTGGTTTTTGAGGTGTTAAGCTTCAAGCTGTATTTTTCAGATATTTCTGTGACTCTGTTTTTTTTTATTGAAAAGTTTTATAAGAAATACAAACAATTTTCTCCCCCCCACCCTTTCCCCCTCCCCACATATCTGTTGATGATGAGAACTGAAGGTCTTCATTTTTACTGGCAAGCAGTTAGGGCCCTTATCCTTTAGATTATTTATAGTCTCACAGTCTGGAAGCAACTAGTACATATACAGGTGGTCCATCTTACTTGTGGGGCTTTATTGCAACTAAACAAATGAGAATAATGAGATCACACTTATTAAGATAATAAAAGTCATACTGTACAATACACAAAACTTCCTGACACGCTGTCTATTTCTATATCAAAGCAGTATATATTATGGTATATTATAGTATATATGAGGGACCAGGAGAAAAGTATTTTCTATCATGGCTCCTGCCCTCTGGAATACCATGCTTGCCCCCCATCCTTTTGGCCTTCTGAAAAGGTTTGAAGACTTGGTTCTGCCAATTGGCTTGGGGTTCTAATGGGGACATCCCATTCTGGAGGTGGTTAATAGACTAGGTAAACTCTAGGTGACTTACAGCCCAGTACAGCAACAAAGTAAAACTTCAAAAAATCAGAACAATAATAAATATTAACATCAACATTTACTTAAAATTAACAGAGGTGGCAAGGAAGTAAGTAAGATGCAGACAGGTGAGAGGTGGGGATCTTATCTTAGTCCATTAACCATTTCCAGAATGGGATGTCCCCATCAGAATTCTAGACCAATTGGCAAAGCCAGGACTTCAAATCTTTTCAGAAGGGTAGGGGCAAGTATGGTGTTCCAGAGGGCAGGACACACAGCTGAAAAGCTTTTCTCCTGGTCCCTCATATATACCATAATATATATTGCTTTGATACATAATTCTAGAGATATATAGAGTTGTCTCTAGGTGAAATGAGCAGCATATAAATTAAATAAATAAATTATAGATATATGCTAAGAAACTAAAATTAACTAAAGAATAAAGAATAAAATTAAATAAAGAATAAATACATGATGAAAATAATAAATAATATATAAATAATAAACTAAAGTCCTATTACCTTCTACTATTGCTATCTTATGATGATTTTGTTTTGTTTTTTGTTGTTTGTATGTACACTGAGAATTTATGTACCGGAGACAAATTCCTTGTGTGTCTAATCCCACTTGGCCAATAAAGAATATTGTATTATACTGTATTGTATTGTAACATGAACAGCTTTCTCTGGATCACCTTTTTTAAAAGTCTGGGAAATAGCAATGACTGAAGTATTAGTTGAATCCTGGCAAAGAATCTTAAAGAATTCTTTCATTAGAAGGTTGTTTTACCAAATTTGGTCTCTATTTTTTAGATATAATAAGTAATTTGTAGTGGATTAACTCCATCTACACTAATGTGTTGTTGAACAAAACATTCAATAAGCATGTTTAACATATTTATCCTTAAGCTTAAAAATGTAATTATATAGCATGTAAACCATGAGATATTTAGCAATTTAAAAATGGCTTTTCTTTTGCATTTGGTTCTGAAGTTGTGGTTTATTTGGGTTTTTATTCTGTTGTTTCTGAAGTTCAATGCCTAATTGAACACTGTTTACATTAATCCAAGAAAGGCAGCTTCCTGTAACATGCACAGTCATTTCTCTTACTCTTTATCTTTGTAATAATAAGTTGGGATAGGTTGAGCTGATAAAAATTATCTAACAAATTCCTTAGCAAAGTGGAGATATGAAGATAGGCCTCCTCCCTGTTAAACTGAACAATCTTTATACCAATCTGCTCTTTAATTTAACACTAATGATTCTGATTTAGCATTCCATTTTTGCTCCAATGGCATGATGTCTCTACATTGTTCATTTAAAGAGTATTTATGTTGCCTCTAAACTGAATTGTCACCTGCATGTATAACTGTGAAACTAATGTTCAAGTCACAATTAAGCATAATGCAGAGGCATCCAAGACAAGCCATGATAGCATTATGTACATCATGGCATCATTATACAAATGATGCAAATTCCCAAACTGCATCTTTTGTGTAACGATGTGGAAAAGTGTATGATGTCTCTTGCTCTTTATGCCACCATTCTCCCAGGCAGATGCCCATGAATAAACCATTTATTTTAAAACTAGGAAAGGAGAAAGTCCCAAATAAAGAAGCCATCTGAAATACTGCATTATCTTTCATCTCCAATGAAATGCATTCTGTCATTCTGCTATATGAAAGCAAAAATGGATCCCAATCAATTTTAAAAGTGATTATTAAGTAATAGCTTAACTTCCACCCATGTTTGGCATTGATCCAGCAGTTAACAATTCGTTATGATAAAGTTACTCTCTACCTAACTGAAGACAATGATTAAAGAAATGTGGGAGAAAACTTGCTGCATTTCTTTTTGTGTAAATAGCTATTGGAATTTGCCTTGTATTTCTGAACCTTACCGTTGTGTACATAGCACTCATAACTCTTTCAAGATTTTCAGCACAAGACTGAAAGTTGCAACTAGAAATTCCAAGTCGCCTGTTAGATAAAATACATTCAAGTATTCCTGATTGCTAAATGGTTTGAGTCTTCCATTATACAAAATGATTCACATTCCTCTGTTTCCCTCAAAGGAAGGTACATACCAAATGCAAGGGCAAACACAGCACAAAAAGAAGGGCTTTAAGCTCCACTAACATCCATATCCAATGAAAATATATGTCAGTGTTTAGAGCTAAGTTCAATGGCAGGTCTAATATCTTTTTTGGGTTCTTGGGTAGAAAATATTTTTAGACCTTTCATCGAGTTAGGGAATTCTCTATTACCTACTGTACATATGATAAACTGAGTAACAGGAGAATTTGAAGAAGTCTGTTACCAGAAACGTTCTGCTTAAAATAAGTGGAAAACCCAGACTCCAAGATCCTATGTGCTCCCTCAACTTATTTTTTAATTCAATAACTCTCCCACCAATACACTTGCTAAAAATCAGATGGTTTCACAAGAATAGTACTGCTGGATCACTCCAAAGCTTACCATATGTTAGTCCAGTGTTTTGTTTCTCCTTCTTGGAGGAAAGTTTATCAAGGGCCATTGGATTTCAGGAGCCAATAGCTGTTGATAAACCTACCTTCCAAGAATTTTCCATTTCTGTTTTTAAAGCTCTCCAGTTTGCTGCCCATCATTATGACTTTGGTAATGAATGACACGGGTTAATTAACTTACAGGTTCCACAGTTTTTGGCATTTTGAAGCAAAGCCACATGAGAAGAATCTATTTTAAATCCTAAAGTAATCTTAACATTGCTCATAACATAAAAAGGGGGAAAGACACAAAAGTGTCATTCCGTATCTAAATCATCTTTTCTCTTCAAATCCAAGACATCACATAGCTCTGTCTTCAATCCTTTAATAATCCTCTATTGCTTTAAATAAAAGCTTGTTTGTTCTGGAGCATATTGCCACAGCCAGTAGACTTACTTGTATGCCCTAAGATACTATTCTTGAGAAAAGCAGTCCACAGCAGATTGGAAGTGCCCTACTCCTGTCCACCATTAAGAAATTGGTGATACAGACTTCCGGATTGGCACTGCGGTGATCCAGTCAGGGAAATAGTGGGGCTCTGATGAGCCCCGCGAAAACCCCGATTGTTGAGCCGCCGCTGCCAGGTCTGCAGACCAATCCTATCCTGTAGGGACAGGGGAAAGAAAGGAACACCTTGGACGGCTGAGAGGAATGGGCAAGTTCCTCAGGGCCGGAGGAAACCCTCTGAGTCGGCGGCGGGGATGCAGCAGCCATGGCGGCTGCCTTGAAGCCGGGGCAAACCGGAGAAGAATTGTGCTGGAGGAAGATTGGGGAAAAAAGAGTGAAGTGTTTGGAAGTCGGGTGAGTAATATTAACCTAGGCGGGAACAGCGCTCAAAAAATGGACTTTTACAAGTAACCCCTTAGCCTTAATTAGCAGCTATGGATTACTGGGGCAAGAAGACTTAGTAAGATCATTTACAGGAGGAAGAGACCCATCAAGGAGTTACTTTTATTATGGACCGATTTGGAATGACTGTCTGTTGGAAAGCTATAAAGCTTTGAAATCTCTTTAAATTGGAATGGACTACTCTTGGAAAAAGAAAGAGGGGAGAGGCAATAAGCAGGAATCTTTAAAAATTAAGGGGAAAGGACAAGTGGACAATTATATAATGGACAAAATGGAGGATTGCTGCGATGAAGTGAAAGTATAAATTGTGGATTGCTTTTGAAAGAGAAACAATGTGTCTTGCTACCTAAATTGGATTACTTTGAACAACCAAGGAGATTTGACTCTGGGGATTCCCAATCTCTCTATTGGTGGAAAGAAAGAAGAAATAAAATGGAACAATTTTATTAGTAGGCATGGCAACAAAAGAAAATGGCGCAGCAACAAAAGAAGGGACGATGATACTATATATGGAATAGATGTTACAAAAGAGCTAAATTTTACAGTGTTTTTAATTTTGAAAATATTGAATTTGAAAAGGAACAGTTTTGGACAGATGGGAAAAAGAAGAAATAGAATATAGCTGGTTGTGAGATAAGAAAAATAAAACAGCTTGATTAAAAACAGAAATGTAATGCTTAAATCTTTGAATGAATCTTCAATATTAATAGGAGGTGTGTTTTTTTCCCTTCTTTTCTTTTTTCTTTTCTTTTTTTTCTTTTCCTCTTCATTCCCTTTTTCTTTCTTCTCTTTCTTTTTGTCTCTTTTTTTTTACTTTTTATTTCCATTCCTTTTAAATTTGACTATATATATATATACACATATATCAATCTGGTCATGAAACAAGAATATAAATGATTAAATGAGAATAGGATGTTTTAAATATTTAAATGAATTTTGAATATTAACAGGAGTTATTTATAGATTTAATAATTAGAGAAAATTGATTTTAAGGTGGATAAAAATGTTGCCTTCACAGAAAAATAAGAATAAATATGAAATGGGACGAATTTAAGGAAAATTTATAATCCAGGAGAGAATATGTGAGAAGATATTTGTTGTAATATGTTTCTATTTTAAATTGGTGGGAGATATGGAGGAGAATATGTTGAATAAGCAACCTATGCTGTGAATCAGCTAAAATAAAACAGCTAAAATAATAAATGTAGGAGTGGAGGAAAGCATGCTGGCAATCAGCAACAATAGACCTTGGAGTGGAGGAGATAAGCTGGTAATCGGTGGAAGGAGTGGATATTATGCTGGAGAACAGCTAAAACAAAATGCTGTGAACCAGCCAAACAAGTAGAGTTAGGAGTAGAGGAAAGCATGCTGGTAATCAGCAGAAGGAGTGGAGGATACTATGCTGGAGAACAGCTAAACTAAAATGCTGTGAACCAAATAACAGATTTAGGAGTGGAGGAGATTATGCTGGCAATCAGCGGGAAGAATGGAGGAGATTATGCTGGAAAACAGCTTGCTGTGAACCAGCTAAAAAATAGATTTAGGAGTAGAGGAGAATATGCTGGGAATCAGCGAGAGGAGTTGAGGAGAATATGCTGGAAAACAACTAATTTAGTTGTGAACCAGCTAAATAATAGATCTAGGAGTAATAGAGAATATGCTGGAAATCAGCCAAAATAAAGTAGATTGGGAATTAGATAAAATTATGGATGGAAACATGGAATTAATGATAATGTGAACCGATTCTGAAGTGATTTTATGTATAATGAGAAGCATATTTCATGATAAGATTAAGGAAATTAGAGGTAAATCAAGAGAGGTTAAAATATTGATTTGATGAAATGGGTTTTAAGATTAAGGAATATATATGGAATTCTGATTGACAAAATGATAAAAATTTAGAATGGTGTTTATTTGGAAATGAAAGATTATATACAAAAAGGAGCTGTGTTTATTTGTGATTTAAGATTTATGGTGATACAATAGAATGCCAAGTGTTTAGAATAAGATGTTAGAATGTATGATAAAAAATTGGTGATTTGATGTCTTTTTTCTTTTTAAAGATGTAAATGGATGAAATTTGGAATCAAATTGGTTAAAGAAGTGTGGGCAATTGTATTTATCTAGTACCAGACCAAATCTTTGCTCTTAAAAGATGTTTAAAAATAAATAAAATATTTTTTAAAAAGAAAAGAAATTGGTGATACAAAACTATAAAGAAAGAAGAATGAAGCTAGGGAATGGAGGCAGGAAAACCATGGGAAAAAATTCTGTTTGTCTGTCTGTCTAGCTATCTACCTATCATCTATCCCTTCTTACCTATGGGTAGTCTGTGTTTTCCTCAATCTTTGGTCCTCTAACAGAGGTCTGGGAGTATGAGGGTTTTCTGCAGTATCCTAGATGTTCCTAGCATTGAACAGTGGGAGACAGAGAGCTCTGATATGCTCCTGAGATCTGTTGCTAAAGCTCTCAGTTTAGGACTCATAGTCCCCACTGCTCCTACCATCACTGGAATCACTTAGGCCTTTATTTTCCACATCCTCTCTAGTTCCTTTTCAGCCCCTAGTACTTCTTCAAGTTGCCTTACTCCTTCTTCCTGATGTTGCTGTCACTGGCAAGTCTGTGTGTGTGTGTGTGTGTGTGTGTGTGTGTGTGTGTGTGTGTGTGAGAGAGAGAGAGAGAGAGAGAGAGAGAGAGAGAGAGAGAGAGAGAGAGAGAGAGAGAGAGAGAGAGAGAGAGAGAATGTATGTATCAGTGGTGAAATCTAAATTTATTTCCTACCGGTTCTGTGGACGTGGCTTGGTGGGGTCATGTGACTGAGTAGGCGTGGCTATGTAGTCATGTGACTGGGGATCAAAAGAGAGAAACTCACTAACAATGTTCTGCTGGAGCAGGGTTTGACTAGATGACCTCCAGGTCCCTTCCAGTCCTGGATTATCCTCTGAAGCTGTGCCTAGTGCCAGGTTTGTAGTCCTCCCTTCCTCTCCTTTTTCCCTCCCTCCCTCTTTTTTTCTTTCTCTCTCTCTCTCTCCCTCTTTCTTTCAAAAGCGGACTCACTCACCTCCACGTTTTTGGCCTATACCCCCGCTTTATGTATGTGCATACATACATGATTTGGCTTGGAGTAGTGTGTATTTTTCCAAAGGCCTCTCAAAAAACGGGCCACATAAAGAAGGGCATATGAGTAAGTGATTGAGACACATTCTGGGAGTCAACTTCAGCCTTACAAGAGAGAAAGGGTCAGATATTTTTCCATCCTGGAGACCTCCGGAGATCTGAGTGGATTATGCAAAGGGAATATGAAAAAAAGTTGGGAAATGAAAGTGGACAAGATCATGGAGCCTTGTCTAATAGTAGCAGTAATTATAACAAAACTACTTGTGAAAGCAGTTTAAACCTAAGTCAATTAAATCATACAACGGGTCAAAGCAACGTTCAGTTATGACATTTAAATACTTTTTGAAATAGGAAGCCTAAAGCTTCAGGCTAGATGGGCAGAAATTTCCACAATGAGGCTGCTGTCTCTGAAAAGGTTCTGCTTTGAATTGTCGTCTTCTTTGTTTGAATTGACCTAAAGCAGACTCCAGAATGCCAGGAACAAGGAGAGTCGTATAAGAGTTGTGTTAGTCTGCTGTTACCATTGCACTGGTGCTGAGACTAGATCTTTCTGTTATCACCCTGCAGTTCCTGGGAGTTCCTAGAGTTTGTTCTCTATAAGCCTGGCCTGAGACTTTAATTTGAGCAATATCTTATCTGCATTAATAACTTTTTATGAATTGTTATTACATTAGATGAATTTTCTGCACAAAGTTTAGAATAAAGTGTTATAATTAACCCAGAACAAATAAGGTCATTTGAGATCTTAATGATATTTCTGATAATCTTAAAACAAGACTAATCCAATAAAATATTTTTCTTTCCTCAAGTACATTGTATACCTCAAAGAATATTTTTTTTAAAGTTTGTTGTTAACTTTGTAGACTGGAAATATAAAATGGTAGTAAAGACATTTCAATGAATTTGTTGTTAGTTGCAAAGTCGTGTCCAACCCATCGCAACACTATGGACAACATCTCTCCAGGCCTTCCTGTCCTCTACCATCCTCTGAAGTTCATTTAAGATTACACCTACTGCTTCAGTGACTCCATCCAGCCACCTCGTTCTCTGTTGTCCCATTCTTCTTTTGCCCTCAATCGTTTCCAGCATTAGGCTCTTCTCCAGTGACTCCTTCTTTCTCATTAGGTGGCCAAAGTATTTGAGTTTCATCTTCAGGATCTGGCCTTCTAAACAACAGTCAGGGTTGATCTCCTCTAGGACTGACCGGTTTGATCGCCTTGCAGTCCAAGGGATTCGCAGGAGTCTTCTCCAGCACCATAGTTCAAAGGCCTCAATTCTTTGGTGCTCAGCCTTTCTTAAGTCCAACTTTCACAGCCATACATTGCAACTGGGAAAACCATAGCCTTGACTATATGCACTTTTGTTAGCAGGGTGATGTCTCTGCTTTTTAGTACACTAACTATATGTGCCATAGCTTTCCTCCCCAGGAGCAAGCGTCTTTTAATTTCTTGGTTGCAGTCCCCATCTGCGGTTGGAGCCCAGGAAAATAAAATCTGTCACTATCTCCATTTCTTTCCCATCTATTTGCGAGGAATTGAAAGGGTTGGATGCCATGATCTTAGTTTTTTAAATGTTGAGTTTCAAGCCAACTTTTGCACTCTCCTTCTTCACCCGCATCAAGAGGCTTTTTAGTTCCCATCACTTTCATGCCACTTTCTGCGAGTGGCATCATCTACATATCTGAAGTTGTTGATATTTCTCCTGGCAATCTTAATTCTAATTTTTGATTCTTTTTGATTTCAATGAATGGTCAATTATAATGGATAGCTAATTTAAAAAGAGCCATGGAAGATTATTTTTATATATGATTATTACTATGAAACTAGTTTATATGCAAAAATGGAAACTCTGAAATACCTACAATGGAGGAATGGTTGGTGAAGGTGACAGAACTAGCAGAACTGGCAAAATTATCTTTGATTAGACAAAGATCAACAACTAGATTTATTAGTGACTGGAAATGTCTTATGGACATTTTGCTAAGAAAAGGATTACTGTATGGGATTATAGCATACAAAAGGTAGTTTATGAAAAGAAGGAAATTATGATGTAACCTTAGAGAAAGAGGATAAATTATGAATGTATTTATAACTTCGGATAAGGCGATTGGAAGCTGCTTTTTCATAATTTTTCCTTTCTTTCTTTTTCTTCCTTTTCCTTTTCTTGCTTCTTTGCCTCCTGAGTTCTTTCTTTCTATATAAAGTATGAGTTCTTCCTTCTCCTGTTTTTGGTAATTAGGATTACATCTCACTACAACTTGACCTGATCCAGGATAATCCAGATATGATTATGACAGCGAATACTGTGAAGAATGTTTTGTGCTTGTTGGATTGGACCTTTGTGTAATCAAAAACACTTCCAAGGCTTCTTTTGTACATATTGGCACAAAAGCTTTTCTGAGCACATCACATAATAGGTTTTACCCATTTTAAATAGATTGTAATGAGCTATGAGCAAATCTGCTTAGGAGTGTTACATAGGTGTGATCAGTGCAGCATTTACTTCCTTAGTATAAGGAACTGCATTCAACGTAGGAAATGGTGAGAACAATTCAACACAAAACTGTGCACATATCTTCTCATAATGAATGGTAGGAGCACCCCTCCAAAGACAGCTACATAGCCCCTGAAGCATTAGTTGCATCTTTATGAGCCTGTGCAATACAAGTTAAAATAAACAAATGAATGGCAAGATTATACACGGAAGGGAAGTTTCTGTTAAGATGAATGAGTCAAGCTCTTCGGCATCAGCTTGAGAAACCAAAGTCTTCCACAATGTGGCTAATTTTTTCCATTTACCCCAATGCACAAGTAGTCCTTCACTTATGTCCATTTATTTAGAGACCATTCAAAGTTACAATAGCACTGAAAAAAAGGGAGTTATGATCTGTCCTTGGCAACCAGCATGTATTTGCAGCATGCCGTGATCACGTGATCGCCATTTGCAACCTTCCCAGTCAAGTCAGTAGGGAAAGCCAGATTTGTTTAAAACTGCATGGGTCACTTAACAATTGCAGTGATTCGCTTAACAACCGTGGCAAAAAAAGGTTGTAACATTGGACACAACTCACTTAACAAACGCTGTGCTTAGCAACAGAAATTCTGGTACCAACCATGGTTGTAACTTGAGGTCTGCCTGTATCTAATTATTCCTGAAATCTGCTAGCAATTATTTTAGCAGTGACACAATATTTAGATGGATTGTTAGGCATTGATTGAATGTTAGGCATTGATTGAAATTGTACTTATTTACTAAAACTTTCGCATCCTATTTTTCTCTAGCGATCCAAGGTTATATGGAAGAGGTTTCTACCTATTTCATCCGCAATGGAAGAATGATTAGGTAGATTGAGAGATAATAAATGGCCACCCAGGAAGTTCAGTGGTTGAATAAAACTTTGAACATGAATGAACAGTCCAAAATTGAACAATTATGCTACACCAGCCTTGAAACAGGAAACATTTTTACCTTCTTCAATTGATCCCATATTCTGATTTACCAAGTTCTGCCAGGATATTGGATAAATCTCCACAGGAATTTACTATACAGGTATTCAAAACTTCACCAGACTGTATTGTCTGATCTGTTGAAAACCTATATTTTGTTTTGTCCAAAGCGTCCATTCTTTCTCACAAGTTCTCATCCTTCAGTCTGTGTGCCAGGACTTTGTTGCCTGGCAAGATTTTACCATGACTATTGCCACAATTAGCAGTAAAGAAGGCAATAATGAATTTCTGCTTCACTGTGAAGGCAGATGTATCAATAACATTAGCTTTACTTTATTTAAGCCATACATTGGTTTAAATAAAGTAAATCCTGAAATACCAGAGTGAGTCTGGATATTTCTCTTGGAAAATATGATGTTTCTTAGACAAAATGTATTAGTTCACAAGAATGTACTTGTGTTCATCTCCTTTCATCGCTTGGCATTTCTGTGAGATGCAATGTTTGGGGCAAGTATATTTTATCACAGGGATATTATGGGATTGCCCACATTCCAGGCACTTTTTGAGATTCTTCCCTAATAATAGCACTCATTGTGAGATATCTTTTGTCTTCTATAATACTCCCAATTTTTCTACAGGAGCTCAGGAATTGGAAACTCCTAGAAATATTGGCCTGCACAAAGTGAACAATAAAACTCCTGTGCTGCAACTGAAGATGAAATTTCTGAACAGGTGTTTCTGCATCCATTCTACCTTTCATTGTGACTGTGTGACTTATAACAGGAATATTTCTCAGTGTCGCAGCTCATTAGCAACAGTCAGACTTTGACATTAGTTAAAATGTTGATATCTGTGACTGGTGGTGTGAAGTCTAATTTGTGTTGTCAGATGAGTTTTAACATCTCAAGCTTGTGTTTTATTTTATGTAATCGGTATGCCAGATGGATATTACACCAAGAAGATGATGTTCAGGACTGACACAACAGTAGTCTTTTGAATTATGTGCCCATCACACACAAAGAGTTGGAAGTTCTCTTTTGTGTACTGATGTGCAATGCCCAGTCCATTTGTTCTCCATGCTGTTGATCACTTTGTAAATTTTCCTAAGGTTAGAAAGAGAACATTGCAATTGTATTTTAAACATGATGTTGCTCTCTTTCTCAAGAGAGAAAAAGTTCATGAAGCCAAATAGCAAATACGTACTTTGAAATTTTGCCAGAGAGTTGTTTTCCAAGCACAATGTAAAGGATACTTATGTGGATAACCTGTCCTCCCTTGCTGAACTTCCATTCTTTACTGTCACCATCTGCACATTTTCTAGGAAGAGGGGGATAGTTTTTAGAGCGACAGAAAGGGAAAATGAGTGAATTCAAAATGTTTCATAGAACAGGTTTTTTTAATGACTTCTTGGAGGTATGGTGAATTCAAAATATTACTGCAAAAGACATGGAATCTTGGTTGCACATTCCTCCTTCATTCTTTGCCATAGAAATAATACAGCCAGGTTTTTCCTGATATAATTATGCTTGGATTGTTTGGGAACTGGTAACAGCCCTGGTGGCACAGCAGACTAAAGCACTGTTATTAACAGTGCTGTTATTAACATCAGCTGCCTGCAATTACTGCAAGTTCAAATCTCACCAGGCTCAAGGTTGACTCAGCCTTCCATCCTTTCTAAGGTAGGTAAAATGAGGACCCAGATTGTGGGGGCAATAAGCTGACTTTGTATAAAATATACAAAAGTATGAAGGCTATTGCTTAACGCATTGTAAGCCGCCCTGAGTCTTCGGAGAAAGGCGGCATATAAATCAAATTAAAAAAACCCTGGTTTCATACTTAGGGTCAGAGGACAAAGAAGTGTTTCATCAGGCGATCTGATAAAGTATGAGGTTTTTGAGGGCCTCAAGATCTCAGAGTGGGATGTCGGGTTTGGAGTTCCTCATTCTTTGTTTCAGAGCCATGACAGACAGATCTTTGCACTTTGCACTTTTAACTAACTTGGAATGAACCCTTAATTTTGTTTGTACTTCCTGTTGTTCCTTATGATGGAATGCTGCATAGCCGACAAGATCCTGATAATTTTCAAGAAGTTAAACATGAGTAAGAGGTAGAAATTTACAGAAACCAATAGTACCAGAGCCAAATCTCTACAATGGATTTTCCAATTTTGGAAATTTCCAGTACAGTAGTGGCTAAAATTGTGGAAACCTTTTGGGAAAAATGTATTTTTGAGGTTTGATGGCTAATAACATCACTTTTTTTGGAGTTTCAAAATAATCATATTCCACTGCTGGAATGGCCTCGGAATAGCCCAGACCTTAACCGAATTGAAAATCTATGGAGCCGACTAAAGAAACTTGTTAGTCAGAAGCGACCAAGCAATAAAACCCAGTTAATAGAAGCAATCATTCAATTTTGGTTTCACATTATAACAGCTGCAGAACTAAAAGACTTGGTTCACTCCATGGGAAGATGTTGTAAGGCCATAATTCATGCTAAAGTTTACCCAATTAAGTATTAACTGACCTGATAATTTTGTATATCTCATTTTTTCTATGTGTTTCACTTTTCTTCTTTATACTGTAACTGCTTTCTCATAGCAAATCCTTCATAAAAGTTATTGCATTACATTCTTGATTAAATTAGCTTTCCATTGATATATACCATATTTTTGGAGTATAAGATGCACCAGAGTATAAGACGCATCTTAGTTTTTGGGGAGGAAAATAAGAAAAAAGCTGATTGGTAGGTGGATTGATCTCCCGGAATACCCCCAATCAGCTGTTCCCAGAGGTGAATTTTAGCAACAGGTTCCTTGGTTGTGAGCTCGGTGCCTTGCTTTTTGCTTTTTCTGCCTCTGAAACTTCTGAAACTCTATTTCAGAAAAAACTTTTTCCTGCCTCTGAAAGCCTCTGAAACAGAGCTTCAGAAAAAAAGCCTCTGAAGCTCTGTTTGGGGGCTTCTTTTCTGAAGCTTCTTTACTGATGCTTTTTTCAGTCTCTGAAACCTCCATTTGAGAAGCTAGGCAGGGCTACATTCAGAGTATAAGACGCACCCAGATTTTCACCCTCTTTTTGTGGGGGGGAAGGTGCATCTTATACTCCAAAAAATATGGTAATTTTATGGTACTACTCCAAAAAAATAATAAATGGTGTTATTAGCTAGTTTTAGAAAATACACTTTTCCCAAAAGGTTTCCACAATTTTGGCAAACTACTGTATGTCGACTCCAAATTGCAGATTCCCCAACCAGCAGGCTCTTTGATGAGAATTCTGGGAATTGAGGTCCTCACACCTGGAACTTGCCAAGGTTAGGAAACACTGCTGTACAATAGAACACATTCTTTCAAGGAGGAGCTAAAGTCACTAAATAGAGAAATTCTACTTAATAAATAAAACTTATATACCTATGTACTGTATATAGCATGTGTATTGTGTATGTGTTTGGGTAGATATATACTTCTCTTGAGAACAGGCAACAGAATTTCAATTTTTAATGTGGGCCAGTGTGCTCACAAAAAAATGACAATGAAAGTTATATTTATTTATGTCTTGACAATATTTATTTTTTTTTAAATTTGATTTATATGGCGCCCTTCTCCGGAGACTCAGGGTGGCTTACAATGCGTTAAGCAATAGCCTTCATACTTTTGTATATTTTTACAAAGTCAGCTTATTGCCCCCACAATCTGGGTCCTCAATTTACCTACCTTAGAAAGGATGGAAGGCTGAGTCAACCCTGAGCCTGGCAAGATTCGAACTTACTAATTGCAGACAGCTGGAGTTAAATTCAATGCATTAGTCTGCTGAGCTATCCAGGCTCTGGATACCAAGCTTTTCAGGCATTTATTCATTTTTTTAATGTTTGTGTGGGGAAAAAATTCTTACAGTAATTACCTAAGGATAGTTTTGGCTGGGAAGGTGGCTTTATTCTCATTATCATCTCTAAAAGAACAGATTCTTCAATTTCATTGAGATAAAACCCAACAAAATAATAATCTGGAATGCCTTATAACCCTATCAAAGGATGTTCTGTGGTTAGTGAAGGTGACTAATTCAATTCAAAAGATCTTAAATGTGAGAAGTATTGCTCATATCAGATAACACAATGCTACTAAAATGTCAGCAAAACTGATTAATTTTAGCCCATTCTTCAGACATTCTTTAGGAAGTTGAAAGATATGCAAATTGCATGCATTTCATCTGATTGTTTCAAAAGCAGCAGTATGAAACCTTTGTGACCTGAATTTACTGCCAGCATGTCTGCTTCCTCTCCCCCCACCCCCCCAAAGAGTCCTTTATTGTAAGAAAATATCCTGAGGAGTGTCTCAACCTCCTTGAGGACCTATTTTGGATGACAGCTTTTCTATAACAGATTTTATTTTCTATAAGAGTCTAGAACCAACTTTTTCTCATGTTCTCTTACAACTCTACCTGCTTTCTTTATTTCCTCAAAATTAATATATCAGGGTTTTCTGAACTACCTGAATTGTGTGAGATGAGTTTTTTTTTAAAAAAGTACAATAATCAGTTATAGCTACTGAACCTTTTAAAAGGAGATTAATTCAGTAGCCTAAACTGAAGTTAAGTCACTTTTATCAGATGAACTGAGTTATATGGTTAAAAGCAAGAAACCCCTCCCAAAACATACAGTAGGTAGCAATTTAAGTGTCAAGAAAAACTGAGTGAAATTTTGACACTCTGATGTCTAGCAGATAGCACTTAAATCATTTTTCTCCAAACTTCAGTCATAAAAAGTTCAAAGAGATTTAGCCATAATACAAATTTTTAGACTAAGAAGTGGTGTTTGAAGTTATTTTATAGGATTTTGCTGTAAGGGCTCCAATTGATTTGTAGTAAGATAAAAGAAGAAAACTTTATTTTTGAAGCTTTGTCGGAAAAAGCTTAGCTTCCATTGGTCGTTTTGCCAATATGCCTGGAGGGGAAGATGATGTCGACATGGATATTATATGCCTATCCAAACTGAGCGGAGTTTACACCTCCTGCTGTTTGTGTTATGGTTAAAATCTGTCATAAACTGGCAGTGATTTATTAAATGTTTAATGAAGGAAGACAAAAACTTAAAGAACTACAAACAGAAAAATAGAACATCACATTCAAGTATAATATAGGTTACACATCTACTTTTTTTTTTTTTTTTTTTTTTTGGTATTTCTTTTGCTAAAGATACCAGAAACACAATTAGAAATCAAGGGAATATCAAAAGATGATATGATTGGTACATCATTCTAAGAGAGACTATTCATTCTTTTAATATTTTAGTTCCCTTTCCCCCCCTCCTCTCATAGAACAATGGGGAGGAAAAGAAGAAAAGATAAAAATCTATAAAGAATCTCAATTTTCTAAAAAGGATGCCTTTCAAAAACCTTCAGTAGGTTATATTATACAGCAAAACTCAGCAAAACAATAGATTGGCTATTATCTCTTCATTACTGAAAATCACTCACTTCAGAATATTTTTTCCCTTGCAATAGCAGTTTAAGATTAAAATATACTACATTACTTTAAAGATCTTTTTCTTTTTTTTATTTTAGAACAAGGACGGAACCTGATTCAAATCGGATTCCTACAACTGGGATAGGAAAGCCTGTCCAATTGAAAGAGACAACATAAAGAAAGAAAACAATCACGTTTTAAAATTTTGAATATATTTTATATACACTTAAATTGACTAAAATATTATTTGAATCCCAAGGGTCCCTACTCCCAAGGGCACCTCATTAAAAAATTGTTTCAAAGTTGTTAAGCAGGACTGGATCCTGGCTCCATAATTTGTACACTAACACATTGATTGCTCACCTAGACAATACCATCAGTGGTGGGTTGCTACTGGTTCTCCCTGGTTCGTGCGAGCCAGTAGCGAAGTTGGTGAGGTATGAGCGAATCGATTCTCTCTGACAGTTAGTTTGGCCCTCCCGCCCGCCCCTGCATTATACATACCTTATATTTGGATGTTTTTAGCCCAGCTGAAAGGCTAAAACACATCTCAGCTGTTCCTTAATACACTGCGCTTACGCGGATCACAAGTTTGGTGTGTGCGCGAACGAAGCGAATGCGAAGTATGTGCATGAAGCGAACCGGTGGTAACACCGGTTGAAACCCAGCACTGAATACCATTGACCAAAACATGTAGTAAACATCTTGGAACACTCATATATATTGACAGTGTGGTAATTCTCCCTCAAACTTAAATAGTTCTGAAAAGAACATCACACATATTTGTTTCTTAATGTGACAAACATTTTTTTTCAAATCAACTATGATAAAACTAAGATACTGATATTTGAAAAAAGATTAAGGATGCAAAATTAAACAATAAATAAGCCCAGCTTGAAA
This sequence comes from Arizona elegans, assembly GCA_022577455.1. Classification (NCBI taxonomy): domain Eukaryota; kingdom Metazoa; phylum Chordata; class Lepidosauria; order Squamata; family Colubridae; genus Arizona; species Arizona elegans. The sequence goes on from JAKOOJ010000002.1 coordinate 124,962,887, forward strand.
TAAGTAACCCATTTCAACTATTTTGAAGTAATATTATTGGTGTCAAGGAGGAAATGTGCCAACAGACAGTACTTCTTAGAAAATACATCCAATTCAATATTGGCCATCCAGACTTTTTTTTTGAGATATCAGAGGGCCCAATTTATCCCTGCTGCAATAAAAATCTTCTCAGCAAAAGTTTGAGCGGAGGTCCTTTTTGGGGTGCAACTTGGCATATATACCAACTTCTCAAAGATTGAGTTTTTAGTTCCTAAAAAAAAATGCTTCAAGAAGCTCAGCATGTGCCCTGTGCCTCTCTCCCTAAATTTGAAGCCAATCAATATCTTTGAATGCTGGCTAAAATTTATAATCTTTTCTGTAGGCTTGATCCCACACGTGTTACATGATTCCCCTTCATTACAAAATGAACAATGGAACTGGAGAAGAAGCTTCTATTATTGTTATTCTCTCCTCATGCTTTGATCACAATGTGGTACAACTCAGCTAAGAAGAACATCAAACAACGGGTGTCTGATATGGCACAACAAATTGAGAACAGCCTAATCCCTGCTGATCTCAACTTAGGCAATCAAGTCATCAGATATAAGCCTGCCGAACAGCTCAGTCAAATTGCTATAACAGAATTTTGAAGTTCTGTGAACTGCGGTTTGAGGTTCCAAAAAATTGCATACTATGAATCTTTTGTCATTGTATATCAGGAGCTATTGAAACAAGACCTCACATACTTTTCTATTGTCTGTCTTACTACAATGTGCACACAAACCTATTACACCTTTTATTACCTCAAGTTTTAATTTGTGCTGACACTTTTTTTCTTAATTACCTCCTATCTGAGCAGAGTGATGAATTATCTTAAAATATCACCAAGTTCTGTTTAATAGCTGGCAAGATCTATCAGAAACTTCCCAGGAATTGAATTTGGGCTAATACTATTTCAAATAGGAATTTTTGAATTCTAAAATTGGGGATGGTGTTCTATAAATAGGGAGTCACCACTAAAAAAGTCCTCTTTTTAAGGCACTTTCTATGAAAGAGTAAATCTATTGGTGAAGGGCCCTGTTTACCAATAAAAACAAGTAAGCAGTGGAATATAATTCATGGCATTCATTTAAGGACTGGGAGTCTAACTATGTAAGGCTCGTACTTGTACCTAACTATGTAAGGCTTGTACATGTAACTTGGGGAAAAATTAAATCTACATTTCTGTATGGCTGTGCAGTGTATCTGACATTATAAAGTATCTAGAGACCACCCACAATGTTTATTAAAGTCCTTTTTGAGGACTTTATTAATTGTTCAACAAATGACTACTTCTGCTTCAGGTTGGTTCTGGAATAATTTGATTTTTAAATAAACTCTGGAATGAGTTTGGCCAGTTCAGAACTGATGCATAGACTGAGCATGTTTGTTTTGTTTTTGTTTTTATTGGATTTATATACTGCCCTACTCCCGAAGGACTCAGGGCGGTGAACAGCCACAGAATAAAATACATAAGTACAAAAATTTAAAATAGAATAAAAACGAATTAAATAATTTGGCTGAGACAAATTTAAAATACCCAATAATTTAAAAACAAATTAAAATTTACATTTAAAAGGGGAAGAGATTTAGGCCAGGCCAGCTTGATGAAATAAGAAAGTCTTGTATCTGCTAGTTTTGAGTGTTTGTTTTTTTTAAAAAAATAATTTAAACTAGTTCAAGTGACATTCTACTTTTTCTACATTTGTTTGTGTTCTACCCTCCTATTTTAAATGTAAATGATAATAGACAGATAATTTCATTCAGAAGCCAAACTAGTCAAAGATTGCATGATTGATTGAATGAATGTCGATTTTAAACAAAATAATTGATATGCAATAATGGGAATGTTGTTAGGAGACAAATATTAAATTTACCGCAAATATTACACTGAGAGAACACCAATACAATTTTTCCATTGGTATGTTACTTCAGTGCTGATTGCCAAAATAGATAACCAGCTGGAAACACAATGAAATTGTATTTATTTTTATTCATATGTGGAGGTTATGTTGTATAACTGTAGAATTCTGGAATAACTATAGAATAAAGCAAATCTTACTTAATGGCATTTTCCCCTGCCAACTGTTTCCTGATACGTAGCATTAAATGTTACAGTCATATAAAGAATACAAAATTGATTTTGCATATGATAACAGCTGCCAGGATTCTCCATGCTTCTTATTGGAAATTACATATCATTTCTTGTTTAGAAGAATGGCATATTAAACTGTGGGAACATGCATCAATTTCCACTATGCATCAATACATGATGCTTAATCATGTTATTAAACAAGCTGGCTTTATTGATCAACTCGTGATCTCTGGATTGAAATCAGATAAGAATTAGACAATATATGCCCCATTGGGTCATTGTTTCAGTGATATTTCTTACCTAAATAGAGAAATGGAATGACCAAGGGTAGGCAAAAAAAGCAATGGGAGCAGGAATGACTTTTGACTTCCTGCTGACTTCCCCATTTAGTTTTCTTGTGGGAATCAGGCTGGGAGCATCAGAAATTTTTCTGCCTTCCCTTCCCTTTTCAGTAGACAGGAATGAGGGATTGCAAGACTGGTTGGGACAAAACATTGAAAATGAAGATGTGAATGCAGCAGCAGGACAACAGTGCAACAGTGGAGCAGCAATCAGTAGCACTGAAACAGCCACAACTTTTTGAAATTTCATTCCCTTGGGAGTCATGGGTCCCAAATATTGGACACACATTCTGTAAGTTAGCCCATTTGAGGTACCTTGGTTTAAAAATTATTGCCCTATGATGCACCGTTTCCCCCATTAAAAGTATGATGGTGAGAGTTTTAGTAGTATATAAATGCTATGCTAGATAAGAATGTCATAGCAGTGGCTCAGAAGTACATTTTTTGTGGGTTTAGTGACATACATCATTTCCAACACCAATACAGGTTCAGCACAGTGGTGGGTTTCTACCGGTTCGCCCCGATTCAGGCGAACCAGTAGTGGCGGCGGCAGGAAGCTCCGCCCACCCACCCGGACATCATCAGCATATGCAGAAGCGCCGTATATGAGTGAAGCAAGCATACACATGTGCTCGCAGTTTTGAACCGATAGCGAAAGTGGAACCCACTACTGTTTCAGCACCTTCAACACCTCATTTCATGCAAATAAAAAGTTAAGTATTTTCAGTGTATTGAGACAAGTCATCTAAAATTCCCAGAAGATATTTTTAGCAATTTTATGGAAAAGAGTATAAGGCAATGAGATGGAATTTTGCAGAAACCTACAATATAAACCCCAAAGGGCTGAGTTTCATCCCTTTGGCATTACCCTCTAGTATCAGTCATCCTAGTGCAAATAAAACTACAGGAGTTCTGTAACTTCAGCTTCTAAACGGAAGATATGAAAAGTGCAGGTATTAAAAGCTGTAGGGGTTCAGAAAGCATTCTCTTAGCATAAGCTATCTATTAAATTTAGCAATTAGATAAATCAGATCCGTTTCTATTGCAAGGTTGACTCAGCCTTCCATCCTTTCTAAGGTAGGTAAAATGAGGACGCAGACTGTGGGGGCAATAAGCTGACTTTGTATAAAATATACAAAAGTATGAAGGCTATTGCTTAACGCATTGTAAGCCGCCCTGAGTCTTCGGAGAAGGGCGGCATATAAATCAAATTAAAAAAAAAACTGGTTTCATACTTAGGGTCAGAGGACAAAGAAGTGTTTCATCAGGCGATCTGATGAAGTATGAGGTTTTTGAGGGCCTCAAGATCTCAGAGTGGGATGTCGGGTTCGGAGTTCCTCATTCTTTGTTTCAGAGCCATGACAGACAGATCTTTGCACTTTGCACTTTTAACTAACTTGGAATGAACCCTTAATTTTGTTTGTACTTCCTGTTGTTCCTTATGATGAAATGCTGCATTTATGACTTTGTATAAATATACAAAAATATGAAGGCTATTGCTTAACGCATTGTAAGCCGCCCTGAGTCTCCGGAGAAGGGCGGCATAAAAATCAAACCAAAAAAAAAAAGTAAGAATAAGTTTGGTGTAGTGGTTTAACTTTCAGCAGTTGTGGGATTCAAATAATTTAACAACCAGTTCTCTGCCCTAATGGCCAGCTGGGTGGGTATGGCCATGGTGGGTGTGGCCAGGGGTGTGACAGGCAGCATTCAGCCTCCTGCATCCCCGTGGGAGCGTGCTGCACCCCTGCGCTCCATTTTGGGCCTAGTAGGCCTCCCTGCACTTACCTAGGAGCCAAAATGGGGCACGTGGAGACTCCAGGGAGGGGCAGGGCCAGCCAGCAATTTAACTACTGGTTCACCAGAATCAGCCCGAACCGGCTGAATCCCACCACTGAGTATCAGGTTAGCAATTGGGAGTGTTATGTATTGATACTTTTCAGCGGGAGTTTCAAACCTGCCTAAGTTTCTGATTGGCTGACAGTCCCTCCAGGATTGTATATAAGGAGGGCTGCAGCCTCTGAGTTTTTGCTGAAGTCTCACTGTATATTAAAGAGCTGTTGTCACTTGCTTGCTTGTGCCTCTCGTTATTCCCGAACCACTTCATTGGCGACAAAGGTGGGATTGAGGCCACAAGAAGCGAACCAGTGAGACCACGAGCTTCAGCTAGGCGACGAGGCGAACTACAGGAGGCATACCGAACATGTCTGCCAACGTTCCTCCCAAGCCTTTTGATCCGACCCGTGAAAAATGGGTCTCGTACCTAACAAGGTTTGAGTGCTCGCTTGAAGCCAGCGACATGCAGGGACTCTCCGCTAATCGGAAGAGAGCCCTCTTCCTAAGCCACTGCAGACCGGACGTGTTCGAGATGGCAGAGTCACTTTGTGAGCCAACACCAGTCCAGACCGTCTCCTGGGACACCCTGATGGCAACTCTCTGGGCTCACTACGTTCCCGTGTCCTCCAAGTTCGTGCAACGATACCAACTCCGACAGCGCATACAACGAGAGGGAGAACCGGTCAGCGCTTACATGGCGAGCCTGCGTAAAGCCGCAACTTATTGCGACTATAGGGACTTGGACAATGCGTTGCTTGAGCAACTAATCTGTGGTGTTCGAGACATAAGGCTACAACGGCGTCTGCTCGCCAAGCCTGATTTAATACTTGCTGGAGCCCTAGACGAGGCCAGGGCTCATGAAGCCTCCACAAAAGCTGCAGAAACGCTGCAGGTCCACTGACCAGCAAAGACAGTCCCAAGTCTGCACCAGTGCACAGAGAAGACACCGGATCCAGTTTGGAGTCCGAGTCAGATGAGGACGTCTTCCGAACAGAGCACCAGAGAAAAGACGCAGGCAGCCCCCGGCGAAACTGCCCCAGCTGTGGCGGGCATCATGATAGACTGTCCTGCAAATACAGAGAGGCTATTTGCAGGCATTGCGAGAAAAAAGGGCACTTGGCGCGAGTCTGTAGAGCCATTCTGCCCAGAAAACACCAACCACGTGAGCGCCGCAGCCAACCAGAATCAACCCGCCAGAAGCATCCAATGAGAGAAGGCGGTGCGAAGAAATGGCCCGAATTTGAACCGCGAGATGGCTGCAGCATACACACAGACCAGGCCAGCACGGCGATCGAGGACAAAGTCAGCACAGTGGTCGAAATCAACGGCAAGCCATGCTCGATGGAGATCGACACCGGATCAGCACTCTCCATAATGTCGTGGGCGATCCTGAAGACCATCCTGCTGTCGTTCCGAAAGGACCAGCTATCCAAGCAAAGACTGCGCATCCTAGACTACCAGGGGAACCGGGTACCCCTCGAAGGCGTGGGCACGTTCCGAGTCACCTACGGAGACTTCAAAAAAGACCTGCCGCTGACAATCGTCACAAAGCAGCTGCCTAGCCTTCTAGGCATGGGGTGGTTCTGAGCCCTCGGCATGGGCTTCACCGGCATCCACAGAATGTCCAAGCCGTCACTGAAGGAAAGCCTCCTGAACGAGTTCCAGGACGTCTTCGGAGACACGTTGGGCAAGTATGTGGGGAGCCCTATCTCCCTAAATTTAGACCCCAACGTAGCCCAAATAAGACTTAAAGCTAGATGGGTGCCTTTCGCATTGAAACCAAAGATCGATGTGGAACTGGACAAATTGATTAAACAAGGGGTGTTGGTCCCCGTCGACCATGCGAAATGGGAGACCCCCATAGTGACCCGAGTAAAGTCTGACGGCTCAATCAGGATTTGCGCCAACTACAAGTGCACGATCAACAAGGCTTTGCAGCCGAGCGCCTATCTGGTGCCGATCGTGCATCATCTACTACACTCCCTGGGGCCTGGAAAATTTTTTGCCAAATTAGACCTAGCTCAGGCCTATCAACAATTACCAGTCAACGACGCCACGGCAGAGGCGCAGACAATTGTAACTCATAGGGGTGCATTCAAATGCACCAGGCCCCAGTTTGGGGTGAGCGTCGCACCCGGCCTATTTCAAAGCACCATGGAGCGCCTCTTGCAAGGGCTCCCAGGGGTGGTGCCTTATTTCGACGACGTTCTAATCAGCGCTCAGGACGAACATCAGCTAAGGGACAGAGTGAGGAACGTCCTTTCCCGATTTAGAGAAGCAGAACTTAAATTGAAGAAAAATAAGTGCATGATTGCTGTCCTCTCTGTGGAATTTCTGGGGTACAGGGTGGATGGCACAGACATCCACCCTACTGAAAGCAAGGTGAGAGCTATTAGGAGCGCACCAGCCCCCAAAACCAAAGCGGAGCTCCAAGCCTTCCTTGGACTGCTCAATTTCTATTCGATGTTCTTAAAGGACAAGGCTACCGTCACAGATCCCCTACACAAACTATTGGGGAAGAATGTACCATGGGTCTGGGGGAAACCACAAGCAGCCCCTTTTGAGGCGGTAAAGAGACTTCTATCTGAGGACAGTTTCCTAATCCAATACAACTCAGCGCTACCGCTCATATTGGTTTGTGACGCCTCCCCCGTAGGAGTTGGTGCCGTCCTAGGCCATAGACTGCCAAACGGCCTAGAGGTGCCCATTGCGTTTTACTCTCGCACCTTGTCAAGCGCAGAGCGGAACTATAGTCAGTTGGACAGAGAGGCTCTGGCTGCAATTGCGGGGGTTAAAAAGTTCCACGAATACCTCTATGGCCATCAATTCAAACTTGTGACTGACCACCGGCCCTTGCTGGGACTTTTGGCTGGTGATAGGCCCACCCCCGTTGCCCTGTCCCCACGTTTGACCAGGTGGGCCATTTTCCTGTCAGCCTACTCATACCAACTTGTCCATTGACCCGGACGGACTTTGGGCCACGCGGACGCCCTCAGCTGCTGTCCCCTACCCGACCTGCTTGCCAACCCCACACCGGAAGCCCCTGTCCTTCTGATCGACGCTATGACTTTGGGACCTATCTCCTCTTGCGAGGTGGCAAAAGCCTCTGCTAGAGACCCTGTTATTCGTACTGTGATGGGTTGGGTCCTCAAGGGGTGGCCAGTCAAAGTGGACGGTGGGGAGTACCAAGGTTATGTTAACAAACGTAACGAATTGTTTATGCAAGGGGGTTGCTTATTGTGGGGTGACAGGGTGGTAGTACCAACGAAACTGAGAACGAGGGTCTTAGAATTGCTGCATGACGGGCACCCAGGCATTGTCAGAATGAAAAGCTTAGCCCGCAGTTATGTTTGGTGGCCCAACATGGACCAAGTCATCTCCGAGTGGGTGGGGAAGTGCAGACCCTGCCAGGAGTCTCGCCCCGATCTCCCAGTAGCGCCCATCCGAGAGTGGGAGAAACCAAAAGGGCCATGGAGGAGGATCCACATTGATTTTGCCGGCCCCTTCCACGGGCAAACATTTTTAATTGTAGTCAATGCCTTCTCAAAATGGCTCGAAATAATTCTAATGCTTTCAACCACAGCCGAAGCAGTCATCAAAGTCCTGAGGAAGCTATTTGCCACCCACGGCCTACCGGATACTCTGGTATCTGACAACGGCCCTCAATTCACAGCAACCCAGTTTGAGGGCTACTTGGCCGGACTGGGCATCCGCCATGCCCTATCGGCCCCTTTCCATACGGCTTCTAACGGATTGGTCGAACGTTTCATAAGAATAGCCAAAGAAGCATTGTCCAGGCTAGATAACGGGGACTGGCAGGCCAGGATAGACCAATTCTTAGCTGTCCAGCATGCCACGCCATGCACGGCCACAGGGAGAAGCCCAGCCGAGCTCCTCATGGGCAGGAAGCTTCGGTGCGTGTTAGACAGGCTTCACCCTAATTACTCGCATGAAAATTTCAAGGGAGAGTCCACCGGACTAAGACAGTTCCAGGTTGGGTCCCCGGTGTTCGCTCGCAATTATGCTAGCGGACCTCTATGGGTTGCAGGAACCATAGTGGGCATAACAGGCCCAAAATCATACATGGTAGACATAGGGGTAGACAGACTCTGGAAGCGCCACATAGACCAACTTAGAAAAAGGATAGTCGGCGAAGCAAACATCAATTTAGACATCTCCGAACCTAACTACAACAACTTTCCCAAAACAGCTAACTCAAGCCCGGGTTCGAGAGAATACTTAGCTGACAAGCCCTGGTTCCAGCGCTGCCCCAGCGAGTCGCCACTCCCAACTGGGGATAACCACGCCCCGGACAAAATCCAGGAGGTTCCATTGGCGGAGCCAGGAGAGACAGAAAGTCCCTCTGACCAGCTCGACGCCCCACCAAACACTGAACTGCGCAGGTCAACTAGAACGAGAACTCGGCCAGGGCACCTGCGAGATTTTGTGTGTATTTATGTAAATATTTGAGTGCTAGTGCCTTCTGGGAAGGGAGGGGTGTTATGTATTGATACTTTTCAGCGGGAGTTTCAAACCTGCCTAAGTTTCTGATTGGCTGACAGTCCCTCCAGGATTGTATATAAGGAGGGCTGCAGCCTCTGAGTTTTTGCTGAAGTCTCACTGTATATTAAAGAGCTGTTGTCACTTGCTTGCTTGTACCTCTCGTTATTCCCGAACCACTTCAGGGAGACTCGGAATTCTAGTCCTGCCTTATCACAAAACCAACTGGATGAGTTTGGGGCCTGTCACTCTCTCTCAGCCTTAAAAAGTAAACAGTGGCAAACCATTTCAAAAAAAAATTTGCCAAGAAAACTGCAGGGACTGGTTCAGATGCCAGAAGTCAAAGATGACTTCAAGGGACTCTCCCATTCCACCCCAAAAAAGCATCTCAGTGTATGGGATGCTGGGAGGGGGAGGGGGGACACTAGCTTGGCAAATACCAACCAAGATTTTACAGCAAAAACATTAGCAAAAGAGAATAAACAGAAGAAAAATAAGAGGTAGGAATAAACAGGCAAACACTACATTATTGTTTTAATTGCTCATAGCTCACTTTATTTACAAAGACATTGGAATTAAATGGTTAATTCCAGTGTTGTGAAAAGATTTAAGAAAGAGAGATGGTTGCAGCAAAATGTTTTGGCAAGCAATTCTATGCATAAAATGCTTACAGAGGTCTTGGCTCTGAATCATCTATATATATATATATGTATGCATAGTGTATTAGGTTTCTTGTGCAGGTGTGCATTTCGTACAGGATAATTTTATGTTCACAAATAGCTTGTTATGAAGTAATCATTCTGAAGCTAGTGGGGCTACTTTGCTAAAAATAATTTGTGGCTATGGTGCATTGACAGTAAGTTAGTATGGAAGGTTTCGTTTGCTATAAAGTTCTGGTTTTTATTTTGTTCTCTAATTTATTTATTTATTTATTTATAATGGAATTCTCCTTATCCATTAGCATACTGTTTCTAAACTATCACTTCTCCCTCTTAAAAACCAACTGGCCATGAGATGAAAAATTAAGCAATGCCTTGTTTTTTTTGAATATCCAATAAAATTCTCTCCAGCTTTTAAAATATTGCATTCGCATCTCCTGGGAATGCCAGAAAATGCCCTTGCTATTCATATTTTATTTTTCACCCACTTTCCAGAAGCATATGTCTTAATATTTCACTTCAATTACGTACAAATATTTTACTTCATAAACTGATCTCTAAGCACAGCACATTAACTTCAGGGTACAACCAAAGGAAATCATCAGAAAGGAAGAGGAGAGGAGTGAAATACTTAGAACGTGTGTTTTGAAAGAATAGTAATCCGGCTTAATTATTGAAAAATGGTGAGATCATAAACAAAGAAAATGAGCAAATATCTTCCTCAGCAACCACTGAAAGGTCAGTCATTTGGATTAATTCAGAAGATGTCCTTTATCTTCTGCTTATGCCATGCATAAATCTGCAAGCACCAAGTTCAATCATTGTAGTACAATAGATATGTTCTGTGCAAGTAGTTCTATGCAGTTCTTGAATGAATGGTCACTTGGGAAAGCGGGTTATAATAAGCCGTCAACGGGCATGTGTCTGAATAAAGGCAAAGTTTTTCCCATTCTCAAAATCTCATTCATCCGTATGTATGATCAGTCAGATCACACAACACCTTTAGGTCAAAGGTAACTCACATCAACGTTATGAAGAAGCCTGATTTTCATTAACGAAGTTGTTCAGTTGGCATCCTTGCAAGTGTCCTAGCATTTTAGGAGTCAAAGTGGGCCCCTGAAAATGTGATATTTCATTTCACAAATTTGGTCACATCAGCAATGAGTAGCTGTAGAGAAAAATTAAGTGTCATAAAGTATATGAAACTGAGAGAAAAGTATTATCTTTGGGCCTCAAAGGTTTCCTTTCAAATTGTTACCTGAATGACATTTACTGGGTAATTTTGGATGAATCCAGGGGAGCAATCCAGCAGGTCCTGACAGGTTCTGGAGAACCGGTAGTGGAAATTTTGAGTAGTTCGGAGAACCAGCAAATACTCTGGCTGGCCCCAGAATGGGGTGGGAATGGAGATTTTACAATATCTTTCCACCTGGAATTGGGGGGGAATGGGAATTTTGCAGTATCCTTCTCCTGCCATGCCCACCAAGCCACACCCACAGAACCGGTAGTAAAAAAATTTGGATTTCACCACTGGGTGAATCATTATATTTTTTTATATAAGATTACTCCAAGATCTTCTCTGATTATTAATAGAATAAAAATGATGAGGCAAAGAAACTATAATAGCTGTTCCCATCCTGGCATTCTAGGGAAATGTGTATGACACCTCCAAAATTCCCAGTAACCATATAACAACATGTCTGGGAAACACCTTTAGAAAAAGGCTAGGAACAAAAAAGGCAGAAGCAACTAATTTAGCACTACTACTATTATTGTTACTAACTAGTACTATTAAAAGTAATAATAAAAGCAGAACCTTAGAGGAAAAACCTGGATGTGTTGATAAGCAACCGCTGATATTTATACAATCATCTCCCACATTCAAATCCAAGGAAACGGACAGATATAGAAAAGGAGTTTGAATCCTTCCACTTCAATTTGCTTGCTTTTGTTCAGTTTTCTTTCTTGTTTGGTTCACTTATCGAAGCTAAAAGTTGAGGGACAAAGATTTATCTCCCCATCGTTTGTGTAAACCATTACGTATAAAAATTAGGCATTCCCCACACTCTTCAGTTGCATGCTTGAACCATGAGTGAGATAAACAATAAATATGAAAGACAAAAGAAGAAATTCTCTTAGGCAAGAATGGGGAAAGAGTTAATGAAAAGCCTTGTGCTTGACTTCTCAAAATTGTAGCCAAATCATGCTCTTTTAAACCATCAGTAACGGGTCATTACAGAAATAAGATTGCTGGGACCTCCAGCCAGGCAGGTTTGCCCAAACTCAACGTGATTTCTTTCTAAGCATGAATCTCAGAGTTTTTTTCAGCAAAATTACTGAAGATAGATTACAAGAATTCCAGTGACCCAACTAGTATCAGTTTAGAATCACTATAACGCTGTGTACATTAGGATAGAGATTTTCTGAAACTTCCTATGATCCAGGTAGGTTTCTTCCATGAAGAAGCTCGCAGCTGGCTGTTGACATAGCCGTTTCTTAATTCTTTATCAGTCTGAGAAGCAACATTTATACCTCTTTGACCTCTGCACCGTTACCAAGTCTGTTTTTGCCCTGGCTAATGCAAGAAGAACTCTGAGGTCCATTAAGAGGCCAAAATTGTAAATGGGTCTATGTGCTATAAAATGAAGGACAGAATGATGCTAGGGTTTGAAAAATATTTATTTATTTTTATTTATTTTGTCACATTTCTATGCCGCCCAACTCCCAAGGGACTCTGAGAAAGTATGCAACCTTATTGAGAAAACTTATAAAAGAAAGACAAAAGAGAGAAGGAAAGAGAATGCGGGAGACATCAATATTATTCTGAAAAGAGAACATTGTAGGAAATAATTGACATGGCTACACATTCACACCCACATTTTTCTCAACAACCCGTGCAGAGGAAAGGTTCAGCAGCAGAAATCTGTTTGAATTACAGTCAACATTTATTGAGTTTAAAAATTCAGTTACGCTAGAACCATAACAGGGTACCCATAGCTCAAAGGACTATTCATTTGGCCCTCCTTCTTTCCTGAAATGCCTTGGCTGATCTATTGGCCTTCAAGTTAGAAGCTTCTGTCTCAAGGCGCCAGCAACCTCTTAGTAGTTTTTGAATAAGAAATCCTCTCTTCCACTGGAATGCATGAAAAGAGATCACAAGAAATGGAAATAGGCATCTTTTCTAAGATCTTCATCTAGAGTTACTCTTGTACCTTGGAAATCAGATCAGCAAAGAGATACACCAAAATGCAGAGGTCTGTTGTTCGGCCAAAGTCTTTATCACTTTGGTATTGATCCACCAGTAAAAAGTATGCAATATCCAACACATCTTCACTTTTGGTTCAAAACAGGTTTGATACTTGCAATAAACATTAGTGATGTACACCTTGAATAACAGCTGGCAAAAAAAGTAATACATATGTTCTAAAAAGGGTCACAGCATATCTAAAAATTTTGGAGCTCATGGTGTACATACTCACAAAACACTTGCGACAAGAAGTCTGTCTTTTCACAGAATGACTGACTTAGTAAACTAGCTTACTATTTCTATTATTATTATTATTATTATTATTATTATTATTATTATTATTATTATGGTATTATTTTGAAAAATCTGATGGAACAGAGAGCTTCACAGGCATCAAAGAGAGATGTTGGTAACATATTCAACTCCACAGATATGTTACTTACTCAGGCTGTAAAATATCCAAGTACGTCTGTGTGGGACATACTGTAGATACGAATAATAATCCAATTGGGAATTTTTCAATTTGAAGTATTACAAAATGATGGGCAATAGAGCAGCATGTGCTACGGCTTAAAATGGATTTTGAGAGTACAAACAACTAGAAATGGGGGGAGGAAGAGAACATGAGAAAGAAGGAAATAGTACTCCTGAATACAGGGGAAAGGGGCAGTTATGAAGAAGAAGGAATCTGAGGGGAAAATGTGGCTTATATTTTAGAAGTTGAAAAATACATTACAATACTAGGTATTATATTCATCCTTCTGAGAGAGCTAGTTTGATCTAGTAGTTAAAGGGACCAAGCTAGAAACCAGAAGACTGTGAGTTCTAGTCCCACCTTTAGGTGTGAAAGTCAGGGTGACTTTGGGCCAGTCTCTCAACCCATAACCTCAGGCTCAGGTGATAAATCAATTGGTCAACTCCTGTCATAACCAATAGGTCAACACTCAGTTGTGAAGCTTGCATTTGCAGAAAAGTACTAGGAATGGGGGAAAACGACTCCAGTGAATTTACATTTCTTCTCATTGAATACATGTTGTCATTTGACAATCAAACACAAAAACAAAATTTGCTTCCTGGTGAAATATTTACTGCCAGCGTAAAGACTTAAAGACCCTATTAAAGATCATATAACTTAAACAGAGCCCGTTTTCAGAGACAATCCTGTACCTGGCCTTGACAACTTTGATTTGCTTCAAGAAGATACTTGGTGCTACGGCAGCAAAACAATGCTCCCCATCATGATAAAAAGGCAAGGTGGTTTATGTTAAGTCCTTGGACTTACGACGCAACGGCAGGGAAGCTACCGATTGGCTAAGACGCACAATCTTCGCGGCGGGAGAATTAAGCCCTGTGATTGGCTGAGCTCATTGGACAACTGCTATATAAATATCTGTCAGATGGGAAAAGTTGTTGTTGCCGATTCTGGAGTTGCTTAGTTCCTGTTAGTTGTTAAGACAATAAAGGCTTGTTAATTTCCGAACCTGCCTCACCTCAGTTATTCAAACACCCCCACCCCCCGGGGTTGCCCTATAGAACAGTTTACCTCAACAAGACACTCTGTGCCACCTTGCAGTCTTGAGTGGCATGTGTAATTGCGGGACAAGTTTCTTCAAGTGAGCTGCCAATGTATAGAAGCTATTTCTAATCATCCCAGAGCTGCCAAGAATTGATGAAGTACATGTAGTCCTCAGCTGAGAAACATTTGTTTAGCGATTGTTGCAATAGCACGGAAAAGAGTGACTTACAATTAGATGTCTCACACTTACTGCCATCACAGCATCCCCATAACCGCAGGATCAAAATTCAGGCCCTTGGCAACCAGTATGTACTTACAACAGTTTCAGCATCTTGGGGGTCATATGATCACCATTTGTGTCCTTCCCAGATGGCTTCTGACAAGAAAAGTTCATGGTGTGGAAACCAAATTTGCTTAATTCCCGAATGATTCACTTAACAAACGATTTTCTTAACAGAAATGCCAGAAAAGGTCACAAAACTGGGCATGACTCATTTAACAACTGTTTTGCTTAGCAAGGGAAATTCTGGTTCCAACTGCAGCCGTAAATTGAAGACTATCTGTAGCCAGTAAAATAAAGCAACATGGCCACTTCACTTTGCAGTGAGAAAAGAGGTGCAGAATTGTTTTGCAAAACCACCCTGAGGGAATGCTTTGTGGTGTTTTCATGAACATGAAGTAAATTCCCAAAAATCTGCCTTGCCTTATTATGTACTACATTATGTAAAGGGGTTTAAATAGTTACATGTGAACAGATTTCTTCAGATCTTGAGATTATAATGCGATCACCTTATTCCATTCTGCCATGAAGTCATATCTTTAAGCCATTCAACTTTGCTTTTATTCTGTTAACATAAATACTTTTGGAATATATCCAGATTTTAGCCCCATTTAACTCCCCTTAAGGATATTTTATGTTTGTATCTATTATGTATATCTGCATATATGTATGCAAGATTCAAATTTGATTAAAATTATCAATATATCAGTAAAGCTATCTTTGGGAGCAAAAAAGGTAATTCTTCAGATACTATGCTGTCTTTTTCTTCTGCTGTACTGTTTTATCAAATGTTGGAAGGAAATTGCATACAAGTCCTCATTCTTTTGGCTAAGGAAGCATTATCAATTTTTTTTTTTAATTTGATTTATATGCCTCCCTTCTCCGGAGACTCAGGGCGGCTTACAGTGCATTAAGCAATAGCCTTCATACTTTTGTATATTTTTATACAAAGTCAGCTTATTGCCCCCACAAACTGGGTCCTCAATTTACCTACCTTAGAAAGGATGGAAGGCTAAGTCAACCTTGAGCCTGGCGGGATTTGATCTTATTTTAATTGCAGACAGCTGGTGTTAAATTACAGAGCTCTGTCTGTTGAGCTATCCAGGCTCCTTTATTAACTTTAGAATCAGTGGAGAAAAACTTGCAGTTCATCTGTCCTGTCCTCCTTGATACATGACACTGCCTGTAGCTATTGCAGAGATATTAAAGGGTTCCTTAACTCAACAAACTAAGATGGCAAATGACACTGAAGATACCCTTAATCCTTGACCTCATCTAAAGTAATAGTTAATTGAACAGGATGATTTCTGCTTCTTTTCCTCTCAGGACAATGAATCACACATGAAGCCTGCTGTCTCAACCAGCTTGAATATACTCAGTTATGCCTGAAGATTGAAGAATTCTATTTGTGGGGATTTAGAAGTAGTTTGCATTATTTTTTCCCCTAACTCTTCAGTTATTATACAATAGATAATTTTCTTATAATGAACACTCTACATTTTACCCCTTCTTCTTCTTTTCAGAGGTCAAAGTAGCTCATATCTATTAAGAAAATATCCTCATTATAAATCATTTTTCTACTGTCTGCCTGTTAAACCTGATTAATCTTAGGTTTGCAATGCCCTCTCCTTAAACAATACAACTCCAGTTTATTGCCTCAGCAGAAAGACTCACAAGAAGAGATCATTCTGGTAAAAAGCTGATGTTTGATTCCAATAGAAGAGAATATTTGTAGCTCAGGGTTGAATTGTGACATCCTGGGTATTGTCTGAGCTTGGTTGCTTTCTTGCAGACATTTCATTACCAAACTAGGTCACATCATCAGTACCAGAAGGGAGTGGGGTTTGTTGTCATTTTATATACTAGTGCAGGGGTGTCAAACTTGCGTCGTCACATTGTCGTCACGTGACGTATTGCAACATTCCCCCCTTTGCTAAACTGAGGGTGGGTGTGGCCAGCATGTGACTCATCCGGCTCGCGGGCCGCAAGTTTGACACGCCTGTACTAGCTCTGTTAGTGTTGGTGGGAGTGTTCTTCATACTTCCTTGATTAAGCTGTTAAGCTGTTATTTACTGTTAGCTGATATTTGGTTCTTGTAACTATTCCACCTGGCAACCAGGAATATTCACAACTAACCAAGATTTCATCCAAATAATAAAAGATGCATCATGGTGTTATAGTACAGGTGCCATCCTTCCATATGATGTTGTGATAAAAGAAGTGGAGTTTGAATCAGGACACCATGATATACAGTATTTTTCATCATTCGTTTCCCTCTCTCAATGCAAATCCCTATGCTTAAACACCCCATTTTTAAGAATCTAATTAGGTTTATTATTGCATAACATTGTACAAAAGAAAAACATTTGGTAATTGTAAGAAGAATCATTCCCTACCCCCACCTTCCTTTTAATCCTTTTTCCTCAATCACTAGCTGCTACTTAAGGCTTCCTGCTTAAGTAGGAGGTTGGACTAGAAGACCTCCAAGACCTTTTCCAACTCGATTATTCTTCTTTATCTTTATCTTTATTCAAATTTCTATACCGCCCTTCTCCTTTCGGACTCAGGGCGGTGAACAGCCAAAAAATAAAACATTTTATATACAAAAGTTAAAATAAATTTAAAATAATTAAATAAATTTGCCCCATTAATTTAAAACATTCCAATTAAAACCATATCAAAATTATTTAAAACCAATCATAAAATCAGGACAGCCCGGCTAACTGAAAAAAATAGGTTTTGAGAGCCCGACGAAAAGTCCGGAGGTCTGGGATCATATGTATCTCTGGGGGTAGATTGTTCCAGAGGGTGGGTGCTACCACAGAGAAGGCTCTCCCCCTGGGGGTCGCCAGCCAACATTGCCTGGCCGACGGCACCCTGAGGAGACCCTCTCTGTGGGAGCGAACTGGCCGGTGGGAGGCAATTGGTGGCAGAAGGCGGTCCCGTAGATACCCTGGCCCTAAGCCATGGAGCGCTTTAAAGGTGATCACCAACACCTTGAAGCGCACCCGGAAGTCCACC
Source organism: Arizona elegans (assembly GCA_022577455.1). Lineage (NCBI taxonomy): Eukaryota > Metazoa > Chordata > Lepidosauria > Squamata > Colubridae > Arizona > Arizona elegans. The sequence continues at coordinate 124,980,397 of JAKOOJ010000002.1, forward strand.
GGGAGCCAATGTAGCTCGCGCAGGAGAGGAGTCACATGGGAGCGCCCCATCGCTCCCATAATCCCCCGCGCGGCCGCATTCTGCACCAGTTGGAGCCTCCGGGTGCACCCCAAGGGGAGCCCCATGTAGAGAGCGTTACAGTAGTCCAGACGAGAGGTGACGAGTGCCTGAGTGACCGTGCATAAGGAGTCCCGATCCAGAAAGGGGCGCAACTGGCGTATCAGGCGGACCTGATAGAAGGCCCCCCTGGCCACGGCCGTCGTATGCCCTTCTAAAGACAGCCGTGCGTCCAGGAGGACACCCAAGTTGCGAGCCGTTTCCGGGGGGGCCAATGATTCGCCCCCAATAACCAGCGATGGCACCAGCTGGCTATACCGGGACGCCGGCAGCCACAGCCACTCGGTCTTGGAAGGGTTGAGTCGGAGCCTGTTTCTCCCCATCCAGACCCGCACGGCTTCCAAACACTGGGACATCACTTCTGTTGTTATTATTCTGACTTCAACTGATACTGGGCAGACAATATATTACCATTAAAAACATTACAAATTTAAACAAGATGGGATCTGGTTAAGATACACAAAACTAAAAGTAACAAAAACACACTCAGCATGGGGCCCCATTAGTGGTGGGTTCCTCCCGGTTTGGCCCGGTTCTCCCGAGCCAATAGCGGTGACGATATGATGTCACTGAACCGGTTCTGCCCCCCCGTCCCCACCTCACCCCCCCCGCCCCCTCCACCCCCCACCCCCCACTTTTATTTGGCCCCACTCCCAATCTATTGCTGCCTCCTGAGTCCCAGCTGATGGCTAGAGGGAAAAAAACTCTTTAAACTCTTGCCGCGGGGCTTCAAAGGGCCGCCCTACAGCTCATCAGTGTTAAAAGAAAACAAATGAGTAGACCAGTGCCTGCAAAAATACATGAGTAGATCAGTGCCTGCAAAAATAAATGGATAGATCAGTGCCTGCAAAAAATAAATGGGTAGATCGGTACAGCTCTGCAAGCAGTTAAAAGCCTGGTAGACCAGTACCTCTGCTAAATCCTAAATAATTGTCACATGACCATCAAGCCACACCCACAAAATAAGACACGCCCACAGAACCATTAGTAAAAAAGTTTAGAACCCACCCCTGGGCCCCATATATCTCATCCAAAGGCTTTATAGAACATCAACAGGGTGGGGGCCTCATAGATTTCAGAGGAGATAGTTATATAAATGCTTTCAAATTTTTACAGTTGTGGTTTATAACTATTTAAGTCATTTTTCCCAACTATTTTAATATTTTTTTTTCTTTTCTTCACAAACCATCCATTTTAAACGTCTCAACTTGCCTTGCTATGTAATCTGTTGTATGTAAGGGAGTCATATCTGCTTAAATTTGTCTAGACTTCTGTTGTGAATATATACAATCAATTTCTATATTGTGGCATATTTTCCAACATTGGTCTTCCAAACATGTATCATTAGCAAGGTTTCTGTTATCCATATTGTACCAAACTAATACTTGCTTATGTCAGTTTGTTTGTTTTTTATTCTGTCTTTATTATTGTTATAAATAATTCAAGGCAGTGAACATATAAATACTTTTTCCTCCTCCTATTTTCCCCACAACAACAACCCTGTGAAGTTGGTAGGGTCGAGAGTCCCAAAGGTGCTTTTTCAAGACTGGATTTTCTGGTTTTTCTTTGAAGGCATTTTGCTTCTCATCCAAGAAGCTTCTTCAGCTCTGACTGGGTGGTGGGGAATGTAAGGATTTACACTCCTTGCAGACAGATGGTCATTTGCAACCTTTTAGAGGGTCATTAAGGCCACCTGGAGGTTTATCTGTGCCACCTGGATAAACCTTGAGGTGGCCTTAACAACTCGCTAAAAGAATACAAATGACCAGCTTGTTTGTAAGGAGTATAAATCCTTAGATTCCCCACCATCCAGTCAGAGCTGAAGAAGCTTCTTGGATGAGAAGCAAAATGTCTTCAAAGAAAAACCAGAAAATCCAGTTGCCTCTTGAAAAAGCACCTTTGGGACAACCATGGCCTGGATGACTGAGAATCTCCATAGATATTTAGAATTGACAGAGTGACTGGCTCGAAGTCACCCAGCCACCTTTCATGCCTAAAGTGGGACTAGAACTCACAATCTCCTGATTCCTAGCTAGCATCTTGCTAGACCAAATTGTTATACTTTTCATTTATACTTTCTAGAATAATTCTTATACTAATTCAAATTGTTTTGTTTGACAGACTTTATCTCCTTTTGGAGCTCTTCCATTTTCAATTTCCATTTTTTATTGTTATAAAAAAAATAATTTCTCAGTGCATGTTACCTTTCCTTGGTTTTATGGCTCTAGTCTAATTCCATGCTCTTGTTTCTTCACACTTAGTATATGTTGAAACAGCCTACTAAGGAATGACTAAGCAGCTGGTCCTTAAGTCAGCTTGAAGTCATCTGATCCCTGAGGGCCAATAAAAAGAAAGAAGAGAATTCTGCAAGGTTTTGACAGAAAACCTGTGGGCAGGTGAGAGAGCTGGCTAGAGTCCTGGTTGAAGGAGTTACCTCAGACAAGGTTGGGAGTTATTGTTATTGTTTCAGCCTTCTATCACCCACCTGAGCTTGACCAAACTACTGACTGGCGAAGTTTTGTTTGGTTTCTGTTCGGTACAGGTAGTGCTCAATTTACAACAGTTTGTTTAGTAACTGTCCAAAGTTACAACGGCACTGGAAAAAGTGACTTATGACCATTTTTCATACTTGGCAACTCTGGCAGCATCCCCATGGTCGTGAGGTCAAAATTCAGACACTTGGCAACCGACTCACATTTAGGACGGTTGCAATGTCCCAGGGGTCATGTGATCACTTTTTGCAACCTTCTGATGAGCAAAGTCAATGGGGAAGCCAGACGTGCCACTAATTTAACAACTATACTGATTCACTTAACAACCGTGGCAGAAAAGGTCGTAAAATGAGGCAAAATTCACTTAATAAATGTTTCATTTAGCAACAATTTAATTTAATTTAATTTATCGCATTTCTATGCTGCCCAACTTCCAAATTTTGGGCTCTGTTGTGGTCATAAATCAAGGATTACCTGTATTTAGCCAGACACAGGGTGGGTGAGGATTTTCCACGCAGTTCTGTAATGGTTCCTTACAATACAACTTCCACTCCTGTTTTGTTGGGTCTGGTTTGTTTGTTTTTTTAACAATTTATAAACTTACATTCTAATCATCGGTTCTATCCCACCAAGTTTCAGTAATGGCAAAAAGAGTCATTTGTGGTGAGATGGGCAGCAAATTAATAAATGAATATTGCACCTACCCTCATATACTAAGGACTTCAATTCACTCTTGAATTTCAATGCTTCTAGCACTGAACGTTTTTGCATCAACAGATGTTGAATATTTTCTTCTAGTTTTTTCTTCTGACTTTTTGAAAATCACTTTGAGACAATTCAGCAGAAGAAGTATTTTCAAAATATAAGTTTTTGTTTCTGTTCAGGGACATCACTGTTGAAAAATGAATTCAGAAGTCCCAAGCTTCCACTTTTTTTGAAATACAAAACAAACAAACAAACACACACCCAGGAGACAAAATATTTCATTGTTTTTGTTTTAAAAATGCAGAATTACTGCAATGTTCAGCATCACAGCATATGTAAATGAAAGTCAAATGAGATTTGTTACTGCAATAACAAATGTTAAAGAGCTATTTTCCTGAAAGTGTTATAGCAATTTCAGGAGATCTACACTAAGAACTAACTGAAGCCATCAACATTTTATGATTATTATGCGGAGGAGAAGGAGAACAAGGAAAATCATAGTGCTTATTATTTTTATTGGTGTTTCTCTCAAAGTAGCCCAGGATGGTAGGAAAAAAATGAAAAACAATTTCAATAAAACAATTAATAAAAAAACTAAGGGCCTACGCTTTTCTGTTTATTTTCACTTCTGCAAACTTCAGGAAAGAACTTCTTAATTATGAAAGGATATTCAGTGAACCTTCCTCTAATGTGAAATATTGTAATGGGGTTAGTTATTGAAAATAATATAAAACAAGCCAACAAAAAAGAAGCTATAAAGACATATATGTATTTATTTCAGTACATATATGTATACATAATGGCTACATCTTTTAAATGACAATTCAATTTTTTAATAACAAATTGAGCCTTGGTCAAACAGACCCATACCGTCTGATCTTTTTTTTTCATTGATAACCAACCGGTTCAAAGATTGAGAGTTGACAAATTTGCTAGTCAGAACTTAGAATCTGGTTCACACACATCCTTCCAAGAATACAGTATCACATTTTTTTTCCTACAGTCCAATCACGGGATTTACAAAGTTCTAATTTAATAATACATGGACATCTTTAAACCTTCGCAATCACCACAGTAATTATATCTAACAAAAAGCAAACTATTAACAAGCTTGACCAATCATCTGCATGAATATATCTTCATCTTTTTTGCATATTCAATATAAGAACAGTAACTAATCTTTTTGAAACTTCTGTCTAAAAAGTGGAAAAGCGTTTTGTACTGAATTAGCCTAATTTTTAGGTTATAAGAAACATATTTAATGTTTCTGAAAACCTAAGCATTCATTTTGCAATATATTTATATTTATTAATGTTTTATGCCACCCATCTCCCCAATAAGGTGACCCTATGTAGTATACTCCAGTTATCAAGGAGCCTTGGTGGCGCAGCAGACTAAAGTGCTGTTAAGTAGCACCAGCTGCCTGCAATTACTGCAAGTTCAAATCTCACCAGGCTTAAGGTTGACTCAGCCTTCCATCCTTTCGAGGTAGGTAAAATGAGGACCTGGTTTGTGGGGGCAATAAGCTGACTTTGTATAAAAAAGAACACCGCTTAGAGGGGGCCCGAAAGCCCTACTAAGCAGGTATATACAAAAGTATGAAGGCTATTGCTTAACGCATTGTAAGCTGCCCTGAGTTTCCGGAGAAGGGTGGCATATAAATCGAACCAAGAAATAAATAAATAAATATCCATTCCAAATTTCTTGTACGTTATCCAAATTTATTTTGACAATTTTTGAAATAGCTGATACCAGAGCTTCAGGGGTCACTAAATCATACAGTCTTAACAAGGAACATAAAAGATTCTTCAAGTATATATATTACCCTCCTACTTTGTTCTGTAAAATATATTCTTCTGGCAATTGTTCCATTTGCTCCCAAAGCCCTTCATGCTGTTATATGTGTCTGTTAATTGCACTTTTTTTTCTGCAAAGGAACTCTGTGAAATAATTCTCAGAATCTTAGGATCATCATTGTTATAGAAAATAGAAAATAAATATGAATAATCCTAAACATTATTGATGTGGCATGTCTTCCTCAAAGCACTTAATAACCAACAGGGTTTATTTTATTTTTTATAAAATCAAGCTTTACTTTATAATATAACATTTTTATATTATAAAATAATGCTGTATTTTATAAAAATAAAATCAATGCTAGATATGCTCTTTCTCTGCTTTTATTCCCTTCCTTTTTTGACATCTGAATATTTGCTTCTCAATGAAATAGTTTGGACACCTACATAGGCAAACTAATATCTGTTCAGTTTCAGATATCCGAACTTCTATTTAAGAATAACACTGCAAGATTGAAGAAGAAATGATTTAGCATCTCACAGAAGTATCAGTGGGGAAAAATGGCACATAGAGGGAAAATGCTTTCAAGGAGGTAGATTAGAGTATGTGTCATTTACTTTGAGCTTAAAATGGGATCACAAGGACAGAAAGTAAATGCCCATGAAAAATCCAGCCAGAGCCTCTCCTTATCTTTAGATATGAATTCACACATCAGATAGTCCTTAGGAGAGACAATCTGGCTTCTCCTTTTTTCTGTCCATACTAAATGTATCAGCAGATGCATACTGAACACACACATTGCAAAAATTAGTCCAGCCAAGAGGGAAAATGCTTTTCTCCTTATATATTTGAAAAATTCATTGATATCAAATTCAGTTTGAATGTATACCCTTTACACAAAATTCATTTGATGATCCCATTTGATGATTTGATTTCTCAGTATGATATAAAAATAGACGTGGTGTTCATTAACTGAACAGCGAAGAAAAAGCCAGTTCCTTCTTAGGGAAACATGTCAGTTGATCACCCAAAATATGCAACTATTCTAGATCTTAAGTTGCATTCAGTAGTGTATTTATTTCAAAAATCAGCTTTGGTTTAGAGGTGGAGGAATATGAAGCCTGAAAGGCCAAGGTTAAGAAGGAATATGAGAAAAGATACATTGGGTTTAATCTGATGCTATAAAATGAGAGTGTATCCAGGTTTGCCCCTGAAGTTGCTGCAATGAAGAACAAACAATAATTATTCCTCCTGATGATATAAAATTCATGAATACACCAATATATCAGAGTATTTCATTTTGAGGCACACAGAATAATAGCTATTTAATCTTAATATACAGATATGTTTGATTACTATGTGCCTTTATCTATGCTAATATGGAATGTGCCCTAATATTTCACACCAATAGCTTCATAAATATGAACCTGAATAAGTGCAACTGGAAAACATTTCTTGTCTAAAGCTCAAGTGCAAATGAATGCAACCAAGTTTTTTTTAGCTTACTCCACAGGACATCTAGTGGTGAAGTTTCTAACTGCATCACCTATCCGTGTTGCATTGACAATCTGCTTAAATCCAAATTATTTACATTTAAATCATCTTAAATCCTAGCATTTCCATTTAAATAAGTGGTAAAATTGGACTATAAGACTAAAAGTAGTTTGTTGGGTGCTTTGATCTTCTAGTCACTGCATTATTGGGCAAAAACTTTGTGCAAGAATTCTTACTGCAGGTTTGTCCAACAAAGTTTTCTGCATAACCAAGATATGCTGAAGAGTTTTAAATAGTTCTGGCTTATCTTACTGTGATTGGTACACACATGTACTTCTTGTTATTAGCTTTTAATTGCTGGTTATTGCTTTTAAAGCCTCATATGGCTGAGTTGCAGGGGGCTTTGAACGACACCTCTTTTTATCCGAGCCAGCAACCAAGGAAGTTTGTGCCACAAGCCCAACTCACAGAGAATTAGAAATGAATCCTTTTTGTACCTCTCCAAATCCATCAAAATGCATTCCAGTTAAGGTAGAGAGTTTAATTCCTTTTTTTGCTTTTTAACCGCTTTCCAGATAGCCTTTTTAAACAAACAGGCTTTTACTTGATTATTTTAATTGTTCTTTAAAACAGTTTTAATATGAGGAATCCTTGGCACTCTCTCAGCACAGCTGTTTTCTTGAAGATGTTTCATTACCCAAACTGGGTAACATCATCAGTGGTCCATCAGTTCATCATCAGTTTTTAAAATCTCTTTTTAATTTGATATTTTAATGAAAGCTATCAAGGGACTTTGATATTTAGTAATAAAATAGAGTAAATTCTGAGAATTAATAGACCAATAGGTTTTACCATCCTGGCCTGCCTTTTCATCCAATCTAAATTGTGCGTGCAGCATATAGATAGTTATACTTACAAGAATAAAGATCATTATATTTGTGCTGCTAAGAAAAGTGATTTGTCTAACATAATACTTTTTTTTCAGTGTCCTTTTATTATTTTAGAGAAATGGACAGAGAAACAAAAAAGAGAGACCAGAAGACATTTGACATTAAGAGTTATTGGGCACAAAGTTGTGATTACTTCGTTGTTACTCTCTTCCCTGTTTATTTCAATGACATTGCTGAATCTACTCTTATCTTTAATTTAGCCATGAAAGGGACAAGCAACGTGATCTGAGGCCCATGTGAGCTTCAATGGGCATACCAGAGGTTATTACCTCCTCCCTCCCAAACAAGAAGGGGCCAGTGTAGCAAAAGGATAGGGCTAGAACAAGGCTGCATTTGAATGAAATCAAGTTACTCTTAAATTAATATACCTTATGCAGTGAACCTTTCTCTCCTTGTGCATTGAAAGACATACAATTTGTAGTCAAATTGGGGAAGGATTCTGGGAGCTGCATTCAAGGCTAGAAACTCAGGTAAGGCACTGATCCCATTTTGTAGATTGATGAGAATAACATGCAAAGGGAGGTTTCAGGGTTTTTTTTAAAGCTACAGAACTTGCTAATAAAATTTAAGCACACATATGCACATACCAGTAAAATCAAATGATACAGACTATTAGACTAAAAACTAATAAAAGAATAAAAAGTATAAAATGAAATGAAAAATATAAAATACATATATTACAATTTTGTCCAGAATGCAAGAAAATTGGTGATTTCTTTATGCTAATCACTATACCTTAATTTTTAAGCAACAAATAGAACATTGAGAAGCAGAATCATATTGCCCAAATTTTCCACCAAAGAACCAGTACAAAGAATGAATGTCGACAAAATTTACTGAATCAGTTTTACTGGCACACACACACACAAGCTTTAAGGATTGCACAGTCACTTTTCTTGAACTCATCCAAGATTGATGTATTCAAAGTTCTTTGTAAATGAACAACTTCAAAATTTGGAGAACAATTGAACTACACCTTATCATGTTTAGACTTTAATTTCTTCCCAAGAACCTGGTTCACGTGGGCTTGACCAAACAAATGCCCCAATAACTAATTTTTTAAAAAATGTTCCAAAGTCCAATAAATGTGGGGGGAGGGGGGAATTGTTACTGTTGTTGCACTAATATAGTTTTCAAATCATAAGAAGCCTACCCAATATTTTCTAAAACTCCAGATTTCTGGTTGTATAATATATGATATTCCATTACAATTTTATTAATTTGTTTTGGTAAAATAGAATCATTTAAAAGATCTAACAGTATTATTAATTATAAACTGATAAAGAATAAAGGTAAAGGTAAAGGTTTCCCTCGCTAGTCATTCCTGAGTCTAGGGGGCGGTGCTCATCTCCGTTTCAAAGCTGAAGAGCCAGCGCTGTCCAAAGATGTATCCGTGGTCATGTGGCCAGCATAACTAAATGCCAAAGGCTCACGGAACACTATTACCTTCCCACCAAAGGTGGTCCCTATTTTTTCTACTTGCATTTTTTATGTGCTTTCATATGGCTAGGTTGGCAGAAGCTGGGACAAGTAACGGGAGCTCACCCCATTACGCAACACGAGGGATTTGAACTGCTGAACTGCTGATCTTTCGATCAGTGGCTCAGCATCTTAGCCACTGAGCCACTGCATCCCTTGATGAAGAATAGCTATCTCATATTTTCATCCATTTTTAAAATGCTTTTTTTCTTGAGACTTGCAAGATTGATTCAGATACAAGAAGCATATCCAGAACTATTAGCTTTACCTTTATTATAAGGTAACATTGACGGAATCTTGCAAGTCTGAAAGTATATTTCTCCCCCTTGCCTTTATAGCCCAAGAAACTAGAGAGGGTCCCTTCTAAGATATTTGCCACTCTCCCATTTCTTTTAGGGGCTCAGTAGCCTCTTATCTGACCATTGCCCAGTCTGAATAACCTTCTATTGTCTCCCAAGGTCACTTCCACATATCATTATACACAGACAAGGAATATTTAAATTTACAGTAAGGTAGGTGAGCCTCTCCCCTCTCCCGTCTACCAAAAGTTTATTAAAAATGTTTTATTCTCTGTAATAGGAGCAGAAAAAAGAGCTTCTTTGCCAGATATAAAGTGCCTTGTGAATATAGGGGGACACTATTCAGTCTAATTGTATATATTCTGAGTACATATTCTAGACATATTAATAGTTTGTGGCTGTTGCTGTTGTTATTGTTGGTCTTCCTTTAAGCACTATCTCTTGTCCAAAGTTTTTTTTTCTTATGGAGTCTACCCAGATCTAATCATACTGAAACTTATTAAAATCATTGGGACATAAATTATTTTTATCATTCTTTTCTTGATATCACTTCTTTCTTAGCTAGCATGTTTTGATATTTAGTCTGCTACTTTGGATGACTCCAGTCTTGAAAATGAATGAATTCCAATCATTTTTCTTCTCTCTACCATTCTTCTTTTGTCTCATTTTCTCTTGTGTCAGGTAATTTTATTTCTATTACCTGTCAGAGTTATAATTTCAAGACTATGTTCTATTTTTTTCTCTTTTTGTCTTTCAAGTAGTTGCTCATTCACATCCCTTTTGTCTTAATATGAATTGTATGGCCTTTAGCTGGAATCAAAGATCTTGTTAATTCAGACTGCTGCTAAACTACTGCTAACACCTCTGTTGTCAAATGGCCACTACACTAATCTAGAGAAGGTATACAATGCACACAACCAGGGGATGTACATCATTTCTATATAATCAAAGTATGATTAAACCTTAATTTACGGGAGTCTTCAATTAGCAATTTCTTCTCACAAGTGCATAGCTAGTGGAAAGCATGGCCATTACAAGATAATTTGAAATCTTTACAGTCTAATACTGTAAACTAACTCTTAAATGCTGAAAATGCAGGATCAAAAAACATAAAAGATAGAAACAGCATTGCAACCCTATTCCAAATTAATAAAATCAATTCTGCTAATTAGAACACGTATTTAAAAAGACAAAAGAACTCTGACAAGAAACACCTGCTCTGTATTAACATTTTAAAAACTCCTTCCCTGGTCTAATCCTGTCAGGAGCAAGAAGAGATTTAACCTGGAAATAAGGAGAAATTTTCTGACAGTGAGAACAGTCAACCAATGGAACAGCTTGCTTTCAGAAGTTGTGGGAGCTTCATCACCGGAGGCTTTCATGAAGAGATTGGACTGCCATTTGTCAGAAATGGTGTGGGGTCTCCTGCTTGGACAGGGGGTTGGACTAGATGACCTGCAAGGTCCCTTCCAACTCTGTTAATCTGTATGATAAGATAGACCAGTAGTCAAGAAACACTAAGACTTTCTTTGAATGTATAAATACATCATCTCAACTCTTTATGGGTCTCTTTCTAGAGTCATACTTAACTGAGTCAAGGAGGCACGAGATGATTATACAAACACCATAACTCAGTCAGCAAACCCAGGGGGTTGGTATTTTGGTAAGAAATTACCTTGCAGTTAATCCAACTCCCAAACCCCTCACCAAATAACTGTGTCATACAAAATGAACAGAAATAAGAACCCACAGATGTCCTATTTTTCCCCCCTAGAAAATCCATCTCTCTTTCTTTTTTACTTTTCATTCCTTATGAGTATTTGTAATATCCCTGGTTGTAGCTGATGTAGTACCAGCTCTGATTAGCCACCAGTATTCGTTGTTGTTTTCTTTCAAAGAAACCTTAAAAAAACCTGGTTCTGACAGTTTCTTGGCTCATTGGCAGTCATTTCACTTTCTCTTCTGTCCCTCTGTTCTCCATAAATTGGAGGCCACCATTTCTATTTCTAAATTCATTTCATTCTTCCTTGTTCTAACTGTCCTTTGAAGTTACTGGTTTTTTTGACATCTGTCTGGCTCATCCCAAGAATGTATTTAAACTTATTTCTTCTCCTTAGCTTTTTCTAATTGATCTCCATTTTCCATATATTTCATTTTCTTCCACACGCTTCACTTATAGACTGGTGTTAGACCTTAATTTGCCTTGATGGAAAGCACTTCATTTAACTAAACAATCCCGAAATGCAGAAACAAAACAAAATAAAACAAAAACAGCCCTTATTGGGAAGAAATCAATCACTCATGATCAATTTTTAAAAGGCTTTTTGAAATATATTATTAAAAGTTTCAGTTTTGTAACTTTGCTTCTCGCTGTACATGCATACGTGAATGAATACTATTAGTCTCCTATCCAACATTTTAAAATAGTTATTTCATGATTTGGCTTACATGTGATCTTTCTATAGTAAATTAAAATTGAGGCAAAGACCATTCTTTTTCTCTCTTTTTAAAAATATTTCTCAGAAAAGGCCACTTTTAATCATGTCCACATTCCTTCTTTTTAAAGTGATATATCTGAAGTAATTATAGCCATGAGTCTATTGATGGCTATGTTATCACATTAACTAGGTAATAATGAGAGAGATGCCATAGGTTATCACAGACTTAGTGCAATAGGATTTACTTCAGCATGAAATGAAGTTGAGTGTTAAGAGGAAATCTTCACATGCCAGATTACATGGGCTCTCCTTATTAATTACTGCTGAGAAGCCCTCATCCGTTCCTCCACATTAACAATACTCCAAGAACAGATTTGGGACTGTTCGTTTGAGTGGACTGTCCATACAAATTAGGAAAATGAAATCTGCACGAAGCCTGCTGTAAATTGTGCAGACAATGTGAGTCAACAAACACTATATAGTTTGATTTAAACATTCCTAAGACAAGTTCAAGAATCCTTCCTTGTGTGGTTGATACTTTGCATTTTGGGGAGTAAGAGAATGGGGCTCTTGCTGTTGGGCACACCCCTAATTGTCTTCAATAATCTTCTGGATCTCAATTATCACTGGTTCTATTTGGGTTCTCTTTGTTCTGGTTTGAAGTCTGTAATAAGGAATTATTGTAATGCTGGAATTCTTTATTCAAGGGAAATTAAACCTGAGAGTATCAAAAAATAAAACCCCTGGTTTTCATAAACTCAGAACAAATTTTGGTAAGATCTCATAACAGGAGAAGCTAATGGAAAAAAGAGTTTAAGATAGAAAACATACCAATGGCTACTCGGAAAAAAAAAAAAAAGCAAAAATCTAGAAACCAAAAACTCATACAGGAAATGGAAAGAGAGACTGTTCCCAAAAGAAAAAACAGCTAGAACTGTAGAACAAAGGAAACTGTAGAGCAAAGGTTAGCAAAAGATGTTAAAAAACCTTAAAAAGGGCTTAGTCTGATAATATGTTCAGTTAAAAAAAGACTAAAATCAGGATAGTAATTGTTCAGTTAATAAGATGAAATTATAAACAAACAAAGGCAAGGTTACTAATCTTCCATTTTACACACACACACACACACACACACACACACACACACACACACATTCTAACAGGAAATGGCAAAGGGACATGATCGAAACTTGAGATTGATTGAAATATGATCAAGAAATACTTACTTGCTTTCAATGAATTTAAATTTACAGGACTAGTATTCTGAGTATTGAAGAAATGGGAGCTAGTGGCAAAGCCTTATGCCTGAGAAATTCTGAGAACTGATGAAGTGCCAGATGAATGGAGGACAGCAAATGTTCATAAATTCAAAAAGGAGGAAAGGAAACAATACAGTGGTTGACATTGATGCATGGAAAGATTCTACGGCTGTTTGTAAAGGAATAGATCTGTTAGCACCTCAAAAACATTGCAATAATTACCAAAAGTCAATATGGATTTGTCAAGAACAAATCTCGTCAGACTACTTTTATCTCAGTTTTTAACATCGATCTGGCAGGAGGGGCATTCTGCAGGCCTCATCAGTCAAAGAATTTAATCTGGCAGGGTCTAGAAGGGAGTCTTTTCTGCTGTGGCCTGCACTCTTTGAAATATCCTGCCCCCTAAATTGGAGGTCTGTCCCTGCTTTTTTTGGCCCTGTATAAGGGTGTTAAAAATGGCTCTGATGGTTGGTGGAGGGTAGTGTATGTTGGAAATGGCTGGTGGACTAAAAAAAGGTGTCACCACCATCCTGTTCCCACCTTTGATTTCTTATCTTTGTACCTAATGTTATTTTTTTTAAAAAATATTTATTATGTTACTTGCAAGCCATCCAGAGTTGCTTGCAGAGTGAGATGGGCAGCCAAACAAACAAACAAACAAACAAACATTCGACAATCTTTTTATGGTAGATATAATGTCCCTCAACAGCAAAGCATTTGACAAAGTTCAGCATAAAAGTAACCAAGTTGATAAAAGGAATTAGAAATTATGTAGAGAGTAGAATGAAGCTAGGAGAAGTGGGATGTAATAGCATTCTTCACATATTTGAAATATAATAAGATACAATAATGCCAAGAACTTCTTTCATGATGCATTTAAGTTGCAGGAAAACAGATTTAAATTGAATGGTGGAGATAACATCCCTGTCAGTAAAAACCGTTTGGTTGTGGTGTCAAGTACCAAGAGACATAATGGGCTTCCTTTAAGTGGAATGGCTAAATTGCCACCTATCTGGAACAGTTTAATTAGGCTGCTGCACTGAGGATGGCCCTTATCATCTGTATGATTCTAAGGAAGGTTGTTAGATGTATGATCTGTGTGCCAGTTAATGGTCAAATCCAATATTTATTCAGTGTTTTCCATTCACATTGTAGTGGAAGCCAAGAACACTATAAAAAACAAAGGACGTGCCCTTGCTTTTCCTCCAAGCTAGTATAAATAATATTGTGCTCTGTCTTTTTTTTTTTCCTCTGTGAAAGGAGTTTATGTTTTTCTAGTGCCATCTACTTACTCTGCACTTTAAATAGTAACATGGCAAGTATGTTGATAATTAACAGTTATAAATAGAGCTAAATGTCTCCCTGGGAAGGGGGAGGAAAAGAAAAGAAAGAGGATGAGACATTGAACATTTTCCTCACAGCATAAGTGTCACTTCATTTCCAGCCACCCCTCCAATCTCTCATAAACCAGTTTGAAGGCAACTTTCAATGTTCTTCATTTCTGCCAGCCCTGAATTGCCAAGAGAGGTAGGGAGGAGGCTATCGCTACTGCTTCAGAGATCCATGGGGATCTCTGGGGAAAGTTCAAAAAACAGGGCACAAACAGGATGACAGTTCTTAGCTGCCACAAATTCTAGAGTAACGAAGGCTCTCTCTTGCACTAAACATCCACACACAGAGACAAATGTACGTTCCCAGATGGCCCTTAGCCTGTAGCACTGAAAAAGGAGGAAAAAAGAGTTTTGTTCTAATTTCCAGTAAGTCAACATGGAGTCAAAGAAATAAGGTCTCTGTGAGAAGTTTCTAATTTCAAATGAGAAAAGTTGCTCAGTAGCATGAGTTGGTGGTTTTGGAAAACAGCTGCCTCTTTCTCTGGGATTGCACAGCTGTCCCTTGTAGCTGCTCCTTGGTCCAGGAAAAGAGTTGCTTGGTTTAAGGAGTTGCCAACAGATGCTATTTGAATGAATTCCTGACCACTCTGTCTTCCAGATGAGCAATTGTCATGGAAATAAGATGGCTTGAAAATATTTTGGGAGCAGCAGAAAAAAAGCCAAGAAACCTATAATCCAGATCCTTCAAAACTGATGCTTGTTTTTCACACTTCTGGGAAAGTAGAGCTGAGTAAAGCATAGTGTCAAGATTGAATCACTTTGCTTCTTTCAAATCATCTCACTGTTCAACTCAGTGAACTGGGGTGAGGAAAGGTTGGAATGGAGTGCTGAGACTTTGTGCATGGACCATGAGAGCCTGGAAACCATCAAGGTCATGACTGCTGGTGCTTGAGAAGGAAATGGACTGTTCCTATAACAAATAACATCTCATGGACAATGTAATCACCCAGGGAGGGGAGAAAGAGAAGCTATTGTTTAACCAGGCAAACATTTGTGTGGGAAAACTGAGCTGGTTTTGGTTCTTCAGTATCAAAATGATGTATCCAATAAAGTTTTACTTTAGGGAATTCAAAATGCCTGAGAGTTTTTACTTGTTGTGGGTGCCCTAGTTGGACAGTTGATACATAGAAGTTCAACAATGGCCAACATAACTGCCATTTTGAAAGAAACAGGTAGAGAAATACACTACCAATTAACAATACTATAATTGTTAATTATAGTACAATAATGTGGATACAAATATATATGAAGTGCTGTTAATTGCAGCCTGTCAGACCTTGGATACTCCAAGTAGATTACTATTACCCAATTTTATACTTCAACCCAGTTCAGTGGTGGGTTTCTACCAGTTTGCCCCGGTTCGGGGCCGGTTCGGGCAAACCGATAGTGGCGGCGGCGGGAAGCTCCTCCCACCCACCCAGACATCATCACGGATGCTCTGTGCATGCGCAGAAGCACTGTGCACAAGCAAAGCAAGCGCTCTCACACATACGCTTACAGTTCTGAACCGGAAGGACACAGCAATAGCAATAGCACTTAGACTTATATACCACTTCACAGTGCTTTTTATAGCTCTCTCTAAGTGATTTACAGAGTCAGCATATTGCCCCAAAAATTTGGGTCCTCATTTTACCCACCTCAGAAGGATGGAAGGCTGAGTCAACCTTGAGCCTGGTGAGAATCAAACTGCCAAATTGCAGGCAGCCGGTAGTCAGCAGAAGTATCCTGCAGTACTGTATTCTAACCACTGTGTCACCGTGACTCTAGACAGACATGTTCTATCTCTGGTATCTTTCTTTAACACTAAAGAGAAGTTTTGCACTGAATCAGACAATTTGTCCCCTTAGCTCAGCATAGTTAACACTGCCTGGCATTAAAGAGCATACAATGTTTGAAGTGTTCAGAAACTTGATATTTATTATGTGGTTTTTTCACTCAAGAGTCCATTACCATGAAAGACAGAATATGACTTTCACACTCATCTCCCAAGCCTTGTGGTTAAAATAAATTGCTTGGTATATTAGCTCATATAAACCTTGAACTTATCTTGCAAAGTTCATAAACTTAGAGTTGCCCAGGGTAAAGTATTTTCACTTTAAATCTTTGTTCCATTTCTTGGAGTCCAAATAAACGGTACTTGGGAAGTCAACGATTTGTTTTTTCCAAATATTTCATTATCACTCAAAAAAAGGTAGTAAAATAAAACACAGTTTGTATTACATTTAACATTTGCTAAAATATGAAATAATCAAGAACTAAAGTTCACGTTTGTCGAATGTCGACGGAGTTCCTGTTTACTCATTTCCATTTTCTTCCTTCTTTGGAGGCCAAAATTATTTCTTAACTGAGGAACAAAACTGCCATAGCTGATTTGGATAGTTAGTCTGATTTGAAATGTAGACTTCTTCCATGCCTTAGCTCAGGGGTGTCAAACTCACGGCCCATGGGCTGGATCCGGCCTGCGGGGTGTTTAAATCTGGCCCGTGGGACTGGCCTGGAAATATCAAAGGATTGGCTTGCGGTGCCTCTGCCCACCAAAACAGGCCACGAGGGGCCATGTGTAGCCCCCGTGCCCCGTTTTCAGCCTCCCCGGCATCCTGCAGCACTCTGCTGGCTGAAAACGGATAGAAACATAGGGGTTAACCCAATCTTTGCACAAATTGTTCTTCAGTAAAAGGTTGCTACTGAGAAGCCATTCTGTGGACTCCAAGCTTCCCTAATAGAACATAGAGAGTAGACTGATTCCATTGGAACAGACAGTCCTGAAGGTAGTGTTCAGGGTTTTATAGATTACCATGGTGGCGCAGTGGTTAGAATGTAGGGTACTTCTGCTGACTGACTGCTGACTGCAATTTGGCAGTTCGATTCTCACCAGGCTCAAGGTTGACTCAGCCTTCCATCCTTCCCAGGTGGGTAAAATGAGGACCCAGATTGTTGGGGCAATATGCTGACTCTGTAAACAGCTTAGAGAAGGCTGTAAAGGACTGTAAAGCGATATATAAGTCTAAGTGCTATTGTTATTGCTATTGTTATTGCTATTGCTACCAACAGCACCTTGAATTATGCCTGGAATTATACCAACAATCACTAAATATACCACAAACAAGATGCTATTCTATTGAATTCATCATGAACTCCATCTACTATTTCCACAGGAGCTGTCGACTCAAGAAAAATTGGGCCTTTGGATCTTGCCCATCTTATGGTCATTGAATTAATTTACAATGTGAAATTATTATGCTTGATACACAAAAAGGTGCCCTAAAAGCTTATATTTAGTCTTGTTCTGAAAATCGGAAAGACTTGAATGAATGGACTGTTTCTGCTTTGGAGACCAAGGGATTATCATGTCTATTGTAATTTTGCAATAAAGCATCCTTTTCACTTGACCATTGCTGGAATCTTAGTGTTGCTCAGGAAATTCAGGTCCTCTGTACTGCTTTGCAATAAATTTGACTCAAAACTAAAGTTCATTTTCTGTCTTTTTTTTTTTTTTTTTTTACATGAAAACCTCCCTGCCAGTAAATGGGGAAAAAAATTCAAGAAGCATGTTTACTGATTTTATAGCAGTGGCAGCTTCTCAGCCACAGCAATAACTAAAATCACCTTCACGTTCTTGTCTGTGAAGCCATTAAGTTGAGAGACATGCTGGTTTTGGCAATAAAGAAATCAAAGTGGTAGCACATCGCTGAAGATCTGTGTTAAGGAACAAAAATCCACAAGCTGCTTCAAAGATCAACAAGGAGCCCTGAAATTTCCTATCAATTCCTTTTCACAGCCCTGTGACATTTTCAACTTAAAACTATATTGCTTAACATCAAGGCACTTTGAAAAAGCTGTAGTTGGAGAAAGTAATTTTAGAAGGAGATTCAGCAGAAAAAGGTAATTTTTTTCAGAGAGGTTCACTGGAAAAAGATAATTTCAGAATCAATTGCCATGTTCTTTTGCTGTTGTTTGGTGCTTTTTCTAAATAGCTCTAATGTCATTTGTGGCCACATTGTCACTATATCAGTACCTAGCTAAATCATTTGTACAAAGTTTACAGAATCTATAGCTTTAGGCAATGTTATTCCAGATCAAACAATGCAATTTTGCTTGGAAGTTTCATCAATTTTGCATCATATTACAAGAAACCCACATATGAAATCATAATTTGGGCCCACTTAAAATTTGTTTTGGGCTTTTTTTTTTAATAGAGGAAAATTTCATATGATATGACAGGCTGAAATAAATCTTTCTCTACATTTTAACTTAGCTAGCATCAGGCTACTTGCAGTAAATTAATGTCCATTTGTACCGTTTCAAGATACCAAAAGGCAGAAATAACTCCTCTTCACATGAATGATGTTATCTGCTATTGGTTCAAGAACAAGAACCTCCTTTCATCTGCTTATTTTCCTCAGACCCTTTGAAAGGGAATACTCTGCATCATTTTTTTTAATGACCCAAAATAAAGAGTTGGAAAATTACCAGCCTTCTTGCATTTGCTTTGATTGTGTTTCCATAGAAAATGATCAATAGGCAAGGTGGGGGTAAATTGGACATGGAAAACTGTCTTCTTCTGGAAGTTCTCCCTTTGACTGGCAGTAAATCAGACTTTGAATTGAAACTTGATGCCTTTCAGTACATGAACTTTCAACAGATTCCTGACAGTCATAAGAATTGAATCTGGTTCATCTGAAAGTCACCAATTTGAGATGGAATGAACCATTGGTATAAATCAAGTAACTAATCTATACACACTCTCAAAATAAACCACACTGAGCACAGCGGAATTTACTTTTGAGGAAACATGTCCAAGATTGCCCAGAATAGATTAATTCTTATCCCAAAGGTGCTTTTTCAATAGGCAACTGGACTTTCTGGTTCTTCTTTGAAGATGTTTCACTTCTCAACAAAGAAGCTTCTTCAGCTCTGGCTGGATGGTGGGGAATGGAAGGATTTATACTCCTTGCAGACAGCTGGTCATTTGCATTCCTAGAGAGTCATTGAGGCCACCTGAAGGTTTATTTGTGTCATCAGGGTCGCCTGAGTAGTGCAGATGGGTGTGGAGCCTTCTTGGAACTGTTGAAAGGACTGTGTTGTAGATTGGAGATAGATGATGTCGTATCCCCCCTCTCCCGTTGAGAGAGGGCTGCTCAATTTTGACATAGATGGCCTCTTTGACCCCTCTTTCAAACCAGAGGTCCTCTCTGTCCAAAATGTGGACTTTGCTGTCTTCAAAAGAGTGGCCATTGTCTTTTAAATGCAGATGGACTGCTGAATCTTGTCCTGACAGGTTTGTTTTCCTACGTTGGCCCATGTGTTTATGAAGTGGTTGTTTTGTTTCCCCAATGTACAAATCTGCACATGGCTCACTGCATTGTACTGCATATACCACATACTCAGTTTGTGTCTGGGTGTTTTATCTTTGGGGTAGACAAGCCTCTGTATGCTTGGGTTTGAAGTGTGCATGTATACTGTGTTGGCTGAAGATCCTCCTGAACTTTTCTGATAATCCTGCAATGCATGGAATGACAACACTGCTTTGTTTATTGTTCTCTTCTATTCCCCACAATCCAGGCAGAGCTGAAGAAGCTTCTTGGATGAGAAGCGAAATGTCTTCAAAGAAAAACCAGAAAGTCCAGTTACCTCTTGAAAAAGCACCTTTGAGATAACCATGACCTGAATGACTGAGACTCTCCATTGATTCATTCTTAGCTACCAACTTGGATAACTTTGTTCATGAGGGTAGGTTAAACAACTGTTGGGTTCTTCAAAGGAATTTGCTTTTAGACTTCACTTTTCTAAGTGAACTTTTTAAACTGTACTTAATCCTATCTGTTCTACAATTAATTTTTAAGCTGTAGTTTAAATGTTTGATTTGTTGTTGTTCAGTCACTTAGTTGTGTCTTACGCTTTGCAACTCCATGCACCATAGCAACCAGACTTCTCTGCCCTCTACTGTCTCCCAGAATTAGGTGTTTGGTACTATATGATACATTGTCCCTTTGTCATTAAAAATAAATAAATTTTAGTATAACTATTGACTGAAAGTCCAAGAAATTGCTTTTATCTTTTAAATCTCAATAACACAGAGATAATTTTTAAAGAAATCAGTAGGTACTTTTCTCATCCACAAAAATTCAATTGGCAAATATAATGTAGACCCATACTCTGAGAAAATTGTACAGGATTTAAGTTTCCCACAATGCTCTTGACATAGACATGGGTGCTTTTGTTTTGGATTTGGGGATATAAATTATTATTTTTTCTCTCTGAAGTTAAAAACATGAATGGAAGGAAGACGTAACATAGACTGGACACAATAGAATAATGGGGAATGCGAAGGATCTATAAAAAGCTTTAGGTATATTGCACACTAAAATATCCCTTTGTACATAACAAATCATTGCAATGAGAAATTGGATTATAAAAAGGGCATTACTAGATTCTAAGCTAAGTATTTAAACTCTACCAATATAAAATTGATCCAAGGGAGAAAACTGTTGTAGAGAAAGATCATAGGGATTTTATCTGGAAATTGAGTAGATGCAGTCAACTTTATTGGGTATCCTTGAAAGACTTTTAAGTAATATATGATGGTTTTAAATATGCTGGTGAATTATAAGGCTTTTGTGAGTAGACCTCTCAACAGGGGGGCATTGCAAAGAATTGGAAGTTCATTGCAAAGAACTGGAAGTGGATATAGAGAGAATCCAAGCCCCAAAAAAGTGTGAACCTCCTCAAATGATCTCATAGATTAGAGAGTATCATCTAGAAAGTCATGTTTTCCTTCTAATTTGCTTTTAGCAAAATGTGATGGCCTCTTTGGGTTCTTCCAAAGACCAACCTGCTTGATGAGTTTCTGTTTAAAGTTTCTGAATTAGACACAAAGGTGATCCTATGTTGAGCATGTTACAATAGTCCAGCCTAATGTAACCAAATACTTTGGCCACCTAATAAGAAGGAAGGACTCACAGGAGAAGAACCTAATGCCATGAACGATTGAGGGCAAAAGAAGAAGGGGATGACAGAGAACGAGGTGGCTGGATGGAGTCACTGAAGCAGTGAGCGTGAGTTTAAATGGACTCCAGAGGATGGTAGAGAACAGAAAGGCATGGAGGAACGTTGTCGATGGGGTCGCGATGAGTTGGACATGACTTCGCGACTAACAACAACAGCAACAGTGTTACCAAATACCCTAAGGTAACTAAAGTCACCATAAAATTAAAGTTGACATAAGAACCTACTCCTTCAGAGAGAGTGTAATTCCATTCAGAAAGTAGAAACCTCTTGCCTCTTTGGAATTATGTCCCCTCACAATAAACATCTCCATCTTGCCTGGATAGCATTCAATCTATGGTCTCTCAAATAAGCCAGATGGCATTCAGAGGAGTCACACTACTAGCTGAAGATATGACAGAGATAAGAATTTGGGGACTACCTGGATACTGATAGCTTCAAACCCTTCAATGATATTTTTCTGAAGTTTTATGTGAATTTTGAAAAGCATTGGAGAAAGATTGGACCCCTCCCCCAAGAGACAACATACAATGGCTCCTTTTTCAGGGAGAAATATCTCCAAGTAATATCAAGTAAACCTATTTGAGAAATCAGAAGAGAACTGCAACAAAGCAGTCTCTTCTGTTCTCAGATATCTTGAGGCACTTGGAGCTTAACAAGAATCAACAGGATCTCACTTCCTCCGCTGAAGGGAACTGATGAAGACCATTTCAACTTTGTCTTTAAACCAGTTTGCTAAATCAAGATAATTGTGCCTTCCCCAATCATATATGTTTCAACCACATGAACTCCCTTAGAAGTTGTTTAATTGTTGTTGATGGTGATGATATCTTTCAGTCATGTCTGACTCTTGGTGATTCTATGAGCCGAGCCTCTCCACATCTTCCAATCTTATATTGCTTCTTTGGTCTTTGGTATTACAAGGAAGCATCTTCCCTTTCCTGAGGTTGGCATTGATTATCTTAAGTAAGTCTATATTTATGATGTTTACTTAGTCTGCAGATCCTTGAAGCTCTTCTTATGGCCAGATGAACAGAGGTGAAATTGACATGAGTCCCCCATCACTTTTTCCCCCTTCTCTTTGGCTGGATCAACCAACCTTCAAAGCACCCAGTTGCTTGCTTTTCTTGTATTTTCACTTTCAAAAGGTTACCTTGAAATGGAACAGCTCACTTGGGCCCAGGAGTCTAGAGACAGGGCAATGTCTCCAGCGTTGCAAAAGAAAAATCAAATGTAGTTTCAGCTTCAAATGAGGCAGTTAGGGCCAGAAAGAAGCTGACTCAGCTCTCACAAAGAGAGAGATCAGACAGATTGGGAGCCAATTTTTAACATGTGCAAAGTCCTAGTCTGGAGGTGCCCTTTCTCTAATTAAAATCAGAAGAGCAAGTCTGCCACATGTTACATATTTAATGTAGCGTGTGCTTTGATTCTCTGTAGAATAGGGGTGGAAAGCAGAGGGTAGATTCAAGATTTTTTGGTGAATATCTGAGTGACTTGCACTGGATCAAATTGAGGTTGTTCTTCTTTTTTTTTAACTCCAAATAATTTAACAGTTGCAACAGTAAAGAGACTTTTAGTGTAATCCCAAATAGGCTGCTGAAACCAAGAACAGGGAAGGAGGGAAAGCAGGAGTGGATTTTTCTGTGAAAGGATTAGGAGCACAGTATTGATACTAAAAATATGTTCAGAGTCATCCTAAATTCTGGCTCCACATTTCTTTATTTTACTTGACCCAGAACGCTCCATACCAAGCAAGAGTTCAAATCAGACTAATAATGTAAAAATGTTTCAGGTAACATGTCAGAAGCTATTTCATGTCAACTACATTCACAGGTTTAACATCACCAAGAGTTTGCCATCCTGGAGTACAGTGGCAATTGCAGAACTATTGATTTCTTTGTTTGTTTGTTTCCCGTGGCATACCTAATACTCCTTCCTTCTCCTATTTTCCTCACAACAAAACCCTGTGAAGTGAATTAGGCTGAGAGAGAGTGTGTGACTGGCTCAAAGTCACCCAGTGGGATTTTATGACTAAGGAAGGAGTGGAACACATGGTCTCCTGGTTTCTACCATAGTCCTTACCCAGTAGACCAAACTGGCTCTAAAATTAAAATTTTTTAAATATTTATAAAGCTATAATAAAATTATGTTGGATGCGGTGGCTCAGTGGCTAAGATGCTGAGCTTGTCGTTTGAAAGGTTGGCAGTTCAGCAGTTCGAAACCCTAGTGCTACGTAACAGGGTGAGCTCCCGTTACTTGTCCCAGCTTCTGCCAACCTAGCAGTTCGAAAGCACGTAAAAATTAAAGTAGAAAAATAGGGACCACCTTTGGTGGGAAGGTAACAGCGTTCTGTGTGCGTTTGGCGTTTAGTCATGCCGGCCACATGACCATGGAGACGTCTTCGGACAGGGCTGGCTCTTCGGCTTTGAAACGGAGATGAGCACCGCCCCCTGGATTCGGGAACGACTAGCAGATATGTGCGAGGGGAACCTTTACCTGTTATAATAAAATTATAGTCAACTTTCTAGAGTTTCATAGCATAAGTATATAACAAATACAAATATAACGTGAGTTTTAAAACAATACTTGTTTTCTTTCGGCTCTCCTAGCCAGATAAGCAAAGCTTCCCTGGGTGGGGCTTCATTCATGAATGCCAAATGGATGTGAATCTGCCAGATTATTATCAGTCCATTGCCCCTAACAAATGTTATTTTTTCCCAGGGAAAACTATGATTATATTTTTTTAAAAATAATCTTTTTGCCGCTTCCTACCACACAATAGGATAATAATATGGCTGAAAAATAGTTCCCTTTGGATTGTGAATCCTATTCAGCAACCCCTCTATTAATATTTTGTTTATAATTGTCCTACAGGTTTAGTTGGGCACACTTGACTACAGACAAAACATGGCACTTTTCTCACAGATCCAAGCAGCTGATGGACAAAGGTTAATTTGACAGTACATGGACATATTAGCTTGTCACATCTGCTATTATTTGCAAACAGATATATTAGTCTAATTAAATATTGCAAAAACTGACCTAAATTATGCAGTGGTCTGCTACATATATTTTGCCATTAATACCCCTTGTTCCATGTTTGGCTATTCTGTACGGATGCGAAATAACAATCTTAATTGTAATGCTAGTTATGCTTCTTGTATGTCATTGCTTACTTGCTGGTATCTTTAATTATTCTAAATGCAAAAATCAAATGCATGTGACATAGCCTTGTGAATTTTCTATCAAACGCAGCCATTCTGCCTCTGTTGTCTTCATTGGTGCTGTAGCAAAATGATTATTTTCTTTGGCAGCTGTCTAAATGGCTTGCTGCAGTCTAATATTAAAATTCATTATTAGGACAAACAGTTGTAGCACATCAGTGGCCCATCAGGATTAATTAAACTGGAATCAGCAGCTGACTGCTAATCAGATCATTTGCAATTGATCACTACCAAGGCTGTCATCAAGATATTACTGGAGTCATCTTTTATTGTGTATCTAGAATTTGCTACAAACTGAATAACGACATCAATTATGCTAAGTGGGCATAGAGCATTTATTCAAAGAATCAAGTTTGGGGGATAAAATAGAAAGGAAAAGCAAATTAATGGGTAGAGTGATTGGCAAGAAATCATTATTGGCTCTTAAATGACTGGACAGCATGGGAACAAAATCTGCCAGAAACAGAGTAAAAGGACTATGTAGGACAGCCACGGGCAACTAGGGCCATCCATAAGTATTAGACTGCACTACATTTCTCTTTGTTGGTTGTGATATAGAACTCAATTAAACCGGAGTTGGATTTCTCTTAACATAAGATTTTAAGTTTTAGTTTGATTTGCTAAATAAGGATGGATCTCATAGATTAGACAATATCATAAAATTAAAAATATTATAAAATTAGAAATTAGACTAGAAATTATTATAATACCTTGTTTTGATTTATAATTCATATTGTATTGACTATTCCATTATTGTAAAGATACTACTTAAGAATTGAAAAAGGATATCCCTACCACAAAACCCACATAAGCGGGATTTTTCTTTTGTTAAAAAAACAATTAAAACCAATATCAATGTTTATTATTTAAATGAGGTAATTCTTATTACTTAAATAAGCATGTGCTGGCTACATGGATATAACTGTATGAAAATTATGAACTTAGTTGAGGTCTTCAGCTCAACAGAAAATCAAGAATAATCAATTAATATATCTGTCTCGGCCTTCATCAGATCTTGAATATGAACACTTTTGTCAGTTCTGTTTTTAGTTGTTTTGATTCATTGAATAGGAGTTGATTCATAAATCCTAGTTTAAAGTATTCTAAACTGCTAATATTCTAATATTCTAGTCTTCTAAATATTCCAAATATTCTTAAAGCAATAATGGCAAGAATAATGTGACTGGTCCTATAATGAAGCAGGCAGCAGATTTGGGTTTCAAAGTCTTTGGCAGTTATTATTATGGTTCGTTGCACAATCAGCCAGATGTTTAGACTAAATTTGACATTTTTATCCACAAATCCAGTCCTTCACAAAGGCCTGGGATAGAAGGATGTTGTTTGGTGGTGTTAAAGCTATTGTTGCAGGATGTAAGCTGTTCCAAGTAAAACAGCCTTTTGCAACTGACTATGGTGCTCCAGATGTTTTGGGAATTTATCTGGAACTTCTATTACTATTAGTACTATTTTTCTTTCTTTTGCCACAGTCATTCTACTTCTATTTACAAGTTTTTGTATTTTGTCATATTCTCTAGTTCTTTTGGGGGGTGGTTCTTGGTGCTCTCCAAGTTTGGTTGTTTTTTTTTTTTTTTTTTTTTTTTTTTTTTTTTTTTGCTCAAACAGAGTTTCATTACTCAAACAGATAATAGCTTCAGTGTTAGAAGAGAGTGGGGTTTGGTCTCTGTTTATATACAGTAGCTTATCCTGTCAGTGTTGGTGGGACTGTTGTTTTTTTCTTGGTAGTTTTTTTGATAAGGCTATTATTTATTGTTTGTCACCATAGTTCCTTGACTGTGTTGTTTATTGCTTGATTGTTAGTATTAATCCTTTCTCTTGTATTTTGCTGTCTTCAGATATTGCCATTTACGTTATCCTGATTTTTTTTTTCTTATTGACAATTGTTAAATTTGTTATGTAGCAGGTGCTTGTCTGTTTGAATTGTAAAGACCCTTTGTATTTAGTGTGCACAATCATCATCATCTTCTTCTTCTTCTTCTTCTTCTTCTTCTTCTTCTTCTTCTTCTTCTTCTTCTTCTTCTTCTTCTTCTTCTTCTTCTCCTCCTCCTCCTCCTCCTCCTCCTCCTCCTCCTCCTCCTCCTCCTCCTCCTCCTCCTCCTCCTCCTCCTGTCTTCCGAAGGGAATTTATGGAATTTTCTACTTACTTATTTACTGACAATGAAGTCTTTTAGATAAGTTTTTGTCTATTAGTACACAGAAAAGTATTACATTCCTAATCCATCAAAATTTAGCAAGGCCATCAGATTGAGTCTTTGACAACATATCCTCTAGATAGAAGAAGGTAGTGACCATACTATCTGCAGTAAAGCCATTGAATCTTCATTCTATCATATTTCTCTGGATTATTTCAAATTCTTAAATGTTCAAGTGAATCTTACAATTTTACCAAGTTTTAAGGTAAAACACATTTTATTTAAATCAAGGAATTTATTGCCAGAAAATATATTGGGAATTATATTAGTCTAATTAAATTAGACTAACTTCATGTGAAAAGCAAAATTGTTTCTAAGCCCTCTAGTAAGGCTTTGATGTTCTACTTCAGGCTCCATTAGGGGACAACACTGGCTGGTGGAATGAATAACTAAGATTAAACCAATCCTGTCTCTTTCTGCCTAGATTCCTCAGCAGCCAATTTCAGAAGGAAATTGATAAGTTGAAATAAGAAGGGATGGAATAATGTGTCATAGTTAGAAAATATCACTAGTATCCTTTCTGTTTTGAGTATGAGATCTCTTTACCAAATCAGATTATATCATCCTTATTCCTGGTTTTTCTGATTGGGCATTTAGGAAGCTGCAATTGTAGCACTTCCCCAAGTAGAAAAAAATACTACTCTGAATTATTTCAGTGATAAAAGCTGGCCAACAAAGGAGAGTTTTATTCAGCTGCACATATAATCAAGAATGGGTCTGGATCAGGGATGGGTTCTACTTAGCTTTACTACCGGTTTGCAATGAGAAGCTTCTGCGCATGCATAGATCACCTATGATGACGTTGTGGCAGGTGGGCGGAGTCTCCTGCCGGTTTTACTACTGATTCTATAGAACCGGACCGGACCGGGAGCAACCCACCACTGGTCTGGATGAAAACATCTATTCTTGTTCATGTTAGAAGACAGAACCAATGTGTTTAATGTGGACAAATGATACATATTTTTCCTACATAGAAGGCTCCTTCTGTTGCAAGATTGAAACAAATGTAGAGGCATATCAATAGATTTTTTGTGCCAACAAAATTAAAAATAATGTAGGTAGATGAAATCTTTCAAATAGACCCTACATTACCATATTAAAAGTTTTTGTTCATCTCTAATTTTTATTCCCTGGGATATTTTTGTTGCATTTTCTCCACTTCACCCTAGCCGACTCTCTTGAATTTAATTTGCTGTTTTTTTTAAAAAGATCACCTTGGGCACTTGATCGGCGAATAGTGAAAGGTATACATTAGAATAATTGATGATCTTTAGTTGATGGTTAATTTTTATTATTAGCTTTACGTTCCATATTGCAATCATATTGCGATTGTGCTTTAGAAGCAAGATGCACTTAGATCTCTGCCCTTCAGCTTTTCATCAGGAATGTACTTGAAGTCTTTTGGCTTCCTGCCCTCTGTATGAGAACGTGCTAAGAAAGGGCATGATAACTAAAGGCCTTTAAAAACTTAAAGGGATGACCCTGTGTATTTGTGCACTTCATGCTTATTAACCATTTTATGAGGACACTCATAGGCAAAGCATGTTTCCAGTGAAGCCCATCATCACTTTGTGCAAGACAAATAAATAAATAAAGGGGAGGTGAGGGGGAGGCGGAAACCCAGCAAGCGCTAAAACCAGGAGCTGGTTTTTGTTTGCTGTTTGTTTTTTTTTTTTTTAACTGACCAATGCACCTTCCAGCACTTCCCCCTGGATTCTTTTGCACAAAGAATATATTGTTATCAAGCCCATTATAAGGCTTTTCTGCTTTGCTACACTCCGCCCGACTCTAGGGAACCAGCTCTAGACTGTAGCAGAAGAGTCCATCAGCAGATCGCAGCTGACCCACTGTATCTGGGAAAGAATGCTTTGGAACACTCTGGCTGAATAGGCAGATTTTCCAAATGTTTTAAATCCATTTTGAGACAAAGAGAGGAGATGCTAAGAAATGGAGGGGCCCTATAAACATTAGGCAACGTGATGCCCACTTCTTTAGAAAGTTGACATTAGAGGCTTTCTGGTTGATGGCATCCTCTCCAAGAATGAGGCGAGGGGAAAAGACCGAGCACCGCAACACACACACATGCACAGGCATACACACATATACCAATTAAGCAGCAATTGAAGAAAAGCAGGCAAGAAATCACAGCAATGTATTAGTGCAATAGCTCAGAGGCTTTTCATTTTGGGACACAAAGAGAGAAGAGAGAAGGCTGTTTTCTTTCCAAACCCCTTTTAAAAATGGTAACTGCCTCCTGCTCTTGTAGATGTATTACTTATGACATCCCAGTTTTCATCCCTTCATGATTTTACATTAGAGCTAAATCTCTGCAGCTTGAATCTCACGGCTGAGTTAGCTGGGGCCCATAAAATATTGAAACCTTTAGAGCAGCAGCCAAGCAGGTTGAGAGAAGTTCATGTCCAAAGCTCAGCTTTAGATTCTGAGACATCCCAATTGGAGTGTAGTATTGGGGGAGTGGGGGGGGGGGCTGAGGTGGGGAAGAAAGGGGGGGCTTGATAAAAAATTTTCATAAAAATGAGCCGAGGATATTGCTAGCATGCTTCGCAGCATCTATATGAAAACTTAATCTGAGCTAATGGAAAGGATATGAAAGCCATTCTCAATTCAAACACAGTCAGTGCATAATTCATAAATTATTGTCAGAGTAGTGGTTCTGCTGCAGAATTTATTCTCTCTTGGATAGACGCAACGAGAGGGGAAGTGGGACTTTTTGACCTTTAATGCCAGTAAATTTCACAGTAGAGCTGTCAATATAACCAAGTAAAGTGGTCAGTTCTCCAAACAATAACCAAGCGTTGATTCTGCGCTCATGGCCAGCTAGTATTAATGTACCTTTTAGGTTACTTGCAAACTTTTAAACGGCTAGTTTTCCAAGGCAGAGAATGAAGCTATATTAATCAAAAGAAACTCAATAAAAGCAAACTATCAAGCTTTGTAACAGCTGCCCTCAATTTTGGATTATCTTTCAAAGACCGTTTTCCAATTAAAAATCATTCTGTCACTCCAGTAGAAAACCTTCTGTGAAGGAACATTGATGAAGATTCTCAGTTATTAAGGCTGAGTTGTCTGGAAGTTGAATCCTGACAACTGAACTTCTTTTCATTTTGGTATGAAACATTTTGCTGCTTATCCTCATATACTTCATATATGTCCTCCATTTCTCACCTAATCCGAATAGGCTCATTAGGTGAGTACTCAGAGAAGGTTAACGTTAGTGGTTCCTAAAACTTTTCTTCTTAGGGGGTCTGTCCAGGGGTGTAATCTACTTACCTTCCCAACCAGTTCGGAAGTGCATGCGCCGCGCAAACCATTCTGCGCATGCACAGATGGTAAAAAAAACAGGTTACTTCCTCGTTAAAACCAGGAAGTAATGACAACTGGGTGGATGGGCGGAGCTTCGCGCCACCATCGCTACCGAACCACCAGCCGCCATCGCTACCGGTTCAGTTGAACCGGTCCGAACCGGGAGCATTTCACCCCTGGGTCTGTCCATCCTAAAGATCACATATCAAAACATAGGAAGAGTAAAGTAGTGTATGCAGTCCAATGCAGTGAGGAGAGTTCAGAAACCAAACAGCCTTTACACAGGAGAAGCAACATCCAGGAACAGAATTTAAAGGAAAAAGGACACTCTTTTGAGGACCATAATTTCCACATTTTGGACAGGGAAGGTAGATGGGTTGAGAGGGGAGTGAAAGAATCCATTTACGCTGGAGTGGAATCCAATAGAGGTGGATGGATTCCTCAGACACAACCTGTCCCCCATTTTTTATGCTGCTCTTGCATCAGTGTCCATAAAGAGCAAGACCGTTTCATGGTTTCGCCCAGGGGGGAAATCCAGCAGGTTCTGACAGGTTCTGGAGAACCGGTAGCGGAAATTTTGAGCAGTTTGGAAAACCGGCAAATACCACCTCTGGCTGGCCCCAGAGTGGGGTGGGAATGGAGATTTTGCAATATCCTTCCCCCAGGAGTGGGGAGGTAATGGGGATTTTGCAGTATCCTGCCACATCCACCAAGCGACACCACGCCCACCAAGCCACACCCACAGAACCAGTAGTTTAAAAAAATGGATTTCACCACTGGTTTCACCAGGGAGGTCTCACTTATCGATTCACTTAGAAGAAAAGATTTAGGAGCAACGACTCTCTGCCTACTCTCCTAACAAGCCTATTCAGATTTGGTGAGATATGAAACTTCCCTGGAAGACATATTTGGGGTCCCTCTAAGCAACTTGCTCACACTGAAGAAGCTACCTGAATAAGCAGCAAAACCTTTCAAACCCAAAGAAAAGAAGTCCAGTTGGCATTACTCAACTTCTAGATAATCTGTGAAGGGTTCTTTCCTTCTTTTCTTGGTGCGTGGTTCAGTTCAAGATACTCCACAACAAAGCAAGGAAACCTATATCCATGAGTAACAGTTAAAACATTTCAGCTTAGTGAGGTTGCTGTATGGTTAGTGCACTGCCTATTGTAGGTCAGAAACAAATTAGTAGTAAACTGTAAAAACAATTAAGTCTTGCAGTCACAATAGACATTATGAGTTGGATCAGATGTAACATATACGTAGATTCCTTCCTTCCTGACTTCTTGCAGCCTTATGGTTCCACTTCTATGAATGTTCATAAGCTCTTCAAAAAAACCATACACACCACACAAAGACACATATAGACACGCACACAAACTATTTTAAAGGTAGATCTTTCAGCAAGCACTTGAATTAGACATTGGAAACTCTCTGCCTCATTGTCATGCCCCAGCATACAATTTTTATATATACCATTGTTGCTGTCTAGCCCCATCTAGTGGCCAGAGAGACAAATACCAATTATATTGTTTTGAAGCTAACCCAACCTCTTTACCCATCAGCCCGCACTCTCAAAACAAGTGCACGCTGGGAGATCAGACTCCATTTTCCTTTAGCATTTGGAGGAGATAGAAGCACAAAGAAGACTCCATCTTAATCTGCGGCACATGTTCATCCAAGGACAAACTCACATCCCATGCACAGAGCATCGTTGTTTCACCATATCCTGTTGTTTCAATAAAGCATTCAGATCTACACCCTTGAGATAGGGGATATAGTTACCGAGCCCTTGTCATGGTCAGATCACTCTCTCCTTCGTCTCGACTTTCAAACTGCTACACCCCGCCGCAGGGAGGCGGAGCCGGTAAAATGGTTCCGCCCCAGGCACCTGATGGAACCTGATAGGTTCCAGATGGACCTTGGGCCATTTCCTGAGGCTCTGGCACATGCCTCGGCTGGAGACCTAGTGACCGCCTGGGAAAGGGCGGCCGCTGGAGCTCTGGATCGGGTCCTGCCTTTGCGGCCTCTGACCCGGCACTGATCTCATTCGGCTCCTTGGTTCACTGAGGAGCTGAGGGAGCTGAAGCGCCGGAAAAGATGCCTAGAGAGTAGTTGGAGGGCCAGTCTTTCGGAATCTGACCAGACACTGGTAAGATCCCATATTAGGACTTACCTAGTGGCGATAAAAGCAGCGAAATGTAGTTATTTTGCTGCTCTTATTGCGTCATCAGATAATTGCCCGGCCGCCCGGTTTAGGGTGACCCGCTCCCTGCTCCACCAGGAAGCGCGGGAGGATCCCTTGTAGGGTAGAGCCGAGGATTTTGTTCAGTATCTGTATGACAAAATCACTCAGATTCGGGAAGATTTGGACTCCGACTGGGTAGTCTCAGGGGGAGGGACTGGGGCAGGTCTTGAGAATGTTATCTGGGATGAGTTTGATCCTGTGACCCCTGAGGACGTGGACAGGATTCTGGACAGACTGAACGCGACCACTTGTTTATTGGATCCGTGTCCCTCCTGGTTAGTACTGGCTTCCCGGGAGGTGACACGAGGCTGGCTCCAGGGGATTATAAATGCTTCGTTGGGTGAGGGTGACTTTCCTGCTGCCTTGAAAGAGGCGGTGGTGAGGCCTCTCCTCAAGAAGCCTTCCCTGGACCCGGCAATGTTGGTTTATTATCGTCCGGTCTTCAACCTTCGTTTTGTGGCAAAGATTGTTGAGAGTGTGGTTGCGCAATAGTTCCCCCAGTTCCTGGATGAAACGACGTATCTGGATCCGTTCCAGTCGGGCTTCAGACCCGGGTACAGCACGGAAACGGCATTGGTCGCGTTGGTAGATGATCTCTGGAGGGCTCAGGACAGGGGGTGCTCCTCTGTCCTGGTCCTGTTAGACCTCTCAGCGGCTTTTGATACCATCGACTATGGTATCATGCTGCACCGGCTGGAGGAGTTAGGGGTGGGAGGCACTGTGTTGCGGTGGTTCTCCTCCTTTCTCTCTGACTGGTCGCAGGCTGTGTTGACAGGGGGGCAGAGGTCGACCCCGAGGCCTCTCATATGTGGGTGCCGCAAGGGTCGGTCCTCTCGCCCCTCCTATTCAATATTTATGTGAAGCCGCTGGGTGAGATCATCCATGGTTTTGGAGTGAAGTACCACCAGTACGCTGATGACACCCAGCTGTACATCTCCACCCCAGACCATCCCAACGATGCCCTTGAAGTGATGTCCCGGTGCTTGGAGGCCGTGCGGATCTGGATGGGGAGGAATAGGCTCAGGCTCAACCCATCCAAGACCGAGTGGCTGTGGTTTCCGACGTCCCAATATAGTCAGTTGACGCCATCGCTGACTATTGGGGGCGAATCGTTGGCTCCCACGGAGAGGGCTCGCAACTTGGGCATCCTCCTGGATTCACGGCTGTCTTTAGAAGAGCATTTGACGGCCGTGACCAGGAGGGTTTTCCATCAGGTTCGCCTGATTCGCCAGTTGCGTCCCTTTCTGGATCGGGACTCTTTACACACAGTCACACATGCCCTCGTCACTTCCCGCCTGGACTATTGCAATGCTCTCTACATGGGGCTCCCCTTGAGGAGCACCCGGAGGCTCCAACTGGTGCAGAGTGCAGCCGCGCGGGTGGTTATGGGAGTGACATGGCGCTCCCATGTAACACCTCTCCTGCGCGAGCTGGACTGGCTCCTGGGTGGTCTTCCGGGTGCGCTTCAAGGCTCTGGCTATCTACGGGACCGCCTACTACCACAATCAACCTCCCACCGGCTGGTATGCTCTCATAGAGAGGAGCTCCTCCGGGTGCCGTTGGCCAAACAGTGTCGACTGGCAGCCCCCAGGGGGAGGGCCTTCTCTGTGGGGGCACCTACTATCTGGAATGAGCTCCCCCCAGAGATACGTAGGATCCCGGACCTGCGCACTTTCCGCTGCGCTCTAAAGACCTTTTTATTTCAGCAAGCCGCCCTGGCCTGACCTTTCCCCCTTTTAATTTTTAAATTTAAATTGAAATTTTAAATTTGTTCTAAATTTTTTGAGATGTTTTAAATTGTCTTGGGCTTAAATATTTAATTTGGTTTTAATCCTACTCTTAACTTTTGTATCTATGTGTTTTATTTTGTGCCTGTTCACCGCCCTGAGTCCTTCGGGAGTAGGGCGGTATACAAATTTGATCAAATAAGTAAATAAATAAATAAATAAACACATGGTCTGTTTTATTGGAGGATAGGTCGGTCGAGCTGCATAGAGACTAACGTGTAGTGAGGACAGAACACTCATACTGAACATATTTCAAGTAAGAAGGATTAAGATAGGGGCAGAAATGTTTTTATCCTTTCAAAAATAGTATTCTTCAGTTATTCTGCTTACTTTGAGAAAACCACAATTTAGAACTGAATCCAGTCATATATATTACTGGTCTGCCTTTTTTAAATGGCTGAAAAGCGATATAAGAGACCTTACTATAGCAATATATTTTCATAGATTTTTGACAATGGTACCATTATGTAATTTTAGATGCTGGTACCCAAAATCTAATGGAAAGAAGGATTTCATATAATAATAGCAAGAGAACTCTGATGCTTTTAGGAACTGTATTGAATGGAGCTTTGGATTTCTGATCCAAAGTTTTGTCCCAGTGGTGTATTGACTTTAATACCAATAGAGTTGAACTCCAAAATGGGTCTGTTGTGTTAGACAGAAATATATACCATTAGTTTTTAAATGTGGAAAAAAGAATTGCTTATTTTAAATATGACGTATCAGGAAGCACCAGAAAAGTGTGACCCACGTAGATTAAGGCAGTTTTGTTCAAACTAGCTGGGAACTTACACTTTCAATTCCTCAAGGATATATCACAAGAAAGATTCACTGCAATAGAGCAAAAAAATTAAAACCAGGAGGATTTAGATATTTGAGGTATTTACAGTTTTTTTTTAAAAAAAAATGTTTTTGAAAATTATGTGTGTGAATGTACATATATGAAATATAAAACTAGTTGGAGCTGAAGATGTTGCTACTATGTATATTTGGGGAAATATTTTTATTTCAGTTCCTCAGATAACAAAAATTAATTATCACACACAGAAATTGACACAAAACCATCAATTCCTTTTATCTATTCTATGGAAGATGTATCAATAAATTTAACAGATTCAATCCATGTTAACAGATTGTCAGCATTCTGGATTATTCTCTCTTTCTGCATATCAAACCAATGTTTTTACTTCTCTCTCTATTCTCACGTGATTAAGCTTCTAAGAATAAGCCAAGCAATGAAAGATGAAGGAGTCAACCAAAAGGATCCATGGTGGAAGGTACAAAAAAGTCAAAATGGCAACTGTGACCACATACAAAGCTTCAAACTCTTTTTCATGTGTATTTTTGCATGTGTATTTACTCATGCAAAAAGGGACGCAGTGGCTCAGTGGCTAAGACACTGAGCTTGTCGATCAGAAAGGTCAGCAGTTTGGCGGTTCGAATCCCTAGCGTCACATAACGGAGTGAGCTCCCGTTACTTGTCCCAGCTTCTGCCAATCTAGTAGTTCGAAAGCATGTAAAAATGCAAGTAGAAAAATAGGGACCACCTTTGATGGGAAGGTAACAGCATTCCATGTGCCTTTGGCATTTAGTCATGCTGGCCACATGATCATGGAGACATCTTCGGACAGCGCTGGCTCTTCGGCTTTGAAATGGAGATGAGCACCGCCCCCTAGAGTCGGGAACAACTAGCACATATGTGCAAGGGGAACCTTTACCTTAACCTATTTACTCATGCAAAGAGGCACAGAACTTGAACTGCTTGGACACAGCTGTCATTTTGGTTTTTTATTTTTACTTTTGTGAATGGCCCTTGAACACAAGCCTAGCTCCCCTCCAATAAAAAATGTCTCAGCTGAAACACCATTAGTCCTCACTTGTACTTTTAGAAAAGAATAAAGTATTATAATCCATTTAAAAAAATTCCTAAAGAAAAGAAAATGATGAAAGAATAAAACATACATATTGCTTGGAGACTTTATAAAAAACATTTTTTTGCTTTTAATGAAAAGTAGGATCCACTTGGGGATTATGGAAGCCATTGGATTATCAGTTATACTTTATCAGTCCCTTATTTGCAGATTTTTAACCAGATCTTTGTATCAATTTTTTCCAACACCACATGCTCCATATTTTTCAGATATAGTTCCCTTATCTCCACCCAGCATTGCCGTTGTTGTGCAATATGCCTAGAAGAGACTAGGATGAGAAAGGCTGAACTAGACTTGATTATAGAAACCAATACTTTCTAATTTTTGCTTATTTCCTTCACCATGTTCAATTTTCCAAAAAAAAAAAAAAAGATCTAACATATGGATAATATGTTTTGACAATACATTTGCACAAAGGTCCAATAATTTATACTAGAAGCCAATACTAGTATATTGGTGGGGAGTTTAGATTTGTCAGGGTTGATAGACAATATGCTCTGCAGCTTCGTCAGGGGTATCCAAGCAGAGATTTAGTAAACGTGAATCTGTTAACAATTGAACAAATCTTAACCAGGGGTGAAATGCTACTTTTTTTTTTTAATTTGATTTATATGCCGCCCTTCTCCGGAGACTCAGGGCAGCTTACAGTGCATTAAGCAATAGCCTTCATCCTTTTGTATATTTTTACAAAGTCAGCTTATTGCCCCCACAAACTGGGTCCTCAATTTACCTACCTTAGAAAGGATGGAAGGCTGAGTCAACCTTGAGCCTTGGAGAGATTCGAACCAGCAGAAATTGCATGCAGCTGTGTTAATAACAGGGTGCGTAGACCACTGTACTATCAATGCTATCAGTTCACACTGGTTCGGGTGTTTAAAAAAAAAACAAAACAGCTACCGGTTGGTCCAAACCAACAATCAGATGTGCCACGCAATTTATATTTTGCTAGAAAGTGAGAAATCCTAATCTAAATCGCGTGGCACAGCTGTTCCCCACTCCTCGCTGTTCTACTTACCTTCAAATGGCTCCTTTTTCCGCGCAAAGCGTGCATTTGGTGCGCACTGTGCATGCACTTGCAGCGTGCATCTGGCATGCACTGCGCATACGTGCATCAGATGTATTAGCGTGCATCACACTGTAGTGCACATGCGCACTACAGCATGCATCAGCCACGCACTCTGTATGTGTGTGCACAGCACACATCTGGTGTGGACCACACATGCACGGGCAGCAAATTGGTGGCAACCCACGGAAGATTTCACCACTGATCTTAACCCTTGCATGTATAGGTACTAACTGGGAACTATAGATAAATCCTGCCTAGCCAGAATTTATAGGATCATTATTTCCTTTTAATCACTTGAACTTTATTTCATATATAGCACGTACATTCTCAAAAATCCATAACTATGAAATCAAGTTCACACACACCAAAGGGCATGGAAAGCCAAAATATCTTTTACACACTAGATGGTACAATAGCCATGGAGTTGTTCTTCACAGTGGTTGGACTTGACTGTTACATTAAGTAGATGTAAATAGATAAGAACCAATTCAGATTGATTATTGTTGATTAGGAGTGATCTATTCTTCCTTTCTTGTATAATATTTAATGTTGGGGTCTGTACAAAATAAGGAATTTGTTGGAGAAGTGAGTTCGACAGGAGCCTTGGTAGAGAATATGCTCCTGAAAAATTAGCCTTGGTAGAGAATATGCTCCTGAAAGAGTTAAAGAAATACTAGGAAATCAAATAGCCATATACAGTAGCCTATTTAAAAATGCTCATGTATAGAGTGATACTGAATGTGGCATCGGAATCTAGCATAATTATTTTTTTTTAAATGAAATTTTATTGAATTAAGAATATATTACAATTCAAACTATACGGTTCGGCAACGTGTAATCATATTGTATATTTACAAGTGCGGTATCTAATCAATTATCTAATTAATTATACAGTTTGTACAAAAATTCTTATATATGAAATTAATTACTGTTTAATTAAGATATCATAATATATAGGATTAACTAATAGTTGTGTATTATTCCTCATGAGTATTAACTTCTGCATTTAATTTCCAACCACCTATACCACAAATCCCAGATCGTATAAAATTCTGAATCCTCCTTTTCATTTAATGCATACGTTAATCTGCACATTTCTGCGCAGTCAAGTATCTTATTGACTATCTGTTCCTCAGTTGGTCCTCTTTTCTCTTTCCAATATCTAGCATAGGAGAGTCTAGCAGCTGTGACAATATGAATAATCAAATATTTCTTGTCCTTACCAAATGTTCGTTTTAGCACTCCCAGGAGATAGATTTCTGGCAGAAAATTAATATCCTAATTTAATATTTCTTGGATCCATTTTTGTATTTTTTTCCAAAACTTCCTCGCTTCCGGACACGTCCACCACATGTGATAGAAGGTACCTTGGTGGTGGCCACATTTCCAACACTTGGGGCTTGCATTTAGATAGATCTTAGCAATTCTAGATGGTGCTAAGTACCATCTATATAGCATCTTATACTGAGGGAATCTAGCAAAATTATTACATAATGCCAACTGATGTCCATTGTATCTGAAGTAAAATCTAGATTTATTTTTTTAAAAAATATCTAAGCTATATCTTGAAGAGAAAGATTGAGAGAAAGGGAGGGGAAAGTTCTCTTAAATCCAGAAACTTGTATCACTAACAATAGGACAGGTGAAAAACAAGCACATGGGTCGCCCATGAAGACTCTTTCCCTCATCAGTCTCTTGTCATTTACCTCATGGGTCAAAATAATTCATAGGAAAGATGATGATGCAATCTCCAAGAGAATGCTTCTGACCCCCCCCCCCCAGAGCACCCCAACATTCTGTGCAATATCTTTATGTACTCTACCAAAAACTTCACATTAGTTATTCTTATACTAAAGAATAACCCAATGTAAGAAGTGTCTTATTTACTTTTTAATCCACATTGGGGGCGGGGTTCCCCTATTTGAATGAGCTATTATCCATTTAATGATAACATTGTTATTTGAAAGCAATCAGGCAGCGAACTGGTTAACTCTGCAGTGTTCCTCAATCTATCATTTTGAGGGGGGGGAAATATACTAACTGGTTCTCCTCTGTCATAACACACATAAAATCCCTGATTCTTTTTGTTTTAAGTTTTTTTTTTAACTCACTAGAATTTGGAGAAATTATTTCGAAAGAGTGCAAAAGGAATGGCAAATATGCCACACTGAGCTAATTTATGATTTAGGTTCTATTATTTAGTCTGACTACATAGCCTTAAAAGATGCCAAAAAGTGAAAAATAAAAAATGCAGAGGTGAGCTTTGATTTCATAGAAACTGACTGCATCTTCTCTCCTATCTTCAACTGCATTAGACACGGGAGGGGAAGGGGGGGCAAGTGTGTGTGTGTGGGGGGGGGGGTGATGTGCTTGTTGCAGCTGGAAAAGTTAACATACATAAATGGCACTCTATGTTTGTGTTTGTGTGTGAGTGTGCGAGCGTGTGTATGTATGCAAAAGGTTGTAATAAGTCATAAGATTTCGAGCCAAGGCAATGCAGCATGCAAAGGGAGCAATTTCCAACCATCCAACATTACTTCAGGTGATACAGTTCATCTTTCTCTGACTTACAATGTTAAAATGTGCCCACAGCTGAGGTGTTCAGGGATTCCACTTGCCATCAATGTCCAGCTACAGAAAATAGAAAAACCTGAGAGATATCCCAGGGCTCAACAAATTTACTTTTTCAGTTGCTCTGATTTCCTTCAGAATGCGCCTTTGGGAATTTGGCTCTTCATTTGCTTTAGTTTCCTATAGTATTTCCTGTCATCTTTTAAAAAATCCATTACTGGCTACAGAGGCAGCTTCTACCAACTTCCATTTACGAGGGTTTCAGTTGGCCTAATAAACCTTTCCAAGGTGAATTGACTGATTCCCTCATAGCCCAGTCCTGGGGTTAAGATAACATTTTAATTAGACACGG
This sequence comes from Arizona elegans, assembly GCA_022577455.1. NCBI lineage: Eukaryota > Metazoa > Chordata > Lepidosauria > Squamata > Colubridae > Arizona > Arizona elegans. The sequence goes on from JAKOOJ010000002.1 coordinate 125,020,533, forward strand.
TGGCCACAGCTTGAGAAAGACTGAATTCAGCAGAGATATAAATGCTATTCCCACCCTAGAAATTCATAGTATTATTAGTACATTGGCTCTCCCAGAAGAGAAAGCTGAGATGTTAAGGAAGGAAAGTATGTCAAATATAAAAAAGAGGAAATAAAAAAGAGATTAATAATTTTGCCCTGTATACAGTACATGTTCAGATATGTATATTTTATTTTTTTAAACACATCCCTTCAGAAATGCAACAAGTCTGACATAATCATTCATGATAGCAGGATTTGTAAGAAAGGGGCTGAGGACCTGATGTGATTTTCAAGCCATGGATTCCCTATTCCTGCTCTGTAGATAGAGCTAGGTTAATATAATTATAAACTTCATGAATTGTGGAATGTGTCACAAGGTAAAAGTAAAGGTAAGGGTTCCCCTCACACATATGTGTTAGTTGTTCCCAACTCTAGGGGGTGCTCATCTCCGTTTCAAAGCCGAAGAGCCAGTGCTGTTCGAAGACATCTCCATTGTTATGTGGCCAGCATGACTAAACACCAAAGGTGCACAGAATGCTGTTACCTTCCCACCAAAGGTGGTCCCTATTTTTCCACTTGTATTTTTACATGCTTTTGAACTGCTAGGTTGGCAGAAGCTAGGACAAGTAATGGGAGCTCACCCCATTACACGGCACTAGGGATTCGAACCGCTGAACTGCTGACCTTTCAATCAACAAGCTCAGCATCTTAGCCACTGAGCCACCATGTCCCTTTTTGTGTCACAAAACTTCTCTCTATTTAATAAGAGAGATATCCAATTATAAACATCCCTATTCAGAAACAAGTTCTATTGCAACTCTAGATACACATAGAACGAGCAACATATATATATATATATATATATATATATATATATATATATATATATATATATATATATATATATATATATATATATATATATATATTCTCAGGTTTTTGCGGGTGTTTGTATGTAGATCTTTGGTTATTCGGGTCTTCTCCCACGTAAAATTAGAAGTGTCTTGGCGACGTTTCGACGAAGTCTCATTTGTCATCTTCAGGCTGGTGTTCTCGGCTTCGTGCTTCCAGGAGCAATGTGAGATCGCAGCTGTCTCTTCCTTTTAACTGCTAGTGGCTAATGATGCAGCTGCGGTCTGGCTTCTGGTCCTTGGTCATGGCTCATTATCAGTGTGGGTTTGAGTCTGCTTTCCCCTGCAACTCAGACTAAGCTGAGCACAACCAAGCCCCCACCCAAACAGAACACACCCCCAGCCAATCAGAGCACAACCAACCCCCATCCAATCAGAGCACAGCCAAGCCCCTAACCAATCAGAACACACCTCCACCCAATCAGAACACAGCCAAGTTCCCACCCAATCAGCTCACCCCCCCCCCCCAGCAGTTAAAAGGAAGAGACAGCTGCGATCTCACATTACTCCTGGAAACACGAAGCCGAGAACACCAGCCTGAAGATGACGAATGAGATTTCGTCGAAATGTCGCCAAGACACTTCCAATTTTACGTGGGAGAAGACCCGAATAACCAAAGACCTATATATATATATATATACATATATATATATATATATATATATATATATATATATATATATATATATATATACACACACACATACATACACATATACATATACATATACATATACATATACATATACATATACATATACATATACATATACATATACATACATACATACATACATACATATATATATATATATATATATACACACACACATACATACACATATACATATACATATACATATACATATACATACATACATACATACATACATACATACATACATACATATATATATATATATATATATATATATATATATATATATATATATTTAAAAAGAGGGAAAATATCAAACCTTCATCCTGGATGCCCATAAGGCTTTAGGATGGGTAAAGGATAGAATGTGGCTAAATAAGATGAATATTGAGTCAAAAGAACCCTCAGGTTTCCTGAATTGATATCCTTAACCCTAGTCTCGATTCTTGATCTACTTTACTTGATGGGTCTTTTTGTCATATGGAAAGATTAGCAAGGTTAGATTTTCAGCATGATTTTAAAGGCAGATTGGTTTTGGTAATGAGAGAACCATGTATTGGTTACCACACTGCAACATTTATGACCAGATATCCCACATAAAATGGTTTTCCTATGCATATCAAGTCATGTAATTTGAAAGAAAGTAAAACAAATCAACAATATCTCTTCCCGATCCAATGCCTGTGAATTCACCCAATTCCTGACTATGGTCTCCAGGCACACTTTCTTTTCAAGTCAATGTTGCACTTCCCAAGTTTGCCTGGAACAAAGCAACCATTTTATATTGAAACTATAATGATAGACTTGCAATATGTACTGCCTTTCATCCAGATTTGTAAACAGTTCAAAGCCTCCCATAAAATGGCAAATCTCCAGTGTCCTGTTCTCCCCTGTAATTAAAGTGGGCAGAATGTAATGGGGGGGGGGGGATGAAAACAAGCCATGGAGAAGATATGTCACCAAACGATAAATTGCATTAAATGGCTTTATCAATAGCACCATCCCACAATTTGCATATTAATTGTAGGGAGGTGTTAATTTGAGCATTTTAAGCTTGCATTCAAAAGCTTGTTTACATGCTTTGTTCCACCTGGACCTGTTTGGAGGTCTGTCAAAACCTAACAAGCAGAAAAATATTGCATTGGAAAATACACATGCATGTTTAATTAAGCTAGGGCCACTGAACATTTCTCCATATATTTAGCTGTTGAGATTTCAGCACTGCCAGACCATCAGGCATTATCACCTTTTGAAGTATTGCAGATTCTTTAATATTTAAAGCACAGAGCAGACTTTTAATATAAAATTCTAGCAGACCATAGAAGATTAAAGATGCATTATAAATGTGACAGTTTGCAAATGGCATGGCAGTATTAAAAAGAAAACCCCTTGATATTTTACAACATATTTTCCAGGTGTATCCTAAATTATGAATACAATTAAATAGCTGTAATTATTCTCAGGGAATCGGGCTGAGGTTGAAATGCCCATCCCCAGTAAAAAAAAGAAAACGTGATCAACTCTTAATACCGAGAAGTACCAATGTCTGTATTGTTAGGTTGTTTAAACATCTTTCCTTTAACAGAAAACAGAAGCTGATGCTAATGATTAGGATCCATTCAGGACCTTCTACAACATAACAGAGACACGTCCCAATATGCAATATGTCAATTTGCTGATAGCAGAGACTCAGTTCAAGTGATATTCACAAAAACATTAAACTTGTCATATAACACATTGCATACGGTAGTGTACGTAACTGAACTTATGTGAATCTATAACAGAATCTCATGCAGAAATTGAGCTGCCTCCTATCTCTTTGGGTTGCATACTTAACCGTATCCATTTATCAAAGTTGTTCTTCTTTTAAAAAAGACAAATAGATACAATCCAGGGGTGAAATCCAGCAGGTTCTGACAGGTTCTAGAGAACTGGTAGCAGAAATTTTGAGTAGTTTGGAGAACCAGAAAATACCACCTCTGGATGGGATGGGAATGGAGATTTTGCAATATCCTTCTCCTGCCACGCCCATCAAGCCATGGCCACCAAGCCACACCACGCCCACCAAGCCATGCCCACAGAACCAGTACTAAAAAAATTTGGATTTCACCACTGATACAATCCAATGTACAGCGATTAAATAATCAGTGGGTCTCTGAGCAAATCTGAAGTATTCCTTCCATATTTCCAAACATTTCTCCTGGCTTTTTTTCTAAACCTCTAGTATTAAGAAGCAAGGAAAAGATAGATTGCCTAGGACCAATTATTTTGTATACCTCTTGTAACAATGTTCACCATTTTTAATGAGGAAAAAATGTATTATAATTTATAGATAAGTTGGACTTTATGAGTTGGCTTTGGGTACATCTGCCTGAGGATTCAAAAACAGCACCTCTGAATCTCTCTGATACTATGGTGTCGTTTTGGCTCTGTTCAAGAGCTGAACCAATGTATTTCTGGCTCAACGGCAATGTATAAGAAACAACAGTAAAAGTAGTTTATTTGTTTTGAAAAATTTTGTGCAATCTGCAGGTGGTCCATTTTCCCATCTGCTGAAATTTCTGCTTTATCCTGCCTCCTGACTCTTGGACTTCAGCAATTTCAAGTAGGAAGATCATGCGATGCTTCCTATATCCTCCTTATAAGAACCTTTGGGATTTCATTTGTTTATTTGTTTGTCAATATTGTTGCATATTGCTCAACAAATGGACAAGGCTGGTGCAAGCAATTTATCTCATTTCCGTTTTGTTTGGAGTGTGTATGTTTGTGTGTTTTTACCCATACAATTGTCATTGTACCCATTACAGTTTGCCAAGAAATTGTCCCTGCCATTTTCTTGGCAAAGTTTTTCAGAAGTGGTTTGCCATTGCCTGCTTCCTAGGGCTGACCCAGAGTGACTGGCCCAAGGTCACTGAGCTGGCTTCATGTCTGACATGAAGCTAGAACTTCCTGTTTTTCAGTGCCTAAGCACTACACCAAACTGGCTCTCTAACTGGGATTTTTTCCCCGGATTTTTATCCTGCCTTTTTTTTCCCCATATATAGTACAACTCAAGACAGTAAACATACCAATACTCCTTCTTATTATCCCCGCAACAGCAAGATGAGTGAAATGAACTGAACTGATAGAGAGTGACTGGCCCAAAATCACCCAGTCAGCTTTCATGCCTAAGATAGGACTAGAACTCTCTTAGCTTTCAGACCAGCACTTTAACCCACTACACCAACCTGAATCTCTGTTTGGATAGGAGTGAGATTTTTATTATTGCAAAACTTGCAGGAACTTAAAGTGGGCAATGAATTTTCTTTCCTTGTTAAAGCAGTTTATAGACAGTTGGAGATCACCTTCAAACTCTCTGTGAGGGATTGGGGAGTAGAAGAACTGACAATCTGGAAATGTTTGTAATATGGAAGCTGCAGTACAGTAAGGGAACAGCATATGCATACTCAGATTGATTGACTGATTAACTTTCAAGGCTGCCTCAATCACAGCTTGCCACACAACCACTGTGAGATGGCTCACAACCATTTAAAGCAAAGCAAGTAATCAAAAGGAAAGCCAATAATAGCAAAACAGTATAGTTCACAGAAGCCCACATTAAGGAAAGAATTAGACAGGTTGAGCTTGGAGATACATCACACCTACCTATTCTTGTATGTTCATTTAGCCCCATGTTCGCAGTAGATATCATGAGCTATTGCATCCTTCCCCACCTGGGGCCCTCCAGATGAGGTGGAAGTAAACTCCCAGTGTTCCCAGCATGTATGCATACAGACATGGAATATATTTTGCGTCCATCAGCTTCTTAACTCTCTTGACAAGTCAATATGTATTGCACCATTTTCAGCTGGACAAAAACACCTCTAGCCGTCTCGCTTCTTGAGCATCTAGGAGCAAAATATCTTTTGACTTCTGAGGCTGAAAATCCCCCAAGACCTTTCCTTCTTGGCAGGGAAATCCAGTGATAATATCTAGAGCGAACCCTGATCTTAAACTGTAATCCTATGAAAAATTCAAGTGATGTGGGGTAAATTATGCAAGTTATGTTATTTCCAAGTGCCTAAGTATGTATGGTCAAGATTCTTCAGGTTCGTTCCTGATTTTTATTATTTATACTTTTTCCAGAAAATCAAATTATCTTAACCATTAAAAATGAATTGAAAATGACAAAGAACAAAATAAAACACTGCTTAGCATCAATCTAACATCAAAATAGACAACAATGTTCCTTCCAGATAGTCTACAGTTCTTCCAAATCCTTTGGTGCTGGCTTGGGCTAATAAAAAATATGTGTGGTGGTAGAGCACTCATCTGCCACTAAAGATATGTAATGATTGTAAGAGTCAATATGAGTGAACAGTGCTGTGTGTAAATTTCCTCCCTATTTTGTGGTAAAGAAAAGTAGAAGAGTAGAAACCATGGATTTCAATGAGGGGAAAAAGGGGTTCCGATACATGAAATCACCATAGAAATACTATGACTTGAAGTATGTAAGTCAGGCACTGGGATCCAAGAACATAACTGCATTATTTGTATAATGGTGTCACTTCATCATGTGTATCATCATTTTAACATCATCAAAGTTTGTAGCAGATGCCATTAGTGAAATACATTTCAACAGTTTCCTTCTCCATATTTCTTGGGATTGGAATTCTTCTGTTATTGTTTTTCTTTCACAATAAAGGGTATGATTGTTTGTTTATTTTTGATTTTTACAGTAGCGATATTGATAATGATATTGGCCTAACCATCACTTTGTATGCCCCATATCAGAGCACTGTTTATATGATACGGATGAAAGCACTCCACTTCTTCCTTTTCTTAAACGATGGTGAATATTTGGCTAAACTTCTATAAAGTGGCTTTCTTTTCTAGGGGTAAATCCCAAAGTCTTCCGAGAATCTTTAACTCAGCCTCTCTCAAAGGAAAGGGCCTTGTAAGAATTCAGGAAGTCTCCTATCTTGATAGTTGGTTGTGCATTAAAAAAGCCCACTTTATAAGGCAAGAAATGTGATTTCACCTCAGCATGGATTTCAGATTCTCTCAGAGTAGAGAGTGAATAAATACCCGATTCTGATCCCTGCAAATACCTCCACAGGGATCAGAATCAGTGATATTTATTTGTAGGGGTCTGGAATTTATATTCTACTTTTCTTCCAACAGATGGCACTAACACAAGAGCAATGTTTCAATTATCTACCTTGGTATTTGCATGACTTAACAAGGTCCACCTATAACATAGCTAAATTCTGTGCTTGGGTCTCTTCACTAATTTAATTTTCTATTTTCACAACTACTCAGAGAAGAGAAAACAATACACAGGCTGTTTGTTGCACAGACACAAGGCACTAATATATATATATATATATATATATATATATATATATATATATATATATATATATATATATATATATATATGTCTTTGGTTATTCGGGTTTTCTCCCGCGTAAAATTGGAGGTGTCTTGGCAACGTTTCGACGAAGTCTCATTCGTCATCTTCAGGCTGGTGTTCTCGGCTTCGTGCTCCTAGAAGCACGAAGCCGAGAACACCAGCCTGAAGATGACGAATGAGACTTCGTCGAAACGTTGCCAAGACACCTCCAATTTTACGCGGGAGAAAACCCGAATAACCAAAGATCTACATACAAGCACCCGCGAAAACCTCAGAAAATATATATATATATATCAGAAGGCTTGAATTAGCAAGAAAACTAAGTTAAGTAGTTCTCCATTTCTTTTTCCATTTTTAGGTTGCATTCACACATTGCGCTAACTTGAAATATGGTGGTGTTAGCTTAGATGTGCTGTGCAAAACCAGCAACTGTGATTTATATTCCATGAGTCATAGGTTAGCCTATGCAAACTGAATCAATTGCAGCTCATTCAATAAATCATGTTAACCATGGCTTAGAGGGATGTTAACTAAACTTAATCTTGGCTTGGAGAAATATAGGAACTTGGCTTTATATAATAGAAGACTTGTTGGAAAGCAAGTTTAATAAACATTAGAACAAATTACTTGCACGTAAAAGTACATAGAATCACAATCTAAAGCCCTGTTTCCTTGGGGGGGGGGGAATCACTAAATGTAGCAATTCTAAATGTAGTTAGAATTTTAATTGAAGAATATGATCTATGGAAAGCCAGGAAGATCTATAACTATTAACATTAAAGTTGTTTTTAAATGGCAATGTTAATTTCAAAACAATTTTTTCGCAAAACAAAATAGATTTTAAATGTATTGGCGTGCTTGAAAACAGAACTAAGATTTACACCCACATATTGTCATATCTTCAGGGGAAAGTGAAATGAGGAATCAAATGTTGAAAATTCATATTTTCAATACCTATTGAATGCAACTGATCAGATAAACCTAATTCAATGAGATTGAAATAAAATGAAATGAACAAATCCAAGCCGTTTAAAAAAAATAACCATTTTCTTAACATGTTCTTTGTCTTCAAATTACATGGTCAGTTTCATGAATTTGGGGCCGATTTTTCAACTCAGTCCAAGCAGTTTGAGCATACCTAACATTGTACATTAGGTAGTAAAGAGACTGCCATTAGCTATGGCTATTTGATGCAGAGTAATTATTATTGTATTACAATATAACAACTCCTCTTCACTATTATTCATAAACATAGAAAAACTTTGAGGTGAATTTATAATCCTTCAAGTCAGCCTTTTCATATTCATTTTAAAACCACTGTTCATTTCACTGGATGAAAAGTAATGACGAATTATATACAATCTTCTAACAAAGAGATTAAAACAGATAATATTGGATAGCTTACTACTGTACAGGTATAGCTAAATTGCTCTGGCTTTTTCCCCACATCATTCTTATGTTATTAACCTTTGTGATGCAAAAATGATGATTGGCCATGCACCACATTTTAAATATGCAGTGAGATTCTCTCTTAATAAAAATAAATACTCTGGTCATGTTTTCCTTCTGATGTTATGACCTACATTGCACATGATCTGCATGTGATTATCAAAGCCCACTAATATGTGTCTGAGGCTTATATGAAGTTATGTCTGCAAATGGAAAGCAAACATAAGGGCATGAGAAATGAGGAATGCATCTGAAAGGAAAAACTGCCAAAAGGAATTACCAAGCAAATGTCTTCATCAACCATTGAAGAATTTCTTGTTTTTCTTTGAAGACATTTCGCTTCTCATCCAAGAAGCTTCTTCAGCTCAGAGCTGAAGAAGCTTCTTACATGAGAAGCGGAACATCTTCAAAGAAATACAAGAAAGTCCAGTTGCCTCTTGAAAAAGCACCTTTGGGACAACCATGACCTGGATGATTGAGAATCTCCATAGACAACTATTAAAGAATATTTACTAGCCATGCATTTCTGTTTGCTGCTTATCATCAGGGTCGCTGGTACCTCTGAATGGCATCTTCTTCTGAAGTGAGTTGGCAGGGTATAGCTCATTTTTATTCTTCAGAAAGACGATCTTTCTGAATCTTCCTGAATTAGAAGATCCCTACATTGTCATGCTTAGTAATATCCTATGCCAAAAGCAGTCATAGTCAGGCCAGAGATATGAGTAAAGAGAAGTGAACTCCAAGGAGATGGCTGATATTATCTATGCTTAGAGCTAAACAGAGTTGGATCTGCCTACTACACTGGGACACTACCAGAGGATGCCAGAGCTGTAAATTAATCAAGAAACATCCTAGAAGAAGACAAATCACTTTTTGTTGACAACAAACATATGTGTCCATAAAGTCCACAAGAGTAGAATTTGACTTCAGAAGAACTTTCCACACATGTCTCTCTGAATACCTATTGTCTAAGCCAGTGGTTCTCAACCTTTTCTTTACTGTGGCCCCCCTTTAAATACCTTTTGTGGCCATGGACCACCAAGACTTAACTCAAAAATTAAATCATACAATTTCTAAAATGTCACATATAAATGCCATACCTGCTCAACATGCTCCCCCTAGCCTGGCACCACAAGGGTTAACATGTACACATCTGGTCCCCTCGCCTTCCCCTGGATACTCCTTACCTTAAGCTCCACCTTTAGGGTACTTAAGGTCGCCCCATGCTGCTCCCCTTGTTGTTGTTCCTGATACCTGCAAAGAGAAACATCTATAAATAAAGGATGATCTGTTTTAAACTTAAATAGTGTCTTTGTACGTTATTGGGTCCTCTCTCGATCCCTCATAACAGAAAAGACTTCACGACCCCCTGTGATGACATTGTGCCCCCACAGGGGTCCATTGAGAACCACTGGCCTAAACCATTCTGAGTCTCACCCATCTAAAAATGACAAATCCTTTACCTTAGTAATCAGGTAAAGGTAAATCAGTTCCCAAAAAGACACAGAGGTGTGGTAAAAGAAGTCAAGACGATGGCCATGATACCGCAATCAACATTCACCTGATTTTTATCTGCAACATGTGTGTGGTGTACATCAAAAAATCAGCAACAGTTCAATTGCATCATCACAGCCTTCAGTTTAACTTTTTTTTTTTACTACAACTTGTGGTAGTAAAGTGTTTCAAACTCTTTCGAGGCAAAGAGTTCCTAGTTCTTTCCAAAAAGAATCAATGGATTTGTGTTGATGCTGTCAGTGCCACACTCATCCTGAGATTGGCAAGAATTTGAAAATAATTATAGGAGAAAGAAAAACTCTGTGAACCATTGGGAAATAAAATCAAGGGATGAAGTGGGGAACCGCCTCATAGGATGAGAATAAAAGGCACTAAATTTGAATGAAGAAATATTTATCTAAGGAAGACAGTAAGGAACTCCAATTCCAATACTCATCTAGACACAAAGATAACCATAAGATAACCAAAATATATTAACTAACTATGATAAATATGTGGTCAGTTGAACTGCTATCATATTGACTAAAACAAAACATTTCAATTCAGTGTGTTAAAATCAACTTTGGCTAACACTATTGTGAGCGAGAGGGATTTTCCGTTCTTTATCCACTTGTTATTTCTTTGTTGGCAGATCTTTGCATCATGATGAAACATCTGCTTTCTCTGGGCAAGCAAATGTGTCTCTGCAGCTCAACTGAACCACCTAAAATTTATGATAAACATGGCAATGTGCCACATGCCCCATTGCCTACCTTACCCTGCTACAAATCAGACATGGCAGTGACACGTCCCCAATAATTGAATGACTAGATAGCATCAGTTGGAACAATGTGTTTATATTGGGCATAACATATTATTACCATTACTTCCAGTATTGGTGGAAGCAATTTAGTAGTGCTCATCCAATTAATATTGAAGCCAATTTGTAATTGTGTTTGTGCTACTGCTGCAGTGAATAAAATGGATGCCTCTAGCCTGATAAATAATAGGAACATTGACAGTAATAATATTCATGTACAACAGAGATATAAATGATTGAATCTCATGTTATTTCTTTCTCCAGGACAACATATATTAGAACTACAGTAGATAGTAGTTAATGGAAAAATATGAATGTAGCTTATAACTAAAACTATGTTTATTTAACACAAGACCTTTCCCCACAACTCCCATTGTCCCAGCCAGCATAGCTATTAAGGAGAGTAATAGTCCAATACATTTGAAGCATTCCAGGTTGGGAAAACACAAGCAAAAATACAGAGCAGATTTCTATTATTTTGATGGTATTCTTTCACAAAATATATGAGAAGCAGGACAAGCAATAGATAGCTGTGCTGTATCTTTAGCATAATTTACCAGCAGCAACAAAACTGTTTAATTTCCATCCTCTGTGCTGACAATAGAACCAGTTTCTGAGAATTAATCCCTTCTTGGCAGTCTTTGGTTGATTCTGAGCTTGGAAAAGAAAAGGACGTGTCAAACATATTCAGCTAGAGACAGAAAGGGACAAATTGAAGTCAAAAGGAACCTAAGTAGTTAGTATGTTCACTTCACTCTTGCATCACAGAGAAATTTAGATTAAGTATTTGGTATGGGCTGACCATTTTAGACAATAATGAAACTGTTCTGGAAGAAGAGGCCCACAAAATGGACTAGAAGACTTCCAAGGTCCCTTCCAACTCTGTTATTCTATCCTATTCAGAATTTCCTTCATCCTTATTTCTTCTCTATGGGCTGCAGCCGCTGGGGCTTTAAATAATTTGAAGCCCTCTGAGTTTTGAGTACCGTAAGTAAATAAATGTGCTTGTCTGCTTGCAGATCTCTTTCCACTTAACTGGAAAGTAACCCCACTGAAGTCTCTAGAACTTATGTATAAGGGTAGCATTAGCAAAATACTTACAGTAGACCCTTATGGCAAGCAATATGTTTTTGTTCCTATATATCATTTATAAGAGGATTATGATCAACCTATATTTTTCTCTTAGGAATTTTTCAGCTGTAATCATAATCATTATTTCTTGTGGAGGAGTCCACAGTAACTAACAAGTAAAAAAAAAAAGAACTGTTGTAATAAAAAAGGATCTGTGGAGAAAGTTCTAATGCTGAGAAATATGGAAGGGAAGAGAAAAATAAATATATATATTATGTTGTTTTATTATTGGTGCAAATTGTTGATTGGGGGTTGCCCAGAGTTTGATATAAGATGGAAGGGTATATACATGTTTTAAATAAATAAATAAATAAATTGAAGATGAGGGAGACCAGCGAGGTGGATGGACCTAATGACAGTAGTGAAAAGTGTACCTTGAAGGACCTGAAAGACCAGGTTGGGGAAAAGAATGTCATGGAAAAAATCTATCCATGCGGTCACTAAGAGTCAACAATGACTTGATGACACATACTAGCCAGAGGTGGGTTTCAGCAGGTTCTGACCAGTTCTGGAGAACCGGTAGTGGAAGTGTTGAATAGTTCAGAGAACTGGTAGTAAAAATTTTGACTGGCCCCTCACCCATCTATTCTCTGCCTCCCAAGTCCCAGCTGATTCGGGAGGAAATGGGGATTTTGCAGTAACCTTCCCCTGGAATGGGGAGGGAATGGATATTTTGCAGTATCCTTCCCCCAGAGTGGGGTGGGAATGGAGATTTTACAATATTCTTCCTCTGCCATGCCCACCAAGCCATCCCCTGCCCACCAAGCCACACCCACAGAACCGGTAGTAAAAATTTTTGAAACCCACCACTGATACTAGCAATAGCACTTAGACTTATATACCGCTTCATAGTTCTTTTACAGCCCTCTCTAAGCGGTTTACAGAGTCAGCATATTGCCCCCAACAATATGGGTCCTCGTTTTACTGACCTTGGAAGGATGAAGGCTGAGTCAACCCTGAGCCGGTGAGATTTGAACTGCCGAACTGTAGCTAGCAGTCAGCTGAAGTAGCCTGCAGTGCTGCACTCTAACCACCGCGCCACCTCGGCTCTTTAATCAACCTTTAAAAGAAATTATGAAATAATAAATCTGTAAATAAATTCAGAGTTATAATTTTTTTAAAAAGAAATTTAATGGAACAGACAAAATAAATGGCAGTCTGGTTGTGGAATAAATCATTACAATTGATTTATATGCTTATAAAAGCATATAAGACAAATGGTTTTCATCATGAGATCTTAACATAGCTTCCTCATTTGTCTCACCCCACATACCCACAAAGCCAGAGCTTGGAATCATCTTTTTAACTTTTGAATAAAGTTGTTTTGGGATGGGATTGCTTATAGATCAAGACTTATTTTCTGTTGGAGATCTCTTTCAGTGAAACTGGATTAAAAAGAAATGCTAACAAGCTTCACTCCATAGGGCTTCCATTGGATAGCCTCCATCCACCAGAAGTATTGTTAAATAGTATACTTGGGACATTGATTTTCAAATCAATATAAATCCAGTTCCTAGGTTTGCAACTGGTTTCTAGGTTCATAGGGACACTTTCCAAATAGATATCTGCTGGTTCTGACCCAGCCTTAGCATAAACAAGAAACAGACTCCTTGTCACGAAAAACCCATCTTTATTTATCTCCTGTGAATTAATGGCATTCACACACCGAAAAGTCCAGGCAATAGTTCTTCAAAGAGTTAACTGTAGTAACAGACCTTATCAGTTCCTTGCAATAATTGCCAGGTCAGCCACAAGGCTGCAAATTAAATTTGGCAAGCAGTCTGTGGGGAACGAAACACTATGAGCCAAATCTTCAGAAATCCGAAATGTTGTCTCCTATGAACACCACTCCCTTTCCTTCTATTTATTCCCCAGCCAGGGAAGGGGCAATTTAGCGTCCATGTGTGCTTTGCTTTCCAAGTCAACTCCTTGTTCTCAGTTGTTCTCCTCTCCTAACAGCTCTGCGCGTACACACATCTGGAACAGGCCCAGCTGTTCTTCCTCCCCACTTATCTCAGCTTCCAAAGGCAGATGCCTCTCCGGTGACTGGGAAATGTCGGATGGCCCTGGCTCTATCTCTGCATCAGGGGTGGGTTCTAAAAAATTTTATTACCTGTTCTCTGGGCGTGGCTTATTTTGTGGGCATGGCTTGATGGTCATGTGACAATTATTTAGGATTTAGCAGAAGTACTGGTCTACCAGGCTTTTAACTGCTTGCAGAGCTGTACCGATCTACCCATTTATTTTTGCAGGCACTGGTCTACTCATGTATTTTTGCAGGCACTGGTCTACCCATTTATTTCTGCAGGAACTGGTCTACCCATTTATTTTTGCAGGCACTGGTCTACCCATTTGCTTTCTTTTAACACTGATCAGCTGTAGGGCGGCCCTTTGAAGCCTCACGGCAAGAGTTTAAACAGTTTTTTTCCCTCTAGCCATCAGCTGGGACTCAGGAGGCAGCAATAGATTGGGGGTGGGGCCAAATAAAAGGTAAGAATAACGCTGGGGGTGGGGGGCAGAACCGGTTTGGTGACGTCATATCGTCACTGCTACCGGCTCAGCGGAACCAGGTGGAACCGGGAGGAATCCACCACTGCTCTGCGTCCAATGCAGAATATCCATCAGAGCCTTCCCCAGACTCCAGAGCTGGCCCAAGTTCCTCCCCAACCTCCTCATCATCCAAGTCTGCTGCCAGCTTCGCTGGCAGATGGTGGGCCACAACATTGTCAGCTTCTTACTTTTCATCTATCAACACTACTGTAATTTTGCTGGCCTTTACTTAAACATTTTCCATCTTATGTGTCTATGTGGGAGCAGTTCAGAACAATTCTTGAGCAATATGTTCTTTCAGTCTTCATTTTACAGGGAATCCTGGACAACTTTTGTTTATCTTACCTTTAAAAAAAATCCTACTGGAGAGCTTGACTTTGTCCTTCTCCTGTTTGACATGTTTGGATATATCCTTCCTGTTGTGACCTAGACTTACTGAGTCATTACAAGACACAATTAGTCCCAAACAAACCTATTTTATTGTAACAGCTGAGAATTACATTCATTCCCAGCTGAGTCCCAATTAGTTGCCAAACAAGTCCTTCAGAAGAAGTCCTTCAGGATAATCACCAACCTTTATCTTCCGGCTTGACACCCTGCCAAAGGCCTTACTTGGTAAAGCCCCACAGAGTTCAGAAACAAACAAGAGATGCTGACTGGAAACAGAGTTAGCAACATTGCTTTCCTGCAAAAGGCCCCAAGTGCCTTTGTTTCTCTTTTAAGCCTTATGGGAGGGGCCAATCATCTCCTGGCCTTACTCCCGAGTCATCCCTTTTGCTTTAGCTGCTCTTGCCTTCTGGCAGCTCTGTGCATGTGTGCACTAGGAACAGGCTCCTCCTGTTCCTCTGGCTCTCTGATGTCCAACTCTGGGGGCTCTGGAGTCCGTGTATCACTCCCAGATGGACCTGGCCCCATCTCTGCCTCTGACACAGAGCCTTCATCTGGGCCTTCCCCAGACTCCAGGACTGGCCCATGTTCCTCCCCAGCCTCCTCACTGTCTGACTCTGCTGCCAGTTCCGCAGACTGCTGGTGGACCACAACACTTCCAGATTTCCTGAGTACTTGTTTTTATATGTATTATCCACCAGATTGGTGGATCTGGGAAATCCAGATTAGTTTTCTTTCTTTTAATCCAAACCTGGATGGGAAATGTTTGGGAATGCGTGCATTTTGACTTAAAACCTATCGCAGTATATGGATAGTAAAAGTGCTTCCAATTTATTGCTGATTTGATATTTAGCTTATGATTTGCTTTGCTCAGTAATTTCGTTCGGGGAAATGCTGACTGATCCAATGTTGTTATTTCTCACCTACTCAGAAGCTTACAAAAATTAAGATTTTCTGTTGTTTCCTGTGATCGACTACACTAAACTTCTACTTAGCCGGTAGTCAGTTCCATGTTTTGAAAGCTTATGCAAATATAAGTATGCTGAGCTATTTTCAAGCGTCTTTGAATAGACATTGTGGGCTATTTGCACGGCATACTTTTGTGTCTTTATACTGATTTCTGCTAGAAAACTAAAGCCCTTAGTTGTTCATCTTAATTCAAATAGGCTTGACTCTACTAAAGGAAAGACATCAGAGCAATCTGGATTGACTTCTACCCACTTTCCTCATGGTGTGGATGAGTATATACCTATACTTAGATCCCCCAAGCATAGTCATAATTTCTTCGTACCAGCAGAGCAAGTCATTGTTTATTATATCACACTCTCTCTTCTTCTCTCTTTCTTAGTAGAAACATTGCAGTAGCTGCTGGCTAGAAAATTAGCCACGGGAATTTCTTCTGTTGGTCTTTTTTGTCCTTGTGCTAGGGACAATCTTTCTCCCAATGTTGGAGGCACACCATAGGGGCTAATTGGGAGTAATTTAATGGTGGTTCTCTCCCGTATCCCAACCTAATTTCTTTTGCAAAGTAGCAATAGTGGAATGCTCTGTGCATGTATTAATATTAAATGCAATGAATAGCACTTTCAGGTTAATGCCTTGTCATTCTTCCTTCTGCTGTTATGCTTCCCAGGTAAAGGGTAGCCGCTAAGGAACTCTATTCTGCACATATTTTTCAAGTTTACTGCTAAAACCTTCTTTTTGGTAAAGGTAGAAAAAATAACCTAGGGAGCACAAAATGAATTGTAGTCAAACTTAGTTGAACTTAGGTCCTATAGAAAATCAACAAACATTAGTCTTGACAATTTAAGCCCCATATTTTTTCCCCAGTGGTAATGCAGTACAAATAAATCAAGCTGCAATCCTATTCTCAGCTGGGAATGACCCATTGAAATGAATGGGGCTTGCTTCCCATATATATGTGATTAGAATTGATCCTATCTGCCATCTTCAAATAAGATCAGTATAGTTTAACATAGGACTAACCTATGAAGTTTTGTTTGAAAGACACCAGACTCACAATATGCTTTCCTGTACCACTTCTCCCCTGCCAGATTCTTGGTCGTCATGTCTTTTTTTCTTTTTTTTTTAAACACTGAAATAAAGACCACAGGAATAAGTCCTCCCTACATTATTACATTAAACAAAATATGGTGCATTTGGAATAGCCATCATGCCAAGCTGTAAATATTTGAATGGTATGTAAAACATTCAGCACTAAAGTATGTTGTTACAATAACATCACATGAAATAATTTTTAGTTGTTAAGATATACTGGGATAAAATATATTGATAAAATCAGTTTTGGGACACCTTGAGTTGAAGTTTAATTATTCTATGCATGCACAGACAGATATATACACACACACATATAACTAATCTCTAGTTCAGTGTTTTAAAAGTTCAAAATTTGGATTTAATATAATTTTCGTTCTCTGATAGGGTCATTGTACCAAGAAGCTCATAGCTGCTTTATTTGTTAAGAATCAAACTATGTAAGCAGATAAAAGTCTCTAGCCACCTTGTTTGTTGCCATTTCCACATTCTGTGCATCCCTTGCTATTTGCACTATATTTTTAAGTTGGCTTGTCTAGACCAACAGTTGGCTGAATAACTTGGTGTATCTAGTAACACAGATGTCATGGAGACCGTCTGTTGCCTAGAGGGAAGAAGGAAGAGGGCAGCAATTGCAAAGAAAGACCTTGATGCCACTGTCCCAGAATGCCCACTTTAACATTTATTCTCTTCTTATTGAATTATAGTGGCAGTGCTCTGAGCAACTCAAGCAGCCAAGTGCTCCTTCAGCATCACATTCTCATTCAAGCGCCATTCTGATGACCATTTGGGTAATTCAAAGAGATGGGGGGGGACACACACCTCTAGGTATGCAAAACATTCTTTCTACAAGAGGCTGCTAAAAGAGTGAAGGCAGTTTTCTAATTGTTTTTGATTAACCTCTCTCTCTCTCTATCTCTCTCTCTCTCTCTCTCTCTCTCTCTCTCTCTCTCTCTCTCTCTCTCTCCCTCCCTCCCTCCCTCCCTCCCTCCCTCCCTCTCTCTCTCCCCTTCCTTGCCTTTCTCCCTTCCCGCTCCCTCCCCTCTTCCCTCTCTCTCCTTTCATAGCTTTTAGGGGAGACGAAAATAATCTTCCATATTTTAAAACCCTGTTCCTTCAATTTGATGTATGTTTAAATCGACTGTCCCTATTATAAACAATTCAAAGCTGAGAAAGGGCAGACCGGCAGCAGAGAGGAGACAGAAGCAGAGTGATCTGACCAGCACATACAAACTCTCCAGTGGATCTCCATTGTTGCCATTAAGAAGTGACATAAGATATTGATGTATGAAATTCAGGAAAAGGGACATAGAATTAAGTTGTATCTGTAAAGAGGCTTTGCCATGGTAATTATTTTTAGTAGAACTACTGCCACATTACATATAAATATGCACGTACATACATATGTAGGAGAATCTATGTGATCAGGGGATGAGGAGAGAGATATTACATATTCCCTTTTTTTAAATGACATGCTGGTTTTTTCCCCTCCTGTGCACATATTTGCAACAAGGATTAATTTAAGATTATACATCTCATTCAAGGTCACCCTTCTGTGTCCCTTTCTCAGGGGCAAAGAGTAAGTTGGTGTCTTTGTATAATTCTATCTTGCTTTCAGCATTTTAGTCCTACTCCAGACTTCTCATCTTCTCTTTCCTTTTGTGTCAGTGCAGCGCAGAAGTGTCAAGTTCGTAAAAAAAACCAGTGAAGTTCTTTATAAGTGATAGGCTTATTATTTTTGTTAAAACGGTGCCCTCCATTATGTGTGTGTTGTATGTCCTTTCCGTTCATGTTTCAGTTCAGATTTGCGTTTTTTTTAAATGTAAGACAAAATGTAAGACAAATAGGAAAATGGTTGTACTACAAGATTTAAGGCAATTTTAAAGAGCAGCTAATGTTGTATTGATTTTAAGAACTGCTGTTCAGCCCCAGATCCTGGCTTGTGGTGGTATTACAGCTGTCGGGAAGATCTGTCAAAATTGGTAATCGAGGGTGAATTCATGGCAGAGTGACACGTTTTAGATCTGTGCCATTCCCAGCATGATTGAACCTCAAACATGCTAAATTAGATATTTTTTACCCCTGTTTGCTTGAGTTATCTATTTGCATATCTAGATTACAAATTAAATGCACTAGGAAAATGCATATAAATTTAGATGCAAGGCTAGTCAACACATTAGCCATTTTAAACACGCATATTCAATATTTTATCAAAGCATGTGTTTGTAAAAATGCAAGTACACTAAAACCTGTTTAATGAATGAATTGGAAAGGAGGGATGTTGGTTATTTCCCATTGTATATTAAATATGAATCATGTATCATTTGCATCACGTTAATCTATTTGTATAATGATATTATTACAGAAATAATGTTGGAAATGATATCATTATGTAAATAACAAAAATCACCATGGCTATCACAAAAACCAGGTAAAATTTGGTGCAGTGGTTAGAGTGCAGTCCGAGGTGATGCAGTGGTTAGAGTGCAGTACTGCAGCTTCTTCAGCTGACTGCTAGTTCAGCAGATTAGCAGATCAAATCTCACTGGCTCAAGGTTGACTCAACCTTCCATCCTTCGGAGGTGGGTAAAATGAGGACCCAGATTGTTGGGGGCAATATGCTATTTAGTATACTGTCTTTGGTGTAAGCCGCCCAGAGTCCTCGGAGAGTGGGCGGCATAGAAATATGAATAATAATAATAATAATAATAATAATAATAATAATAATTATTATTATTATTATTATTTAACATAACATTTAACTCTTTCATCTGGACTATTTCAAATACAAATAATTTGCCTGTTATTTATCCAGATGGTCATTGGACAAAAGTGCATTGCCTCCAAATTTCACTAAACAGGGATCCATTAAACCATATTTTTACTGTAATTTATTATGAATTATTTCCTTAATATAAACTTAAAAATGAGAGCAAGTATGAATAAACCTTAACTAATTGATCAATTTTCAAGAGACCCTTTGATTGTACACAATTTCATTAATCCATATAATTTCCTTTTCTTTTTTTTTATTTTAAATGACATCTGTAGGTACATTAAATCTATTCTTCAAATATTATCAGTATTCTTAAAGTAGAAGACTGTAGTTACTTTTTAACATTTAAACATTGTAAGACTGACTATGAAGAGTAATAGTTGATAAAGACAAGTTTCTACTATACCAATTTTATATCGTAACATTGAATTCTGTATTACTCTCCTGCTAATTTTATTTTTGCTTTTATTTTAAGTGTTAGGGAAATTTTATATGTATGTTGGGCTGATCATGATGCACAGAAAAAGCTAAGATGTATTATTTAGTTTATTGTGCAAATTTATGCATAGCTGTTAATTGAACCCATTGGGTTTAGTCTCAAATGAATAGATACGATTGCACCCTTAATGAACTAAAAGGTTGTGGAATGGTTAATCAACCATGTACAAATATAAGTACAAAGAACAAATGTTGCAATATTGCTTATCAAGACCTATAGCTTGTATTCTGACATACCTGACCTAGCCGGAATTTGTGAGATACAAACCAAGACCCCATTTATTTTCTCACTGAAAAAAAAATTAGTACTTTAAATAACATAGTACCAAAGTTTGATAGGGTTGTGAAAATGCAACAAGAATTTATCATAGAGAAAAACTAGTTTGTGTCAATTGTGTGAATACAGATCTAGGCAAGTCTAAATATGTTTAGGACATGGAGGATGTGGAGGGGAGCTAAGGCAAACTACTTTCCGATCCGCTTCCCAAGTACTTTTCCCAAGGAAAAGGAGGATGAACAAAAGGAGGATGAAAGAAGAACAAGAAGAAGTTAGTGTTATTCTGGTGTCTCGCAGTCATGTCAAGTTTGGATTCTAATTTTGAGAAAGTTCTGCGGAAATGACTGCGAATGAGGAAAGATCAGGCAATAATACATTTGATTGTCTCTATGGTGCTGCAAGACTCTTATAGATTGTCTCTATGGTGCTGCAAAAGACAGAAATGGATAGTTCTGTGGATATTTTATAGAGCCAGTTTAGTCTAATGGTTAAAACATTAGGCTAGAAGCCAGGAGACTGTGAGTTCTAGTTCTACTGTAGGCATGAGAGCTGACTGGGTGACTTTGAGCCAGTCACTCTCCCTTAACCTAATCCATCCCACAGATTGTCGTGGGAAAAGCAGGCGGAAGAAGGAGTACTACACTAGTGGGTTTCACTTACCTTTGCTACCAGTTCAGAACTGTGAGCGCGTGCACACACACACTTGCTTCGCTCACATGCAGCACTCCTGTGCATGTGCAGAACCTTCTGTGTATGCGCAGAATGTCTGTGATGGCATCTGGCCAGGTGGGCAGAGCCTCCCACTGCCGTCACTACCAGTTCGCCAGAACCGGGGTGAACTGGTAGAAACCCATCACTGGAGTACCAGTATGTATGTTCCCCACCTTGAGTTGCTTAAAAAGTAATAAAGGTGAGATAAATATAAAATAAGTAAATATGAATTTAAATTGATTTTGAGGATGATAGGGTTTTTCAAATGATCATTTTAATGTGACAACAAGTTGTTTGTTTGATTGATTTCTATCCCGACTCTTGTGCAGGAACTTAATGTTCACAAATGCCTATCATTTAATGAACAAAGAAAACAATAAAAATATTAACATTTATTGTTGATAATTTAACATTTAAAACTGCATAGAAATAGACCTGGGAATGCTTAAATTCTGAATTTGTTAGATTGGTGTCAATTTTCAATATAACATCTTTAGGAATTATAACTTTTTTTAAAGAAAAGAGGGAAAGGGTTGAAACGCTCTCACTTAAATTCATGCCCAATTTAAGATGACTACTATTTTGTTCATTTCATTTCTTTCACCTAACTTTGTGTCAGTGAGATTCTAAATAAGGCCACTGTCACTTTAGCAAAATACTTAAATTTAACAATCAAACAATTAACCGTAGGCAAGTATGAGTAAAACAGCTTTATATACATTTCATCTGCATCATTTCCCTTGATTGCTGTTTCAGTTACTTAGGAATATTAAGTGTT
Organism: Arizona elegans; assembly: GCA_022577455.1. Lineage (NCBI taxonomy): Eukaryota > Metazoa > Chordata > Lepidosauria > Squamata > Colubridae > Arizona > Arizona elegans. Next base: position 125,042,443 of record JAKOOJ010000002.1, read on the forward strand.
TGTTATTCAGTTGTGGATGTGTATTAATGGAACCCTTGCTATAGTTCAATCTTGTGGGTAGGTAGTTGGTGAGCATTTCATTATCATGCACTGGATAGAAAATCCCAAACTGGAAGGAAATTCATCTACAGCCTAAACTTTTGACAAGTTAAATATCAGAACAGACAATTTATGCATCTAGGTTTGTTGCTATACTAGTTATGGTTAGAATCAAGCAGAAATATAATGAAGCAGAAATATAATACAAACCAGCATGTACAATGGGTCCACTGGCCAATAGCATTCTACCTTTAATTCATTTCTCAACGTGTCAAAATTTCATCATTTGATCAAATAACAGAATATTTCCAGAATATGTCATTCAGGCATCCCCAGTTTATATATAATGATTTTTCTCTTGTCAGCTCATTTCTTGAACCTTTGCTGAATCTGGTTTCAGTGGTACTATAAACAAGCATCATTGCATTGTAAAACTGGAAAGTCTCCACTAAAATAGTGTTTTGATCTGGGTTGCCATAGTAATAAGTCTATGCTCCCCTCTTTGGAGGCCTTGTTATATGAAGTATCAGTGATTTGTTCGGAATGGCCCCAGTTCATCTGTCAAAATGAGTTTTTCCTTTTTTAAAATAATGATCTAGAAAGTCCCAGGGTGGCAACAAATATTTTACAACCGTAACGAGGAACACTGCATCACTCAAGCTTTGTAAATCTATACCATTATTGCATTAGAATAAATCATTTTCTATAGGTAACGTTTCTTGGAGAATTTCTATTCTAATTTTAGATCTGATTCTCTATTCAGTGGGGTGTATTTATTTCTCATATAAAGAGAATTATTAACTTGGACTTCAAAAATATATCTCATGTCAGCTTCTGTTTAGAGGCCCCCGAGCAAGAAAACAAAACAAAACAAAACAAAAAAACCCTGAAATCTTCCTTATTTCTGCCAAAGTGCTATAAATATCAAGTCCATTTTAGATCTGATTGCTTTAATGAGATCAGATAATATCATTCATTTTAGATAGGCAGATTAAAAGAAAAGACACTCCAATGATTTATTTGTGAAAAACATTAGAAATCCCTGTAAATATGGTCAATGTCACCAAGAGAAAATACAGCAGTGCTTTATTTTAAATAAAGATGTTCCAGGCGGTTACAGTAATTTGATACATGAACTATGATATTTCCTGCAGGAACAAGAATAAACAAGCATTATATCAACAAGCTAGTGACATATTCTACAAAAAGAGAACAAGGAACAAGATCATCTTTCATCTAGGAAAAATGATAAAGTTGGTTACTTTATGTAAGTCACTAGCACTACAGAGTTATGCGATGTAACTCACTGCCAGTTACAGGCTCGTAATACCTGACATGGGAATATTAAAACATCAGCTGGAGGAAGTTCAGTGAGAATCCATCTGTATTCAATGAATTCTAATTAAAAAGTAATTATTGCACTATGAAGGCTCTGCCAGCTTCATTCTCACAGAGAGAGAATTAGCAAACTGCCTTTGCATATTATAAAGTGAATTAGAAAATGCACTGCATACAATGTCTCCCTTCCTTCCTTCCTTCCTTCCTTCCTTCCTTCCTTCCTTCCTCCCTCCCTCCCTCCCTCCCTCCCTCCCTCCCTCCTTCTTCCTTCCTTCCTTCCTTCCTTCCTTCCTTCTTTCCTTTCTATGTCTCAGTTCTAAGCAGCTTTAGATAACAGGGAGGCACTTCCGTAAATAGTTTTATATCATTTTTCCAAGTGAGTCCCCAGAAGGCATCATGGGGGCAGAGGTGCTACACATCTTCTGTTATAATTGACCTGGGCTTTGAGATTTCTCTGTCCTGATGTATCCCAGAACAATGCATGATGGGAAAAAACTTGTTATTCCTCAAGTCGTGCCAAATGAACAAGATCAAGTAGGCCTGGGACTTGGAAAGAGGAAGAAATATTGACAGATAAGTAACCACTCTAGTAAATGACAGGCAGGCATAGAACATATTGTTTCCTCAGGGCTCAGATGTAATCCATTAACCTTAAAAAATAAGTCTCTGCAAGTATGAAGGATAAATAATAAGGGAGGAATTTAAGAATTTTGCTAGTTGAAGTCAATAGAATGCATTGATTGCCTTTCCTGCTGTCAGATTTCCATAATGAAGATGCAAGGGATTATAGCTAGAGAGATTGTTATTCAATTGCTTCCCATTAAAAATAATTAGGTCTGAGATAAAATCAGGAGGGTGCTATTATGAATGAAAGCTGGATGATAACATGCAAACATGTTTTCCCCACTAAATAAGAATCACCATTTATCAGCTGTTCAGCTTGATGAACTGGGGGAAAGTGACCCTCAATTTTCCCCAACATGCAACATAGCCCCATCCTTAGTAGTGTGAGTGAAAGTAAGGCTTCAGGTTCTCCTTCAGGGCTGACTTTGTTAGACTATCACACAGTCAAATTTGATTTGTTGCTGATTGGCACAATGTCATTACCCCCTAGGATTCCAAACTGGCTAGGGTCATGCAGTCTAAGAAAAGAACATAGGGTAAACTAATAGCTGCAAATGACTACAAGCAGGATAGCATATGTAAGGGGTTCAGGAGCACTTAGTAGCCTTCAATGCTTATTTTAGATTACAGATGTGTTCATGTTTTCTTTTTGCAATATATAGATGATAGATAGATAGATAGATAGATAGATAGATAGATAGATAGATAGATACCTCCCATATATCAAGAACATTTAACTCATGTTCCAATTTATGTATTTTAATATGATTTCATCAGTGGAAAAAAAGCATTTATTTGATGATTTGTTTTTATGCCAAGAGCAATAAAAAGAAATTAAACCAAGTCGCTCAGAGAGTAAGAAGAAAAATGTGCATGCTCAGTGGAAACATTACACTAATAATGATAACAGATAAATTAAAATATGAGTTGACTCTGATGGTTATCAGAGACCAAGATCTGGATACAACATTTAATGAGGCAGATGGCACATATTGAGTGCGTGTAGCCTGCCAAACCTCAGATGCTGAAATTGCTTTTCTCTGTAAATTTCAATTTTAAAAGGAGAGAGAATCAAATAAAGAGATAGTGCTAGCAAAAGCACTTAGACTTATATACCGCTTGATAGTGCTTTACAGCCTCTCTAAGCGGTTTACAGAGTCAGCATATTGCCTCCAACAAACTGGGTCCTTATTTTACTGACCTTGTAAGGATGGAAGGCTGAGTCAACCTTGAGCAGGTCTGGATCGAACTCCTGACTGCGGGCAGAGTTTGCCTGCATTACTGCATTATAAACACTGCACTACCAAGGCTCACCATGACATGATGAGATGGCAATGCCACCAGAGAATAAAGAGTTGGAATTCTGATATTTTATAGGGAAAGTGCGGCACTGCCTCTTTTCCTTTTCATTCTGTAAAGAAGATATCCATGAAAAATTACACCAAATAATTAAAATGGTGAAATCTGGAGGTTTTCCAGGGCCACATATAATCCATAGCTTTTGTCTTGGCCAACCCTGGTGTAACAGAGACCCAAACTCTACCTAAGAATAATAGCCCATTGTGATACACTGCTTCCAAACAATTTCTTTTTTCTGCTAAAGATGTCATTAAAAGTTACATTGCATCATGATATGGTACTATAATGCATGGAAAATTCTGGTATCCAAGAAACCACTAGGCTGCTGCTTATAACTGATCTGCTGCTTCAAATAGCAGCAAGACTATTTCTTATTAAAAGAAGAAGAAAGCTACTTCATACTATGATATCAACACCTTTCTTCATGTGGAAGGTCTTAAAAGTGCATCTCTCCCGAAGATGCATCTGATCATCATACAGAAATTTTTACACATCCTCCGGATACTGAAGAGAAAAAAAATTACCCAGCACTGATATTTTAGTGCAGATGTTTGCTTGATGAAAACTATGAAGCAAAATCTTATCATAAGATCAAGGGGGAAAAGATGAAAGCGATTCCCTCATGGGTCAAGTATTCTCAGTTGTTATATTTTATAACCAATATGCTAAAGGAGCATTATATATGAACAAACCTGAACTCTTTTAGAAGATTACAAGAAGCAAATAATGAGAAAGAGTTAACATCTTCCTTCCTTGTCTGCCTCTCTACTTCTCCCTTTCTTGTTTTATATTAAAAATTGGAAAAAAGATTATGTTCAGCAATATCAAAAGCCTACAGGGAATAAACATAACACATGATAACACACATATTGAGTAGAATAAATGAGATTTCCAAGAGTTCATGTTAAAAATGTTACAAGGACAAATAGTTTCCTTAAGTATTTATGATATATTTGTCAATTACTATAATTAGAAAAAGACTTTTTATAGATTATGTTAATTAATATTTATGTATTACATGTAATCTTATATTACATATATTATAATTAATATATTATATGTAATCCTATATTGTCAACTCCATAATAAATCCAATTATGTACAATGAAAGCGGACATACAATGGCATCTTAAAACAGTGTAACAGTTTCCCGATGTATTCTAGTATTAATTTAGGAAAAAGTTTAGAAAAGGAGTTAACAACATGGATATACTACCAAAAATGGACAGCAAAGTAAACATATGATAAACATATCATCATAAAATGATACGCCTGTAAGTAGTGAACATTTTGTTTTATTAAAAATAATTAAAATTTATAGTACAGAGAACTATGGAACCAACACAGTAAAAAGATTACATTTCTACAATGGAGATACAGATTTCCTTGGCAAGTATCACATATAAACTCTCAACCACATACAGTATTTTCTTCACAAATCTCTCTAGACCATTCTCTAGTTGAAACATGAGCTTTTAAGTGCACAGTAAGGGCTACAATTGTAGTCCTTTTTAACGTGATGGGAAGGTCTTATTAAGAATAATATGATTAATATTGATTTTTGTTTAATTTTGATTTTTTTTTACTAAAATCTGCAAATATTTAAAAAAGTATTTAAAAGGATTCTGCTCTTGGAGTTTAGCAAACACCTTTCTTCAACCTACAGCTTGTTCACAGATATTATGTCAGAATTCAAGACTCAAGAACAAATTTTCAGAAGATATTTTTCTCTTGAATTACATACCTTGTACTTGGAATCTGAGAACTGGATAATGTAAATGGATTCTCCATGTCCTTTTTATAGCTAAAAGATTGATACTGAAACATGGGAATAATAAATGTATGGCCTCATTTCAGAGGTGGGTTTCAGCAGGTTCTAACCAGTTCTGGAGAACTGGTAGCGGAAATTTTGAATAGTTTGGAGAACCGGTAAATACCACCTCTGACTGGCCCCACCCCCATCTATTCTTTGCCTCCTGAGTCCCAGCTGATCGGGAGGAAATGGGGATTTTGCAGTAACCTTCCCCTGGAGTGGGGAGGGAATGGAGATTTTACAGTATTCTTCCCCTGCCATGCCCACCAAGCAACGCCCACCAAGCCATGCCAGGCCCACCAAGCCACACCCACAGAACCGGTAGTAAAAAAATTTGAATCCTACCATTGCCTCATTTATTCAATGATTTATTTATTTATTCAATGTAAGCATTTATTCAATGCTTACATTTGCCACCTAAGGGCAGATTGCCTATAGAGGTAGACTTTTTATGGATAAATATAATAAAGTATAGGGCTCATTTATACAAAATACAGTAAGTTTTTTTAAAACAGCATGACAGTTATATTATGCTTTTACCTACATAATGTTTGCTTTAGATAATTAGCTATAAAACTGTTTACAGATGTAACAACATATTATACTCTACGTTTGGCCTCCCTAACCCTTGCACCTGTGAATTTGCTGCAAAATATAATATGGAAATATATAGGAAATATATGGAGATATATTGACTTCAACTCAAATAAGGATTATCTTAAATTACCTTTTTACTTAATTATTGGGTTTTAATAATTTATCATTCTGATCCTATACCTGACACAACTGCTCAGATAACCTTAGCCATAACTCACATTGAGTTTAGCATCAAGGATTGCCTTATTCATTTTAATGACTCCTTTCATGCACAAGGTATTAATATTCCTGTGAGCAAACACTGCACAGACTCATTAATCAATAAGCCAACAACACTACATAATAGCAGTAGCACTACTAGATAACACTTGTGCCATGGATTTTATTTTCCATATAGGCCTTCGGTCCTCTATTTATTTTGATGTAAGCCAACATGCCTATTTTCAAAAAGCAGAAGTTTTAAGCATCTGGATACTACTGCATTCAAGTGCCTTACTTAAACCGATTAACCACATAATCAAAAATGCATGAACTATAGCTCAATAATTGTTTCCTGTTAATCCATTCCTTCCGTTGTTAGAAAGAAATCTTAACAGGTTTGTTTCCAAGTCAGGAGTAAAGAACATAGGCAGTTGCTTAAATCAGAGGTGAAGTTCCTTTCTGAGAGTACAACATACTGAATTACCAGTTGCAGGTGGATCTTTTGAATCCTCCTCCACAAGTCCAATATATAGGAAAAACTTGCCTTTGCTCCTCGAAAGTGTGCAAAATCCTGTAGGAATTCCAAGAAAACGCATTTAGTATGGTTTCCTAGAGGAAGTGCTCTGGAGTCAGGCACTCCAAGGTGTTGTGAGTTTCCATTTGTTTAGTGTTCCAGATAGAAATGGCAATTTCTTTGGGGAGAGGGTATTTTGTTATCTAATTAGAAAGATATCTGGCATCCTGGAAGGAATGTACACCTGAAATAGGCTGGTGCCTCCTGGCACATTTTAATCTTTATGCTGAGCCCATTGAAATTTCTCACCTGTTGTCCAGATAAAAGGCAGGAAGTTTGTACAGGCAGAGGAAGACTGAATGGTAGAAGGATTCAGTTTCTCCCATTCAACGTACACGTGTAAATTTTTTTGAAGGAATAATCCATTGCATTAGGTTGAATCATCTCCTGATTCAATGGGAAATGCATAACAATATGAATAAAGTCTGGTATCATTTTGTGAATAATGCAAATATCAATTTTTAATATGTTTGTACCAGTGGTGGGTTTCAATTTTTTTTACTACCGATTCTGTGGGTGTGGCTTTGTGGGCGTGGCAGGGGAAGGATACTGTAAGATTTCCATTTCAACCCCACTCCAGGGAAAGGTTACTGCAAAATCCCCATTTCCTCCCGATCAGCTGAGACTCGGGAGGCAGAGAATAGATGGGGGCAAGGCCAGTCAGAGGAGGTATTTACTGGTTCTCCGAACTACTCAAAATTTCCTCTACCAGTTCTCCAGAATTGGTCAGAACCTGCTGAAACCCATCTCTGGTTTGTACCGCATCTTTCTTTCATCACAGAATTCAAGCCAGCATGAACTATCAAGGCTTGGTTTGTGTGCTTGCTTGCTTCTGTAAGGCAGCGACACCATAGGCACTTTAGATCATACTCTAGAACATTACCACAAATAATTGCACTGTGTAGTTCTTAAAATCCTGTTTGCGGCCATTGTTTTCAAGATCGCTGCAATGTCTACATAAAAGAAATCCAGATGTTTGAGGCCAAAGTATTTTTTTGCATGCTGCACAATGAAGATACTGAGTGGTGGGATGGGATCTTCAAGACAAAGGCCCATCAGCTTGTATCAGGAGAGAAAACATTGCCGTGCTCAAACTTGTGGAAATGTCAATACTTCAAGAGGTGCTGTAGTTTTACGGTTCATTCAAGCTCTGATAAGAAATCATTGCACTTTTTAAGGATATTGACCATTTCATTTAATGGAGGGAAAGCCTTGTTTTACAGCTTGTTAACCTGTGCATGTCTAATTGACTCATCAAGATCTTTTTGCATGTGTCACTGAGCACCGTTTTTAAACTAGTTATTTATATATCAGTTATAAGCCAGCTTTTATCTTTCTGAGGTTCCTTGCCCAATAGAAATAAGGGGTTATGCTTTCCCCTAAAAGTTAATGGTTAAATATGGGACCTTAACAGCCTGATGTAGATAAAGAATGCTTAATGGCCAGATACTAGTCAGATATAAACCCCAACATTCTCAGTGGGATTGTCTGCTCAGAGATGAGTAGGGAAAAAGAACTTTTCTGAATGGTAGGCATATTGGAAATTTTGAATTCCTTTCTGGATGCTGTTACAAAATGGTTTTTGCAGGGGTGGGCTTCAAAAATTTTAGCAAGGGGTTCTCTGCCCGGTTGGTGGGTGGGCGTGGCCATGGTGGGGGTGGCTTAGTCGGCCTCCTGCACCATGGTGGGGGGCAGTTTTGCCCTCCCCAGACTCCAGAGGCTTTCCTCGAGCCTCCAAGAGGGCGAAAACAGCCTATTCAAGCTCCGGAGGCCCTTCCCAAACTTTCGATAGGCCCGTTTTTCACCCACCCTGAGCCTCCGCACGCTCCCTGCACTTACTGGCATCCAAAATGGGCCGTGTGGGGACTCCTGGGAGGGGAGGGGTGGGTGGGGCCAGCCAGGAGTGGGATATGGGGGTTCTCCGAACTGTACAGAATCTTAGCAAGAGGTTCTCCCGAACCCCTGCGAACTCCCAGCACCCCACCCCTGGGTTGTTGTGGTGGCTTTTATGAGTAACTAAACACCCCTTTATCAGAAGGTAAACTGGTGTGGTTGTCAGAACCCTCCTAAGTGCTCTCTACAAATCAAGCTTATTTTGGGGAGGATGGGGTCAGCAAGAAGATTCCTTTCCCAGCAAAGTGCTAGGTCATGGTAACTTAGTATTGTTTAAACCAATTTCAGTTCCAAGAATGGCTATGCGGCCAGAGACATTTATGTAAACCCAGATGATACTAGATGAAGCAGATGCATGCTCTCCAGCATGCTAGCTTCCCATGTGTTTATTTAGTCATTGATTTTGAATTAAAAGAATACAAAACAACAGATAAAGTTGGGGGATGAAAGTCTCTCAAGGAAGATATCAACAAGCAGATTTTTTTCCGATCTGCTTAAAAACACAGTTAGTTACATAGGATAATCTATCATAGCTCATGACACATAAACTCGCACATGTGCCCATTCCTGTTGGAAATTGTGTTAGTGGATGAAAATGCTGTTTAGTCATCATTTAATTAGGGTAGCCATTCCCGATCATAGGCATCAAGGGTGTATAACAGGGGAAAGTGACAGAATGGGTGTACTGGGACTTATATATTTGCATCAGGCAAAAAAGGCACAAGTCCCTAGAACAGGGGTCTCCAAACTTGACAACTTTAAGACTTGTGGACTTAAGGCTGGCTGGGGAATTCTGGGAGTTGAAGTCCACAAGTCTTAAAGTTGCCAAGTTTGGAGACCCCTGCCCTAGAAGGATGATTGGGATCATGATTTCACAATTTGCTCTGGACACCTATACTAAACCATGTGCCCTTCCAGTCTCACAGAAATGACATTGTTGTTGAATGTTGATATTGAATGTAGGAGGCAAGCCTTTATTACATACAACTATAAATGCACAATAGTTTCCATGTAGCCCAGAATCCTGCATATCAGATTCCTGTCTCACACAGAAAACAAAACCATGTAAAAGAAAGTGTTTCTCCTGTTGACAACTACTCTTTGATGCATGAATACATTAGGGAGGCTTTCCATTTTCTAATTCCTGTGGCTGATGTTTCATACTTTACCAGAGTTGGGCAGCGTACATATTTGGTTAACAATAAATAAACTATTGATGTGCTAGGAATTGTAGTTCATCAACATCTGAATAGCTCAAGATTCCCTGCCTTGGAATCAAATGGATGTGTCCCCCCTTTGCTGTTTTTCTTTTGCGTTTTAAAAGTTATGAAATATTTGAACAATTTTAAGTACTTAGAATTTAGCCTATCTTTCTTTGGATTACGTTATGTTGCAGTGCCATAAAGTTACTAGGCTGACTTAGATGCAAAATCAATCTTGGGAATAAATCCCAGTGATAGGTTTCCCTTTTCAAAGTGGCCATGAAGTTGTTTTGGTTTGATTTAGCATATTGCATGAACCTGACCCTGTGATTTAGAAACCTTAAGTAGGGATCCCAGTTGATATGTGTTTGTTCCACAACTCCTCTTCACATTAAGCTAAAATTTACTTCAATGTGCAAACTCAATCACTGAACATATAGGTTTCAAGCATGTGTATGGTGCTTGTATGGATGATATTGTTTAGAAGTGATTGTTGAATTGTTGCCAATAATTCACACAATAATCACAAATTTGGATTAAACAAAATTATAGCAACATGCAATGAATTTATCAGCTATCCAGTTAGTTACCCTTGTTCATGTTTGACAGAGATGGGTAGAAAACAAATAGAAAAGATACAACTATGTAAAATTCCCTGGAAAAAAAGTGTCCTTCACATGTAAGAAACCAGAATATTTCTGTTACTTTACAGGTGTTGTGATGAAAAACTCTTTTGTCAAAATTAACCAATATTTTCTGCTATATCCTTTAAGATCGGGAGCTTTAGAGTGGATTTGTCTAAACATGAAAAATGGGTGCATTGATTTCTTTTTGTTTTGTTTTGCTCTGACTAGTTCAATCAGTTTCTGCAAAGCAGAAATACTACAGCCATTAATTTGTCATCCTTGCTAGTTCTTAACTAAACAAATCACTAGTTACTTAAAATGTAATCTATTTTTAATAGAAAAATTGATGCAGGAGTAGGACTGATGAGATGACACATTGTTCTGCAGATGGCTGAGTCTTAGAATTACAATATTCTAATCCAAAAATGCACATAAAAACTTAAAACATTAAATGGATGTTCAACAAAGTCCCATCCATCCTTTTGGAATGATCTTCCAAAATATCTATCTGTCCTGCTTCTTCCCCTACCTGTTGAAGGCTCCTTTTCACTATGAATGAATAACGAAAGAAGAATGAACTTCTCTCATTTCAACAAATGGCACTTAGAGACAAAATAAGCTCATCTCTTTCTCTTAATACTTAATACTTACAGCCAATACTTACAGCCAATACTTACAGCACTTACAGTGGTGAAATCCAATTTTTTTTACTACCAGTTCTGTGGGCGTGGCTTGGTGGGCGTGGTGTGACTTGGTGGGCGTGGCAGGGGAGGATACTGCAAAATCTCCATTCCCACCCCACTCTGGGGCCAGTCAGAGGTGGTATTTGCCAATTCTACGAACTACTCAAAATTTCCGCTACCAGTTCTCCAGAACCTGTTAGAACCTGCTGGATTTCACCCCTGCTTACAGCTAAATTGACTTCTTCTACATTGTTTCCATATACCTGTACAAATTTTGTGGAAGAGAATTATTCTGGCAGTACTTTTCATGGAAGAAGGAAAATGTGTACATCTTTTTCACAATGAATACAGGATGTTGTGCATGCATTTGTAAGAGGGAATGTTTATGTGTGTGAGGGTGAATATATTTCCTAATAGCTTTTATATTTCACATGTTTTAACCAGAAAAGCCAAATAAGAGCCAGTCCAATTTATACAGATTTTACTGTATTTATTTTGGAGGGGTTTTTTTATGCAATGTAAGTGAGTTCTTTATGATGTTTCTGTTGTGATTTCACTCATTTGTGTTTAAATTTCACCTTGCATAGTATCACGCTTTATCTTTATAAATTAAAGGAAGATTTAAATTCAAACATTAGGAGAAACTTCTTCACAGTTAGATGCCTTTGCTATTACTTTAAGCCTTGGAGAAGCTACTACTAAGATGACAACTTCTTTCTAATAGTAAAGCCAGTGCTTGTGATCAAACAGAAGTTAAAGAGCCATCTCTTGGGATGGATTAGTTCTGGAATTTCTGAAACTTTGGGCTAAATGTCTGGAAGTTTGGACTAATGGAATAGCAGAAGATGGGACCTGATGAACTATAAGAATCCTATTATTCTGTGGTTTTATATATAACTTGTGGATCTAACTAACTTCCCTGTACTTCTGCAACTTTCTTAGTCTTTTCATTTCACACACATGCTTATAAACATTATATCATGATATATAAATCAATCTTTAAGTTGAGGCAAGATGCTTTGTTGTTTTGGAATTGTCACAAAAAACCACATCCCAATCATTTCAGTTACTACAATGACTAACTAACTAAAATGGCCAAGATAATGGGCATAAACTACAATGCAGGTGCTTGAGTGGGAGACAATATTTGCTAATTGTAGCTGTCATATGGTGAGCTTAATCAATGAATTAGTCTGGACAAATAATTACTCCCTATTTTAGTAGTCCATTAAAAAAAGATCAATGAAGTCAAGTGTCCAATTTAATGTTTCACAAATAATCATTATATTATGAACACAGCAGAGCTGGGAGAAACAATAGAGTTAATTTTGAATGCAAATTGTGTAATACGTAACTAGATAATCTTCATGCTATTGAGGCAGATCATATTATAGTCACAATAAGCATGTTGTTTCTGGCCTATGTGTTGCTTATGTTTAAATATGTGTTTATATTCAGTTTTGTATCTTATTCAAATTATAGCTATCAACTGCTGTCTGAGAGCAGTTCTTGTTTATTGAAACAAAGGTTTTTATTCTCTTTCGGGGGTCAGGCCTTTTCAGACCAGCCTTCAAAATTTGTCTGCTGGTTCTTCTTATGTGATGGTGGGATCTGTAAATCAAACAGAACATGAACAGAACAGAATAACAGAGTTGAGAGGGACCTTGGAGGTCTTCTAGTCCAACCCCCTGCTTAGGCAGGAAATCCTACACCTCTTCAGACAAATGGTTATCCAATCTCCTTTTAAAAACTTAGTGTTGGAGCATTCACAACTTCTGGAGGCAAGTTTTTCCACTATTTAATTGTTCTAACTGTCAGGAAATTTCTCCTTAGTTCTAAGTTGCTTCTCTCCTTGATTAGTTTCCAACCATTGCTTCTTGTCCTACCCTCAGGTGCTTTGGAGAATAGCTTCGCTCCCTCTTCTTTGTGGCAGCCCCTAAGATATTGGAATAGTACTATCATGTCTCCCCTGGTCCTTCTTTTCATTAACTTAGACATACTCAGTTCCTGCAATCATTCTTCATAAGTTTTAGCTCCAGTCCCCTAATCATCTTTGTTAATCTTCTCTGCACTCTTTCTAGAGTCTCAATATCTTTTTTACATCATGGTGACCAAAACTGGATGCAGTATTCCAAGTGTGGCCTTACCAAGGCATTATAAAGTGAAATTAACACTTCACGTGATCTTGATTCTATCCCTCTGTTTATGCAGCCTAGAACTGTGTTGGCTTTTCTGGCAGCTGCTGCACACTGCTGGCTCATATTTAAATGGTTGTTCACTGGGACTTCAAGATCCCTCTCACAGTTACTACTATTGAGGAAGGTACTACATATACTGTACCTGTGCATTTTGTTTTTCTTGCCCAAATATAGAACTTTACTTTTTTCACCATTGTATTTCATTTACACAGCTAGCCACGCTCACCCAGTCACATGGTTGCTAAGCCACACCCCCAACTAAGCCACGCCCATAGAAACTGTTGTTAAAAAAATTGAATCCCACCACTAGTGAAAGGGCCTCATAAGTGGAATAGCCTAGGGCCTCTTTTCATCTAAATCCGGCCCTGTCCTCATCCAAATCATTGATGAAGATGTTGAAGAGTACTGGGCCTAAAACAAAGCCCCACTGCATACTTCATGTAGATGCAGTTCCATTGAGGACTATATATTGAGTGCGGTTGGTCAGCCAGTTATGAATCCATCTGGTGGTGATGTTGTCTAACCCACATTTTTCTATTTTATCAAGTAGTAGGTTAAGGTCTACTTTACCAAATGCCTTACTGAAGTCCAAGGTCCAACTTGGAGGTGTTCTCAGTGCATCCTTCATCAGTAGTTTCTCCTCTTATCATCACTGCCATGAGCCCCAGGTACTCTAGAATATTTCTACCTGCTGGAGTGAAGGATGTTTTTCCATCTTAAAGGAGCCGTTGTGTGACTATTTGGAGAAGGCAAATATAAGAAGTCCTGGAGATCGGGGGAGAGTCTTTCAATAGTGTGAGCACCTAAATTCTTGTGAACAAGGTATTTAATTCACAAATTTCCAGTATGGAAATCTAATACTAATTGGGAATATACAGGGGGGAAAGGAAAGGGTGCTTCCTGCTATCTAGATTCAGATTATTACATTCATATCGCAGGCAATCTGCATGGATAACAAAGAGAGCTGATGCACTCCAATGATTCCCCCCTCCCCCACGGACACACCTTCCAGGCACAGCATGATCAACAGTTTATCCAAGGGAAAAAATAGTTTAATTGATTCCAGTACAGAAAGGGATGATTCTGACTGGAACTTTAAAAGATGACTGTTAATGATTGTTTTATATATGGTTTCTCTGCTTTCAGTCTAGATTGGGAGGTTGGCTCTACAACTGCTTTGCAAAACACATTTGTCCTTTTTTTTTTTTTTTTTTTTTTTGCCAATGAAAAATTTCAACACAGGGGATTTTCTAGACTGAAAATGTGTTATAAATACAAGTGTCTTCTAGTCCACAATAAGTCCCTCTTACTTGCAATCTGCAAATGAAAAATACAGTATTTGTGCTCAAGGGTAAAGTCTCATAGGTCTAATAGGAAGTTTGGGTTCACACATTATGCAAAGCCATAATGTGGCTTGTTGGTTTATTTTTGGCATAGATAGCCTGATATATTAACCTATCCACAGTGTTTTATACATATAGGGTCCTTTTAGGGATGGGATCATACTAACCCCAAAAGCGACAACCACATAATGTTTTGGGAAAGATAAATTGATTAAGCTCTGCTCTCAGCTTGCAATAGAGATTCTGAGAATACAATCAGCATTCAAAGGAATTTGTCCTCTATAACTTTCAAAATTTTATTCACAGTTCAGCACAAAGTTATGTTTACTTATATTATTGAGATTTAGGTAAGCTATGATACAGCATTTGTTGGACTTTATTATTTCAGATTGCAACCAGATGCAATTATGACATATTAAATAAATAGTTTAGGAATATTGTAGTCAGAATCATTCGGGCCATTAAAACTATAGTAGCAGTTGTTCTTATTATTTCATATGAGACAAGCCTATTTTTCTTTGACACATGATTGTTGCAAGTCTGTCATAAAAGATTCCTGGCAAATATATAAATATAGAACATAGTTTTATATGTTATAGTTGTCTCCAACATAATCCCATAGATAGAACATAGACGTATTTGCTTTACTGTGTCTTATACAATGACTCAAAGTCATGTTTTCTTGCTTGGCACTTGCATCGTTGTTTAGATCCACATAAATTTTTTAATGTACTGGTGACAGCTATGTGCAGACACAGATTTTCCTCTGTTCCTAATAATAAAAATGCTGCACCTCTGTTAGCAAAGCCAGGTTTGAATTGAATCAAAATTATCTGTCACTTCTTAAAATATATCTAAGCACAGAGTTTGTACATCCTAAAATTGAACGACATTAAATAAACTTCTTGTTATATGTTATATGTCTAGTATGAACAAGTATGTATAATTTAAGACAATGCTTTGACATGAGGGAATGGTATTTTCACCATCAGACATCTGGTTTCGTCTTGGAAGGAAGAAACGGATAAGTAGAAAGAAATAGTTACTTTCTGGAATTTCTATTGTGTTTCTACTATTTCATCAAGAAAATAAATTAGTCCCTTACTGTATTAAAACTACCAAGCAGTACCTTCTTCAACACGAAATGTAATGGATCATGAGTATTGGATTTAGTAAACAATTGTGTGTATGTACATGCAGTATGTACCTATGTATTTATATCCCACTTTTCTCAACATTCAATGCATTTTACAGCAATTGAAAATACAAATGTTATATATAAGGACAAACATCCAATTAAAATCAAATGTGTTTATTCTAACTGTGTCCTTTAAACTCCAGCCACATATGTAGATAAATTATTCTACTCACACATGGACCTCCCCCGTCTGCCAATTCTATTTAACACTTGTAAAAATATACATATTAAATTCAATAAACATTTATTGCCCATGGTTTTGTCTTTGTTAGGAGGGTATGTCACCAAATGAATGAAAGAATGCTCACCTTTAATGTGTAAAGGTGCAATTGTGTAACTCAGTTCTTTATCTAAGATTTATTAATTGGTTGACTATCAGAGTCATTAAACTTTATTCTGCTCCATGTGGTTATTATCAATAATACTAACAGTTCTATCTATGGTGACATTATTAACATTAACCCCATAAAAGTTACATGGAGGGGACAAAAGAAGAAACTGAGATGGGCAATGAATCAAAATATCTTAAAAGTAGACAAGGAGTTCGCACAAATGATGGAGAAAGAAATGAAATTCTTTTTTTAAAAAAATAGAAAAGAAGAAACATCATTGCAAAACATGTGGGATATGGCAAAAGCACATCTGAGGACCAGCAATAACATACATAGCAAGAAAAAACAAGAAAAAAACCCACAGCAAAATATACTACAAGACAAACTCAAAAGACTAGAGTTAGACCTACAGAAAGACCTGCAGAAAAGTAAAATAAAAGAGAAAAGAGACTTAATAAAACACAGATTGAATTTAATAGTACAAGATGAAATGGCACAAAAAGTCAAAATGGCGAAACAAAACTTTTTTGAATGTGCAAATAAGCCAGGTAGATGGTTAATGTATAAGTTAAAAAAGGAAAAAGAGAAGAAAATGATACACCAATTGCAAGACAAAAAGGGAACTCTTTACCATCAGAACGAAGATAAAAAGAAAATAACCCAGGAATTCTTCAGGAAATTGTATAGTCAAGAAAATATACCAGAAGATATTTATTTATTTATTTATTTATTTATTTATTTATTTATTTATTTATTTATTTATTTATTATTTTATAAAATTTGTATGCCGCCCTATCTCCAAGGACTCAGGGTGGCTCACAATGACAATCGACCAAACAACTGTTAAAAACGACAAATATACATAAAAAATATCAAAAAAGTGTTTTAAAAAATTACAATAAAATATTACTAAACAATATCTGGAAAAAGCTGGTCTAACCAAAATAACTGACACAACGAGTGATGCTCACCTTTAATGTGTAAAGGTGCAATTGTTTCTTCACCCAGTTCTTTATTTAAGATTTATTAATTGGTTGACTATCAGAGTCATTAAACTTTATTCTGCTCCATGTGGTTATTATCAATAATACAAACAGTTCTATCTATGGTGACATTATTGCAATAAAGAGCAACCCTTTTTCTCATTATCTTTCCATAACGAACATAATAACTAAGTAAAAATTTGCTAATCTGGGTTTTTTAAATCACACATGTGCAGCATGAGGAGCTGATTCAATTCACAATTGACTAATCATATATCATCAACACGGGGTTCCATCATTCAATTCCTATCTGTGCAAAAGATTCTGTTTCTTATTATTAAAAACACAAGAAACCAGACTGCTCAGTTAGAGCAACTGTTTTTCAATCAATAATTAAATACCTTTAAGGGGTATCTATACAAAATTATTGATATTTTCACTCAAAACAAATCAATAGGACCAAGATAAAGCATATGGGTAAGGCTTTTTAGTGGCAGTGTTTTGGCTGAGAGAAATAAATTAATTGATTGAATGAATGGCAGATACTGGGCAGCCAATGTATACTTTTCATATGTCTTTCTAAGCATGGCAGTTTTATTGTTTATAGCCTTTTCTTTGCTTTTGTTGTGATGTGATGAGTTTTCAGACCTATGTAGAATTCTTTCCATGGGATTAAATACAAAGGTTTATTTGCTTGTTTTGTTGATTTGTGTATTTTTTATCAATGAAATAACCTGTGTGACTGACCCATCCAGACAACTTTATTGTAAATTATCTACAAGGGACTGACTTTCAAAACAAACTTGAAAACTTTCCTTGATACAAAATGTGGCCATTAGATGTTTCACGTGAATATATGCTTCTGTACCAGTTATACTGGTTATTTTTTTTCTAGGCCGCCTTTCAAGTGCTTGTTTTAGATATAAAAAATTAAGTAGATTGGGACCTTATTCTCTGAAGGACTAACCGAAGATGAGAGTGAGCAATGCATAGGCTGGGTGCGCCCCTATTTTAGCAGCCCCTAGCCTCTCCCAATTGCACTGCTGAAGTACAGCAATAAAATGTCCAGCAGCACACTTTTTCATCATTCTGGGTGCATAAAGACTGTAAAGGGTATTGTTAGATCTCTCCAGGAATTCACAAACATATTTTCTTCAAAACCTCTTCAGTGGAAAATCTAAGCCAACATTTCAGTCCCCTCAGTTGATGTCACTGTGTCACTTCTATGCCTGAAAAAGACACTGAAGACAACCAGACACTGCAAAAAGTGACCTAAAGCTTAAAAATAGGCCTAACCCAGCAAAAAATGTTGCCTCGCCTTCTTTAACAATAACCTAGACTCAGTGGTGGGCTTCAAATAATTTAACAAAAGGTTCTCTGCCCTAATGACTGGCTGGGTGGGTGTGGCCGGCTGGGCATGGCCATGGGGCATGACAGCACTCAGCGTCCTGCAGCACTCTGCCAGCCAAAATGGGGCACGGGGGTTAATTACAAAATGTGGGCTTTGCTTTGTGACATCCAGATCCAGCAAGCAAGGAGTGTGAACTGCACAGAAAATACACTTTTGTTTGGTTATGAAGAAATATCCCCAAAGTCAAATGTACACTAAATATAGACTGACTTTTAGCTACACATCTCCCCAGCAAACAGCAAATGTTGAAGCTCCAGGTAAAGGGGATTCATTTTAGGATGAGTAACCACAATTTGCATGTTGGTGGTTCCTAAAGGAATGCTGGGAAACTCTGTATTTTAAAGAACATTTGAGGGAGGGATGCAGAATAGCCCTTCTCTGCCCGAGGCTGTAGAGACCCGTTAGCAATCAAAACACTTTTTGTGAAGCAGCTGATCAACATTGACAGGGTAAGCCACCAGTATATGAAAATAAGAGCAAACTCCACTCCCTTCTAGTACTGATGATGTTACCTAGCTTGGTAATGAAACATCTGCAAGAAAACCATTAAGCTCAGAGAGCACCAAGGAACCCTGAGCTACAAATATTGATAAATGCTTTTTGGTTAGAGGGACTCAGAGCCTGCCTTATATGAGATGGCTCCCAGTGGATTTCATTCTAAATTTTGATATGATTTCTGTAAATAAGGAATGTAAAATTATAATGGCTGAGTATTTGATCCTTCATACATCAAAAAAGTACAAAGCTAAGGGATAAAAAAATAAAAAGCAGATTTGAAAAAAGAAAAGGCCCAGGAAAGAAAAAGAGTGAAAATATAAGAAAGAAAGAGGAAAAGAAGGAAAACTGAAAAATAATGACTTTCAACTTTCTTTGGTACAGATACAAGTAAAAAAATATATCAAACTCTTACTCGAAGATTAACATTTGTCTACATTATTTCCATAATCCCTTATTTAATCATCAAAGCCCAGATCAACTTTTAATTTCAGTTTCTCACAAAAAGTCCAGTAATGGCTCATATCGCTTTAATCACTATTTGTTAACAAAACCACAACTGATTTATTTAATTGCACCAAACCCTAAATAAAGCAGGAATGGAAAATCCTAAGATCTAGTGTAGACCCATGCTTCTCAACTTTGGCAACTTTAAGGTGCATGGACTTCAATTCACAGAATTCTCCAGGCAGCATGAAGTTTGCCCATCTTCAACTTGCCAAGACTGAAAAATGCTGATCTACAGATAGGGATTTTTCCATTCCTCTTTTACTGGTTCCTACTTGCTACATATCATAATGCAAAATCCCCATTTCAAACTCACCCCACAGTAATGATCATGCAAAAACGATTTTCCTGCACCACCCTGGAAGCCTAAATGGGGCACGGGGCGGACTCCTGGGAGGGGCGGGGTGGGGAGGGGCCAGCCAGAGGTGGGATTAGCCAGTTCTCTGAACTGGTAAAAAACTTAACAACTGGTTCTCCTGAACCGGTGCGAACTGGCTGAAGCCCACCTCTGCCTAGACTGAAACATATTAGAAATGGAGCATTGCTAGGTTCTAGTCTCCATATCTGTAATATTTTCATCGTGATCAGCTCTACTGGGTGACATTTAAAAGAGTGCTCTTCAGAAATTGTTATTTCAATCTTCTTTTTATTTAATAACTGTGTCTTAATGAAGCTTTTCTACTCCTTTCAGGGGGACAAATATAGATTTCAGTTTTCTAAACTATATTTAGTGATAGAATTATTTTGTACCCTATCTTCAGAGATCAGTTGCCCTGAAAGGCGATTTAAAAATAGATTTTAAAAATTTAACGGGTAGCATGGAAATACTTAATGTGAAAGTTTATCATTGCTTTCCCCAATTTGGTACCCTATGTAATACAGTTTTCATCACTCCTAGCAAACATGATTATGAAGGGTATCCAACTGGAAAAGCTACTTTACATCCAGAGTTGCAGGGGGAAATAGCTAGACATACTGCATCCTACTTGCCTTGGTAATTATTATGTCATTCAGCCAGATTCAGTGAGACTTGACTTCAAACGCCCAATGAGACATAATATTATTGGATGCTCATGGGCAAGTTATTAACTTTTAGCTTAATTTATCTCTTTGGGTTTTTATGAAAATTAAAAGCTCCGAACAACTTTGAGATCATTCCTTAATAGATAAGGAAGTTGATTCTCACTGAGGCAATGTTTGCACAGGCAGGTACATATGGAATGAAAGTATTGTTTACATTATACTGGACATGGAGATTTTCTTTGTTTATTCTTTTGTCCAGGTTTTTGCAGATTCAGGCTGAGGAGTTTATGGTAAAGAGCATGCTCAGATAATATCCCATGGTGAATATCAGCATCCATAAACTCTTCATGGACTACCAGTCTCATCATCTCTAATCAGCGTAGCCAAAGGTATATTGTTACATCTTAACAAATATATTTGGCAGGCTTTTGAAGCACAGCAGAAGCCTATTTGAATGGAGAAAATAAGACATTGAATGAGTGCGTTGAATGAGTACACAAGAGGAATGAGACTTCTTTCATATCACTAGCTCTGAGCAAAAAGTATCGCTACCTCTGGATATAAACCAAGTTTTGCATAAAATCTTGCATCTGTATGTCAATCAACCTTGCTGACTCAGACTGAATCTTTTCACTTAATGCAGATGAAGCTGTAATATCCAGAGCTGTTATATCAATGTTTATCTTCCGGAGGACAGAATTCTTTTTAAAAGTAGATTTAATGTAGCTTAAAGGCTCTGAAAATGCTCTGCCACCTCTCTTGAATGTTTTCCTTTCTCTCCACCCATCCCATTATCTTTTTCTCTTCTTCTCAAGGTCACATTTATTTTATTACTAATGTGTTACTTTGTTTTATGGCAAAGAACTATGTGGGATACACGTTACAAACTGCCACAGTGTTTCTCGCACAATCTGCTCTTAAAGGTTGCTATTGATTTGGACAGTACTCTTTTGCTGATGGGCACAGGGTAATTTTCCTAGTGCCCTAGAGCTGCATGCAGTAGAGACAGCCAATTTTTAGAAAAACAAAATTTCAAATCTTTAGATATATCAATATCTAGATGAATTGATTTTTTTAAAAAAAATCTGACACAACTTTATCTTTAAAGGTTCAAATCCCATTTTTTCCATTTGCTATTCTGCACTTTTTGGAATTGCATGTCACCGGTGGTGCATGGCTTACAAGTATAGTCACTCATTTTTAAAATGGGGAGAAGAATAAGGACAGCGGTCACAGCTTGAAAACTCTTGAATTGCAAAAGTGACCCCAAAATTGTTCAGAGCCCTTGTGAAAGAATTCTTCTACAAGCCTGATTACATTGCAATAAAGTCTCTAATCTCCAATCAAGTCCAGGTTACAAAATGTTCTGTGCTGCCTATTCACATTTACCAATAGCCCAGACACAAGTGGTTGGGAAGTTAAATGGGCCACTGCATTTGTGGCTAACTCTCAACCCTGAACTGTGCATTAATTGCTATGATGTTCACAACAGACACAGGGATGCGATGGCTCAGTGGCTAAGATGCTGAGCTTGTCGATCGAAAGGTCGGCTGTTCAGCGGTTCGAATCCCTAGTGCCGCGTAATGGGGTGAGCTCCCATTACTTGTCCCAGCTTCTGCCAACCTAGCAGTTCGAAAGCACGTAAAAAATGCAGGTAGAAAAATAGGGACCACCTTTGGTGGGAAGGTAACAGCATTCCGTGCACCTTTGGCATTTAGTCATGCTGGCCACATAACTACAGAGACGTCTTCGGACAGCGCTGGCTCTTTGGTTTTAAAATGGAGATGAGCACCGCCCACTAGAGTCAGAAACGACTAGCACATATGTGCGAGGGGAATCTTTACCTTTATCACAACAGAAGTTTGACAAACCCATTAGTAACTCCAAATTGATATGCATTCTTAATTTCAAATTCTCCAAGTAAGATCTTATAAGTACTGGCCTGGACCACCATTATGAGGCTTTGTCAAGGCCTACCCCATGCATCATTCTATATCATGGCTTATTCAGCTGCTGCTACTTCTTCTTACATTTTCTTCACAGGATATGGAAAGGAAGAGAAGTATACCCCATTGAGGGTATGTTCCAGGGGTGCTATTAAGCAGTTTCTGACAAGTTCTGGTGAACTGGTAGTGGAAATAGTTCAGAGAACCGGCAAATATCACCTCTGGCTGGCCCCAGAGTGCAGTGGGAATGGGGATTTTGCAATATCCTTTCCCTGGAGTGGAGTGGGAATGGAGATTTTGCAGTATCCTTCCCCTGTCACGCCCACCAAGCCACGCCCACCAAGGCACACCACACCACCAAGCCACGCACACAGAACCAGTAGTAAAAAAATTTGAATTCCATCACTGGTATGTTCCCTGAGTAATCCCCAAAACTTGTAACCAGTTTTGTTGAGGAACTCAACAAAGGAACCTCTGGCAAGCATGAACCAGCACCTGGCTACATTGATGAATCTGTATGGAATCTTCTAGAGAAACACTGTCAACTAAGAGACAAAGATGTTGAGGTTCAAAGCTTGAATATTGAAATCTATTTAGTGCGAAAGAGATGAGAAAGATTTGAGAATACTGACACATTCTCCGGTATGTGATAGGAAAGGGTCTAATCTAGTAATGTGTCTCAGTGTCCAAATAACTTTCATTCAGTAATTATTCACAAGGTTGATGAAAAGCAATAAAGAATTGGAAAAAAATCACTTTGGTGTTTGTGTATACACTGAGAACTTATGCACCGGAGACAAATTTCTTGTGTGTTCAATTCCCACTTGGGTAATAAAGAATATTCTTTTAAAAAAGAAAGAGAGGGAAGGAAGGAAAGAAAGAAAGAAAGATGAAAGAAAGAAAGAAAAAGAAAGAAAGAAAGAAAGAAAGAAAGAAAGAAAGAAAGAAAAAAGAAAGAAAGAAAGAAAGAAAGAAAGAAAGAAAGAAAGAAAGAAAGAAAGAAAGAAAGAAAGAAAGAAAGAAAGAAAGAAAGAAAGTCTAATCCTATCTGCACCATGGTGTCCTGGCACTATGACAAATATTCACTTCCAACTTAATCATGTATTAATTAGCTTACCCTACTGCAAAATATGATACAAAATTTAAGAATACAGTTCAAGAACCTTTAATCCCAACCTTAGCTTCACTGTTTCTATGCACCTTTGGGTCTGTATTGACTCCTGATGACTGCTTGGATATGTCCACACAATTCTCTCAGCAGCATTTTTAGAAGTGGCTTGTCACTGCCTTCTTTCAAGAGCTTTACTAGAGCATATTAAAATATATATCCTAAATTTGACCCAAACTTTCTGTAAGAAATACAACATTGATACCACTTCATGTTGTGTGCTTGTTGTGGCCTTTCCTAGACCAGGATTCCCTGCATTCAGTTATTCAGTCCCTAGTCATGTCATGACTGGATTACTGTAATGCACTCGACAGAGGGCTACCCTTGAAGAGCACTTGGAAGCTACAGCTGGTGCAGAGTGCAGCAGCATGGGTAGTTTTGGGGCCCTCAAGAATGGTCCCAGTAACACCACTACTTCATGATCTGCATTGCTTACCAGTCTGCTTCTGGATCAGTGGTGGGTTGCTACCGGTTCTCCCCAGTTCTTGCGAACCGGTAGTGGAAATTTTGAGTAGTTCAGAGAACCGGTAAATACCACCTGTGCCTGCTCCCACCCCCAATCTATTCGCTGCCTCCCAAGTCCCAGCTGATTGGCTAGAAAGAAAAAATCAGGGCTCACTTGACAAAGAAGAGGGGAAGAAAACAAGACACTGTAGCTTTAAATTGAGAAGCCAAGAAGCCTCCCAACTGATCAGCTAGAACCAATCTGCTCCTTGTAAACTGTAAACAGGTGGTGGTAGATTGGCAATTGAGGCCAAGCTGCCTGAAAGTGGTTTCCGATGCTCTTGGGGGTGGCAGAGCAGCAAAAAACTGTTTAAACTCTTGCCGCGGCGCTTCAAAGGGCCACCCTACAGCTGATCAGCAGTAAAAGGCAGTGTGGTGGTAGACCAGAACGCTCCAAAAACAAATGGGTAGACTGGTACGGCTCTGCAAGCAGTTAAAAGCCTGGTAGACCAGTACCTCTGCTAAATCCTAAAGAATTGTTTGTCACATGACCATCAAACTATGCCCACAAAATAAGCCACACCCACAGAACCGGTAGTAAAAACTTTTAGAACCCACCCCTGTTCTGGATGCAATTCAAGCTGTTGGTGATCACCTTTAAAACCCTTCATGGCTATTGAAGGAGTATCTCACCCCACTGGGGTTGGCCTGTAGCATTCGTGCTGGCAAAAGAGACATGCTGTTCATCCACCCAATTATTCTGGCTGGCAGGCCTTCTCTGCTGTTGCTCCTGCCCTCTGGAATATCTTGCCCCCCGATGTGAAATTGGCCCCAACTCTCCTATCTTTTCATAAGGGCCTAAAGATGTGGTTTTGCCAGTTGTCTTGGGGCCCTAGTAGGAGTACAGAGCAATGGAGGTGATTGATTGAGTAATAACAGATCCCAACTTCCCCCACTCCACCCTTCACTCTCCCTGTGTGTCTTTGGTTTTAATATTTGATTTTAACTTTTTATGTTATAACTTAGACGTAACTGTAAGCAGCCCAGACTTACCTTATGGTAAGTTGGGCAGCCAATAAATTTTATATTAAAAAAAATCAAAGCCTAACCATGTAGCTGCATTGTAACGCAAATACAAATATTTTGCAGGAATTTAATCCAAACATTCAGTTCCAGCTGAACCATAAATCAAAGACCAAAACTAAGAACTAAGTCTAAATCTATTTAATGTGTCATTAAGTTGCAGCTGGAGTTTTAAAAACCGCTTACAATTTTTTTCTATTTCTATATCTTTGAGTTTGTTTACTGCTTATGGGGGCATGTTGCCAACTCATAATTAGTCTCTCAGATATAGCTGCATTCTGTCTTTCATTCTAATATTATCTCATGCTCTCTGTCTTTCTGGTTTTTAAGTGGTTTAAATTGGCAATTTTCTGATCTTATAATGAGAAGAATTTCCCACCCACAAACAGATCCAATGTCATCTGCTTTTTTCTTTTATTATTTTATTATCAACTTTGTTTTCAATATCTCCTTTGGTCTTTCTCTTTATTCTCTCTTTTACTTTTTATTTTTTATTTTTAATTGGAGTGACCATTTTTTTAAATATATGTAGCTTAGTAATAATTATGAAATAGATCTACATAGTTTGAATAATATGGGCCGTGCAAATGTCTTAAGATAGTTTAGTCTTAACATAAAAAGACTAAGAGAACTTACCAAAAAATGTATAATTAATTATGTGTTACTTCGAAGCTTGAAAAGTTGAAGTTGTTTTCTTATAGGAAATCATTTAACTTTGCAGAACAAAAAAATTATACTTTAAGATTGGATTGGACTGGAAAATCTGATTAACGTTTTGACCAGATGAAAAGACATTGTGATTTTGATCCATGGCCATTTCACCTGGCAGATTCAATACTTCTAAACTGATATCAAAAGAATATTATTTTGGAACTTCAGTTATATGAGAAGTTATTATTATAATTAATATATAACCCAGTTTGGACCCTTCAGCTATGTTTCATGAACATTTTAACTATTTAATAAGGATACCTTATGAAATGTTATTGTCGGAGAAGACTTTAAGGAGATTTTAGACACTAAATTAAAAACACATAAAAAGTAGTAATCAACTACAATTACAGTTAAACTTTTATTGATGCTTAGCAATTGTTATACTTTGAACAATTTTAAACAACTGTTCATCCCCTGAAGATTTTAAATTTTAAATACTGTGACAGACAAATTGAGCATAGTAATTCCTCCTAAGAATCAGTTGTTATAACAGATTAAATTATTCCTCTTTTCTCTTCAGCACTATTTCAATATATTCAAACTTGTAATATTGAATAGATAGATAGATAGATAGATAGATAGATAGATAGATAGATAGATAGATAGATATGTAGATATATATATATGTATATATATGATGATAAAATAGGATAGAATGGAATAGAATAGAATAGAATAGAATAGAATAGAATAGAATAGAATAGAATAGGACTTGAATTGAATTGAATTGAATTGAATTCTTTATTGGCCAAGTGTGATTGGACACACAAGGAATTTGTCTTTGGTGCATATGCTTTCAGTGTACATAAAAAGAAAAAAAATACATTCATCAAGAATCAAAAGAGACAACACTTAGTGATAGTCATAGGTTACTAATCAAATCATACTAGGAACAAATAAAAACAATATAAATCGTAAAGATACAAGCAACATGGTTATAATCATAAGTGGGAGAAGATAGGTAATAGGAAGGATGAGAAGAATAATAGCAATACTATTAGTAAATAGTTTGACAGTGTTGTGGGAATTAGTTGTTTAGCAGAGTGATGGCATTCAGGGGAAAACTGTCCTTGTGTCTAGTTGTTCTGGTGTGCAGTGCCCTATAGCGTCGTCTTGAGAGTAGAGGTTGAAACAGTTTATGTCCAGGATGTGAGGGGTCTGTAGATATTTTCATAGCCCTCTTTTTGACTCATGCGGTATGCAGGTCCTCAGTGGAAGACAGGTTGGCAGCAATTGTTTTTTCTGCAGTTCTAATTATCCATTGAAGTCTGTGTCTGTCTGCCAAACCAGACAATTATGGAGGTGCAGATGACAGACTCAATAATTCCTCTGTAGAACTGAATCAGCAGCTCCTTGGGCAGTTTCAGCTTTCTGAGTTGGTGCAGAAAGAACATTCTTTGTTGTGCTTTTTCGATGACGTTTTTGATGTTAGGGGTCCATTTTAAGTCTTAAAATACGATAGAACCTAGAAACTTAAAGGTCTCTATTGTTGATACTGTGTTGTCTAGTATTGTAAGAGGTGGTAGTATAGGAGGGTTTCTCCTAAAATATACCACCATTTCTATGGTTTTGAGTGTGTTTAGTTCAAGATTGTTCTGGTCGCACCACAAGGCTAGTTGTTCAACCTCCTGTTTGTATGCAGATTCGTCATTGTCTCAAATGAGACCAATCACTGTTGTATCATCTACAAACTTCAGTACTTTAACAGAGGGATCTTTTGAGATATAGTCATTGGTGTATAGAGAGAAGTGGAGAGAGCACACAGCCCTGGGGGGCGGCTGTGATAATTGTACAGGTATCTGATATGATTTTGCCTAGGTTCACCTGCTGCTTCCTGTCTGTTAGGAAGCTTATGATCCATTTACAAGTGTGGTCAGGTACAACTAGTTGATTTAGTTTAGTTAGAATAATATCTGGAACGATGGTATTGAATGCTGAGCTGAAGTCTACAAAGAAGACCCTTGCATAAGTCTTTGGAGATTGAAGATGTTGTAGGATGTAGTACAGAGTCATATTAAGTGCATCATCTGTCCATCTATTTGCTTGGTAGGCAAATTGCAAAGGGTCTAACAGTGGATCTGTTATGGTTTTCAGGTGGACCAGCACTAGCCTTTCAAAGGTTTTCATAACTACAGATGTTATGAGCCATGGTGGCGCAGTGGTTAGAGTGCAGTACTGCAGGCTACTTCTGCTGACTGCTGGCTCCCTGCAATTTGGCAGTTCAAATCTCACTAGGCTCAAGGTTGACTCAGCCTTCCATCATTCCGAGGTGGGTAAAATGAAGACCCAAATTGTTGGGGGCAATATGCTGACTCTGTAAACTGCTTAGAGAGGGCTATAAAGCACTGTAAAGCCGTATATAAGTCTAAGTGCTATTGCTGCTATTTGTTGTGACCCAGGCTGATTTATCTTCACATGCTGAGTTGGAGGATGATATGGAGGAGGAGGAAGCTGTCACAAGCTATGTGCCGGAGGGGCTGTCTTCACTGGTGAGTCATCAAGAACTGACAGTTGTTGACGTGCCTCTGGACGCCAGCCAAATTGAGGAGGAAACAGAGGCCGGTAATGATGAGGGGGAGCCCCTATTGGATGCAAGAGAGAGATGTAGGAGACGTCGTAGAGAACCGCTATTGCCACATCCCAAGAAGTGTGGTCAGGAGACGTAGGGCCACACCCTACAAAGTATAAAAGGGGTGTGACTGGGCTGGAAAGGCATGATGAACAATTTGTTGGCATTTTGGATGCAGTGAATTTACAACTGTTAGTTTGGAGGTTTTTTTGACAAGAGTCTGCATTCCTGCATTAGCCTGCTGGCCATCTGCCAAGACCTTTGGAACATTGCCTGGTAACTATTGGACTGATATATGCTTTGGAAGAGAATTGGAGGCTGTGAGAGCCTGGGAGTCAACAGGCTCAGACTTAACCAAGACAAGACCGAGTGGCTGTGGGTATTTGTTGAGGGTAAAACTGCCCTCTGCAAAGTGGTGCAACGGACCAGACAGCGAATAGATACGTTGCTTAGCAAAACACACAGATACTCACAGATTCTGAAAGTTTAAAGAAAAATAAACAGTCTTTACTTGTGGTAAAAAAAAAAACCAAACAAACTTGGCTTCTCAAACAAAGATAACACTTCTTCAAATAATCACGGTTCAACACAAAAACATAGTTTGCTTACAATTCCAGTTCTCTTCAGTAACACAGACACAGTTCCTTTCAGCAGTTCAACCTTCTAATAGCAGGAGCAGAAGTGAAGGAACTTCCTGCCTTCTTTTATGTCTGCTTAGCACAGCCAATTAGTCATCTTGTAGCAGTTAAAGTCACAGAACATAGTTTTCTATATATTACCTACCCAACCGTAGGATAAGCATCCAACAGTATTGCCTCCTAAAGACTATGTTGATTGTCCATCCTTGGTTCTGGGGGGGGGAGAAATTGTCCCCCTCAGAACGGGCTCGCAATTTGGGTGTCCTCCTAGACTCACAAC
Source organism: Arizona elegans (assembly GCA_022577455.1). Classification (NCBI taxonomy): domain Eukaryota; kingdom Metazoa; phylum Chordata; class Lepidosauria; order Squamata; family Colubridae; genus Arizona; species Arizona elegans. The sequence goes on from JAKOOJ010000002.1 coordinate 125,071,724, forward strand.
TAAGATTAGAGCAACATCTGACAGCTGTGGCTAGGGGGACCTTTGCACAGGTTCGTCTGGTGCACCAATTGCAACCCTACTTGGATCAGGAGGCTCTCCTCACAGTCACTCATGCCCTTGTCACCTCACAGTTAGATTATTACAACGCGCTCTACATGGGGCTACCCTTGAAAAGTGTTCGGAGACTACAGTTGGTCCAGAACGCAGCCATACGAGCTATCGTGGGTACACCTAGGTACACCCAAATTACACCAATTCTCCATGAGCTGCACTGGCTCCCTATTGGTCTCCGGTCACAATTCAAGATGTTGGTTATTACCTTTAAAGCCCTACATGGCTCAGGGCCAGGTTATCTTCGAGACCGCCTTCTGCCGCATAGCTCCCAGTGACCGGTAAGATCCCACAGAGTTGGTCTCCTCCGGGTCTTGTCAGCTAAACAATGTCAGCTGGCGGGCCCACGGGGGAGGGCCTTCTCTGTGGCTGCCCCAGCTCTCTGGAACCAGTTACCTCCCGAGGTCTGGACCATCCCCACATTATTGGCCTTCTGAAAAGCGGTGAAGACCTGGCTTTTCCAGCAGGCCTGGGGCCGTTGATCTCGCTCTTGTGATCCGGCGAGATCCGGCCATGAATAGCGTGAATGAGTTTTTAATGTTTTTAATGTTTTTAATTTTTAAATGTTTTTTATAATGATTTTTTAAAATGTATTGTGAGCTGCCCTGAGTCTTCGGAGAGGGGTGGCATATAAATTGAATTAATTAAATTAATTAAATTAAATTAAATTAAATTAAATTAAATTATTTATTAAAGGGCCAGCTTCAGTCTCTCTAGCCTGCGTTTGTTACTGCCGGGCTATTTGAGCCTCTGCAAGGCCACTCGTGGGAGGGGACAGAACACTATTGCTAGTGTAACTGGTCTGAAGTCATTCAGTTCCTTGTTGGAGGTTTTCTTCAGCACTGGGATGATAGTAGAGCATTTGAAGCAAGAAGGAACATAGCATATCTCTAGTAATTTATTAAAGATTCCGGTGAAGATGGGAGCCAGTTAGTCAGCATAAACTTTTAAGCAAGAAGGAGTTATCTTGTCTGGGCCTGGTGCTTTTCCTGGCTTTTGTCTGTGAAATAGACCTTGCACCCCATTTTCTATAATCACCAGAAGTGGTGGGCCCAGTGTAATGGGGTCAGTTGTAGGAGGCTTGACTGTTGTTGGTGTGTCTGAGATGGGGATTGTGGAGATAGGTGGCAGTAGTTTTCTCTCAAACCTACAGTAAAACACATTCAGGTCATCTGCCAGTTGTTGATTTCCTTCAGCATGGGAAGGAGGTTTGCTGTAACCAGTGATACTTCTGGTTAGTTTAAAATTACAAGTTCAATACTATAGTAAATCATCTGGATCTTGGTATTTCAGTCAATCTTTGTTGAGTGATAGACTTCATAACATTAATTCTGAGATATCACAAATGCAGATGTAGGTAGTTATTTAATTTTTGAATGGAAAACATATAAGATATAGATTTGTAGTCATATTATCACATTTACATCATATAAGAAAAAAAATTGCAAAAATTACATTTGAGCAAGAGGAAGAATAAATGTAAAACCATTTGGCCATAGCAGACTAGAGAAGCAATTTCTGTTAGCAATTTCTTAATAAGTAACAACAAAGTATATTTAACCTACATAATATTTTATCACAAATATCTGAAATTAGTTTAATATGTTTGTGCCAAATGTATTGGGAAAAGAGCAAAAAAACTTAGATCTTGACAAATCATTTAAAGAAAAAAAATGTAAAAAATTCTTGCAGCTACTAAAAATTAGGAAGACCAATTTTGGATTCCTCTGAAGACATAAATTTCAAGGTTTTAAATTCTACTCACATGCTTAGTCAAACTGAGAATCTTGTGATAAAATAAAGACTTTGAAGCCTTTCATTTTCTGAGGCATAAATTTATTAAATGTGATCACAAAATTCTGTAAAATTAAAAAGCTCACAATTAGTCTTTGTATGTGTTAGTGTCTCTTAGCAATAAAGCAACTTGACATGCACATTTTAAAAACTGAATGAAATACAATGAAATATGGCTCTTCTTTACTGAATTTCTTTTGAAACTATTTCATTGCAGGATTCTTTTCTTTTTTCTGTTCATTATTTTCTCCTTTTTTGTCTTTTCCCAGTTTTATTAACTAAATAAAAAATGAATATATACAGGGGCTTTTTTGCCAAAATTGATATGCCAAAATTAGATATTTTATTACAAGAATAACCAGTAATCCCTTAACAATTGACACCCGATGCCCTAATTAAATCATGAGCCATGAGCCAAGCTTCAAAAGAAATCCAGTTATTTATTAGGAGCTTCATGTCGGCACATTCCAAGTGAAGCCAACTCTGACCTCACTTAATTCACACCCTAGCTCTGACCCTGTTCCCCTATCCCAGGGGTGAAATGCTACTGGTTCGGACCGGTTCTCCCAAACTGGTAGTAAAAAATGCTACCAGTTCAGGCGAAACGATATTTCCAACGATTTATATTAGCTAGAATCATCGGATTTCCTGCTTTCTAGCTAATCTAAATCACGTGGCACTGTGGATTTCCCCCCCCACCCGGCACTGTTCTACTTACCTTTGCAGACTTGGAAGGCTTCAAAATACTGCTTTTTTAGCACTGCGTGGGCGTGCCTCAGGCGCGCATGAACACAAAGTGCACACTCGGTAGCAGACTCACAGAACCGGTAGCAGAGTTCAGAGGATTTCAATGCTGTCCCCTGCTCCCACGGTGTGTCATCAGTCACATTCCCCAAGGAAGCAATTTTGCAGGTAGAAGTCCCTCCCTCCAGCCACTGTGGGTCTCCGTGGAGATGGCCTTGACACTTAACTTTCAGTCATGGGAAAGATCTGAGTTTTCTGTGGAGAATGGTACATATACCATTTTCCCCATATATTTGCTTCTAAACTGTATGACTTCTTAAATGTACGAATTTTCAACTGTACTCTTTACAATATAAATTAGGACCATGTACCACCCAGAGTCACTCTATGAGGAAAATGGGGGGGGGGTCTAAATGTGGAAAAATAAACAATTTTTTTATTTATATGGGGCTTGCAAAAGAAAATAAAATGTTCCTGATATGATTGATTTTGACCTAGAATCCATGTTCAACTTCTTCATTCATGGTTTGTCTCTTAGTTAGCTGTCTGGCCTTTGGTTGGGAATGGGAAGCAAGCTAGTATCCATAATGAGAGCAATAGACTTGCCTAAAGGAGGGCAATAGACTTCCTACCGTACCTGAACTCCATACTATCTAGAAAAACGAGGTGAAATAGCTGTTTTGGCCAAGGATTGAAGATCTTGAAAATGAGTGTTCAAGTGAGGGCCTCCATGCTTCTTTTGTAAATATGTCACACAGTTACTTACCATAGTGACATTACTCTACTAGATAAATAACTATTTTTCAAAGATTATTAAAATTTCAGCTTTTTAAGAATTGTGTGCTGAACCTCCATACTGAATCTCTTCCTTAACCAGTCCCCAAATTTAGGGAATATAGTCTCACCTTCATTAATGGAGCCAGAATATATTTCTAAGTAGCACTTTGTTCCATATCTAGTTGGAACTATTGTTCCAATTATAGGCAGCATATAAAAGAGAAAAGAAATTGTTACAGAATAGATAGTGTATAATAGATTAAGGTGGGGCCCTATCAATACATATTAAGCACGATTCTAATATCATTTTAAAACCATTTGTCTTGTTAGCTAAACAAAATACCATCCAATGATCCTTTAAGTCTCTTGTGTCAGATTATCAGCTATTTCGTGTAAGTGTTGAAAATGCTGCCACTGGTGAAAGTAAATTATGTTTTCTTAGGCCAACTTGCATCAACTTGTCCAGCAAGCTGAGCTGAAATAACAATTTTAACAGTATGCTGTAAAGTGAAGGCCTTTTTTCTGTGGGATGACTTGGAAATAACTGTTTCTAACTATGCTTCACTCAGACCAGAAGCATTCTGATATGTATTCCAAAAGTCCCATTGGGGTGGTCTCATCCCAGTCCCTCAAAACAGGATCAATCATGTTGTCCCTGGTTTTGCTATTTATTCATTTTACCCTCTCAAAAAGAAGTCCTTTCAGTTCAGTCTTACCACCATGAGTATATTTTCACTTTGTTGAGCTTCAAATTGTCAAAGTAATGGCAAGCAAACTGTGGTTCTCAGATGGTTGTGACCCAAAAGTTCCTTTTATTATCAAAATCGCCTTTAATCATAAAGGGGATGGGAGGAAAGTGGAAAGTGGAAAGTGGAAAGTGGAAAGGGAAGGGAAGGGAAGGGAAGGGAAGGGAAGGGAAGGGAAGGAAAGGAAAGGAAAGGAAAGGAAAGGAAAGGAAAGGAAAGGAAAGGAAAGGAAAGGAAAGGAAAACCAAAGACAGTGTCCTATTCTTTTGAGATGGGAAACAACTCACTTTACTTACAATTTAGTAAGTAAATTTAATCTGTCAATGGGTTTTAATTTGAATTGTTTTAAATTTGGGCCAAAGTATATAATTCTTTCAATAATTTTAAATTTTGTATTGTTATGTGTTTTAGTTCTGGCTGTGCACTGCCCTGAGTCCACTAGGAGAAGGGCAGTATATAAATTGAATAAAATAAATAAATAAATTTATTTATTTGTTCATTTACTCAATTTACATAGCCCCTTTTTCAGGTTTCTAGGCAATTACAATTAAACTAAAAACACAAAGTACATATTATAAAAAAGTAAAAACACACAGCAGCTTGGCATGATCTAATCCACCACCCATATAACTGGAAGACGGGCTCTAACTCATGCCCAGGGCCCAGGTTCAAGCACAGAGTGGGTTTTCAAGGCCTTATGAAAGGCCAACAGGTATGGGGCCAATCCAATTCAGGGAAATGATATTCCAAAGGGTGGGTGCCATGGCAGAAAAGTCTCTCTTTCTGGACCCCGCCAACAACACTATTGTCTATGCCATTCTGCAAGATTTTAAGTGTGGCCCCCAGTTAACACAAGCTGCATCACAAATAGGCACCTAATCAGATATAGGGAGTGTGGCAGTTCCGCATTTTGAGACCTGGGTAGGAGCTCTTCTAACTAACACATATTCCCAGGACAACCAATTGAGAAGGGTGATGGGCATTTAATAGATTTCTTGCATGTTTTATATAAAGACCAGCAAGGTAGGGAGGGGAAATGAGAAAACATGTATTGTGACATTGTGATGCAGGTTCTGGCCTTTACACTGTCGGGCAACTACCAAAGGGTAGGTTGTGATGCCATGACACAGTTCATCAATTTGCTGACCTCTTTATCAGATACCTACGAATAGCAACTTAAGAAAAATAGCTAGAAAACATAAGCAAATGAATGCAGCATGTCCACAAATATTATTATGTTGAGAAACATGGTAGCCAAGATCAAGGAAACATTGGCATATTTTTCTGTTTTGCTTTGTGTAATGGTTTCTTTCTTTCTTTTTTTTTTTTTCCATCCGACTTCCTCATCAGTATGTTAATACTTTTGTTATATTCCTACAGAAATTATATTTACACTTCTTCTTTTTTTTTTTAAAGAAAATTCAATAAACCATAACATACACACTTTGGCACACTCCCCTATCTGGGGAGCAATCCATTTTTATGTACACTTCGTATCAAATATGTGTGCTTTGACTGGGGAACTGTATCACAAAATTTGAAAAAGCACAAAACTGAAAGATTATCAAGCTCTGCTAGGTATATTCTTTTGGGAATGGCAAAGTAGTCTGGCTAGTATTAAAAAGGGAGCCACATTAATTTGTCTTCCATCCCTAGTGGTAGCTGAAACTTTATTGGCTGCTAAAAAGAACAAATTTACAAGAAATATAGAAACACCAAACACCATCCACAGGACTCCCCTGTCCCTTTCAAATTCCATACAATCCTAACCCAGCCTCTGTGTTGCTCCTGTGCATTATCTCTTTTTTTTTTTTTCATTTTGTCTAGCCTATAGCTTTCCCACTTTTAAGAAAATCTCCTCATAAAGATATGGTAGACGAGATTAAAAGGCAGCATTTAGTTCAGGGGTGGGTTCTACTTACCTTAACTGCCAGTTTGCATCGTGCCCACACATGCGCAGATCACTTATGATGACGTCCCGGGTCAGTGGGTGGAGCCTCCCGCCGGTTTTAATACCGGTTCTATAGAACCGGTCCTAAACAGGAGCAACCCACCACTGATTCAGTTGTACATTTGAAGAACACACCACAGATTTTAAATAGCATGATATTGCTTTCTCCTGTCGTGACAAGGTCTCTGAAGACCATCCAAGTATCCTCTCCACTCAATTTCCATTCAGTTTTCGCATGCCTGTTGTTGCAATACTGAATCCACCAACAGAACAGAGGCAATACTTGCAAACAGCTGTAAAGTATTTTTTATCTTGCTAATCAAAATGACTTTCTGCTAAATAAACCATGAAAAAAGCTTTTCCACCAGCAGTGAAATGAAGTGGAAATGATACAGTCTGTACAGAGTCCACCATGAAGTCAAATCAACAGACCGAATTTTACCGCAATGCTAATTCGATTGCTAATGCACCCTTATAGATTTGCCCAAAACAACAAAAATTCAAGATTTCTGGTTGCAACTTTGAATAACAATCAAAACTTATTTTAAGGTTGTTGATGCAGTTGTTAATACGATGCCTCTAGTTGTAAAACCTTTAGAGAAGTAATTTTATGTTGTTTCCAAATAATTAGAGGATAATTATTCTGTGTGGTTTATTGCATATAAATTTTCTCTTCCTTATAACGGAAATTAAAAATACAGATCAGATTGTATGCCTGAGTATATAGAGAGGATATCTGTGATTTAAAAAGATATATAAATATTTTCTAAGTGCTTAAAAATTATAGTCCAAGTAGACAAGTTTGGTAATTGTCTAATGAGGAAATCTTGTTTTAAACTCGTGTTGTAATTTACATATACTAGTACTGTTTTTCAACATTTTAAACAGTGCTACTAGAAACACTGTCATTTCTAATTATTTATGATTTCTGTGGTTTATAATGTTACCTAGGCACTGTTGTGGGTCTTTCCAATCACATCATTCAGGAAGAAATAACTTAGCTTTGAGTTACTTTTCTCTTCTGTATATCTTTTCTACCTGGAAATTGATGAATTCTTTTCCACAGTTTATTAGGCCTTATATTCTTAAAAGCCATAGTTATAAATCATTCAAATAAAGGTGGAGAATTGCTTCTTCCCTCTTTTGTCTGCATTTATTTCTTCTATTTCGCATGATTCATCATTATTTCAAGATTATTAAGAAATCAGCTATTGTATCCCTGATTCCAGGATCTTGTCCAACTTAGATTTTATACCGAGTCAGAGGAAACTTCGAGAGAGGACTTGAAAGTGTTTAATATCTCTTGAGAATTACAGTAGGATGATTTCACAGCCGGCTCAAGAGAAATTTTGCAGTATCAATAATGGATATTTATTCATTCGCATCAATAGATTCTCCAGTGATTGTTGAAATTTGTACATCCCCACATTTTTTTCAACACACTGAACTATTAGTTACTACTTCTATCCTACTTGATGATTTGTTAGGAATCCTGCAACAACTCTTCTGTTGACCTTGGAAGGAAAGCACAAGATTACTGTATGGAAGTAACGGCAGATCACAAATTTATGCAGAATTTTAAAAGATTTGCAGAATTAGCAGTCAGCTATAACCATCTACTCTACAATGCAAAGTGAGAACTATCTTTCATACATGAGTAACTCTGTTCTGATTCCAACCATTACGTGAACAAAATCATGTTCAGCTTTCTTACAAATGTGACAAGATGCTTGGACAACTATGGTGCATTATGTCCCACTACTAATATCTTGGGACAGGGTTTCTGTTCATATGGAGGGTCTACTCAACTGAAAACAGGGATAAATCATCAGATGGGATTTATCCTTTCAAGACTGAATAATAATTTTTGGAATCCCCATTTTTAATTTTAAATTCATACATAGTTTCATGCATTGGTAAATGTAGTGAAAGTTGAGAGGAGAAAAGTTGAGTAAGTCAGAAGACTCCTCTAAACTGAGGAAGAAAAGTCTCAGGACAATTCTTTGATGTAGAAGAGCTAAAGAGAATTTGGACAGGTCTGGGTCTAACTTGTACAAAGAATTTGGAATGCCCCCAAATATATAATAGCAAAAGTAGATGCATGTAGAAAAGCAAAACCTCTACATTCTGCTTTAAATAGAATCATATCAGACTTCAACAACTTAAGTAGATCTCAGCAAGGTTCAGTTGGTAAGTGGAATCAATATATCATATATTCTTCTTGCCATGCTTTGTTTTTAGAATTTTGGACTGCTTTTGTAATTATTATCTCAACCCTTCATCACTGCTTGCTGCATTCCATCCATTAAGAGAGGCAAATGAGTGATGACAGCGAGCTTCGGATGGTAAGAGAGGAGCTTGAAAACTCATTGGTTACCACAACAGTGAGAAAAGCAAGTTGATTTTCTGCTTTACCACAATTTCCAGGGAGAGTGTTGGTAGCCATAGCTGGCCAATAATCAGGAAATTTGAAATCAAAAATAATTGGAGAATAACAGCATTCCTGGCCTATGTAGTAGAACATAGTCCATGTTAATTCCTTCTCATTCCCTATTAAGCTGCTGTTACAAACACAGATAAGGGAATCATTTTCGTTCAGTCTTTACCTAATAAATAATTTGGAATCAGTTAGTTGGAGTTATGTTGCCTAAAATATCCACATGTGTCACGTTGCATCCTGTTTTGCAAATGCAAAATTGGTTGAATGATTCCAGGGACCAAGATAATGTAAAGAACTCAATTCTGTGACTTAAGGAATATAATACTCCCAGTGACAGCTTAATAGCACACATAGAGAAGAGTTTAGAAAATATGTCTACTAACTTAACTATGCTGCTATTTGTCGAACAAGGGGGAGGGTGTCACAGAGATGGGTACCAGAGCAGTGATACAGAAATACAAGCCTATGAGTTAATTTATAAAGCAGTATCAAAAAATATCACTGCACATCAGTGACATGAGTATCTATTTCAGGTTTTTTTTTCCTTCAGCGCCAAAACTGCACTTATCATTTCTTCTTTTCTCAGGTGCACATCAGTTTCTCTTTTCTCTTTCTGTTATTCTTAGCCTCTTCTATTCCTTCCTCTTTGAGATGCTGTTCAACCATATGTTACCAAAGAAAGACTAGGTCGCTGCTCCCTCGTGTTTCTAAAGGCTACTTTTTGCGGATCTCAGCAGATGGCAGCAAAGTCTGGCTGACTTTGAGCCTGGAAATTATACAGAATTAGATTTGGTGAGGACTTGGATGGGAGACATCAGAAAAGTAGGCAGGACTATGAAATTTTTAAAATTCCAGAGAAAAAAACTTCAGCAAACCAATTCTATATCATTTCTAAGAAAGCTATGGGGATATGTCCGTGAAATTATAAGGGCCCACACATGAGTCAAATGAGATTTTATCCCTATTACAACTTTCTGAAGATCTCTACAAAAGTAGAAGATGCATACACATAACTCAAAAGCCATATTTGCTGGAAACAAATCTCTCTTCATCTTGATATTTACAGCTACAAACATATAGGTAGTTGTATTTGGATGCAAGTAATGGCATGTGAGAAAAACCTTGGGAATCGGAGCAAACAGTTGCTGCCTGGGAACAGTCAGATAAGAGATAGTATAGTCTGCAGTTGGATAGTGGGTGGTGCAAGAGGTTCAGAAGAGACCCCCCCTGGTTTCTCAGGCTATAAAAGTGATGGGAGAGGGGAGAATTAATGCTTTCAGACTTGCAATATTCTGCTAATGTAGTTTTACAATAAATTAGAATTATCAATCTTGCAATTGTATGAGTGAACTCTAAAAGGCATAAAAATATGAACCAGGTTAATAGTATTAAATGAATGAAACCCATAAGTCTGACAATAACAATTTTCAGGTAAAAGTGATTCCCAACCGTGCTGTACAAAGAAAGGACTGTACTAGATTAAGGAAAATATAATGATATCCCAGCAAGGAAAGAAAAGAAAATCTACCTTCACCTAGTAGTTTATAGGTTTATTATAGGCTCATTATAGGCAAGATGTGTTTCTTTAAAAAAAGAGCTACTAGTGTGTGCATTGACTTAAGTTAATTAAGAATTCATTTACCTTTTACAAAGTCATTAATGTTCTTACGTTTGAAGATATATTAAATTTCTTTATGCTACTTCACCCATCAGTGAATATTGAAATATTTAGCCAGCATCTGGGCTGCAACATGTCTGTTCTGTCATTTTGGCAAGTACAGATAAAATAAACTGGGGCAGTGGAAGGAATCGTCAGTGAAATAAAGTCCCTTTCCAAGGTTAGTGTACAGGCTACTGGCATTTTGGACCTCAAGAAAACATTTTGAAAAATAAGTAATAAAGATGAGAGTAAGTTCTCATTATCAGAAAAAAGCCTGTTCCAGTTCTTTCTAGATGATGCCATATGTGAGAGGAACTAGAAAATCTATATACATTAAACAAGTGTGTCAGTAAGAATGTGAGGATTTAATCATTTTGCTACCCTGAAGGACAATTTGGGGATGGAATGGGAATGGGAACCTTCAAAATATTGCCTGCCATGTGATATCTGAGAATGAGTATATCTAGGACAGAGATGGCTAACCTTTTCCAGATCGAGTGCCCAAAGCCCGTGCGTGTGCCCGAACCCCCAAAATGCAATGTGTGCATGGCCTCGCGCATGCGCCCCATCCCCCATGCATATGCGGCAGACACCCAAAAAACAGTGGCTGGTGAGAAGCACACACGCATGCACAGCAGACCTGAACTGGGGTGACGGCTCGTGTGCCATCAGAGAGGATACTGCGTGCCACCTCTGGCACGCGTGCCATAGGTTCGCTATCAGAGATCTAGGAGATCAATCTTTCTGACATGCAGATTGCACAAAACTAAGAATTCAGAAAATTACCACTGAAGGCCACACTGACCATCTGAGATATCATCAGTGGTCAAGATCTAAAATCTAGAGAAGCTGAAACCCTGAAAGAACCCAGGGATAACCAGGCCTAGTTGAACTGCAGTCAATGTTCATAAATAGATGAATCAGTAAAACCAATGTGTTAGTTACATTTTCTTCAAATCCAAATAGTGTTCCTTATACCTAAAAAGGAATGGCTTTTAAGAGATCTAGCATGGCAACTTTTTCTTATCTAGTCAAGTGCTGCTCATTTGAATAATATATGGATAAATAATTAAGGAAAGAAAAGTTCCACCCCACTCCACAAGACAGTCTGAGTTGAAAAGAAAACTTTACTTTGAAGGAAATAAAGGAATAACTAGGGTGGGGGGAAAAAACTCAAAGAAGAATGGACTTGATCTGTATTTCTTATTTTTCAGAATACCGTTCCACTGGATTAGGTGACAAAAATTAATGTAGATTAAATTATACATTGTTATAATCAGAGCAAGAAAAGTAAATACATTTTTAAAAAGGAGTGAGAAAGAGAATAGTCTCGTGTTATTTCAAAAGAAAAGAAAGAAAAGGGAAAAAGAATCCAACCAGTGCTATAAATTCTAGTCAGCTCAATTATTTTCGTTGCAGCCAAGCTGTATACAGAAATGAGGCAGGTGGTTCCCCAATGAACTTTTCCATGTCACAGAACAAGGTAAAAATAATAAATTGGACATTGTGAGACTTTATGCATTTCGTGAGCACTGCAGAACCTGTTTGAGATTCCCTTCTTGTAGCTTCCTCATGTTGGCAGTAAATGGTAAGCCACCATTGCCATATTTCAATCCCTTTCACTTTCTTGGCCATTATCTCCGACTAAATCATCCTTGCTTCTTCCTATTCACTCATCAATTACTGGCCAACAAGGACAGAAAACTCACTGGCAACTTACAGCTATCAATATGTTTTTTTTGGGGGGGGTTAATAATTTCTGTTAAATCATTGTATGTACTGGAATTAATTAACTCACTGGATCCTAGAATTAAATTCTGAAGTAAGGGACACATTTTTCACATTTGCAAACTATCTAACAGGACAGATGGAAACACAGGATCATTCCTGCTCCCCAAAATATTGCCGCAGGGATTATTTTCACGCTAAAGTTCTACATATTCTTAGATTCTTTATATTTCTTTACTTCATATTTTCTTTATTCTTTCCAATAGATGCATCACCCCAAACTCATAGACACCAATGCAGTGCTTCCTCAAAAATAAACAGTAAAATGATTGGTCAAAAGTTTCACCTCAATCAAATTCCATCATTTCTTCATAACTATCTAACTTTCCACACTAAGGATCATTAACGGGATTTGAAGAACAGCACACATCCATTTAGAAATGAGCAGTTTTATCAGTGTTACTTTATAAAAATCTTATATTACGCAAAGCAGGGTCTCTTGAAACACTCTAGGATGATGATTTAGGATTTGAAAATCAATCTCTTAGCAGCTCTTTGTGACATGTAATTCCTTATAAATCTATTTCAGTCATTCATTAAGAATTGATCATGAACATAATCCATGGATGACTTTGCTAAAATTATATTATATACTATACTATATAATTTGTCATCTGCTTAGATCAATGTTTCAAGACAGGGCTTGGTTTTGCTTTGTCTACATTTACAGGTAGTCTTCCACTTACAACCATTCATTCAGTGACTTTTCACAGTTACGACACTGTAAAAAAATAAACTTACAATCGTTGCAGCATCCCTATGGTCATGTGATCAAAATTCGGGCGCTTGACAACTGACATGTATTTATGACAGTTGCACTGTCCCACCAGGCTCATATGATCATCATTTCTAACCTTCCCAGCTGGCTTCCAACAAGCAAAGGAGCCTTGATGGTGCAGTGGACTAAACTGTTGTTAAAGTAGCACTTAGCTGCCAGCTGACTGCAATTACTGTGAGTTCAAATGTCACCAGGCTCAAGGTTGACTCAGCCTTCCATCCTTCCGATGTAGGTAAAATGAGGACCCGGATTGTGGGGCAATAAGCTGACTTTGTATAAAAAAGAACACCACTTGGGGGGGGGGGGGCAAAAGCCCTACTAAGCAGGTATATACAAAAGTATGAAGGCTATTGCTTAACGCATTGTAAATCACCCTGAGTCTTCAGAGAAGGGCAGCATATAAATCAAACCAATAAATAAATAAATAAATAAATAATATCTAGGCGAAAAACTAGATCCACTTTTTTCATTAATTTCTTTAATGAACTAAGGAGAGATATATATCCACTCAAATTACTGTGTCTTGAAAAGTTAGGAAGCTCGCTGTGCAATGTTACACAGAAGACATGCCATTGAATATGGTAGTTTATTCCTAGGAAATTGGACTGTGGTTTGCAGTCAAGGTGAATTGTAATAGCTGCCATTGCAGAGCGATCACAAATCACCGCTGGCTGTCAGAGGAAACAATGCTTTCATAATTCTGTCAGTTGTTCAGGCAATGGTGCAGATATGAAAGGGGGAGTGCATTTGTCCACTCACTTTGGTGCACTCTGAATTGCAGACTGAGCATGCAATATAATGATCCCATCACACTCATTCGACATAGTAATGTGTGTCCATTTCCCATGTGGTCACCGCGCACCAAGGTAGCAAATTGATTGTTCAACAAATTAGGTCAAAGAAGATACCTCTATTGTCAAGGAATAATTGTTTCTGCTACGCTTCCAAAAGTCCAGAAAATGTCTTATAAAATGTTTGGAGTAACGCTTAAAATTTCATGTCCCTGCACTCACATCGCAGTATTTTAGATGCTACAACTGAAGCTTTGATCACATAGCAATGATGAGACAAATGGGAGGACCTTATTGTTGCATCTTCCCCATTGCTTTCAGGAGTGTAGAACTGATACCTGATTTGCATTAGTTGTTGTTGCTGTTGTCATTTTTAATGGATTGTATAATTAGACTATACAAGGGACGCAGTGGCTCAGTGGCTATGTCATGGGTAAATGCCTCATTCTTGAATGGAGGAAATGTATGTTCATAGAATATCAAGGGTTAATTTATTCTTTCTTTCCTAATGTATTCATATGTAACCACTCCTACCTCTAATCCCGCCTTATTGATATAAAAGGGGATACACGCTCCTCCTCCTTGCTTCTATCTGCAATCATTCAGAGAATATAGAATGCCTACTGTAAATAAACAATACTTTGTTTGAATACTACATTTCTGAATCTTTTATTGAGTCCGATCCTCGAATTACTGCAACAGGCTAAGATGCTGAACTTGTCGATCAGAAGGTTGGCAGTTCAGCGGTTTGAATCCCTAGCGCCGCATAACGGAGTGAGCTCCCATTACTTGTCCCAGCTTCTGCCAACCTAGCAGTTCAAAGGCACGTAAAAATGCAAGTAGAAAAATAGGAACCACTTTTGTGGGAAGATAACAGCGCTCCATGCGCCTTTGGTATTTAGTCATGCTGGCCACATGATCACAGAGTTGTCTTCAGACAGCACTGGCTCTTCGGCTTAGAAACGGAGATGAGCACCACTCCCTAGAGCCAGAAACGACTAGCACGGATGTGCAAGGGAACCTTTACCTATAGTTAGACTGAGAGGGAAAAAATATCTCACCTCTTACCTACACTTATGATGCACACTAATCTGTTGAGAATAAATGGTGGAAGGTGGAATACTTCTACCTTCCCCCATTTTCCATTCCCAAACTCTTAGAAGCCATTTGAAAAAAAAATCCACAGTGCAGGTGGAGTCGAGGAATGAAAATCACAGTCCCGTGGCAAGAAGTGTCTGAAAATCCTGCAAGAAGACCCTTTACTTCTACAAAAGGGAATGTAAGAAAAGGAGGGGTCAGAGTTATCTGACACAATTTGCTGTGGGTTTATAAGTGGGAAAGATGCAACCTATTTGCTTTGCCTGGAGCAGTGAAAGGAACTCAAGAAGGCCCTTTTGGAGCCTGAAGTTCAAGTGTAGAAAGAGAAGAGACAAGAGTTCTCTCCATGGGGAATAATGTCCCAAGGCCAGAAAAAAAAAACACAAATACAAACATAATTTTTAACTGGTACAGTTTCAAGCACACCATATCTGAGCCAGAAATAAATCAGCTACGGTCTTATGCAGTAGGGATCTAGAGGTCAAGTTCCTTCAAATCGGTATAGAATTCTCATGCAGAGGTATTCAAAGTCTGCTTCAATAATTCATTATCTTTTCCTACAAGGCATTTAGAGAAGACTTAAGAATGTGCATCTCTACTCTACTGGAGCATTAGACCCAGTGGATTCTACTTAGCTGCAACCAGGAGTGTTTCACTTTTTGATCATCACAAACATTCAGAAGAGCTTACTGGCCCAACAAATGC
Source organism: Arizona elegans (assembly GCA_022577455.1). Classification (NCBI taxonomy): domain Eukaryota; kingdom Metazoa; phylum Chordata; class Lepidosauria; order Squamata; family Colubridae; genus Arizona; species Arizona elegans. Next base: position 125,087,107 of record JAKOOJ010000002.1, read on the forward strand.
AATAGTACATACTCCAAATAGATAATGAGAAAAGGTTCCTTTGCACCAGACAGAATGTGGGGAACTTAACCCCAATCTCCTTGCCATGGGCAGTATTTGCACTGGAACCATTCTTGTCTGTGAAGCACTGTAGTGGAGGTATCTTTTCAAAATGCAATGGATCAGTTGCACTGCATATAATGAATACAGCTGAGCAACTACTGTGTTTAAAAGAGGAACAGGAACTCTAGGCTGAATTGTGAATGTGCAAAATCAAGATTTCAAATTAATTGTGCAGGTATTTACAATTGTACCTCTTCTTCACAATAATACACTTCTAAATTTTCCTCCAGAGCACAACACATATTTTAGCAACATTTTCAAAGAAATCAACTCTCCGTTGACACCAACTGCATAAGTGAAGATTTTCTTTGTTTCTCTTTTTATTTATTTTTCCCTCTTTGGGCAGCTTCCTGTGCTTTCATGACACTCGAAAGAGATGTGTCTGCCCCACTCATGAAGGAAACAGATGGACTTGGTTCAGTGGTGGGTTGTTTCCCGGTTCTGTCCGGTTCTTGCGAACCGGTAGTAAAAGCAGCGGGAGGCTCCGCCCACCCGCCCAGATGTCATATTGGGCGATCTGCACATGATTGGGTGTGCAGATATTGGGCGATTTGCATGGAAACCAAAATCTGCTAAAAAGAAGTAATTAAAAAGGATCGTGGGGGAAATGACATCATTTTGCTTCTGGACATAGATTTTGCTTCTGGACATAGATTTCACAGTGCTGAAAAAAAATGATTGTGTAATTTGGCCCATTGTCACATTATTTCCTGTTGAGGCCTAGATTAACAGAAGAGTGAATATTTTTTCTGGGGAATATATGAAAGCCATTAAGCTGTAAATGTCGCATGTAATGCTATACTACAAGAAAAAAATAGAAAACATTAACAAGTACTCTAAAAATGTTAATTATATTTGAGTTACAATTAGAAAACATAGATTATTTTTTATTTACCTCATCCAAGAATTTTAAAAGGCTGATTCAAAATGGGAGAGAGAATAAATTCTGTATTAAATTGGATTAGTTGATTCTGAGTTGTGACAAATGCTGAGTGAAAACCAGAATGAAAATCCTAAAGAAGTTTAACTGAAAATCTTAAAGAGTGAGAGTACATTCATGTGGATGCAAAGAAAGCCATATAACTGGATTGTAAAATCACAATAGTAGATGTGCATAATTACTATGAGGCATCTCCATATACGGTATAGTATAATAGTCTTAAATATTGATGGAATATTTGGTGTACTCAGGTTCTTTCTTTGATATCATTCTGTTCTATTTTTTATGCTGTTGTTCTGATAATTCACTGACTTTTAAGAATTTTAAAATGTTTGGTTATTATTTGTGTTGTTCTATAGTCTTTGCCATTATTTTAGTTGCAAATTGTCATTAATATGTTTAATAAACTGAGATACAAGCTAGAAAAAAATACAGCCTGCTATGTTTACATACAATTTTGTTCAGTATAACTACAAGGCCAAAAGTGATAGTACAATTCTACTTGTAGTATTATGATCCATGATCACTAATATTCTATTGGAATACCTGAGTTTATACTTTAAATTATTTTGAGTAATGATAACAATCCCATAATAAATTAAAAGCTGGCAATGCTAGTGTTCATATGAAAAATTGGGGTTCTTTTTTAAAGAAAAGAACCAAACATAGCATAAATATATTTAAAAATTACAAAGGACTCATGTAGTGTCATTATGTTCTATGCACTTGCTAAGGAACATGTTTTGCATGATCTAAATATTTATATATGTACCATGCTCCTACCCTGTTGTTATCAAAAGAACTCTTGGAAGCTTATAGCCAATGTAACCCAAAATTTTAAAAAATCCAAGGTTAATGCAAAATATAATTGCAATAATAATAATGGTATATCAGACCCCACACATATGTGCTCATTGAATACTATTCTTAACCTTATCCTTTTTTTAAAAAGGCTACAATGTCCAGGGAGAAATGCAAAATAAATGATTTGATAAAGGTGATAGTTTTTCACGCCTGAAAATAATGTTTCTCTTTCATGCTCTCTTGATCAGCCGCTTGCAATAACACATTGCAGACACAATCTCAAGACCTTGTGGCATGTACTTGTCGCTACTTGCATAAGTTACTGTGGACACAGGATCACAGAGACTTTGAACATAATTTCTCACACTACAGGAGATTAAATAGACCCCATCTGAAGAAGGCAAGCAGCAGCGATGGCCCTAGAGTAACACAAAACAAACTGCACCTTGTTTCACTCAGACAGGCACGAGAACACAGGCACACAAATTGTTTTTTTAAAAAATAATAATAGGAAAATGGGGTAGGATTTGCTGGATCCTACTGAAATATATGATGTTCGGCTACATTCAGTCGGTATCTTGAGCAAATTAGGTCACTATATGTGCCTGGCAAGGTGGGAGTAGATATACCGTGTTTCCCCGAAAATAAGACCCTGCCTTATATTTTTTTGAACCCTGAAATAAGTGCTTGGCCTTATTGCCATGCGCTCAAAAGCCCGATCAGGCTTATTATCAGGAAATGTCTTATTTTGGGGAAAACAGGGTACTCAGTAAGGATTTTTGTTTTTTATTTTTATTTTTGTTTTTAAATAGTTTCAATGATGCCAAATCTCTGCTAGTTTAAATGCTTTATAGTTTCAGTGGGAATGATGTAAATGTCCACTCAACTGTTGTCCAAATGGGAAGAAAAGCATCCAAATTACTGTTCCCAAGGATTAGGTTTTTCCATTTCTACATAAAGGTGGGAGCAGGTTAACTCTCTGAAAAATAAAGGACATATCTCCAAAACAGCCAAGAGGGAATGCAAGAACAGCTATGCATAACGACACTTAGGTACATAAATCACACATTTTTAGAACCATCAAATGAGTGCTTGATCTTCTACTGCAACTATGAAAGTCAAACAACTGCTAGAGAAAAGATTAATCTATCATATTATTCTAGGGATGCTGGGGGTTTGTTTTGTTTTCATGGTAAGTAAGAAGTTGCTTTTCTGATGGATTTTTCTAGGTATTTTAAAGGAAGATTTTAGCCACAGAGGGAAAGACGTTCTCTATGCTGAACATTTCTTCTGCATTTCCCCCCCTCCCCACATACGAGCTTTTGTATTTAGTATGACAGAAAAGTAATTGTCTTCAATATTTTTTAAGCAGAAGAAAAGTTTCTTCTAATGGTTATGGATGAGATCTTGGATCCTGGTGATCAGCGGATATGGATACAAAATGCCTTGTCCTCTATTGCATAATCTATCTCTCCCATGGCAGGGGTGCTATTCAGCATGTTCTGACAGGTTCTGGAGAACTAGTAGCGGAAATTTTGAGTAGTTCGGAGAACCAGCAAATACCACCTCTGGCTGGCCCCAGAGTGGGGTAGGAATGGAGATTTTGCAATATCCTTCCCACAGGAGTGGGGACAGAGTGAGGATTTTGCAGTATCCTTCCCCTGGAGTGGATTGGGAATAGGGATTTTGCAATATCCTTCCCCTGCCACTCCCACCAAGCCAAGCCATGCCCACCAAGCCATGCCATGCCCACCAAGCCAGACCATGCCCATCAAGACATGCCCATAGAACCAGTAGTTTAAAATTTTGAATTCCACTATGGTTTGCTGACTTCCCATGAAGAGATAATGTAATGAAGAAACTTTTCCATAGGGCTTTTGTAGATCAGAATGCAACAGCAACTAAGAACCATGGACAATGTTGACAAAGTACTAATACCACCATGCTTGACTACCTGATTACAGCACCAAAGACAAAATCTTACGCCAAGTCCTGGACTGGGTGAGAAGGGGGTGGCCCCTAGGGCAAATCAACTCTGAGTTTCTCCCATACAAAACTCGGCAACATGAGCTTTCCATGTTGCGGGGCTGCCTGTTGTGGGGCACCAGGGTGGTTGTTCCTGTAGAGCTAAGGCGGCAAGTCCTGGCCACTTTGCATAATGGCCATCCGGGAGTGGCCCGAATGAAGGCTTTAGGCCGCAGTTACCTATGGTGGCCCAAGTTAGATGAAGCGATTGCGAATTGGGTCGCTGACTGCCAGCAGTGCCAGCATACTAGCTCAGCCCCTCCGAAGGCTCCAGTTAGGGAATGGGAGTTACCAAGGGCCCCCTGGTCCCGGGTCCACTTGGATTTTGCGGGTCCCTTCCAAGGCCATACCTTTATGATCATAGTTGATGCCTATTCTAAGTGGGTTGAGTTGGTGGCAATGGCCTCAACCACAGCGGAGGCAGTAGTCAGGGCACTCAGGAAGGTATTCGCTACCCATGGCCTACCAGATTTGATTATAACGGACAATGGGCCTCAATTAATGTCAGCCACATTCCAAACTTATTTAGCAAGACATGGCATTAGGCATGTCACGGTAGCTCCGTTCTGGCCGGCTGGAAATGGCCTTGCTGAGGGGGCCGTGCGATCGGCCAAGGAGGCCCTAGCTAAATTGGGGCCTGGGGATTAGTATACTAAGTTAGCTACCTATTTGTTAGCGCAGCACGTGACCCCATGCCCAACGACAAACCGCAGCCCAGCTGAGTTGTTAATGGGCCGCCGGTTGAGAACTGACTTGGACCGTTTACACCCTGACTATGTTCCTGAAAAGCCCCTGGATTCAAGTGGCGGAGCCCGTTCCTTCCAAGAGGGGGAGTGAGTGTATGCCCAAAATTATGGGGGGATCCCCGTTGGGTGCCGGGCCAGATTATTGAGGTTACGGGGCCACGGTCATACAGAGTTCAGCTAGGAGATGGCCATACCTGGCGGAGGCACGTGGACCAGCTGCGCTGCCGCCGGTTGCCCCCACAAGGGACGATCACGGACAAAGCCCTATCCGGGTTAGTCATACCGAGTTCTGCCAGAGCCTCATCTCCCGAAAGCAAGTCACCTCCTGAGGCTCAAACCGACAACGAGGGGTCCGCAGACTTACCCGTTGTTACTGCACCCACGTTGCCGTTCGAAGCGCCATCCGAAGCTGAACTGCAGTCTCCAGGATTTCCAGAGGCGCCAGGCATGGGTCCTCCTACCGCAGCCGTCTCTGAGGGGCCACGCAGATCACGGAGGACCAGAAGACGCCCGGCTTACCTCGCTGAATACGTTTGTGCCATCCAGGAAGAAAGGGGTGTTACATCCGGACAGCAACTAAGAACCATGGACAATGTTGACAAAGTACTAATACCACCATGCTTGACTACCTGATAACCATAAAATGAATTCAAAAAACAGAAAAACAAAATAGCCAGTAAGATGTAGTGGTTGAGATACTGGTCTAGAAACCAGGAGATGGTGAGTTCTACTCTGACCTTGGCAAATAAGCCAGCTGGGTGATTTTGGGCTCTCTCTGTCTCAGTTCAATTCTTCCCCCAGGGTTGTTCTTGTGGGAAAAATACAGAGGAAGAAAGAGGGAGGAGTCTTGGGTATGTTTGCCACCTTGAGTCATTTATATAAAAATAATAAAGGCAGAGTTTTAAAAATACAGCTCTAAAAGAAATGGAAAGAAAGAGAGGGAGGTAGGGAGGGATTGAAGGAAACAAATACCCTGAGAAAAATAAACTCACTGAAGTCTCCTCAGAAGACAACCATAAATTTCCAGGAAACTGAAAAATAGATTTCGGTAGGAAATCTTAAATTGCCATCTTCAACTCCATCCTTAAATCTAATTGCAAAGCCCGTGTCTTTTCTCTGCCCTTTTCCGTCACTTAAGCACCTCCCATTCCCACAACAAAATTCTGGCATGGGTATGATGAACAACCGATAGGCAACTATAACTGTCCATTTGAAAGAGAAGTTCATCAACTGTCAGTCATCAGAGTCCTTATAGTTGATAGCTAAACCACAAGTCTTTTCAACACTCTGTCACACAAAATAAATAGTAAGTGTGGGCTTTCATGCTTGCAAAGAAAATAGTTTGTGGGAAAAACAACAACAGGCAAAAGGTCAACCCTAGCAACCTTGTAGAAATGTTGTAACACAGCTGGTATTAATAATTAAATGGACATGAAATCCCAATAAATATTAAGAATATAATAGATAGATAGATAGATAGATAGATAGATAGATAGATAGATAGATAGATAGATGTATACACATATATATACACACAATTAATATTTATTGTAAATATTAATATTATATATATATATATATATATATATATATATATATATATATATATATATATATATAAATATTGTAAATATTAATATATATATGAGATCAGGAAATCCAATTTAAACCAGAGAAATGGAGAATGTGTTTTAGTCAATCATACATTTTTCTACAGCAACATAAAGCACATATCTCCCTAAGTCGGGATTTGTGAAAGATACACTTGATTTAACAATGCTATTTTGACATGTAATGACAGAGGAACATTTATTATACATTCCCTTAATCGTGAGACTTGCGTTTTGTCAAGGTTAGAATTGGCATTCCGAGGATACATCCGCTTAGAAGTGTACCATAAAATTGAGAAGCTTCATTTGGTACTTTCCCCCTCCCTCAAACTTAACACATTATTAGAAATATCTCTCATTCGTGTTTCTGCTGCTCTGAAATCTAAATCACAGTAATCCTACTTATGGTGATCATGTTAGCTGAAGATTAGCTTTGTATATTTATGATGCTACAGTTAAAAAAAATAAAAGCTATGCAGCAGGCTTTATTAAGAAATAAGTCAGTATTCCAACATTGACCATTGCTTCCAAAATACCATATGTAATTTTGTCTCTATACTTTTAATAAATATTTTGGCAGAAACTACACAAATAATTGTGTTTAATGCATTATGAATTGATGCCTCTGCAAAAGATTTCCCCTGGGACACAATGAAGGAATTTACACTTAGAGAATAATCCTTTTGTTCCTCAATACGGTATTCTAGCCAGCCATAACATTTCAGTTCATTGTTTAAAACAAAAAAGATCAGAACAAGAAATTTGATACTAGATTGTCTTTCCCAACTCCCTGCTAACCTTTAGGACTGAGTCTTTCTAAGGGTGGCTTTGGAAAGCTTCAAAAAGAGAAGAGGGTAAAATAGAGAGGGGGAGAGAGAGAGAGAAAAAAAAAAACACCTAAATTTATTCCACATTATTGCATGCAGTGAGAAGCAATTTAAAAACAAACACAAAGAAGAAAGGAACTGAATGTTGTTTCTTCCTTCTTCTGTTTTGCAGAGTGTTCAAAGCAGCTTTCTCTGTAAAGAAATGAGGGGATGTGAATTCTGCTTTGCCTTTTGTAAAACCGTGACATTTCTGTATAAAGACAACTACATTCCCCATGTCCTATCTTTACTGCTATGAGATGCAGACAGTCTCTCTGTGTGTTTTTCTGTAATGTTATTCTATACCAAATACACATGAGGGAACTAGATAGAGAAGGCATCTCAGCCACTTATTTCTTCTTTTGGAACTATTTTCATTTAAGAGGCCAACAGATGCTAAGTTTTGATATCCAAAAATATATATCGGTGTGAAGGGGGGGAGGGAAGGAAAGAGAAAGGGAGAGTGAGAGAAAGAGAAAGAAAACCCACTTTGGCAAAAGTGCTCTGGCCACAGAATCTTTTAATAGTCACAAACAATTAGGGAGAAAATCTAATATAGGGGTGTCAAACTAGGTTTCTTCAAGGGCCGGATCAGCATTGTAGTTCTCCATGGGCCGGTTGAGGGGGAGGGACGGGACGGAGGCCTCCTGCAGTACCCTGGATGGCCTCCTGCAGCACCCTGCCAGCCAAAACGGGATGCGGGGGGCCGCACACGTACCCCACACCCCGATTTGGCCTGCAGAGGCACCATGGGCTGATCCTTTGCTATTTTCAGGCCAGTCTCATGGGCCAGATTTAAGTACCCCACGGCCAGATCTGGCCCATGGGCCTTGAGTTTAATAGTTGAACTTGCTCTAATAGTTGAACTTCTGTCTGATTCAACAGAAAAAGCATCTGCAAACGGCCAGTGAATCATTGAATTGCTATGTCTGTATTTGCATAATGAGATTTCCCTTCATTGCATATTAGCGTATCTAATGAATTGATTGGATTCTTTTCAGTTAAAAAGCAGTTAGAGAAAAAAACAGTTCTAAGCACAGGAAGTCCTTGACTTAGGACCATTCATTTAACAATGGTTCAAAGTTACGATGGCCTTGGAAAAAGTGATTTATAACTCATGCTCGCACTTATGACCATTGCATTACCCCTGTGGTCATGTGATTGCAGTTAGCAATTTTTTCCCCCAATTTATAGCAAAAAAAAAAAAAATCTTATCGGGGAAGCTGGATTTGTTTATTGAACGTGTGCTTTGTTTAACGACCCCCATAAAAATTATCATAAGCTGATAATACAATCTGATTTATGACTTCAACAATTTACAGAGGAAATTTGCGTCCCATTGTGGTCATAGGTAGAGGACTACCTGTATGACTGATCTTCAGTTTACTTGAATTCAAAAGTAATGCGAATTATGCTGCTACAGGGTGAAGTCTAAGGCCATTTCCCCACCAATAACGTACAGCATTGTTATAGCAATCTCTTGTGATTATGGTTATTTTGGCACAGCAATGTTTGATCATTCTAGAAGATCTCAAGTTGCTAGTGAGGACTGTCCTAAACCAGGAGTCCCCAACCCCTCCGGGCCTCAGCCTACTACTGGGCCTTGAGACTTTCAGAACTGGGCCACAGAAGTGGTGGGCAAGCATTCCACAAGCAGTGGGTCAGTGCATGTGCGTGCACTCCATTTGTGCGAGTGAGTCTACTGTGTGCACATGCTCGCCCACAATGCACAGAACCATTCCCCATGCCGGTCTGCCAAACCCCAAATGCTGGGGAACTCTGTCCTAACCTGAGACTTTCTGTCCTAACCTAAAACTTTCACTCTATGAGATGACACAGGGAAGAAATCCTAAACACAATTACTAGAATTATATTCTGTTAAAACCAATGCTATTTCCTTCAAATAATTTTGTTCTGGGTTGGGATACAAAAGAAAAATAAAGGTACATCTTTACTTAAACTACCGGAGAATCGTGTAAAATGTGCATCCACCCCTTTCCCTCAATGTCATAAGAAAACATCCAGTCATTTGCATGGGAACAGCTAATTGCATGTCTGCAAACCATGGAACATCTTCCGGCTTCATCCTTGCTGTCGATTGCCTTTGGTTTGCAAACTGCCTGAGCAGCCTTCAGCCAAGCATCTGAAAATCACAAATCATAGATCTTGACTCGAATGATTGCACAAGGAGAAGTGCTGAAGGGTTCACAGTGGCCAGAACAAGACTTAAAAGTGATGCGAAATAGGGAGCAAAAAGGGCTACAATTGCCTTGCAGCCTGAAATAGACTTAGCTTCAATGCCATGCATTGGGGAAAAGGGTGCGGGGAGGGGGAGCTTCTCCATCATTTTTTTAAAGGTCAGAATTTTTGTACGTGGATTGGGAGAGCTGTAGGTTGCAGATGTATTTAACAGCAGGGTATTTTCCACTGCCATGACCAGTTAAAGAAGATTTAAAAAAAAAAAACCCACCACATCTGCTGGTAAATAGTTTGGTCCTCCTCTGGGTCATCTGCCTTATATGTGCTCGTTGCTGCATGAATTCTTACCTGGATAAAGTCCCAAGCCTCATATCAGACAAAGTTAGGCTTTCAGTACAGTCCATTACATTTTTAGAGAGGTACCTCAGTGGCTTGCAATTCAACCCTACTTTTTAATGATATGGGTCATCTGCTACTTCAAGAGAACAGGAAGGGGAACCAAACATGTCATTCCATTGCTTACTAGTAGTCAGAAACTACTTTGATGGCGATTTTTTTTCAAAACAAACAAACAAACCAGTTCAAAATACATAGAGATTGCTGAGAGCAATGAATGGTTGTGAAATCGTAAGAAACTGAGGAAGTAAAATACCGTTTCCTGTTACTTTTTCATAGGAACATTTACATTCATTCCTGATCAATGCATTTCTTCTACGATGAGTTGTCCGAGTGACTTTGCAGTGCGACAGCATATCGTTATATGAGATAAGGGAAGGAAGAAATCCTAATAGATCCGAGACTTTTCTGAATTAAAGGACAATACAGGTAGTCCTCAACTGACAACTATTTGTTTAGTGACCATTTGAAGAGACAATTACACTGAAGAAAGTTCCCTACGACTGATCCTCGCATTTATACAACTATGGTAGCATCCTCACGGTCACATGAACAAATTCGGGTGCTTGGCAACTGGCATGGTTACAGAGCAACAAGATCATGTGATTGCTCTTTGTGACCTTCCCAGCTGCCTCCCAATAAGCAAAATCAACAGGGAAAGCCGTATTCCCCCACTCTAGGACCAGATCCTTCTCTTTGTCTGAGCCATTTAACATTAGTTGAAGGAGGTGTCAATAAGCTTATTGGGAATGCTCAATAATGCTTTCAATCACTTTTGCTCCTATGTTTAGAACAGAATAGAAAATAATAACAGAATGGGATGGGATGGGATGGGATGGGATAGTTTATTGGACAAGTATGATTGGACAAGCAATGTGTCTCCGGTGCATAAGCTCTCAGTGTACATACAAGCAACAAGTGATAAATCATGATCATGATCATAAAATACAATCATCATAAATCATAAGATACAACATTCAGTGATAGTCATAGGATACTAAATAAGCAATCAATATAAATCATAATAGGATACTAAATAAAAACAATCAACATAAATCATAACATACAAAGAACACAATTATAGTCATAAGAAGCTAAGGAAGTAGGTAATAGGAAAGATGAGAAGGATAATAGTAATATACCCTAGTAAGTGGTTTGACATCCTAGGGGCATAAGACAGTGTTGTGAAATTAATTGTTTAGCAGAGTGATGGTATGGGTGGGAACTGTCCTTGTATCTAGTTGTTTTGGCAGTGTCAAACTGTTGAGGGAAGAAGTTGAGGGAATTTTTTTTTTAATTTATAAACTTTATTAAAACACATATAAAAACACTTACACAACAAACAACACGTAAATAGATTAATCTTTTGAAGCATTTGTTTTGTATTGGTCCTTCAGTTAATACAGTTGTACTTATTTCCCTTGGTCTTAAGCTGATAGTTTTCTTTTTCTATTTCCCCCTCCCCATTCTCTTCCTCCCCTAAGAATTCCCCCTTATTAGTCTATATACTATATGTTTGGATTATCCCTTTCATTTTAAGTTTCCCTCTACAGATTTATCTGCCCGTAGGAAGGTATTTATATACATATTTACACTTTTATCCTATCCTTCTTCTAGGTGTATTCCTTTATTAGTGGAGTTATGCCATTGATACCACTTATCCCATATTTTGTAGTACTCTGTCTCTTCCTTTTCCTTTAACTCTTTTGTTAGCATGTCCATTTCGGCACATTGTGTAATTTTGTCCATTACTTCTTCTTTCTTTGGAATTCTTTCCTGTTTCCAGTTCTTGGCATACGTTATCCGCGCTGCCATTAGAATATGTATCAGCAAATATTTTATTTCTTTAGGGTATGTTTTGGCAGTGTCATGTTGAGGGAAGAAGTTGAGGGAAAAAATCTTTGCTCCTTTGAAACCAGTTTATTAAAGAGCCAGTAGAAGACTTAGCATATTCAAGGTTATGCCAATGAGTAAAACAAATAAACAAGTGCTTTAAATCACTTTTGCTCCTGTTTAGAATAGAATAGAAAGGAATGGAATGGAATGGAATGGAATGAAACAAAAAGCTTTTTCAGTTTCTGTTGCTGGTTTTCTTATGTAGTTTTTTTTTTATTTTTCAAAAAATATGTAACAAAACTTAACAAATATCTCTACTAAATGTGCATAAACTCTAACAACAAACATTACTTGGAATCACTGTACTTACATTAGATGGCTGGCAGATTTGGGGTTCACCTGACTGAATTTTTCTCTGAGCAACACCTAAATGCTGAAACATCTGAAGATCTAGATCCTGGTTTGCAAAAGTCTGTGCCGCAATAAATTAATGAGACTTTACAGATACTTTGCCTTCTTTGCAGCATGTATTTTAATTGGACAGTTAGCTGATTGATGGGATGAAAGTTAGGTAGCTAATCGACTAAAAGTCTTTAAGCCTTTGAGAAGGCAGATAAGTTCATAAAATAATAATGTGTTTAAAGGCATGTCATGGAAGACCCACTTGAGATGCATGATATTCACTTTTATTAAACCATTTTGGTCTTAGGCAATTCCTTTTTCTTCTTTTGATTTTAGGCAGCTGATGTTCCATCTGGAACTTGAAATGTTGAAAGAAAAAGTGGGGAGGGAAGAAGTTAGGAAGCAGGAGGGTAGCCAGGGAGACAACATATTTTTGTGAAATATTCTTTATGCAGGGTAAAGTATTTTGACGCTATGCCCATATTTGTAAAATGCTTGATTCTCTTTAAGTTATTTAAGTTTTCTAAATGTTTATTAGTCCATAGCGAGTGAGTAAGATCCACTGCAGGGAACAGAAAATGGAAATTTCTAAGAAACTCCTGCAAAGGATTTGGATGTTTTTCAAAGAAATGAAAGGATTCACTCCTCCCCCACCCCTGATTATTTCGCTATTTACTTCTAAAAATATGTATGCTGCCTAGCCTATGGATATATTTGACACCACTGGTGAACAGTTCCTTTGTGTTCAAGATTTTAATTATGAATGGGCTTCTTGTTTCCTTTAGCTTCTTCTTTCAGTCCCTTTTGCCCGCCCCCGAACACTGAAATAATTTGTGGTTGTTAACAGAGGCCTCATTTGGGTTTTTAAACTATATATCCGTGGAGTGTAAACAGCAGAGAAAAGGTGCTACAAATGTGTCTCAACAAACTCTTCAAGTGGAGAGGTAGGGAAGGGGTGAATATGTGAACAAGTGTCAGGGCAGTGGTCAAGTGCCCAGGCGTTTGGTTCTTGAGGATCCAGAGACAATAAAAACACCAATAAATAAGGGTTTTAAAGGTTTATTATTAGCTCAAGCGAACAGATCTAAAAACATAACATAAAAGAGCATAGCAATAGCACTTAGACTTATATACCGCTTCACAGTGCTTTAAAGTCCTCTTTAAGTGGTTTACATTCATCATTGGCATCCTTCAGTCTCAAGAGACTATGGTATCGTGCTCTGGAAAGAGGTCCTAAAACAGCATTTAGTGTGACTAAAAAGGCCAATTCGAGAGTGGCAATCCCTTGCACACTGAGAGCAGGTACATTCTGTCCTCTGCCCAGCCCCCAGATTTCGCTGGTTGCGGGACTGCCTCTTTGCCTTAGCCTGCCGAACAAGTGTCTCTTCGAATTGGAGAAGGCCATGCTGCATCTGTAGTCTCCAAGCTGAACGATCGGAGGTCAAGTTTCCCAGTTGTTAATGTCCATTCCCAGGGCCTTTAAGTCCCTCTTGCAGATATCCTTATATCGCAGCTGTGGTCTCCCTCTGAGGCGCTTTCCCTGCACTAATTCTCCATACAGGAGAACTTTCAGAATCCAACCATCAGCCATTCTCATGACATGCCCCAGCCAGCGTAGACATAGCTGTTTCAGTAGTGTATACATGCTAGAAATTCCAGCACATTCCAAGACTGCGCTATTTGGAACTTTGTCCTGCCAGGTGATGCCAAGAATTCGTCAGAGACAGCGCATATGAAAGGTGTTCAACTTTCTCTCCTGCTGTGCGTAAGGGATCCAAGACTCACTGCAGTACAAGAGTGTGCTCAGGACGCAGGCTCTATAGACCTGGATCTTTGTATCCAGCTTCTTATTAAGCCATACTCTCTTTGTAAGTCTGGAAAATGTGGTGGCCGCTTTACCAATATGTTTATTCAGCTCAGTATCTAAAGAGAGAGTGTCAGAGATAGTTGAGCCGAGGTACACAAAGTCATGGATGACCTCCAGTTCTTGTGCAGAGATTGTAATACAGGAAGGTGAATCCATGTTCTGACCCATGACTTGTGTTTTTTTCAAGCTGATTGTTAGTCCAAAGTCTTGGCAGGACTTGCTAAAACTGTCCATAAGTTGTTGAAGGTCTTCAGCAGAGTGAGCAGTGACGACAGCATCATCAACGATGATGAAACCAAAGTGGTTTACAGAGTCAGCATATTTGCTCCCAACAATCTGGGTCCTCATTTTACCGACCTTGGAAGGATGAAAGGCTGAGCATACTTACCAAACAAGATAATAACCCAATCTCTTACAGCCCTCCTGGAGCTCCTTAATAAGGGCAACAGAACTGCCCCAAGGGCAGTCAGTTTCCACAGCTTCCACAGTACCAGTGCTAGGTTTCATGCAGAAGCTCCCAACAACAGTGTTATGTCCTTATAAGGACATCCGCCCGGATTGGCTGCCAGCCACCGGGCGGGAAGATTTGAATCCCTGTCAGGGGGCGGTGCGTCTGCCGGAGCGAATATAAGGAGAGCCCCGGCAGCGCACAGCCAGTCTTGCTACTGTTTCTGTTCTCAATAAAAAGTTACTAATGTAACGAGCTGGTCACGTCTTCCTTTCCTGCGCCGATCTAACACTGGCGACGAAGGACTGAGAGAAGAACGAACCTCGCGGCACCAAGCCAACAAGACAAGACTCCGGCACCGGGAACTACAGTAGGCATTTCCAAAGGCATGGCATCCGCTGAAGTCACTTTGCCAGCCCTTGCTCCTTTCCGCCCAGGGAAGGACAAGTGGAAATCCTACGTAGTGAAATTCCGGCAATACCTGAGAGGCAACAACATCAGGGATGCCGATGATGACCGGAAGAAGGGCATCTTCCTGGCCAACTGCGGCTCCGAGGTCCTCGACATGGCAATCGATCTCGTAGCACCACGAGACATCGAAGAAGTGCCATGGACAGACCTGCTGCAGATCCTGGAGGACCACTATGCCCCAACAGGAACACCGGTGGCGAACCATTTCACCTTCCACCAACGGGACCAGAAGGAGGGTGAGACGATCAAGGAATTCGTGGCCGCCCTACGCCAGATCGCAGCCAGCTGTGAGTTCGACCACGTGGACAATGCCATCGCTGACCGCGTGGTCTTCGGCATGAGGGACAGAGGCCTGCAAAAGAAATTCCTGAGCAGGAAGAAGCTCGTGCTCAAGGATGTGGTGGAGGAAGCCACCGCATCCGAAATCTCGGAGAAAGCAGCTGCCGCAGTAAGCAGAGCCAAGGGAATCCACAAGATTCGCTCCACAGAGCAATCTTCAACAGAGGATTCCACGGCTGGATCCGAGTCGGAGGGAGAGTCCACCGTCCACAAGGTATCCAGACCCCCAAGGCGGGAAACCGCCCAACGGAACTACAAAGGGGAGCGCTGCGCCAGCTGCAGAGGGGACCATGCCAGAGCAACCTGCAAGTGGAGAGATGCGACCTGCCGACGCTGCAACAGAAGGGGTCACATCGCCGAAGCTTGCAGAGCTGAGGAACCAGCCCCAGAGCCCTCCAGCCACCGTCCCCGCGAAAATCGGAAGGATTACCAGAGGTCATCCAAACGGTCCTCTGGCCCTTCCAGACGCAGAGACGACGAATTTCCCCGGAGCGGAGCGGTCCACCAGACGACCATCGCTCACACGACATCAGACAGTGCCACCAAGTTCCATGTGACCATCCACGTGGAAGGAGCACCCTGCAAAATGGAGGTAGACTCCAGCTCGGTCTACTCCATCATGGACTGGCAGCAGTTGAAGCGCCTGCAACCCAGCATCACCAAGCGAGAGCTGAAGCCACTACACTCCAAGCTCGTCGACTTCGGGGGAAACCCCATCGGAGTGCTAGGAAGAGCCAACATCCGGGTCACCTACAAGCAGTTCGAAGGCAAGCTCCCCATCACCGTCGTACGGGACAGCCGACCGAACCTGCTAGGAGTGGAGTGGTTCAAGCCGCTGGGGCTCTCAATCGAGGGCATCAACCAAATTGGCAGGGACGAACTCGACTACCTCATCGAAGAGTTCAAGGAAGTCTTCGATGGTAAGCTGGGGAAATTTGTGGGGAGGCCAATCTCCTTCAATCTGGACAAGGGAATCACCCCAATTAGGCTCAAGCCCCGCCGAGTTCCGTTTGCCCTGCGGCCCAAAGTAGATGAGCAGCTGGATAAGCTGATCGCCCAGGGCGTCCTGGAACCGATCGATCATGCTTCATGGGAGACCCCCATTGTGACCCCACTGAAGCATGATGGGTCTGTGCGCATCTGCGCCGACTACCGTTGCACCATCAACAAGGCGTTGGCACAGAGCGCATACCCAGTCCCAGTGGTGCAACATCTGCTGCATTCCCTGGGATCTGGATCAATTTTTGCGAAACTGGACCTGGCCCAGGCTTACCAGCAACTGCCAGTGGATGAAAAAACGGCGGAGGCTCAAACAATCGTCACGCACAGGGGGGCATTCAAATGCAACCGGCTCCAATTTGGAGTCAGCGCTGCCCCCGGCATCTTCCAATCCATGATGGAACGCCTCCTCCAGGGCGTTCCAGGGGTGGTGCCTTACTTCGACGATGTGCTCGTCTCCGGTGACTCAAGAGCTCAACTCCTGGAAAGGCTCAGGCTTGTCCTGCAGCGATTCAAGGCCAAGGGCTTGAGGGTCAGGCGGGACAAGTGCATCATAGGAGTACAGGAAGTCGAGTTCCTGGGCTACCTCATTGATAGCACAGGCATCCACCCCACCAAATCAAAAGTGGAAGCAATCCATGAAGCTCCAAGCCCAAAAAACAAAACGGAGCTTCAGGCTTTCCTTGGGTTGCTCAACTTCTACGCCATTTTCTTAAAACAGAAAGCCACAGTTGCTGAGCCACTCCACCGCCTGCTGGGGAAATCGGCTTCCTGGAAGTGGGGCCAGGAAGAGGAAGCAGCGTTCCGGGCCATCAAGGGACTACTGACGTCCAAAAGCGTCCTCATCCAATACAGCGAGACGCTCCCCATCAAGCTGACCTGCGACGCGTCGCCATACGGGGTGGGGGCAGTCCTCAGCCACGAGCTGCCCAACGGCACGGAGGCCCCCATCGCCTACTTCTCGAAAACCATGTCCGGCGCAGAGCGGAACTACAGTCAGCTGGACAAAGAAGCCCTGGCCATCGTGGCAGGAGTGAAGCGCTTCCACGAATACCTCTATGGAAGGCGCTTCACCATAGTCACCGATCACAAGCCACTCCTGGGACTCCTCGCAGGCGACCAACCCACCCCGACCTTCATGTCCCCGCGGATGACGAGATGGGCCATCTTCCTGGCCGGCTACTCCTATAGGCTCGTGCACCAGCCGGGCACAGCCATAGGAAACGCCGACGCACTCAGCAGATGCCCATCGAAGAACCCGGTGGAAGACCCAGCCCCCACGCTCCATCTATTCCACATAGATGACGATGCCAGCTGTCCAGTCTCCTCCACAGATGTGGCCGCGCACACCCAGAGGGACCCCACCCTCCGCCAAGTAAGGTCCTGGATCCTCAGGGGGTGGCCAGCGAAACAGACGGAAGAGAGGTTCAGCCCGTTCACCAGGAAACAGACGGAGCTGTCCACCATGAAGGGCTGTCTGCTATGGGGAGACAGGGTGCTGATCCCAAGCACTCTGCAACGGCGGACGCTAGAGACTCTGCACAACGGGCACCCAGGCATCGTCCGCATGAAGGCCCTGGCACGGAGCTACGTCTGGTGGCCCTCACTGGACAGAGACATTGAACAATGGGTCTCCAGATGTGACCCGTGCCAAGAAGTCCGCCCAGCACCACCACAATCCGAAGTCACGAACTGGGAGACCCCCAGCAACCCATGGTCGAGGGTCCACATCGACTTCGCGGGCCCGATGCAAGGACGGCACCTCCTCATCGTGGTAGATGCCTTCTCCAAGTGGCTCGAGGTGATACCCATGGCATCTACCACAACAGAAGCGACGATCCGAGCCCTGCGCCGCCTGTTTGCCACACACGGACTACCGGACGTGCTGGTCTCGGACAACGGCCCCCAGCTCACATCCCTGGCCATGGAGTCCTTCCTGGCAGGACTGGGCATCCGCCATGCCCTCTCCGCTCCGTACAGGCCGGCCGGAAACGGACAAGCGGAACGGATGGTCCGGCTCACAAAGGAAGCCCTCACCAAGATGGGCCCGGGAGACTGGCAAGAACGCATCGACAACTTCCTCCTCACCCAGCACATCACGCCGCATGCCACCACCCACAAGAGCCCGGCCGAACTCCTGATGGGCAGAAGGTTGAGGTCACCCTTGGACCGGCTGCACCCCCAATACAGCCCGGAAGTGACCGCAACCGCCAGCCGCCCGCTTCGCGCCTTCAGCAAAGGAAATTCAGTTTTCGCGCTGAATTTCAACGGCTCTCCTAAGTGGCTGAAGGGGAAGATTGCCAGCACAACCGGCCCCAAATCCTACACCGTCGAGTTGGAAGAGGGACAGGTCGTGAGACGTCACATCGACCAACTCCGGAAAAGGTGGGGGGGAGCACACGAAAACCAACCTGACGAGGTAGGCCTACAACACCCAGACGAGGTAGGCCTGCAACACCCCGGCGAGGTAGGCCTACAACACCCAGACGAGGTAGGCCTACCACACCCCTGCGAGGCAGAGCAACGCCATCCCGACGAGGTCGGCCCAGCACACTACCAGGCACTGTCACGCCGGCAGTGCAGCGAGGTAGACCGGGGCCAACCACACGGGGGATGGCAACACCAACCCGATCAGGTGGGCACCCGGCACAGCAGGCCCAGGGACCCCCGACCCAGCCCGCAGGTAGACCGGGACCTGCCCAGAAGGGGAGCACCGCACCCCACCAGTGACGGCAACCCACGGCAGCCCTACCAGGGAGACCTCAACGCAAGGCGAGTAGACCGGGGACCGTCGCAGATGGGCACACCACAGCACATGGGCGAGGGTGGCACACGATTCCCCGGCGAGGGGGACCCCCGCCCAACGCAAGAAACAACCCAGCAACAACAACCCAACCCAGACGACCCCAACCACCAACGGGCGGTAGACCAGGGACTAGGGGGAAGGGAAAGCCGACAACAACCCGGCCAGGGAGCCCTGCGCCACCCCGGCAGGGGAGACCTCCACCAGCCCGAGGAGGAAGCCCCACAACGACACCCCGACCAGGTCGACCACCACCAACCCGACGGGGAAGGCCAGCGCCAGCCCGGCAAAGGAGACCTGCGCCACCCCTGCAAGGTCGGACACCGCTACCCGAACCAACACCACCCACGGCAAGCAGACCAGACCCAAGGGCACCGGCCCGAACCACCCTCCGGACCACAACGAACCGGGCCGCAGCAGAACCGCAGCCACCGGGAGACCCAGGAAGAGCAAGTGACAGCCGGGGTCTTACCGAGACTCAGACGCTCTTCCCGGGTCGAGACTGAACAGCACCGCCGAGGCGAAAGATCCACAGGCCAGGAGGAAGACCACCAGAACCAGCCATCCAAGGTCTGCGGTCCGGCCGGAGGCGCTGAGGGTGACCCCGCACACTCGCCAGCCGAACCGAGCCCAGTTCCGGGGAAGTACCAAGGTTTGCATTAAAACCTGACTCTGCCATGATCATAAAACTGCAAGACCTCACCTTGACTGGGTGGCCCATAGTTTTGTCGTTACGTGAAGGTTTTCCCCCATCTCCTTTGTTCAGGAAGCAAGAGCGAAAAACAATGAGTGCTAAACTTTTAGATTTTTCTTAATACGAAGGAGAAATCAAAATATGTCGCTGAACTCCAATGTGGAAGGCCTAATAATGGCCTTCCGCATTGCCACTACAGGTAGCCAAGAAGTCACTCTGTCTTATTACCAAACATTCATTCATTCATTCACTCACTCACTCACTCACTCACTCACTCATTCACTCATTCATTTATTAAACAAATCTATAAAGCCACCCACCTTATACACATGATTCCAGGTGGTGGACAGCAATAAAAATCCACAATTTAAGAGCTTATATCTTATAAGCAATTGGGAAGGCACTGGTTAGGTGTTGCAAAAGCAAAAGTTGATGCATAAGGCAGATTGCTGGTCTTCCATAGTCAAAATGGCAATGGGGAAAAAAACTTACCAAGAGAAGCTGGGAAGGTCCACATCCCCTGGCTGCACTTGTTACCACACCATCAGTGAAATATAGTAGATTATAGGCAACACAAAAGCCAATTTGGAAGAAGAGGGAAAACAAATAAAGTGACGGGAACCAGCCTCATTTATAGGCAGGGAATGAGATTAAGGCAGTGTCATGGTATAAAAAACGGATTTGTCTCTTCTATGGTTAGGAGAAATGAGGAGGCATCCTAAGCAGGACAGGGGAGCTTCAAAACTTGGCTTGTTTTTCTGTGAACATGAAATAAACTGGGAAAAGCTTAGTGCTTTCTGAAACAAAAATTTACTAGATATTGCCTTTAACATGTGCACTGGTCTTAGAAGAAAGGCAACCCACTTTTGGTCATCTGTTTTCCTCTTGCGTAAACACTCCATTTCCCCTTGCAGTATTGACTAGTACCAGTGGTGGGTTTCAAAAAATTTTACTACCGGTTCTGTAGGTGTGGCTTGGTGGGCGTGCTTTGCTTTGCTTGGCTTGGTGGGCATGGCAGGGGAAGGATACTGTAAAATCTCCATTCCCACCCCACTCCAGGGGAAGGATACTGTAAAATCTCCATTCCCTCCCCAATCCAGGGGAAGGTTACTGCAAAATCTCCATTTCCTCCCAATCAGATGGGACTTGGGAGGCAGAGAATAGATGGGGGCGGGGCCAGTCAGAATTTTTACTACCAGTTCTCCTAAGAGCCAAAATGGCGCAGTGGTTAGAGTTCAGTACTGCAGCTACTTCAGCTGACTGCTAGTTCAGCAGGTCAGCAGATCAAATCTCACTGGCTCAAGGTTGACTCAGCCTTCCATCCTTCCGAGGTGGGTAAAATGAGGACCCAGATTGTTGGGGGCAATATGCTAATGCTAATGCAATATGCTAATATGTAATATGCTATATGCTAACTTGGTAAACTTTGAAAACCGCTTAGAGAGGGCTGTAAAGCACTATGAAGCGGTATAGAAGTCTAAACAATAATAACTCCTCAAAATTTCCGCTACCGGTTCTCTAGAACTGGTCAGAACCTGCTGAAACCCACCTCTGACTAGCATACTGTAGCCACTCTCCAGGAGTTGCTAATAGAGGGCTGCAAAAACTAAAGGCCATGTATTTAACAAAGATGTCATGGTTGCATATGCTGGCGAAGAAAAAGAAATGTTATATCCAGATGCTACAGCCCATCAGCATTTAATATACAGTTTTAATCCTAGCAGGATGAGGGCATCATTTTTTTGACGCAATTGATTTTTGGAGTTGAGCGGAGGACTTAATTTTCCACTGCCAGTTTTCAAGGGCCCAGCACCTGTGGGATAACCCACAGCCACGGGGAAAGAGGCACACTATTTTTTTTTTATTTATTTATTTTCTTTTTTTTTTTTATTGAAAAAGTTTTCAAATACAAGTTTTTCCCCCTTTCCCCCCCCCCTCTTCCCTAACCCACCCTTTCCACCCAACCCCCCCTGTGACTTCTTCACAACAATAGGCTATTTCATAACTAGTTACATACATAATATCTTTCCTTTCCCTTAATCCCTTCTCGAGGTACTGACCCTTAACATGTTAAGCTTATTGAGTATTATTACAATTTAACCTTTAATCTTTTATATATATTAATATAACATTTTAAATCGACCTTCTCCCTGCATCCAAATTTAACATTTATTCAATTCTGTCCAATTCCTCCACTCCTCTAAATATATGACTTAAAATCATACAGTACAATTCTAGATATAATCCACTACCCACTTTACTAAAATATACACATATCTATATATGCATCCCATTTTATAAAAAGAAGAGAAAAAAAAAAGAAGAGAAAAAAATATATCTTCTTTAGTATCTTTCCACTGAATTGTTAAGTCCTCCACTCCCCTAAATATATGACTTAAGAATCCTTTTTCTTAAACTAATCAATCAGTAAACTAACCTATTTCAACCCTTCAATTCCTACAAAATCATGCAGTACAATTCTAGATATAATCCACTGCCCACATTACTAAGATATACACATATCTATATATGCATTCCATTTTGTAAAAAAGGAAAAAACAATAACTTTAAATTTATAATCCATATAGTATCTTCTTTGATGTCTTTCCTCTGGATTGTTAAATCCATCACCCATAATAGGGTAAAATAACATGCTGGTGCAACAGTTTGTTCAAAATCTCCAGTCATCTTCTGCCCCCATCAGTAGTAGATATCCTCGCATCTGTATAAAAGCAAAAACAACCACCCGAGTGACATTATAATTATAATTATATCCATATGGTTATAGTTGTGGTATTCATCAGGATTATTAATTCCCATCATCCTACTGAGTAACATCCAGATCTTCTGCATGCCCCGGCGAGACTCTCCTGCCTTATAACTCAAAATGATTATAATATATTTACCAAAAAAAAAAAAAAAAAAAAAAAATTTTTAGATGATTCAAATCCAACAAAGTGAGGCTCTTTTCACATCCCAAAATCATGGCCTTGCAGAGATCTGCCACAATCCTCAGGATAGTATCAGACAATTGTTCGCCTCCACTATCTTTTCAAATATTCATTCATTTTTTAAAGTCCCTGGCATCACTGTTGCATAGTTTAGAAATTGCTGTTTCTATGCGATCTATTTCTTTTCTTTTTCTTTTCCGGGTTGAATTTCCATCCTCGTTTCTTGCCTACCAATTGTTTGTCTGCTAGTTGATTTTCATTCTGCTTTATGTATTGTTGTTGTTGGGTTAGTTTTATCATCTCATCTTTCTTCTCCATCACTTGTATATCAACTGATTGATTTGCGCACTTGTCTGTGACTTGATGGTTCATCACGTTGGAGTCAGATGACACTGCTCTCTTATTTATAGACAGTCCAGCTGGGGTATCCAAGAAGTCCAAAGACAATTTATCCATCACAGCCTCTGTAATTTGATGTTTTCCTTTTGTTTCCAACTCCTTTTGCTTATCCTGTATTATGCCTAAAGGTGTTAAATTCATTTTTAAAATTATTTGATAAAAATCTTCCGCTTTTTCAACAGTATGCAATTGATATCTTATTCCTTGATATCTCAATATGAGGCCAACTGTTTTTTTTTTAACTTTTGGGACGGAGCGGATGAGAAGCCCCATATCCCCTGCCGCTGCTCCGGGCTTTGGGAGACCTCTGCTTATGCAGAGCCAGGCGTCAAGAGCAAGCCTGCGAATTTAACAGAATACTCAAAGAAAATGCGAGCTGGACCCTTAATACTGAACCGCAAGTATTTCACCTTTCCAAAATCTATCTAAGAGAAAAGAGGAGAGGAAAAGAGGGAAAAAGAATCTTTTAAAATGGCGTCTGCTCTGGCTGGAGAAGGGCTAAAAGGGAAAGTCCTTCCGTTTCTTCTTACTACAATGTAGCGGAATAAATATCACTGGCTACATTTGTAGATAAAACCTCGCTCCTGTGCTGTTGATTGAAAAGAAGTTTTTTTTTTCCTTTTTTAAGGGAAAGTTCTTTTGTTTTCTATTTCTTCTCTCTTTTTTGCTAAATCTTGTCTGTGTGGGAAATGGCATCGGGACTTACACAGCTGGACAAATGGGGGGGGGAACGTCCCCTCTCAAGAAATTGCGCCAACAAATTTCAACTCTCCAGCGTCAGAAACCCGATTTTAATATATTAGAATTTATCCTTGAAGAGATTGTAAGAAGGGATGAGATTGTGAACCAGCAACTTGAAAAATTTAAGCAGGAAATTAAAGAAATTGGTGAATTGGTCAAATCAAAGTTTGACTTTTTGAATCAAAAGATTTTAAAAGCTGCTAATGGTTTATCAGGCTTTCTGATTCGGGTGGATGCAAAGACTAAATTATTAGAGTCTAAAATGAAGGAAATTGAGGAGAATTTGGATGACATGACTCAAAAAATTAAAAAGGATTTGATAAACATTCAGGATAATAGCTCGGAAGACAAATCTAAAATGGAGACTGACCAAAAGATTGGTAATGAAGAAAATGTACAACAGAGGATTGAAAGAGAAGTTTTAATGATTCAATATAATTTTACAGAATATGCAATTAGACTGAGAGGTTTGCAGGAAAATAATAGAGATGATCTAAGGAAAATATCTTCTGAAATTCTGGCTGGGATCTTAAAGGTTCAACCTGATGAAGTGTATTGTAGGATTGATAGAATTTACAGAATAAACTCCTGGTTGGCAAAGCAAAGGCAATTGCCTAGAGATGTGGTGATCTATTTTACAGATAAAGAAATTAGGAATAATATTGTGCAGAACTCTTTTAATTCTACCTTGCAATTTCATGGAAGAAAGATTTGGATTTTTAAGGAGCTCCCGCCCAAGATGTTAATGGAGAGGAAGAAATTTGGCTTTCTAGTGACTGAATTAAAAAAAAGAAATATCCTATTCAGAAAGAGGCACACTATTATGAGTTGTCGCACAGTCAGCCAGATGTTCAGACTGGATTTGGCATTTTTATCCACCTATCAATTCCTTTTCAAGGACCTGGAATGGGAGATGTTGATGTTTGATGGTGTTAGAGGTATCGTTGCAGGATGTAAGCTGTTCTGAGTAAACTGCCTTTTGCAATTGTTATTATTTTATTTTTCCCCTTTATTTCATATGGGTTTGCTGACTCTTATTATTTATTTATTTAGAGCATTTATATACCGCTTGTCACGTTATGCATCTGCTGATAGAAAACAGCATTAAATATATAATTATACAGTTTAAAATGAAACAAATCAATCAATTCCAAAACTTTTTAAAAAGTTTGTGAGTTCATCAATACCAACATAAGAATATAATTATATGTGCAATAGGAAGGGTGGAGGTGGGGGTTAATTAATAAATCATCAAGACAAGTTTATTGGGAAGGAAAAAAAGAGTAGATAGGAAGCTGAAGGCAAAGGCAGGAAAGGGGGCGAAACCTCATCCAGTCTCTTACATAGTTAATTTCTCCAAACACATGTTTTCTTTTCAGACTTTCCCCAAGTTTCACACTGCGAATCAAACATATAGTAAAATCAAAACTGATCAACACCCACCACCCTTCAAAATGACACACGGTTGGGCAACTTTGGAAGGATTGAAGGCAGAGGTGGGTTTCAGCAGGTTCTGACCAGTTCTGGAGAACTGGTAGTGGAAAATTTGAGTAGTTCAGAGAACCGGTAGTAAAAATTCTGACTGCCCCCGCTCCGATCTATTCTCTGCCTCCCGAGTCCCAGATGATTGGGAGGAAATGGGGATTTTGCAGTAACCTTTCCCTGGAATGGAGATTTTACAGTATCCTTCCCCTGCCACGCCCACCAAGCCATGCCCACCAAGCCACACCACACCCATCAAGCCACACCCACAGGTAGTAAAAAAATTTGAAACCCACCACTGATTGAAGGGCATATTCCAAAGAGACATTTGACTCGATGAAAAAAGTAGATAGGATCAAGATAAATTAAATTTTGGATTAAAATGATCATCAATACATTCAATGTATTGAATTTCCCTGTATTTACTAAGTCATAGAAATTTACTGGGAACTTTTTAAGGGGCTTTAAAAGCTTCAGGATGAGGGTTTACAGTTTGTGCGCTACTCGAGATCATATATGAAATAATCGGTCATTAGCCATTGCCATCCTTCACTGACTGTAAATAACAAATAGCAATTTTGAAAACTGATTGTAGCGCTTAAAAACAAATAGGTATTCTTTATTTCAAAGCCTGGATGGGATTCAAATCAAACTGCAATGTTGTCTCGGGGAAGTAATGGGGAAATTTCATACCAGAGATATCCCCGAAGTATCCTTCCTGCTTTTACTGCCGGTGATACAGTTGCTAAAGTCAGGGATATCCTTTTTCTTCCTTTCTTTGATTTTTGCAGATGAAAGTTAAGTGAGGCCGTTTCTGATAAAAACGGCAAACCAGTTTGGAAGTGAATGCATGTAATGGCAAGAGAAACTTATGCACATGGGTGACATTAGCTTGTTTACTTTCCCGTAAGATCTGTCTTCTTCTGACACTAATCATAAGAATCATTAAAAGAAACTGGGTCACCTCGCAGTGGTAATTTTTGCAGAATCCTACAACCGTTCAGTCAGTTTCATCCGTTCTGCGGCTGAACATTTGCAGTTTCGCTTCTCCTCATAATTGTCATAGACTGAATGTGAAGAGTTTGTATCCTTAATGGGATCAAAGATTTTATCAGTGATCCTTCATAAAAGTAAACAGATGAAATATTCTTCTATTTGCATTGATTGCATGCCTGACAGGCCTTCTGCTGGTAAATTTTAAACAGTTAATCTCCACAACCCCGGGGAGAACTATTAAATTCGTAACAATCAAGGAAGTGCTAAGTTGGAAAGGAAGGGGGGAGTTTCTGCAAGAAATTGCCCAGTTATTCTCGAAATACCTTTGTATGAATCGTCTGGTCTCCTTTTGCCATAAATTCACATCTTTGTCAGATAAGTGTGAATGCAGATTTAATACTTTGGGTTTTCATCCATGGTGAATGAGTACTGTCCTTTCTTTGATTGTTCAGTGGTACACCTGAGTTTTCCATAGAAATGTCACAGGTTTGTTGGATGAGAAAATTAAGAAGAGTCTGGTGGCACCTTTTTCAATTAACAAAGTTTGTTTTAAAAGAAACTGTCATGAGTTGCAACTCAGTTCATCAGCAAAATTCACAAAAATGTATGCCTTTTATTACATTTCTTAGTTAGGAAAAGTGCTCCCAAATTCCTTCTGTTTTTTGTTTTATTTTGTTTTGCCATCATAGACCTACATGTTTCTCCTCCTACAATATTTGTTAGAGGAGAGAGAGAGAGAGAAAGGGGGGGTGGAGAGAGAGGATCTGCTTCATGATTATCATATCTATAGTAAGTTATACATTCATAAGCAAAAAGTTGGCCTCGTTCCTTAGCCTGGCTCAATTTAGAAGTTTGAACAACTAGCAAAAAGGAGGAAAATGCATAATTTAAAAAGTTTGTATCAGTCTGCAGCCTAAAAATGCAATCATATTTTTTGCGTGTGAACTATATTAAGGATTTCCATTATTCCTAACCATTCTGAGCAATAAATCCAGAATTGCTGCAGGATTATTCTTTTTGGTAGATATCTGTGATATTTTTAGCTCAGTTGTAGCATCTTTGTAGAACATTTCCTTAGAATGTAGATAGTTGGTCCCATAGTTGGTTTTTTTTTATGGTATTCTTAAGTAAGGCTGGGAAAATTCTACCTGAAACTTTAGGAAGCTACTGTGTATCAGAATCCTGGGTTAGAGGGTTAGTTTAAATCCCAGAGCTCCTAGAAATTAAGAAAGGAAATTAAGCAAGGGGGTTGGACTAGATGACTCCAAAGTCCCTTCCAACTCTGTTACTGTTACTTATGTTTAGCAACAATATCATTTATAAGAGTAGTTTCATTCCTCTAGTGCAGTGATGGCTAAACTTTTTGCCATCGCAGGCCAGGAGGGGGGAGGCAGGGGAGGTTCGCACATGTGCATGCCCACACCCATAATTCTATGCGCCCCGCCCTGCACATGCATTCGCAACCCTCCTTCCCCCCACCACACACTCCTGGCACGTGATGGCCTCTCTAGTAGTCTCTGGAGGCTGGGACAGCAAAAAAGTCACTTCCTATCCAACCAGGAGTTGAGAAATGGGTTGTTTCAGGCCTCTGGAGGGCCTCCGAGAGGGTGGGGAAGGCTGTTTTCGCCCTTCCCAGATGCATAGAGAGATCTGGAGCCAGGTGAGAAAGAAAAACGGGCCTTCCCCCGCACAGGTCCTCCGGAGTCTCTGAGGCTGGGGACAGCAAAAAAAGTCACTTCCTGTCCAACCGGGAGTTGGGAAATTGTTTCAGGACTCCGGAGGGCCTCCGTGAGGGTGGGAAAGGCTGTTTTCACCCTCCCCAGATGCATAGAGAGGATCTGGAGCCAGGTGAGAAAGAAAAACGGGCCTTCCCCCACCCCAGGCCCTCCGGAGGCAGGAAACAGCCTGTTTCCCTACTTTTGGTGGGCCCAGAAGGCCCGAAAATCAGCTGGCCAGTGCGCACATGCATGCCAGAGCTGAGCTGGTATGCCCACTGACATGGTTACGCATGCCACCTGTGGCATACGTGCCATAGGTTCGCCATCACGGCTCTAGTGGCTATTCTCGATCATACAGTCAATATTCAGATGGCTGAATCCAAATGAGTAGAAAATACCGACTTGATTAGAGTTATGAGATCTATGCTAGCGTTTCCCCCAACCTTTTGGGCACCAGGGACCAATTCCATGGAGAGAGGTTTTTCTGCAGACCAGAGGGGGTGTGGTTTTTTGTGCTGCCTGCATCCCATGGAAGGGGCTTCGCTTGTTTGCGCAGTCTAGTTTCTGGCATGCCGCGGACTGGTGCCAGTCTGCAGCCTGGGAATTGGGAACCCCTGATCTACACTACAAAAAAAAAATCTGGAGGTCCATCAAATGGTTGATTTTTTGTTATCTAATGGATATCTGAATGTCTGCAACCCAAATCTGGTGGAAGAGGAGATGTTATTTTGGTAATGGTTTAAGAAGAAGCAGAGTAAACTGTTTTTATTCAACATGCCAGAAATAAATACATAGTGAATATATCTACTTCAAGTTCAAATGGCAAGAGACAGATATTGTCAAATGTTCTGTCTCACAAATATCTAAGGCATAGTGTCAGTCAAATGTATTTGTCCATCAGGCTCTGAAGAAAATATTCTGAAGAGCTTTAAACAAGATTTGGGGAGTGCGGAATGTTATTTCTCCTGTAAAATGAGACCATGTTTTGCATATTCAACCTGACAATAAATTTCTGGCATAAAACCAGCTGTTTGTTATTGTTTGATCTAATGTATTATAACAAGGATTATTCTATGCAGTCACCTTTAGAATGATTGTCAGTTATTTGATTGCTGTTTGCTACTAGATATTTTTCAGCAGGCAATCACAGCCTACATCCATCTCCACGTGCTTCTTGTCACTCACTTCCTCTGCTTGGTATGAAATCAAAGCTTTTACATTGCATACTAATGGAGGGGGGGGGAGAGTTCTTGTTTTTGTCCTTATAAAACTATACTATTGCTAAGCTTCCTTTTATATCACAAGAAAGACAAGACCTGCTCAGGCAGCATTTCATCTTTTCTGCATCCACAGCCATCAAGAAAATATATTTTTGTCTTCTTTTTAAAAAGCTTCTTCTGGGATTTGATAGAATCGCACCAGTATAGTAAGTTGTTATTGATCAATTGATTATGTATCAGCAGATTGTTGTTGACTCTTGGCAGCCACATAGATTTTTCTCTGAGATGATCTGTCCCTGACCTGGTCTTCAGTTCTTCCAATGGTGCAGTCTTTGCCACTGTAATTGAGTCCATTCACCTTGCTGATGGTCATTCTCTTTCCTTTTACCTTTCCCAGCATTTGAGCCTTCTCCAGACAGATTAATGCTCCTGCACTAATCCATTGAAAGAACCAATTTATAAGATTCAGAAAACTTTTGAAAGAAGACAGAAACAATATATATACTATTAAGAATCAGGTGAGTCATTACTATCATAATCATAATCATCATAATCATGATCATAAGTTTATTTGTCAAGCATATATAAGATAACAGGTAAAAGTATACACATAATTTGAATACATGAAAAGGGTAAAGAAAAAGGAATATTAGGACAGGGATGGTAGGCACGCTGGTGCACTTATGCACGCCCCTTACAGACCTCTTAGGAATGGGGTGAGGTCAACAGTAGACAGTTTAAGGTTAAGGTTTTGGGGGTTTGGGGATGAAACCACAGAGTCAGGTAGTGCATTCCAGGCATTGACCACTCTGTTACTGAAGTCATATTTTCTGCAATCGAGTTTGGAACGGTTTACCTTGAGTTTGTATCTATTATTTGCTCGTGTATTGTTGTGGTTGAAGCTGAAGTAGTCATTGACAGGAAGGACATTGTGGCAGATAATGTTATGTACTATGCTTAGGTCAGACTGAAGTTGGCGTGGTTCTAAATTGTCTAAGCCCAAAATTTGGAGTCTTTTGTGGCTATTGCTCAAAGGAAAAAGATGCAGAAATCAGGCATTACTCGGGAAGACCTCACTTACTGACTGTATCATTTAAAGTTATAGTAGTGCTGGAAAAAAAAAACTAACAAACAATATCTGCTTTTATCCCTCAGTCACACATTATTCTATGTCTGTGTTGTTTTTCCCCTTTTTTACCTCCTCACAGATTGCAGAGATTGGAGAGGAAGGGATTATAAGAGAGTAAACAGGCATAGAATGGAGAATACACAGGAAATGAATGTGATGGTGCCAGCAGCAGGGAGACACAAGCATGCTATGCAAGCAGCCCATTGTATTCCCCAATGTGTGTCTGCTTACTTTCTTGTAATCCCTTCCTCTCCAGTCTTTCCACTCTGCAATGATGGGAGGAGGGGAAATAGGCCAGACACAAGAGAGATTGTGTACAGAGATTGCTTGTTCCCCCACTCCTCCCCTCCCCATCCCAAAAGGAGAGATTGCTTAAACTGTGGGGAAGAAGTATACTGGCTGGGGAATTCAAAGTGTTGATCCACCTATCTTAAAGCTGCCAAGGTTGAGAAACACTGAGGGTCTGGATGGGAGTCAACAGGCTCAGACAAGACCGAGTGGCTGTGGGTATTGCCTCCTAAAGACTATGTCGACTGTCCATCCTTGGTTCTGGGGGGGGTGGAGAAATTGTCCCCCTCAGAACGAGCTCACAATTTGGGTGTCCTCCTAAACTCACAGCTAAGATTAAAGCAACATCTGGCAGCTGTAGCTAGGGGGACCTTTGCACAGATTTGTCTGGTGCACCAATTGTGACCCTATTTGGATCAGGAGGCTCTCTTCACAGTCACTCATGCCCTTGTAACCTCATGGTTAGATTATTGCAACGTGCAATAATGGGGCTACTCTTGAAGAGTGTTCGGAGACTACAGTTGGTCCAGAACGCAGCCGCGCGAGCTGTCGTGGGTGCACCTAGGTACACCCACATTACACCAATTCTCCGTGAGCTGCACTGGCTCCCTATTGGTCTCCGGTCACAATTCAAGATGTTGGTTATTACCTTTAAAGCCCTACATGGCTCAGGGCCAGGTTATCTTCGAGACCGCCTTCTGCCGCATAGCTCCCAGTGACTGGTAAGATCCCGCAGAGTTGGTCTCCTCCGGGTCCCGTCAGCTAAACAATGCCAGCTGGTGGGCCCATGGGAGAGGGCCTTCTCTGTGGTTGTCCCAGCTCTCTGGAACCAGTTACCTCCTGAGATCCAGACTACCCCCACCCTATTGGCCTTCCAGAAAATGGTGAAGACCTGGCTTTTCCGGCAGGCCTGGGGCCGTTGATCTCGCTTTTGCAATCTTGCGAGATCCGACCATGAATGGTGTGAATGGACTTTTAATTTTTTAAAATGTTTTTATAATGTTTTTAATAATTTTCTTATGTTCTTTGTTGTATTATTTTTTGCTGTAAGCCCTCCAGAGTCCCTTGGGAGTTGGGCAGCATAGAAATTTGATAAATTAAGTTAAATTAAATTAAATTAAGTTAAATTAAATTAAATTAAATTAAATTAAATTAAATTAAATAATTAAATTAAATTAAATTAAATTAAATTAAATTAAATTAAATTAAATTAAATTAAATTAAATTAAATTAAATTAAAATAAAATAAAATAAAATAAATATTAAATTAAATTAAATTAAATTAAATTAAATTAAATTAAATTAAATTAAATTAAATTAAAATTATAGCCATGAGATTAATTCCCAGGAGATTTCATTCCTGTGTTGCCCTATCCTGTACACACCTACTGTTTCTACATACAAATAGATTCATTTGACTTTAAGACTTTAATATCAAATAACTAGGTGGATCTAGAAAAACTGACCAAGGGCAGCTTGGTGTGGCCAGCTCACCACTGCCAGCTTACCATCACCACATCACCTCTGCCAACTCACTGCCACCAAATTGCCGCAAAACATATGGCCAAATCGCCATGGGTACAACTAATTGCAGGCAGCCAGAGGGAGAGCAAGGTGGGCAGGCAAGTGAGCGGGTGGGCAGAGTATAGAGTAGTGGCAGCAGCCAAGGTTTTCCCATTTTTACACCCCCTGTTTCCACCACTGCCACCATGCCAAGTTCCAGGGCAGAGGCCAGAGATGTGGCAGCAGGGAAAATGGAATACCCCTGGCCACCACAATCCCCCCCCCTGCATCCCCCCTCCCACTGCCACCATCATTCCCAGTGTCTTTGGCCCGGAGCTCGGTGTGGCAGCAGCGGGGGAGGGGGGGCAACAGCAGTAGAGTATGTGTGAAAATGGCAGCTGGAGGGAGAGTTGGATGGGTGGGCAAGTGAGCGGATGGGTGGGCAGAGTGTAGAGTGGTGGAGATGGCTGGGAGCTCCCCATTTTCATACCCCTACCATCACCACACCCACTGCCGCCACTGTTCCCAGCCTCTTCGACCTGGACATCGGTGTGGCAGCAGTGGGGGAAGTGATGGTGGGGCTATGAAAATGAGCAGCTCCCAGCCACCTCCACCAGTCTGCACTCTGCCCACCCATCTGCTTACTTGCCCACCCACCCGTCTCTCCCTCCAGAGGCCCACGGCAAGTTGTCCCCATGGTGAGTTGCCGTGTGGAGTTCTCCTGCAGCAATTTGATGGTGGTGAGTTGGTGGAGGGACCACTGAGGGATCACCACAAGTTGTCCCATTCTGTAACTAGGCATTAGCGGGCTTTATTGAATTATAGACTTCAATAAGTCTACATTGAACAACAAGAAGCACAGCAATTCTGATAAGCTAAAATTTGAAAACTCAAACTTGGCTAAACTTTGGTGGGCAACATCTACTGTTTTGCTTATTCCACTTTGTTCACTACTAGGCAAATATTTATTCATGGCAGATTGCTTAAAAGATACTGCTCTGAGTGTATATGTTTTTAAAAATCAGCACCACATAACATTTGAGCCACTCACGTTGCCAGGAAATTTAAAACTAAATACCTAGGAATTAAATATAAATCTAGGTTTCAGTCAAAACTCAGTCCTGCTTTACAAGATTCAGTTTACAGAATGTAATTTCCAATGCCATATAGTGTTTCTGTGCCAAAGATAACAATGTAAATTATTTATAGAGCATACAATGCTTGTATATTCATTTTTAGATATCCCTGATGAAAGATTATTTGAATCTGAAACATGTTGAAATATGTTTTCTTGATTTTTTCCCCTCTTTAAGCGATTCTTTTTTTTTATAAATCCTATTTCTGTTGCTCTACATTCTCAACAGACCTGCTTAAAAACAAAATATATACTAGAAATGTATACAGCTATATTTAACTCTCTGTGTGTGTTGTATTTCAAAGTGACAGAAATCCAATTAAGTAGCAATATATTGTAAGGAATATTTCTTGGCATACTAGTCTTTTTAATATGTTATGAGCTTCCTTGATAGTAACTGTGGATCAATTTTTAATATTTGCCTCCTAGCAACCATTCAGATAATATTTTGAGTGCAGCTACAAGTACTACAAAGAGATAATCATGACAGGTAAAAGTTGGGGAACTTTCATCCATAAGACAGCAATAGGCAGCGGGCCTAACGTCTGACTCAGACAATTATGAGGGGTAAGTAATGTCAATCGAGATTTTTAAAAAGATGGAACATATCAAGACATCCAAAAATTGTTCTGTTTTCTCTCTCATTGGAATGGCTACAGGAATGGTCACTCATGGTGTGGAAAGTGTCCTATTAATGAGAATAGATGAGTTTCCCTCATTCAACCACATTAAACTAAGGGGAAGGACAGCTCCTAATGCCGTCAGTCAACACATATGTTGGAGCCATTACATACATCCTTTCTTAAATAGCGTTTCTGGGGAAAGAAACAAAAATGGAGGAAATGGTAAGGCAAACACTAAGAAGACTTAAGTCTTTGGAACTGGCAAAAAGTCTATGAATCAGGAAATCCAATTGTGCAATTGAAAATCCTGTGTGACAGAAGGTGGATTAAGCAATTAAGCCAGTAAGGCATTTCCTCAGTGAAAATCATTGCCCAAAGATGCAGGGTAACAGACAGAAGCAGAAGTATTATAAACCCATATTCATAACACTTGAGTGTGGGACTATTGGAGCAATGGTGAAATCCAATTTTTTTTACTACCGGTTCTGTGGGTGTGGCTTGGTGGGGGTGGTGTGGCATAGTGGGCGTGGCTTAGTGGGGGTGGCAGGGGACGGATATTGCAAAATTTCCATTCCCACCCCACTCTGGGGCCAGCTAGAGGTGGTATTTGCCGGTTGTCCGAACTACTCAAAATTTCTGCTTCCGGTTCTCCAGAACCTGTCAGAACCTGCTGGATTTCACCCCTGTATTGGAGACATAGGGTATCTTCGTCAATCTTGTGCTTGCTGATTGGTTAGCCTGTCCTTCTTTAGGCCTGCAGAGATTAGCATACAACTATTCAGACCTTCTTCGGGGGGGGGGAGAGAAGGGAGCATATCAAACTATATAGATAAAATCATTTGCTGATTTGTTTTGACATTTTTAGCAGTAAAAGAATAACTACAACCAGTTATACAGCACAGTTTTGCTTTTCCTGTGTAACAGATGAGCAGATCTTGCCCTATTTGTTGTCTTTATGTATTCAAGGCTGCTAGAGCAAAAAATATGCAACAGCCAGATAAGATTATTTACAAAGTGTGGTGGAACTCAATAATTTTTATACGGACACCTAGACTGGATAAAAGGGATGTGGTGGCTCAGTGGCTAAGATGCTGAGCTTGTCGTTCGAAAAGTCGGCAATTCAGCGGTTCGAATCCCTAGTGCCGCGTAATAGGGTGAGCTCCCATTACTTGTCCCAGCTTCTGCCAACCTAGCAGTTCGAAAGCATGTAAAAATGCAAGTAGAAAAAATAGGGACCACCTTTTGTGGGAAGGTAACAAAGACGGACACGTCTTTGGACAGCGCTGGCTCTTCGGCTTTGAAACGGAGATGAGCACCGCCCCTAAAGTCGGGAACGACTAGCACATATGTGCAAGGGGAACCTTTACCTTTACCTTTAGACTGCATAAAATCACATTAAGAAGGATGAAATGCTAATGCACACTAAGTAACCAAGTCTAATATGTCAACAGGTCGATTTTTTTTATAATCAGTATAGGTCTCTCAACTCTTTCCTTATGTCTGCAAAATTTGCTTCTGGTTTCCCTTTCGAAGGCTTCATAAAACTTTGAGAGATGCACTTTAGAAACAAACACTTCTTGATAACTCCTTCCTTGATTTCAAACTCTCCAGATATAGTAAGAATCACCAACCTACAATTTATATATGCCTTGCTGTGCAAAATACTACTTTGTAAGTGTAAAAATTCATTTTTAAAATTGGGTCTCTAGTAGACTTTTTTTTTTTTTTGCTAATGGTAGGTAGAAATATGTTTTTATTTCTGAATTTTCACATCCAAGATATCTGAATCCTATTTTTCCATGAGAGTCAAAACCAGAAGATAAGGAAAAAAGAAACAGACCTGTTTCTATTCAAAAACACTTAAATTTTGATTCTTCACACCAAATTCTCTTTCATTTTGTCATCTCCCCAGAATTAAGAACAAACAATAGATGCTCTTAGATAAAGACTTTTCAATTTAGTGTTTCAGTAGATAGGGACAGCTCAATGAGATTAAGAAAAAAAATGTAAAGTCTATTTAAGGAATCTTAAGGAATTTTTGATCTTCAGGAACACTTACAAACCATATATGTTTAATTTGTACCTTCCCCATAATCTAGTGAATTATAATCCTTCAATTGGATTCAATTGAAGGTTAATATTTAAGTTTAAGAATCCATAAAAACGACTCTTTTATTAAGCAGTCACTTAGGGGATACTGAAGACACTTAGGAACAGTAATATCTCTAATTTTGCCTTAGAGTGTCTATTACAATAATACTATTAAATCTGCCTCATGCAAAATAGAAAATTGAACAGTTTGTCAGCTCATTAAGATCAGGGCTTCTCAAAACTTTTTCTTGAGAGTAACACCAAAGCTGAGGTCAGAGGTCACTTAATGAAAAGTAATTGAAGGCACTGGACACATAAAAAGACAACACAAAAATAAGAACCTGGGGGGGCAGTACTCCATTTGGGTGGATGGCTATATTAGGCAGGAAGTAGATCAAGGGAAAAGAAGAAGATAATGGTTCTCAAGGAAATCTGGCATTTTTGAAAGAAGGGCTAGTCCTAGGAAATATATTTGAATATTCCTCAAAATGTATTTATTGTACATGTGCTTAGTTACTGGCTGCCTTTTTTCTTGCCATCACCCTGAACTCTCAGGATCATGGCAAGAATAACCAACATAATAAAACAAGAGCCACTGTTTTATAAAGTCTCTATGGTTTAGACAAATGTCCATCACACCTAACATCCATCTGTCAACATTAGTAACACAGATGTCTTCAGAACTCCTAAGTGAATCTTGAGGTCCATTATTCTTTGCCCCAATGTCTCTTTTAATTTGTCTCCACTTTAGAAAGATATTTTCCTAAACCTGAAGGTTTAATTTAGCTACTAATTCTAACAGCAGTAGATGGGACTATATTCTGCTCATTTTCCTAATCTTTATGGCTGGTTTCCACTAGCACAGTTTGTCTTACTGAATTCTTCTGACAAAGAAGTCCATTATTATTCATTAACTGAAGGCATTTTATGTTGTCCTTTGGGACTCTCCTTCCCAATCTCAACTTTACTGAGGGCCAGCCTCAAGGTTAGTATCATTTCTGGTATAATGCATTGCAAGTTTTTAGGCCAATGTTAATTCTAAATGCACTAACTCTTAAGTAAGCTCAATTCTGTTCAAGGAAGCATATTCCCCATTAAGTATGTTAGAAACTTCTGGTGAGACTGCCTTCTTGATTATGAAAGGTGTTTTTAGTGAAGTAAGCATCAGCACTCACCTTTAGAATCTGGGAAATAAAAATGAGTGAACTATAATTATAGTCTTCCAGATAAGGGCATATAGAATGTCATCTGTAGATTAACAGTGAGAAACTTTGCTAAGTAAAAAAAACTGCACTCTTTCCTAAATAGCAGCATATGCCCCGGAACACAGGTATATACTGTATATTACAGTTGTATTGTTATTGAAGGGAATATAAACCTCCAAGGTAGCATTTTCAAGATAGTTATGGATGCAACATTTATTTTTCTAATAGCTGTTTTCCACCATTTCTATTAAAGCATCCATCTGCTACCCATGACCTTTTTACTATGGGAAAACCTGAGTTGCTTATTAAGCAAATTCCAGGAAAGAGATTTTAAAAGTAAACACTACAGATCTGTCCTAACATGGGCATATACAGCAATGAGCCAAAGGGGAGTAAACAACAAGGTGTGTGTAACAGCATTGTACAAACACAGTGGGTTTTCTACATAAAAAGTTTTGTACTTACATCAGGATGCAAGTACATCACAGCAGTGTTAGCATGATGGTGTTGTTGCACATATGTCCTTGTTTTAACATTATTGTAGCTTGCAGCGGGCGCGTCTGTTTTTTTAATCTTAACAATGGTTAAATATACAAGTTCATAAAATAGGTCATTTCCCATGCTTTTGGGGAAACCACTTGGAGACAGAAATGTAAAATAATAACGAAGCATCATTTCAAGATTCTCTAAGGTTTCCATTATTCTGGGTAATGGCTTCCTATCCAGATTTTACACTTAAGTAGTTGTAACTACAAGTGCAAAACAGTGTTGAGTGGCAGACCCTGGAGACTTGTTCATTACCTGTCATTAAATCTTTTAAAGCTGGCATAATTGATCCAGCCAATAAGTCATCACTGATTTATAGAGGTCTGTCCCAAAGAATTGCTTGTTAAAAATTCATAACACCAGGATGTGTCTTTACAATCCATTAGCTGCTTACGTATCTACAGTCCTAAAATTGATTGACCTCAGGCTGAAAGTCTCATGGACTTCTTTTATTCTCCCTCTTTTTTTTAAACAAGTCCTCAGAATTCAGAAAAGCAATACTTCGGCCTTACTCCCCGGCTAGCTATACTTTGGCTCCCTCCAACACCATCAAAATTGAAACTTTCCTCCCAATGATAAATAAATAAAGCATATTCCATAAACAGATTTTCACTATTATTTAAGCTTGCGAACTGTGTCTTGTTAGTTTCCTTTCCCCACCATAAGATTGAAGTGTGTAAATGTTCTAAAAGGCTTTGAATGTTTTATGATGATTTCAGGGAATGATGGAGTAATCGCTGCAGAGAGAAGCTATTAGTTTTAATATTTATATTGAGTGCTCTGAAACATTAATGTGACAGGATGTAAGATCAGAGCAGCGGGACATATTTACTTCCCAATTGTTGCCATGTGGCAAAAGTATTTATTTTCCCAAGCTCTTTGGGGCTACTTTTAAAGAAAAAGACAAGTATTTGAATTTAGAGTTGATATGGCTTTTACCATGAGGAGATATTGTCTGATGGACCCTTTTCCTATGGAAGAATGAATCTGCATGGGAACAGCTAAATGCTTTGCTGTTCCAAAATTGCAGCCAGCCTGGTAGGAACTCAGAGCAACTGTACTTAACTTGCTGCCTTTCAGATAGGACATATGTACTTACTGACTGAGAATTCTGGGAATAACTCACTTGGCCAGCCTGGGATCAAAAGAAATAACTAGATATCATCAGCATATTAGGGACACTGAGCCCCAATTGCAGATGACCTCACTTAGCAGATATTAAACAGGAGGAGAGAGAACATCAAATCCTGTAGCACCCCACATAGGCACCATTAAAACATCAGATCCTTTGGACATATTTCCACATGTAGAAGCTCAATTATCATTTCCATTAATGTTTCCATTAGCTGCCATGTTTTTAAAATTACATTCGATTTCTTAACCTATTCAATGGCTCTTTTCAGCTAATTTCATTCGGGATAGAGAAAAAACATTCAAGGATGGCACAATTATCATAATGAAGTAGTTGAAAATACAAAACCTTGATCCACCCAGGATCATCACTTCAATTTTCAAATTTAAAAGCGCGCACCTGCTCCCCTCACCAGGAGAAAGGAGAGAGGCCTCTGAATGGCTGCAGCAGAGGCATTGGCTCCCTTTTGGACTCAAGGCCCTGCCTTTGAATGATGTGGCAATGGTGCTGTGCAAAATATAGCTAAGCCCAGGACAAAAATGTAGCTTAAATTAAACATAGAGAATGTGATAGCTTCCCATGTATTTTATAATGTTCCCTTCTATTGGATTAATAGGAGGCAGTCTTTGAAAGGAATATGGGAGCTACATTTCGGCTACATGATGATTCCGAAAGTAGTACATCTTTGGGGTAGAGGTAATAATCTTCCTTTCTGTCCCACCTCCTTGTATCTCACTGCTAAGGGCTCTGTATCTTCAGCCACATGTTTCCTTTGCACATTTTTTCCATGCTTCATGTAAACAAACAAACAAAAAAAACTATTATGTCATAAGCATCTTTTTTTCTTGGAAGAAGCAGGAATCGTACTGCATATCTGAGCCACCGAAGGTCCCTGAAGTTGCTTGGGTGCTGAGCATATTTAAACAATTTAACACAGATATATTTCAAATGGTCTTCTGGAAGCCAAGTGTGTTGGCAAGGAATAAGAACCAAAGCAAGAAGAAAAGTGATGCAGTTTCAGAGGGCCGGATCGTGTGGAACGTAAAGCAGATGTACTTGCCTTTTGTGGATATATCACAAATAAGTAAGGTTCCATTCTAGATTCTAGTAAGAAACTTTTTCATAATATACTATACAATGGCTGGATTCTCACGGTAAACCAACCAATCCATTGGACCAGGCCAAAAGAAGCAATGAAGAGTAAGAAATCTGAGAAACGTAAGAAAGATTAACAGATTAACAGAGTTGGAAGGGACTTTATAGGTCATCTAGTCCAACCCCCCGTTCAAGCAGGAGACCCTACACCATTTCTGACAAATAGCAGTCCAATCTTTTCTTGAAAGTCTCAAGTGATGAAGCTCTCACAAGTTCAGAAGGCAACTTCTGTTCCATTGGTTGATTGTTCTCACTGTCAGAAAGTTCCTCCTCATTTCTAGGTTGAATCTCTCCTTGGTCAGTTTCCATCCATTATTCCTTGTCTGGAAGAGAGAAACTTGAATTTGACATACTGACTGAATAAACTAATAAATTCCTTGGCGAAGGCTATAATTATAATTATTGAAAAGGCAGAAAGAAATATTCTTGCAGTTCTATTTCTGTTCTTCAGAAATTCTCCTCTATTTTTATGTGATGCACTGTATCTTGGAGAAAGACAGGGTACCCTTAGCTCATGTTATTTTTATCTTACAAATACTGCATTAAACTTGTTGAAGCCCAGGTTCCTGGCATGATATTTGGTGAGAAATCAGGGTTGTGAAACATGTTTAGAAAAATAAAGCTCCCTAATTAAAGCTGGCATTTCTAACCCACCTACTGAGTTACAAGAACCTTGAAAGAAAGATGACGCCATTTGGGCTGGTAGTTATGGATCAAAGTCAAGCTGGACTGAAGCCAGATAAGCTCTGCCATAATGGCGTCATAAATATGGATTGCTTGAATTGAAAAATGCTAGATTTGGTAGAAATGATGATATTTAGGGACAGGAGGGATTTCTCCTCTACTGTGGTCATATTTTTGTTGTTATTTATAAGTCAGAAGCAGCTGGAAATCAAATTTGTATCTGTGATCGGGCTGTTGTGTTTTCTGCTTGTTTAACAAGAAGTCTGAAAAGTTGATTATTTACATAAAGAGATGCCTAAAGTGGTTGTTAGTAATATTGTCTAACGGCAGTATGATATATTTTAATATTGCATTTATTTATAAATGTTATAATTTGATTTTTGTCTTATCTGGCTATTTAATGGTCAAGAAACTCTAAAACTCCTTTTCTGCAGTTTATGAGCCAGGAGAGAAGTTATGTATATTGCTGTGAAATGCACAAGCTGCAATTTTTAACTCCTATTCTGTCCACAAAAGAAGTGGGGAAGGTGATAGATGGAGTGGGAAATACTTCCTTTGGTGCCA
Source organism: Arizona elegans (assembly GCA_022577455.1). Lineage (NCBI taxonomy): Eukaryota > Metazoa > Chordata > Lepidosauria > Squamata > Colubridae > Arizona > Arizona elegans. Next base: position 125,128,216 of record JAKOOJ010000002.1, read on the forward strand.
GTTACTGGGTCTTTTGCTATCAATCCTTCAATTCTAGAGATTTGTCACTCCAGGGAGTCAGGAGCCATTCTCTTTTGTTTCCCCACTTTCTTCTCCTGCCACTCACAACAAGCAGGGGTGGGGGAAGGGTGTTCACACAGATGGGGTCAAAAAAGTTAAGATGACAATCACACCCATGAACTTGACATTAATCATGAGACTTGTAAAAAAAAGGTGGGGCTTTGATCTCACAGTGCTGGCTCTTGTCTTGACCTTTTTCACTCAATCCTTGCAGTCACTACGGTAGATGGAGAGGCGGGCAAGGAGAGAAGGCCCAGAAGAAGTCTACTGTGTCAGTTTCCCAGTCCCACAAAATGTATTGGGATGAAAAAATAGCCTTGATGGACAGGAGAAAGATTCACAACCCCGGCAACAGTCAGATAAACAACATCTGAGTTTGGGGCAGAAGTGTAACCTGAGAAAATGCTTCAGACAAGCCCCTCCCTAGTTCTCACAAAGGAAAAGGGAGGAAGCAAGAAACACATTCCGACTTATAAGATTCTATTCAGGGGTGGGCTTTAAAAATTTTAGCAAGGGGTTCTCTGCCCGGTTGCTGGGTGAACGTAGCCATGGTGGGTGTGGCCTAGTTGGCCTCCTGCACCACAGTGGGGGCGGGGGGCATTTTTTTTTTAATTTGATTTATATGCCGCCCTTCTCTGGAGACTCAGGGCGGCTTAAAATGCGCTAAGCAATAGCCTTCATACTTTTGTATATTTATACAAAGTCAACTTATTGCCCCCACAATCTGGGTCCTCATTTTACCTACCTTAGAAAGGATGGAAGGCTGAGTCAATATTGAGCCTGGTGAGATTTGAATTTACAGTAATTACAGACAGCTTGATGTTAATAACAGTGCTTTAGTCTGCTGCGCCACCAGGTTTTTGCCCTCCCTGAGCTCCAGAGGCTTTCCTCAAGCCTCTGGGAAGGCAAAAACAGCCTCCCCAGGCTCCGGAGGCCCTCTGGAGGCCAAAAACGGGTCCGTTTTCAGCCTTCCTGAACTTCTGGTAGGCCCGTTTTTCACCCTCCCTGAACCTCCGTGCACTCCCTGCACTTACCTACATGCAAAACGAGCCTCATGGGGATGCTTGGGAGGGGAGGGGTGGGCAAGGCCAGCCAGGAGTGGGATTTGGGGGTTCTCCAAACTGCACAGAATCTTAACTAGAGGTTCTCCCGAACCCCTGTGAACCCCCAGCAGCTCACTGCTGATTCTATTACTAGAACATTAGAATAAGTGTAATATTGGCCTGCATGACTTTGTTTTCTGTTTTGGTCTACCTTTAAAGTATATGGTTGACTGAGGAATTCTGGGAGGTGAAGTCCACAAGTCTTAAAGTTGCCAAGTTTGGAGACCCCTGGTGTAGCACAAAATGATCTGTGGGGTTGAACTAGAACTAAAGGAGCTATTCTTCCCATTTCTCTCCATCTGCTCTTCCAGCCAATGGGGCAAGAAAAGAAGAGAGAGGAGAGGGTAACAACAATTCATTCAGGATTCATCCATCCATCCATCCACCCAAAAAGACCTACTGCCCCATACACTTTATTGCAGGTGAGAGATTATGGAAACCTCTGTTTCCCTGCACTTCTCTTTCCGTGGAGAAAGGGAAGTGAAGTGGAAGTAGCTGTTTAGTCACCATCTCTCATGGTAACACTGCTGACCATTCAGCACTGCATTCGTCACAGGTTGGGATCATTTTCTGAGACAAGTTCAGCAGTTTGGACACACTTCAAAAAATACTTTAGGGTAATTCGTAGGGGAGTAACTTTATCACGCAGAGGGATGGATAAAGAAGATGGGAGTGGAAATGGAAGTTGGTGCCTAGTTCTTAACACACACACACACACAGACACACACTATAGTAACACATGGAACTAGGTCTGATACCAAAAAGAGCCCATTCCCTTATCTTCCGGCTTCTCTTGAAATGGGTGGTAAGAAAAGGAGAAGAGATGTGTGAAGGGAGAATGGAACATTTGGTGTCAGTTCTCCAATCCTATGGATGGTTTTATGGGATCAGAAGACTCACTCCCCCCATTCCTTCCCTCAATAAAGTTGCCCACATCTCCATCAATGGAACTTCTGTGACCAAATATTGCACAGGTGAAAAGTTTTATAGGTAAGCGGGGGTGGGTTCCACTTACCTTTGCTACTGGTTCGCAATGGGAGAGTGTGCTTGCACGTGGTGCTTCTGCACAGATCGTCTGTGATGACATCCGGGCGGGTGGGCGGAGTCTCCCACCGCCTTTACTACCAGTTCGCAAGATCCGGACCAAACCAGTAGCAACCCACCACTGCTGGTAAGTGAAATGGGATTGTATTGCAATCCTTTCAGGCTACTGGCTTTCAGGTTCTGCTATTTCCAGATCAAGCAAAACTCTACTTAAGATTCAGCTCTCTGATTCCTCTCCACCACCACCACCACCACCACCCAATATTTATTTAATAAGATAGAGGAAAACATGAAAAGGAAATCCAGTTGAGGGTCCAAGAACAAAAGAGGCAATCCTAGACCCAGTGAGAGATAGTAGGGGCCTAGATTCAAAATATATGAGAACTTTAAATTAAAAGGATAGTAATTCAAAGAGTTTCTATGCAAGCCTTCCTTGTGGATCAGAAAGGAAAACAAACCAGAGTTTTTCTGATAAAATATGAAGCCAATCATCAGAGAATTATATATAGTATGCAGTCAATTGGAGAAACAGAAAAAGGAAAAATCCTAACTATGAATTATTAAACTCACCATTTTTAATCAGAATCAGGACAGATTTTTTAAAAATAGTTTTATTTAAATATTTTAAAGACTGATCTAATATTGATCTAAGCAAAGCACTGAGTTATTTAGTTCTTTATGCATTTTAATACCACTTTGAGCTTTCCTCTTTTTCCTCTATGTGTTTTGGAGTTGCCCTCTTTTTAGTTTCAGTGAGGTTCAAAATCAGGCAGGCTTATGTTGCAACCAATGAAAATGATTTCCTGTTATGAAAATAGACCTTTTTGTAAAAAAAAAAAAAAAAAGCAAGCTGCCACTTACCTGAACAAGCCATGCTAGTAAACATTTAGAACAGTGTTTTTTAAACCTGGCAACTTTAAAATATGTGGGTATCAGCTCCCAGAATTCCTTAGCTGCCATGAAGAGTTGAAGTCCACATTTCTTCAAGTTTCAGGAGTCCCAGCTGATTGGGAGGGAATGGGGATTTTGCAGTATCCTTCTCCTTCCACGCCTACCAAGCCACACCACGCCCACCAAGCCATGCCCACAGAACCGGTAGTAAAAAAAATTGAATCCCACCACTGGTTGACATGCCTATACAGGTAGTCCTCAACTTACAGCAGTTTGTTTAGTGACTGTTCAAAGTTACAACGGCACTAAGAAAAGTGACTTCTAACCGGTTTTCACACTTATGACTGTTGTAGCCTCCCTGTGGTCATGTGATCAAAATTCAGACACTTGGCAATTGACTCAGATTTATGACCATTTTAGCATCCCAGTTCACGTGTTCCCTTTTGCGACCTTCTGACAAGCAAAGTCAATGGGGAAGACACATTCACTTAACAACAGTTTGACAAACTTAACAACTGCAGTGGTTCACTTAACATCTGTGGCAAAAAAGGTCGTAAAATGGAGCAAACTCACATAACGAATGTTTCACTTAGCAACAGAAATTTGTGGTCATAAGTTCAGGACTACCTATATTTGCCTAGCCCTAGATGAATATCCTGGCTAAGGCATTGATAGATATAAAATGTATCTAATATTGCCTTTCTCTATTTAGCAGCACAGGTGAAATAATAGCTGATGGGAGAGGAAGAAGGGCATTAGGTCTTAAAGTTGTGAGAATAGGTTTCACCATCCCAAAGTGGTTCATGTACCAACGCTGTTAATATCACCATTAACACAAGAATTCTCTTGAGTTCCCCAAACAGAACACACGCTTTGTAACATGTTCCTTTCTCCATTGCTACCGCCATGAAACAAAACAAGGCCATTTCCCAGCAAGGTCATCACTGGCAGCCATGAACTCAAAAGTGCCGGTTTTAATTATACACTTTTTCATGGTTTTTTTTTTTTCCCAACAGCACTTCACACTTAGTACATAGTGAAAACTGTCCCTCATTGTTTGAGAGCTGAGGTTGTTATACTGAGGGAAACAAGTATAGCCGAATTTAGCAAAGCTCAAATTCATCAGGGCTGCTACTCCTCTCTGATTGTCACCTGGAGTCACAACTTTGGCCTATTGTACAGCTATGGCAAGTTAGAGGTTCAGCCTCCAGCTGCATTGTGGGTCATACCAATGATCATGGCTGAAGCTCTAAATGCCAATTCCTCTGTGCACATAATCCTCTGGAGGGCTACGATGGATGGAGCAAAGCAATTATAGATTCTCACCGCCCAGAATCAGAATGGGCAAATTCCCTTAAATTTTTACCAACACTGACGGTTTTCTTTCTTCTTCTTCTTTTTTTTCCCCCAGCCTAACCTTTTTTCAAAACTCCATTGTGAAACCCTGTGAAATGAGCCAACTTTGACTAGAAAAAGATATAAACTGCATTACAATTGCATTGGTATTCTCCTTCAGAGATCAGGGGGAAATATGACAAGTCTGACTCCTATTACATTATAGAGCCTGTTCCATTTAACAGCGCTAGAGCGGAGCTGTGAAGGCATATCCTAAGATATTTTCACTTCACGCATTTGACATTGGCATTAGTTCCTGCATTTAAGATACAGGGGGCTGTTTATTGCCATGTCCTCCTCGTTGTGAATGTTAACCGCAGAAGGGAAATATTTGATGCTGCAAATAACTTAGCTGCCTACTTTTCCATTCCTTTTTAGTATGCAATTATTTGTTTGGTTTCACTGAGCAAATGAAATTTCAAGGGCATTTCAAGGAAAATAAACAAAGTACAACCCCAGGAAGGAGGGGGGAGGGGAAGCGGGGAGAGATTGGTCTTTGTATTCAGGAAGAGCACTCTAGGCATACATATGTATGAATCAACAAAATCAGGTTAGAAATTGGAAATTGCACTCCGCACTAGAGCATTTCTCTTGCTCTGGAGATGTATGCTACAGATTTGAAGGACTAATAAAAAAGCAGCAGCATGACTGGAACAGATGGTTTTTATGGACTCAGCTTGTTAATAGTCTTTTTAGCTTCTCCTAAGGACTTAAGGCAGATACCTGCCTTGTCCTGAATATTTGAAATCCTGTTAACATTGTCCAAAATGCGCATTAACAAGCTGCGGTGGAAAAGCTGGCATTTTACACACCCCCTCAGAATAAGCTTCACTTTGGCAAGGTTGCCTTACTCCCCCAAAGCAGGCAAGCTTTTGAAATTGAACGCTGAGGGGAGGAAAAAGGAGTCCTTTGTAACACCATTTGACCTTATGGATTATATCAGGGATGGGCAGCATGTGGGCCCTGGGATGACAAAACGGGGCCCTGGGCATGTTTTTTGAGTCTCCTGAAATCCCACAAATGCAACCCTCCCAGTGGTGGGTTTCAAATTTTTTTACTACCGGTTCTGTGGGCGTGGCTTGGTGGGCATGGCATGGCTTGGTGGGTGTGGCTTGGTGGGCATGACAGGGGAAGGATACTATGAAATCTTCATTCCCACCCCACTCCAGGGGAAGGATACTATGAAATCTTCATTCCCACCCCACTCCAGGGGAAGGATACTATGAAATCTTCATTCCCACCCCACTCCAGGGGAAGGATACTATGAAATCTTCATTCCTTCCCTAATCCAGGGGAAGGTTACTGCAAAATCTCCATTTCCTCCCGATCAGCTGGGACTTGGGAGGCAGAGAATAGATGGGGGCGGGGCCAGTCAGAATTCTTTCTACCGGTTCTCCGAACTATTCAAAATTTCCACTACTGGTTCTCCAGAACTGGTCAGAACCTGCTGAAACCCACCTCTGAACAGCCCCCTCCAAATGACACACTGCTAAAAATAGTTCCATTCACCATTCATTTCCTACAACCCTTCCTCCTCCTCCCCTCCAAGATATAAAAGAAGTAGATGGAGTCCATCTCTGTTCATTTGGATGATGTCAGTGCCCTTAAAAAAAATCACATCTGCACAGAAAGTACAAGTCAACTACCTGAGATAATTTACAAATGAGTAACTGGTAGAATCAGACTTTTGTGAGGGGAGAAATAATTCATGGGATTCCCTTGTCCATTAAACAGATGGATTATTTTTTTAAGACAATTAAACAAACTCATACTGTATTGCAAAGATCTATCAATAGTTATTAGTCAAATTGTCTATGTAAAATAATCAAAATTACACTCTGTGATTTGAATGATTACAATGCCAAAGTAGGACTGGGGAAATGAGTTCAAATCTTTGCTCAGCTAGGCTATTCATTAGATTGACAATTCAGCCTCGCTGGGATTTTGAGCAAATAAAATGGGGAGGAATATATATTTTACACAAGGTGTCATTGATCTAGCCACAGAGTGGAATGTATCTAAAAATTGCATTCAATTTCACATTTATTCCCAATTTCAGTTTGGGAATAAATGGGTTGCTTCCACATTCCTTCTAGGTTAGTACTGGAATTTGGGAAAAGCGAAATTTAAGGTCCAGAGTCCCCTTGTTTTATTAAATACTGTGCAGACTGAAGGTAATGTTTCATTTTTCAAGTCGAAAGTGTCAAGTCTGCATATTCTTTTCACCTTCTGACAGTAGAGTTTCTCCATTCACCTAGTGTGATCTCATTGTTTTGCATGCCCTCAGCCCATTTTCAGTCCTGAACTCAATCTCAGCAATTCCTTATAACAGCCTTCCTTTGTAACAGGTTAATAATGCAATAATACCTGCTGATAAAGATAGACATGCTTGTTACAGGAATTATTTGTATATTTGAATCCAAATAGATTTTTAAACTACCAACCACAGTTAGGGACATTTTTCATATCACATTACTTCACCTTAAAATGGATGACCCCCAACCCAGGCTATAAACGAAACAGAAATTACTGGCTGGCTGGCTGGCTGAAATAGAAATGAAAATACAGAATACAGAAACATGCAGGAATAGTCTTTAGTAATGTTGAGAACTGCCCATGTAAGTTTTATCACTGTAAGTTTTTCATACAGACATTTAGAGATGGTCCACTAGGCTCCAGGAAGCCTAGTGACCAGGGTGGGTTCCACTTACCTTTACTACTGGTTCGCAGCGGGAGCACGCACGCACTTCTGCGCATGCACAGATCACCCATGATGATGTCGTGGCGGGTGGCAGAGCCTCCCACCCATTTTACTACCGGTTCTATAGAACTGGACCAAACCGGGAGCAACCCACCACTGCTAGTGATTCTTCCTACGTAGGAAGGCATGCTTGAGTAGCAAGGTCTACCTGACAGGTCTTAATTTCTGCTATTGGGTATTTCTAATCATTGCCACTCCTTATCTCTTAATGGAGAAAACCAGCGCAATAAAAAAAACCAGAAGGGTGCAGAAGGATTTCAACCTGCAGGAAACAAAATGTGAAAAGTAGCTTCAGGATGTGTACATGGAGTCCTCGACTTACAGCAGTTCATTTAGTCACAGAGAGGAGGGGGCAATCTATTATCCAAAGCACCAGAAGGCCAGACAAGGAACAATGGATGGAAGCTGATCAAGGAGAGATTCAACCAAGAAATAAAGAGAAATTTTCTGACAGTGAGTACAATAACCAATGGAAGAGTTTGCCTTTAGAAGTTGTGGGTGCTTCATCACTGGGGGCTTCCAAAAAGAGACTGGACTGCCATCTGTCAGAATTGGTGTAGGGTCTCCTGCTTGGGCAGGGGGTTGGACTAGATGACCTAGAAAGTCCCTTCCAACTCTGTTATTCTGTATTTTAGTGACCATTCAAAGTTACAACCGAAAAAAGTGACTTATGACCATTTTTCACACTTATGTCTGTTGCAACATACCCATGGTCACGTCATTTATATTCAGATGCTTGACAACTGATTCACATCTATGACAGCTGCCGCATCCCAGGGTCACATGTTCCCCTTTTGCAATCTTCTGACAAGCAAAGTCAATGGGAAAACCAGATTCATTTAACAACCATGTTATTAATTTAACAATTGCAGTGATTCATTTAACAAAAGTCATAAAATGGGTGAAAACTCACAACAAATTACTACTAAGCAACATAAATGTTGGGCTCAATTGTAGTCATAAGTTGAGAACTGCCTGTTTTATATTAATGGTACCAACTAGTTGATTCATTCTAAACACTGACAAGAAAAAAAATGTAAACTTCAATCAAAGCATGAAGTTTGAATTAGAGATGATAAACTTGCAATAGAACATAAATCAGGAATTTCTGAACTCTTTGCTAAGCCATTCTCTTGGCAACTTCGTGGCATAACAAGCACACCTAACAGGTTCTATTTTTGCAATCATGATTTTGTGTTATTTTCTTTTTACGTATTTTATTTGTGCTGAAAGATAGTTACATAGGCAACACAAGTAATTAGGCAATCTTACTTAATGTTCTTCTAAAAACACTATTTGGAATACTTGTCAAAATCCAAATTATTTCTTTTTAATAATATCTAGATCCAGGCCAAATAAATGACCCGGTCAGTATTTCATTGATAATTGTGCCCTTTCTTGTCTTATTAAAACTGACCTTTACTGTACAATTGCACTCAGGCTGACATGACTATATGATTAAATTAGACTATCAACAATACCAAACACACTCCCTAATTTATCTTTTAAAACTGACATAAACTGTCTGGATCCCTTGAAGCCGATTAACAAAGTTTTCCTTTATTATTTCCCTTTTGAATATTAAGCAGTAACGAAATACCAGTGGGAATGAACTCCTTTGTCCAGGTGGAATTCCACTCATGTCCAGATTTATTAATCTTACCTAATTCACATCACCTAACTACATTTGAACTATGACCCCTGACTACTGTAGGGGATTTTGTACAAAGATCTCCCAGGATCAGTTCAAAGTCATGATCTGCCATATGTTCAGGAGCTCCTGCATTATTCCCAGCTAACTTCCCCATAAAAGCATCAGCTGCTGTATCTGTAGCGTAAGGCTGAATGATGATATCACAGTTCTTTTAAAGCATATTTGGGGAGAGAGAGTGGAATACTATTATGGGAAAGACAGACTCTATTAGAATGAGAATTACTCTCTTACCTTGTTGACCACAAATCCCAACCATTCTTTTCTGTTTGATATGCAGGCGCCATGTAGAATATGAGAATAACCTTTGCCAATGCTTTAAAATACCCAGTCAGTTTCTCTTTTCTGAATTATGTTCTGTTTCCTCAAACACACAAGAAAGAGCTCACCATATCTGTTTTTTTTAAAAAAAAAAAAAAAGCACCGTGAGTATTAAGATATATTTTGGGTTAGATTTATATCCCACCTTTCCTGAGACTTTCTGTCCAATTTTTATTTATTCATGGATTAAATACATCCATTGCTCATATTCTGTTTTTTGCTAATGGAAACTATCTCTTTCTCCCTCTAGCTCCTGCTTTTGTTCTTTCTGAGATGTTGCCTTGCTTTATAAGATGCTGTTTCTTCCTTCTCCTCCTTACTCTTTTAAGATATTCTCTACAGTTCATTTTACGCTTGGCATAATTTTATAGTCTTTGTGTTATCCCCTCTCTCCTTCTCCAATGCAAGGAAACATTAAAATATGAATCTTCTGGTTGTTTTTAGAGCTGATACAATTCATTCCACAATCTTAGGTATTTACCACTTCGTTTTCACTTGTATCTATAGGTCAAGTTTATAGATCTAGCGTTATATATGCATAAGTTGGGACAGTTTATTCTGTCTTTTTGTCATCTGATCGTGTCATTACTGGCATCCTGATTGCTACTAAGTATTTGCCTGTAGGTTCATCATTCCTCAAAATTTAAGTATGAAGCTCATAGATAAAGCCATTATAGTGCCTCAAGGGAATAACAGATTTTAATAAATATACTCCAATTTTTCCACTTGGGTTGCAAGCAAGACAGAATCTCCCTCTCACAATGCATGTCTTCTAATGAGACTGAATTATCGTAGCTCATTTAATTATATTTGTTAATTGCACAGATTTAAGAACAATTTTCTCAGACACAAGAGAGAAAAATCCATGTATAGTTGTTACTAGAACCTTACTATTGCCTTCTCTTTACAAAATAGCGACAGAATGTTTATTGTCCTCTGCATTATTTTTATTGTCACAAGGGAGCCTTTTAAAATGACAGATCATAGACCACAGTAAGGGGGAGAAACTGAAGAAAAACAAAGTTAGATAAATATATCCTCATAGATGGGAACAAGCAATTTATCAGAATCAAGTGCTATTTCACAAACTAATTATAGTTTTCTACTTTCTCTTCTTTGCTCTTGCCTAGAATAGATGCCACTTTCCTGTATGTGGTGACAACAGATGAGCATGTTTTCAAGATAACGTTATTCACAAGGGTATTTGTCTTTTCGTCTTACAGATGAATGGACGGATGGATAAATAGACAGAAAAATATATAGGCTTCCCTAATGTATATATAAGTTTTTCCTTATGTGCTGGGAAAAAAATAACTTGTTTTCTTCGCAGGCAACTTCAGCTCTAGGGTTTTATTCATATCTCCCTGCTGCAGAGTCACACTTTACATTGCTAATATAAATGCAGAATGTCTTTCACGGTGCATCACTATTGTCATTAAAAGAGTTGAGCCATGTTAATATGGCATACAGGTTTTGAAAGGCAAAGGAAGAATCTTTTCTAAATCAGCCTGTGACTAATTCTTGCCATATTTAGTCCTTCCATTTCTAGTCCTTCCATTCCATTTCTAAAACTATTATTTATCCAGATAGACTTCGCTCAGGCTGAGGAAGGAGGCTTGGCAAACACAAATTTTGCAGAAGAACAAAAATGACACCGAGCAGGGATCAACAGAGGACCGAAACCTCAGAGCTGTCTAATCAGGATGCTCAATTGAAAGTGGAAACTGCAAGCAGCACTACAACATTTTGTTATATCCCAGTTGTGAAATCAAAACTCTAAGGAGTGGAGTTTACCCCCTAGTGGAAGGCTAGGGGGTAAACTAATGAAAAAGGCCATTTTTTATTAGTTAACATTTCTCATCTTAAAAAAAAAAAAAATCAGAGATATTTGGGAGAAGATCCCCCCGCCCTTTTTTTTTTTCTGCAGGGTGTGAAGGGAAAGCAATGTTGCCAACCTAGGGAATTTATTTTTTTTAAAAAAAATGTGGTAAACAATAAGAAACAACAGAAATGAGAGAGAAGGGTTATTAAATTTAAATTTAGAACAAAAAATGAAGGATTTTGTGCAGCCAGCAGACCACATGATACAAAACCTAAGCAGAAGCCTCAACAATCGAATTCGAATTCAGTAATTCAATTCACTGTGGAATCCTAGAAGAAGACCTAGTATTCTCCCCACCACCCAGTGCAATTTAAACAAATTATGGCATCAGAAAATAATAGAAGTGAATGAAATGTGTTTTGAGTAAACTAGGCAAAGAAGCAGATTATCAATCCACAACTTTCCAGGGCATCTTCTAGCCAGGGGTGAAATCCAGCAGGTTCTGACAGGTTCTGGAGAACCGGTAGCAGAAATTTTGAGAAGTTCGGAGAACCGGCAAATACCATCTCTGGCTGGTCCCAGAGTGGGGAGGGAATGGGGATTTTGTAGTATCCTTCCCCTGGAGTAGGGTGGAAATGGAGATTTTGCAGTATCCTTCTCCTGCCATGCCCACCACGCCCACCAAGCCACAACCACAGAACCCGTAGTAAAAAAATTTGAATTTCACCACTGCTTCTAGCATTCCAAATCCCAAACGTTATGTGGACAAAGGAAGAATCTTTTTTTTTATTTTAGTTTTTTTAAAAAAAAAAATCAACTAGGTCGCATGAATTTTTTCCTTCTGGCGCAACTAATTTCTCTCCTTTGGAATTAATGGGAAGGAATGAAAAATTCAGAAAATTGCTCAGAAGAAAGTAAAATTGCTCCCACACATGCTTATTATTTTAGCCTGTCCAGCTCAGCAGAATTTTGTTCATTTTAAACCTTCCCCTCTTCCTTTCTCTAGAATTAGCTAAAAAGAAACAGAGTTTCCTGAATCCAATTTATCTTCATGTTTCTTTGCATTTTTATTCTTTTTGCATTGTTCTAGAACCACTGCTAAACTCATTGAGCATTATTTTAATTTGTCTCATTAAAACCAGGCCATATTTTATTGCAAGACAATGGAAATAATTTTGAACATTCTATAGTCTACTAAAATATAGTCTATTTTAGTTTACGTACGATGCATCTAAGGTATCAGATATCCATTACAGAATAACTGAAAACCTAGTATACAAAATAATAATACAACAATAACTAGTTACTCGGGGGTTCAGTCTAGGCTTCATGATTGCCATAATGACTAACCCAGATTGAAAATACCATATCCACCAGGGTCTCCTGGTGGTCTCCTGCTTGGGTCTCCAGCTTGGGCGAGGGGTTGGATTAGATGACCTACAAGGTTCCTTCCAACTCTGTTAATCTGTTAAACCATTGCATACTCTTCGACTGTCATTCTGAAACTCATTTTCACCACCAGGAGGATGAAGTCTTATTAGTGTGAATATGGAATTCAAGTACTATTTGCAGGTTTTAAATGTACGTAGCACTTTCCATTATGTGGCAGCATGGCACCAATTATAACAGACCTATTATAAAATCTAGCATAGATGGGCTGAAGCTAGGAATTTGGGCTGAAAAATCTCCTTTGTCTTATTAAAGGGGTCAATTATAAATGCCAGCTGTTGTGGTCTCCCCCACTATCTTTCTTGCATTCATTACATATTTCTCTTTCATCTGAACACACTAAGAATAGCATACACAATTTATTCCTTTTGTGTCATTCTAGCCTCACAATTTCCCTGTGAAAGAGATTTGGCTAGGAAATAGCGATCAGTCCAAGGTCGCAAAGTGACCCATATGATTGAAGAGTCATTTCAATGTCATTTGGAACAATTCTACTTCGGTTGGTTAATTCAACCTACAGCTAGTGGGACATGTACTCCAAGTCTCTTTTTTGTGCCCCTTAGAAGCCCATATTTTTCCACAATTAGTCACTTGAATAATTATTCTAGAATACTTTTTGAGAGTAATTCATGCCTGAGATTAGATGTGAACTAAGAATGTCTCAGAAAGTTTGCCCAAGCATATCAGGTAACAGGGTAACTGTTAAGTCCTCACAGATACGATGTCGGCAAAGCCTGCCTTGTTGCTGCCCTTCCATGATTGGCTAAGATGCACTAGGCCAGTGGTTCTCAACCTGGGGGTCGTGACCCCTTTGGGGGGCAAACGGCCATTTCACAGGGGTCGCCAAAGCCCTCTCTCGCCCCCCCCACGCCCTCAGTCACCCTCACTCTCTGCTCTGTTGGATCGCCGGCCGTTCGCTTACCCCACCCACTCCCAATCTACTGCTGCCTCCTGAGTTCCAGCTGATGGCTAGAGGAAAAAAAACTGTTTAAATTCTTGCCTCGGGGCTTCAAAGGGCTGCCCTATAGCCAGTGGTGGGATTCTGCCGGTTCTAGGGAGTTTGGCCGAGCTGTTTGTTAAATTGCTGGCTTGCCCCGCCCCTCCGCACCACTATTTATTGCCAATAAATAGTGGTGGGCAAGGGGCGGGCGAGCCAGCAATTTAACAAATGGTTTGGTGTTTTTTCGTAATTTTATTGGCCCACGGAGCTTCAGCATAGGCTAATTAGCGCTTGATTAGATTGGCTCCCGACTCTCAGCTGATTTGCTCAGGGCTCTGCTGCTTGTTTGCTTGCTGGAGCAGTTTTTTTTACCCCTAGCTATGCTGAAAAATGAAACTGAAAGTAAAGCAGGCTGTTGGCTTTGCTGTTGCTGCAACGTTGGAAAATTAGGCAGGCAGATTTCTTTTCTTTTTCCTCACCAAAAAAGGTAGGTGCAAACAATGGGAAATTTAGGGAAAAAGAGGAGAGTTCAAGATTTTAAAACACAAAAGAAAAAAAGCTCTATTTAACTAGGAAATTGTAATAATTGAGATACTATTAATTGTATATTGTGTTGAAAGCAGAAATGGTTAAGTTGTGGTTTGGAGGAATATATGGGGGAAATTATTTGGTTTATTATTATTGGTAAATATAATTAATTGATTTGTAAGAAATTGCATTGCATGGAAATAATTGGAATATTCATGTTCATATTGATTAATATACAAAAAAGGTAGTTATATAACTGATTTATATTAAAATGTTGAATTTATATTAAACAACTGTAATATTACATAATTAACCAATGTGAGGATGGATATAAAAATAGATGACAATGGGAAGGGGTATAATATAGAATAGAAGGGAAAAATTGATTAAGATTAGAGATGAGGATGAAGGGTAATATTGTTTTTTTACAAAAATAGATGAGGAATAAATATGGCAAAAAGGAAATATAGAAATTGTACATTTAATTGAAATGACTAAACACTGTTTACATTTGTGAACCGGCCAAATACTCTGTTCAAAGAAAATACATTGTATGTTTGTATGTGTGTTTCTAATTATTGTTATTTATTCATATTTGTTCTCTTTTATTCTTTAAAGTTTAACAATTCATTCTTTATCTTAATAGCTTTATATTTGTTTGGGGTTGGCTTTCTTCCCTTTCATCTTTTTTATTGTACAGCAATCTTTCTCCTCAAACCTACCACCTCTCTCTTTTCTTTTCTTCTTACTTTCTCTTCCTCCCCCTCTTCTTCTCCTCCCTACTTCCTCTTCCTTTCTCCTTCTCCTCCTCTCTTCCTCCCTCTCTTACCCTCACTCCTACTCTAATTTTCCTTCCCTTCCTTCATCCCTCTCTATTGCTGCATCCTTTTATGCATATGGACTACTCAGAGGGCTGAAAAAGTTATTTCTGACAGGTCCTTTTGACCTTTTGACCAGATCTCGAATTTACGACTGTCCTCACATTTTACTTTTTTTGCCCTATCTTATCACCATGGTGAAAAGAAGCAGTTATGAAATGAGTGACATGGTTGTTAAGAATGCTGCACGGGCATAAATGTGAGGATGATCATAAGTGTGAGGACCAGTCAAAAGTGCGAGGACCTGTCAGAAATGACTTTTTTCCGCCCTCTGAGTAGTCCCTATACACATAGCCATGGCCACCCGGTCACATGACCAGCTAGCCACGCCCACCCAGTCACATGACCTCCAAGCCACGCCCACAAAATAAGTCACGCCCACAGAACCGGTAGTAAAAAAATTTAGAACCCACCCCTGGTTGGGGGTCACCAGAACATGAGGAACTGTATTAAAGGGTCACGGCATTAGGAAGGTTGAGAACCACTGCACTAGGCTGTCAAGCGGGAAAAGCGCGGCTCCGTGATTGGATGCCCCGTCTGACAGCTTGCTATTTAAGCAGCTGTGCATCATGTTGTTGTTGTGAGGCACCTGTTGTGCCTATTGCTATCTGTTACGTTCAATAGAGAGTTTATTCGCCTAGCCTCGTGTCCACACCTTGTTCTTCATATAGAGCATTGGCAAGAAAGGTGGGATACTGAGGTGACGGCTGGACAAAGCGCTGTGGCAACCCAAGTGACACTGTACCTCAGTCACCAACGAACACTGGCCATATCAATGTTCTTGCCAATGTTCTCCCCGTTCGTGCCAACGTCCAAAACATGGGACACTTATATGGAACACTTCAAGTGCTTCCTACAGGCGAACGCGCTAACTGATCTATCCAGCTCTCGCAAGCGAGGCTATTTCCTCAGCTCTTGTGGGAGCGAGATTTTCGGTACTGGTAGGGCTCTAACCGCCCTACAGCAAGTTTTCAATGTTCCATGGGAGACGTTGCTAGACAGATTGAAGAACCATTTCTCCCCTACTCCGTCCCGTATTGCACGTCGGCATACATTTTTGCAGCACACACAAACTAAGGGAGAATCTGTGAACAACTATATGGAGTCTTTGCGGTCTGTGGCACTCCACTGTGAATTTCGCGAGCTGGACGAAATGCTGCTGGACCAGTTGGTCTGGGAATGAAAGATCTGAAGCTACAATGGCGCCTATTGGCCCGGTCTGATCTGACCCTCCAGGTAGCCCTGGATGAAGCTAGGACCGCTGAAATGTCAAGCCGTTCAGTTGCTGAAATTCAACGATTTCAGACGTCTTCAGCAGCTGCCGCAAAGCCCCTGTCCATCCATTATGGGGAGTCCGACCAAGTTGAGTCGTCTGACAATGAGGGGGAGGTGAGCCGCCTCAGGGCAACCAGATGGAAGCTAAGAACAACCAGCAAGCTCAAACAACTTGCTCAGGGCAATTGTTTGGGTTGTGGCGGCAACCATCGCAGAACCAACTGCAGATTCAAGACAGTTGTTTGCCACTGTTGTGGCAAGAGGGATCACCTATCGCGGGTCTGCAGAGCGCCTACCCCCATGCCTGAGACTCCCGCTGCGCCGCCGCTGGATCGTCACCGGGGCTGGAAGGCAGCTGTCCGCTGTGACGAGTGTTTCGCTGTGACCCGCTACGAGGAACTGCTAGAAGTTGATGTGAGCCATGCCACCTCTTCTCCCTTTACCAACAAGCTTTTCCTCACAGTAGTTTTGGAAGGAGCGGCTTGCCAAATGGAGGTTGACACCGGCTCCTCCAAGTCCCTCATAGCGTGGTCTACTTTTACCAAATTACTGCCGGGGGTGCCCCACTATTGGCTCAAGCCTTGCCCTGTCCTTTTAAAGGACTATCAAGGGAAGACCATATTCACCTTGGGTTATGACACCTTCCAGGTGTCCTACCAGTCCTTTTCTGGCAAGGTGCCGTTGATCGTTGTGAAGGACAATCTGCCCAGCCTGCTTGGGTTAGACTGGTTTGCCGCCTTAAAGTTAACCATCTCCGGTGTGCATTCAGTGTCCCCTGACATTTCGTCCACCCTGGCCCGCGAGTTTGCTGATGTTTTTTTTCTGACCAACTCGGCAAATATACAGGTTGGCCCATATCATTTAATTTGGACCCTCAGATGGTGCCAGTTCGCCTCAAACCACGAAGGGTGCCGCTAGCTTTGTGCCCACGGGTGGATAAGGAGCTGGATAAGGTCATAGACCAGGGCGTCCTTGTTCCCATAGATCATTCTAGTTGGGAAACCCCTATCGTCATCCCCCTGAAGCAGGATGGGTCCATTAGGATCTGCACCGATTATAAGTGTTCCATCAATAAGGCGTTACAGGCCAACCCATACCCGGTACCGGTGATGCAGCACCTTCTGCATTCACTGGGTCATGGCCGGGTGTTTGCCAAGCTTGACCTGACCCAAGCTTATCAACAACTTCCTGTTGATGAGCCAACGGCCTAGACCATTGTCACCCATCGAGATGCATTTAAATGCACCCGGCTCCAGTTCGGTGTGAGTATCGCCCTGGGAATTTTCCAAAGCATCATGGAATGATTGCTTCAGGGGATTCCCGGGGTGGTACCCTACTTCGATGACATACTGGTCTCCGCCAGAGATCAGTCAGATCTCCTCTTCAAGGTCTGGGCATCCCAAGCTCCCGCCCGTTTGCGCAGCACCAGCCTCCGCCTCAAGAGGTCAAAATGTGTTATAGGGGTACCTCAGGTGGAATTCCTTGGGTTCCTCATTGACGCTCAAGGAATCCACCCCACCCCTTCCAAGATCGCTGCCATTAAGCACGCCCCCACGCCCACATGCAAGGCAGAGCTGCAAGCGTTCCTAGGCCTCCTCAATTTTTATTCCGTGTTCATGCAGCATAAAGCTTCCCTGGCTGAGCCCCTGCACTGCCTCCTTGATTCCAAGTCTCCCTGGGTCTGGAGTCGTGCCGCTGCCACGTCGTTCCAAGCTGTCAAAGATGCGTTGATGTCACGGGCTCTGCTCATCCAATACGATGCTAGCCTTCCCTTGTCCTTGACTTGTGATGCCTTGCCATATGGCATAGGCGCCATTTTAAGCCATGTTTTCCTGTCAGGCATTGAAGCCCTGATCACCTTTTATTCTAGGACCCTGTCTGCCCCAGAACGAAATTATAATCAGTTGGAGAGGCTCTGGCGATGGTCGCCGGGGTCAAGCGATTTCACGATTATCTCTATGGCCGGCCCTTTACCCTTGTCACCGACCATAAACCCCTGTTAGGTCTCCTATCTGGGGACAGACAAACGCCCATTATCCTCTTGCCCCACATGGGGCTGAGTTTCTGGCTGCTTCACATACCATTTGGTCTACCGGCCTGGTTCGGCTATCGGGCATGCCCTCAGCCACTTCCCAGTACCAGCCTCTGGCTCAGACCCGGCTCCTGCAGTGTCTGTCCTCCTCATTGAGGACTTCGACTTTCCGCTTACCGCTTCTGACATTAGTGCCAGGTCTGCTTCGGACCCTGCCATCTCCCAAGTCCTAGATTAGGTATGCCGGGGGTGGCTCAATGCCCCTGTCCAGGCCGATCTTGTTCCCTACCTGTGCAGACAACATGAACTCTCCACACTGAAGGGCTGCCTCCTTTGGGGCAATAGGGTGGTCATCCCCCCGGGGTTACGCTGCCCCGTCCTAGCCCATCTCCACGACTCTCATCCGGGCATAGTCCACATGAAGGGGCTGGGCCGCAGTTATATGTAGTGGCCCGGCATGGATGGCGAGATCGAGCAGTGGGTGGCTTCTTGCCCCCAGTGCCAACTTTCCAGGCCGGCCCCTCCGGCGGCCCCAACCAGGGAATGGGAAGCTCCCCGGGCCCCTTGGGCGCAAATCCATATGGATTTCGCCGGCCCGTTCCAGGGACACAAGTTCCTGGTCATCGTAGATCCTAATTTAAATGGGTGGAGCTGGCCCTCATGCACTCTACGATGGCCGAAGTGGTCACCCGGGTCTTAGAGGGGTTGTTCGCGACGCACGGTCTGCCTGACACCATAATCACCGACAATGGGCCCCAATTCACGTACCCTTCTAGCGGTTTGTGACCAAACTGGACTTCCCACTGCTGGGCCTTTGCTGTGGGAGATCCAGTATACTAGTGTTAAATGGGTTCCGGGCCAAATTAGCCAACTAACCGGGCCCTACTCTTATAGGGTCCAGCTTACCGATGGGCGCATATGGCGGCGGCATGTGAACCAACTGCGGAAGAGGGTCCTTTAGGAGGCTGGCCTTCCCTGTGAGAAGGCGGCACCGGCTGACGAACATACACTGCCACATGCAGCCTCCGACCCTCCGTCACACACTCCGCCGACTAGTTCTCTGCAACCCGATGCATTCTCGTCAGCAAACTCACCTGTTCGTTTTGGTTCTCCCGCATCGGCAGCTGTTCTGCCCACATCGCAGTCTCGGCCACCGGCTTGGAAGAAGACAGCATTCCGCCTCCGCCTCCGCCTCCCCCTCTGCCTCCGCCGGAGATCGGCCCTGAACTGAGAAGGTATGGGCGGAGCCGACATCGGCAGGCATACTTGGAGGACTACACATGCGCCATCCGGGTGAGAAGGAGTGTTAAGTCCTCACCGATACGACGCCAGCAAAGCCTGCCTTGTTGCTGCCCTTCCATGATTGGCTAAGACGCGCTAGGCTGTCAAGCGGGAAAAGCGCGGCTCCATGATTGGATGCCCCATCTGACAGCTTGCTATTTAAGCAGCTGTCAGACGGCATCATGTTGTTGTTGTGAGGCACCTGTTGTGCCTATTGCTATCTGTTACGTTCAATAAAGAGTTTATTCACCTAGCCTCGTGTCCACGCCTTGTTCTTCATATAGAGCAGTAACTATATTTCTCAACCTTGGCAATTTTAAGATGTTGGATGGGGCTAATTCTGGGAGTTGAAGTCTACACATCTTAAACTTGCCAAGGTTGAGAAACACTGCTTTAGAATTTCTCTGACCCTACTCACTGTTTATTTATTTGATTGTTATCCCACCTTAATTTATAAATAACTCAAGGGGGCAAACATACCTAATATTCCTTTCTCTTCCTATTTTCCCCACAACAACAACCCTGTGACGTGGATTAGGATGAGAGAGAGAGTGATAGGCCCAAAGTCACCCAGCTAGATTTTCATGCCTAAGGCAGGACTAGAACTCACAGTCTCCTAATTCCGAGGCTAGTACCTTAGCTACTAGACATGGCTGCTTTCATCAGAATGATAAAGTAACGAACTGAGGTCAAACTATAAGACCTGTAAGGTCTCTTCCACTTTTATGATTTTATGTTTTCTGACTCTAGAGGTGTTGCCCATCTCTGTTTCTTACCCAAGGGAGCCAGCTTTCTCTGCAGATATTTCAGTGGTCATGTGGTCAGCATGACTATACGCCGAGGCATACAGAATAGTGTTACCTTCCCACCAATAGTGGGTTCCACTTACCTTCGCTACCGGGAGGGTGGGTGGAGCCTCCCACTGCTGCCACTACTGCTTCCCACCGAGGTGGTACCTATTTATCTACTTGCATTTGCATGCTTTCAAACTGCTAGGTTGGCAGGAGATAGCAAAAACAAGAGTTCATCCCATCACATGGTGCTTGGGTCTCAAATTGCTGACCTTCCAGTTGACGAACCCAGTGTCTTAACTTCTAGGCCATCGCTCCCCCTGTCTAATGTATATCTATTTATATACTGATCATATTAAACTACCCTACTGATTAGTCCTATGATACCCTACATATTTATATTCAGCTACAGCCAGTATGTACACATATATATGCCAAAGTATTTTGATCGATTTGACAATATGGATCATAGCAGCATGAGTAGCTTATTGCAGGAATACAAATAAAAAGAAATAGCATAAGAAGATATCCCTGGGCTATCATTTATATCAAATTTTCATATAGACAGTTTTAACTTTCTATACAGCTATTTGAGCTATCGGTTGGCATTTCATAGGGAATATGACAGTTAATTTCATAGTATGAACTCCAGAACTGTATGTATCATCATTCTTGATCGAATATGACAGATGTTTTAGCCATTCCTTCAGGAGTAATGGGGGCAAAAGGCTTAGCACTGATGTCACTGCAGCCAGAGAGAAGGACCCTTATTGAAAGAAGTATTTTTGGCTCAGTTATAAGGCGGAAAATGTTTCTGGATCTTTCTTTCTTATGTAATATATGTCTTCTATCATTTTGCTTTTCCTTTTGCTGTTCATGGACTCTTACTGCAATGTATATGTCAATTGCAGTCTGTGACCAGTCACGTATGACCAACAGAAACCTATAAAGCAACAGAAAGATATACAATTTTACGCAGTTATAAATTTCTACATTTTTTCTAGACATTTTTCTCTGTAAAGCAATGGCAGCTGTACAAAATTCTGCAGCTGTTCTGGAGATGTTAAGGTTCTGACTCCATCACATAAAATAAAATCATCCTCACAACAGAACTACTATGGGCAAATGGAATTATGAGGCCAGAGATAATTTGCTTATTTTTTAGGATTTTTTTTTAATCCTATCTTTATTACTTTATAACTCAAAATGGTAAAGGAGCGTACATAATGCTCCTTCCTCCTCAAAACAACACTCCTGTTAGATGGGTTGAGCTGGGAGAGAGTGATTGACCCAAAATCACCCAGCTTTCATGCCAGTTTCGAGAGTTGAAATACTAAGCTGAAATAGTTGAAGGATGAATGATATGATTTATTTACCATCCAAGTTCAAGGCACTGTATATGAGAGCTGGTATATTTTTTAAAATAAAAATAAAAATCCAGAGGAATATACAATTCTCCAGACAGACTACAAACTGCCCAACAATAACACTAACCACAATTCTGATATACACCAGGACCGTAAAGTTAACCCTGTGTTCCCCATTCCTTATGGGTCTTCATAGGGTTAGTGACACATTCAACACACACACACACACAGAGACAGAAAGAGAGAGAGAGAGAGAGAGAGAGAGAGAGAGAGAGAGAGAGAGAGAGAGAGAGAGAGAATTTGTTCTTCCATAGCCAGTCTCTATACCTTACCAGAATGAACACCTAAGTATATTTCTGCTACTGTATAAGTGCCAGCATTAAATAGAGAGAAATATATACACTTTTGAATATTTTGCAGTTCCAGACTGGCTTGGATGAAGCTGATTTAAAACAACTAGCTGATCTTTGGAGAGAAGGTTTTTAGAATATTTAAAATACAGCAATATTTTGCCATTAAAAAAAAAACCCCACAGAGGGTAAGAAGTCCATCTTCATTTGGCTTAAACATCTTGGCCTCCGTTTTCTCTTTCCCTCCGGGTTTGGCAGCAACTGACTGCAAGCACCTCCCGCTGCAAATATTCGTAAACAGACTAGACAGCAATTCATACTGTCATCTACCTAGCTACCCCTGGATTAGTATGCAAATAGGCAGCACAAGAACAGGCCATGGAAGCAATGCTAATACCCTAAGTGATCTTTCAGGGTAATTAGAATTTGTTTCATCATGCTAATTTGACATGGCAATTAGTGTAGCTAAAGGAAGGCTCTTCCTTCCAGAGCTGAGGTTCCAGTATGTACGCAGAGATTTGCCAGGGAGTCCACTTGCTCAAGGGAATTGTGTAACATTATCAGGAAGTGACCATTAGCAAAAGCTCTAGAAAATATCAATTGCTTTATTTATAACCTGCAACATGGCGGGTTACATTTCTTCCTGCCACTGCTTTAGATGATGGCTCAGGGACCTTAGTATAGAAGTAGAGGAGAAGAATAAAAAGGATAAGAATATCCTATAACGATGCAGGTTTTAAACCCAGGTGGACCCAATTGTTGGGTGCCAGCAAGCTATCCGAATGAAGGGGATGGGCAATTCTAAGATTTCTGATACATACGTTGAATCAAAATTCATGGAATCACATCAGTTTAGCATTCCATAATATCAGCTTAAAGAAAATATACATTTATACTAATTACTGAAAAGTTAGTTCCCCTAGCTTGACTAGCATACCAATCCCCAACCTGGTGCACTTCAGATACAGCCTTGTCTATATCTGGAGTTGTGTGGTGTGGTACCACTTGCATGATGTGGTATAGGTGTGCATCTGTGCTAATACATTGGACCAAGAGGATCTCTAAGAAACAGTCCAGCTGGCAGGAACAGCCAATACTCCAAGTGATAAGCTCAAGATACAGAAGGATTTTGACATACTTGAATACTGGGCCTAAAACATATGAAGAATGGTTCCAAGAATTGGCTTTGTCTTGTTTAATGAAAAGAAGGACTAGGGGTGACATGATAGCAGTGCTTCAATATCTAAGGGACTACCACAAAGAAAAGGAGGTCAACCTATTTTCCAAAGCACCTGAAGGCAAGACAAGAAGCAATGGATGGGAACTAATCAAGGAGAGAAGCAACCTAGAACTTAGGAAAAAAATCCTGACAGAACAATTGATCAGCTGAATGACTTGCCTCCAGAAGTTATGGGTGGTTTAGACTGGCTAGATGGCTCAGTGGCTAAGACGCTGAACTTGTTGATCAGACAGGTCAGCAGTTCAGCAGTTCAAATCCCTAGTAAAGGTCTCCTGCATGAGCAAGGGGTTGGACTAGATAACCTCCAAGGTTCCTTCCAACTTTGTTACCATTACTGTTTATAAGAAGAGATTGGACAATCATTTGTCTGAAATGATTTAGGATTTCCTACCTGAACAAGGGGTTGGACTAGAAGACCTTCAAGGTTCCTACCAACTCTGTTATTCTGTTATTCTAGAGAAATAAAGTCTACCATAGCAAGCACTGAGTGTCTGATATATGATCTTGATCTTGGATAAAGAAATGGCTCCATGCAATATCCCATAAACGAGAGTCCTCTAGATATTAAGGTTATAACTCTGTGAATGTTTGCTATCAGGATGAACAACTGGCTGACAATACTAGGAATTGTAGCTTCAGCACACCTGGTGGTATTAGATCAGGGCAAGCAGGGAAATAGAACTACAAGAGAAAGAAAAGTTCAGCTGTTAACATTAGTTATCGAATTAAACTTTCTTTAAATCTCAGTCTCCTATGAGACCCTGCAGTAGCTGACCAGACAGATTCTGAGGAGATTACAAAGCTATCAACTATCCCCATCACTGCTTTCTGCAGTATAATCTTGTTAAGCACTGCATTTGATGGAAAGAAGTCTTGAGGTAAACAACGAAAACAAAACTATTGAATATAGAGGCTGAGTAAGGATGACCTTGATGTTTGAGGCCTGACACTATTTCTAAAACTATGCATTTCTCAGTTATAGAGCGGATCATATGGGATAAGATCAATTTATTCCATCTTGCATTCAAGAAAGACAAGTGGGAATACATCTATACTTTTCATAGATACATAGGAATATTCCATTTATACGAAACTATAATTTCCTGCCACAGAGAAATCATACTCAGATTCTGCTGCAACAGAGTGAGTGATAACAATTCCAGGTTGCCCCTTGTTCCCATTTAAACCTAGAAATATGCTGGCATTTCTACAGAAGCAACGTTACAGGGCAATCCTCTATTAAGCAAACGCCACCAGTTCCCTAAGCAGGAGATGCCACTAAAAAGCTGGTGAAATCCAAGGAAGAAAACTGATGCAGGGTCTTAGAAATTAATGATTAATCCAACAAATGCATGTTCCTTGGAAATAAAGGGAAGGGAAGGAAAGGGAAAGGAAGAGAAGGGGGAAGAGGGAAGGGGGAAGGGGGAAGGGGGAAGAGGAAAGGAAAGGAAAGGAAAGGAAAGGAAAGGAAAGGAAAGGAAAGGAAAGGAAAGGAAAGGAAAGGAAAGGAAAGGAAAGGAAAGGAAAGGAAGAAGGACGTACTATTCCAAACATGGTTGGAGGCTACTGGGAGAGTTAAATAAACATATGATAACAACACCAATCAAACCACTTTGCTTAAAGCCTGCGGAGTCAATCTGCTTCTGACTGAGGAACTACCAACCAGCAAAGGCAAGCTAATTAGAGACAGTCAAACACTTAGGCAATCACACCTTGCGAATGTAAGCGTCTTCCTGTCATTTGGCAAGTCTCTCGGCTGCCTTGGAGCGTGAGACAAACAAGTTCCCCGCTCTCCCTGTTAGTGCGATCTAACCAAGCACAATGGCTAGAGGTGAAAGGTGGCCATCTAGGCAGGTAGTGACAGCATCTCCAACAGCCTCGTATCAAAGAGTGGCACTTGTTTAGACTAGCCTATTTGCACCTGCCTACAGAGGGCCTTTTTAATGTAATTATTAGCCTCTGCAGCCTTGCTTAGGGTTTGAAAATAGCATTCATTTTCATTCGGTTTCAGCGTCCGCTGCTCCTCTCTCCTCTCTCTCTCTCTCTTTCCCCATTCGGTCTCAGTCACCTCGCCTCAAAGCGGAGGCGGAAGAGAAGAGATGAATTAACAAGAACAAGTTGGCAGGTGAGTTATGTGACAACAACAACAGCAGCTAAAGAAGAGGAGGGAGGGGAGGGGATCTCCCAAATCCTAGGAGATTTGAATATACCTCTCTCTCTCTCTCTCTTTCTCTCTCCGCTAGCATCACAATCACTTTTCAGAACCAAGGAGAAAGAAAAGGCCAAAAGAATATTTCAGAACAATCATTCAGAATTCTTTGGTTGTGTCAGATGAAGAAATTGTTTTGGGTTATCTATTTAATGAACATCTGATTTTCAGAATAGTCTCTTGGGTGGGGGGGTCTTTTTTATTTTCTTTTATAACATACAAAAATTCCAGTTTCAATTGACCAGTGTGTTGTCTGGGTACAAATTATTTTAGGAAATAATAATCAAAGTGTTCACAACAATATTCCTTGCGTTAATTTTTTTTTTTTTAATTTGATTTATATGCCACCTTTCTCCAGAGACTCAGAGCGGCTTACAGTGCGTTAAGCAATAGCCTTCATTCTTTTGTATATTTATACAAAGTCAGCTTATTGCCCCCACAAACTGGGTCCTCATTTCACCTACCTTAGAAAGGATGGAAGGCCGAGTCAACCTTGAGCCTTGGAGAGATTCGAACCAGCAGTAAATTGCAGGCAGCTGTGTTAATAACAGGGTGCGTACACCACTGTACTATCAAGGCTCTTTATCAATTATATCAATTATATTATTATTAATCATCACCATCATCAATGGGGGTCTTTCTTTCTTAGGTTGTGGCTTTCTTTGTAATTATTTAGACACATAGGCATACCACGGGGGTCTAAAAGATGCATTGGGACATTGGGACACATTCTATCCCTTGTGCTTTTGTGTCCCTTGTGTTTTTCCATTTTCCTTACCAAAGGGCAAGGTTTGTGTCTTGACAGCCTTGATGGCAAGATGGGCAGCAGCACATACATTCAATTAGTAAACACTGCATATTTATTATTTGTTTTAGATAATTTATATGGCCACCCATATCACAGTAGTAATCCTGAATGGCTCAAATATATAGTTGGAAACATCAAAACCAAGCATCACCATTTGGTCAAATCAGAGAGTTTGCCATTCAAAGTCATTTTAGGAATGGCTCATCCAGCACTCTGGTTTTAATACCCAGGGGAATAGATTTTCAAGGTCTTGTAGAAGAGCAATATCTCTTCATTTTGGCAGAATCAAGGTCAGCCTTAGGCAATTTTGCTTGAAAATGTTAAGGGCAATGAAGTGTTGTAAAAAGGTTTCACTTCTCGATGTTGTAATAAAGATCCAGGTCAAATGTGAAGTATTATGTATTAGGAAACTCCAGATACGTTCTGGGCAGCCTATAGAACCTGCCAATGGGTGTTCACCAATTGTGATCATATATCATCCTGTTTTTGAATCCTTCTCCTTGACCACTTACTCAAATGACAGTACATGAATCTTGAAAGCAGGTACTTGAAAGGGACTAGGAAAGGGGTATCCAACTTTAAGATTTGTGGACTTCAACTCCCAGAATTCCCCAGCCAGCCATGCTGGGAGTGGACAGCAAGAGAGTAAATTTGATAAGAAAGCCATCCAGGATGTGCTGTATGGTTCAAGGTTTGGATAACAATAATAGAAACAGCAGTGAAGTCAAATATTTTTTCCTGCATAATCCAGTCTGTTAGTTCTGAAGACTACTCATGACACCAATTCAGGAGGATTCTGATCAACAACTGGACTTTCATTTTTCCAAATCTGATCATTACTCCAGCCCAGAGATATTTTATAGATATAGAACTGAGTTTCATTTTTATTGTTATTCCAGCCCAGCAGTTTCTTATATAGGGCAAAGTTTTATTTTCAAAACTGCTTACTAGTCCAAGTCAGAGGTTCTCTGATAGGGAAGAGAGTGTTTTACTTTCAATTGTAGTAAAGTAGAAACTAGTAAACCAGTCCAGGGCTTTTTTTTCTAATTCAGGATAGTATTCTCAAAATCTTATAGTTGTACTATGTATGCCTAAACAAACTTTCAAGCAAAAGCATAATGAAACTACACACCGCTTCTCATACTCTGCAGAGGGCAGCAAGGGAGTTGTGAAGTATCCAGAAAAAGAATTGTGTATTTCTTTTGCAGTTTCACTTAACACCTGTGTGTATTTAAACATGTATAGCTTAATCTTTGAAACAAATATAGGCAACTGGAAAGGTCCATAAGTACTTAGGCGGAGACTGCCGTCATAGTGATAAATACAGTTTTGGCCACAGTTACTACCATCTTTGGTAGTAATTGGGGCCAAACTAGGGGTGAAATGCTACCAGTTCGGGCCAGTTCGCCTGAACCAGTAGTAAAAAATGCTACTGGTTCGCTGAACCGGTAGTAAAAAATTGTAAAAAAAAAAAAAGTTCTCTGGAACCGCTAGTTAAAAATGCTTTTAAAAGTAAAAAAAAAAGTTCTGATGATCGCGTGTCGCATAACTGATCATTGGAACTTTTTTTTTACTTTTTACGCATTTTTTTTACTACCAGTTCAGGCAAATAGTTTGTTAAAGCTAACTCTTTAGGGTTGAGAGCAGAGGTGGTTTTCAGCAGGTTCTGACCAGTTCTGGAGAACCGGTAGCGGAAATTATGAGTAGTTCGGAGAACCATTAGTAAAAATTCTGAGTGGCCCTGCCCCCATCCATTCGCTGCCTCCCAAGTCCCAGCTGATTGGGAGGAAATGGGGATTTTGCAGTAACCTTCCCCTGGATTGAGGACGGAATAGAAATTTTACAGTATCCTCCCCTGCCACGCCCACCAAGCCATACCCACAGAACCGGTAGTAAAAAAATTTGAAACCCACCACTGGTTGAGAGGCAGGATATATTGAGGGGCAAAGCAAAACTAGGCACATTGATTAAACCAGATCTCTATTTCTGATTTTAACATGTGGCCAGGTATCTACTAGGGCTGTGCATTGCTTTTTTAACCCACTCAGAAGAGGCATTTCAAAATATATTGGAATGCAAATTCAGCATCTTTGGGTCTCATTAAAGTAGCTGTGTCTTTTTCCGGGATCCGATGGGATGATCTGCATAAGTCAAAGAGATAAGAGAAAATAATTACTGTGGTCAATCAAGCTTCTTTTTTTCTTTCTGTTCAGCTGATATCCACTTTTCAACTATTTGCGTTTACCATTGATTGTGCACCTGCAACTTCAGGACACATAATGCAATCAAATTCAGACTTTACACTGAATTTACAGCTTCCATTCCAAACATTAGCTATAAATCTAGTTCATTGTTTTATCACGGTGAAAAGCATTGATATTAAGTAGATATATTACCTTTCTTTTTTCCCCTATTATCTCAAACTTTTAGCTTATTTGACTACTTCTTTTCTGCTTTTGGATATTCTTGCTTATCTCAAAAGGGAATAACATGGTGGATATGTTTGTAAGGCGTGAAAAACCAGGCACATATAGGAAAGTTCAGTTTAACTGATTTGTTGCTAAAAGCCTACGCACAGGAAACTTCTTAACTAACACTCAGCACCTAGGGTTAGGATTTTGGACTTTGTTTGTGACTACATCATGATTCTAGATGATCCCTCCTTTTACTCCTCCCCCTGACTTTGGGGGAGTCCTGCTCCTACACTACCTTGAACCTGAATAGCATGCTATGTGGCACATTTTCAAAATCTGTTAGGGGAGGGAAGGCAGACAAAAAGATAAATTTGATTTAAAAATTGATTTTAACTGTCATTTTAATTACAATTAAAATGATTTACATGTTTTCATAATGTGGTCCAATTATTGACAGTGTCAAATCAAACTTGTCTGCTTCAGAAAGCTAAGAGACTATCAAGAAATAACATCGACATAAACTAGACTGAGAAATCTATTTCCTGGAGGAAGGAAATGACCAACTAATTCCATACTGTTGCTAAGACAACTTAATAGTGAAGCTCAACTCAAAGAAAACTTTACTAATTTTGTTTCATAATGTCCAGATTTAAAACACTAGCTAATCACAACCTGCGGGGTGGAATTGATGGGAGATAACATTAGGAAAGTTGGAAAATGGATATTGGAGGAAATTCTTCCACTGGGCTTTATCCCATCTACCCCTTTCAAGAGGGAAAAATCTTCAAAATTAAGCACTACTTTCAAATTGCAGTTGGGGCATTTTGGGAACCCAAATTTACTTCCCCTAGCATCTATTCTCTTCCTTCCCAACAGCCACAACCAGAAGAGGCTGATCACAAAATTGCAATATTGTCAAGGGGAGAGGGGGTGTGGAGGGAGGCAGAGAGAATGTAGGTGATAGCCTCTATTGTACAGATCAAACTGGTGACACATTTGGCAGACCAAAAGCAATCCTTACAACTGCAACACCACTTCAAAGAAACCAAGGAACCTTTCATGTGATTTATCCCTTCCTCAAATGATTTATTTTCCTCTAGTACTTCATCCAGTTTATGGCCTGATCTCTGCTATAGAAAACCTGCCCTCTTCTTCAAATGATGGTTCCATTGTGAGGAACTGTCCATATCCAAATCACATCTGAATTTTGTAACGTTCTAAAGAATCCTTCTTTTCTTTCTGCTGGGACTTTTTTCTTTCCATTGATTTAATAGCTCATACACCCCTGTAGATTTCCCTGGCAATTATTTGAGGCCTCTCCCTCATATACTATTGAAATATGTTCTCTACTGCTCAGAGGCAAATCACAGGCCTAAGTTTGCAAGATTTACAGGGTATTTACATAATGTCTTATGTTTTACATCCAAAGATCCAAATTCATTCAATGGCTTTACCTTTTTTAAAAATGCAAATTTGAGATGCATTAGATTATTTTTGGAAACCCAGAGGTGTAAAATCTAAACTGGAATGCGGAAGAGGACAAAGGATTAAATCCCTCTGGCAATGCCTGATGAACAGTTGTGCAAAGAAGGACAGAACATGAGTATTAAAGTTATGTGACGATTCATACTTGTGTCAAGGACACTGCTGTCAAACAGACCATTTAATACAGAGTTACACAGCCCAATAGATGTAGTGGTAAATATAACAGCTTCTTTAGATACACAAGTTATGTTTGAGATTATCCCATGTCCAAATTTCTCAGAAAAATTTTCAAGTGCCTAACATTATTTTTTGGGAAACATTAACTGGCCCTTTCTCAGAATCTTCCTCACAAAATGTTCTAATAATTGTAAATGGCCCTGACCTAATTATTAGTGTATTATGTTTTTCATTTGTTCTTTGCACTTATAATCTATTCAAAATATGTTGTTCAGAGGTGGTTTCAGCAGGTTCTGACCAGTTCTAGAGAACCGGTAGTGGAAATTTTGAGTAGTTAGGAGAACCGGTAGTAAAAATTCTGACTGGCCCTGCCCCCATCTATTCTCTGTCTCTGCCTCTCAAGTCCCATTTCAGGAGGAAAAGGGGATTTTGTAGTTACTTTCCCCAGAGTGGGATGGGAATGGAGATTTTACAGTATCCTTCCCCTGCCATGCCCACCAAGTCACGCCCACCAAGCCATGTCACGCCCACCAAGCCACACCCACAGAACCGGTAGTAAAATATTTGAAACCCACCACTGATGTTGTTACTCTTTGGACATTAAAAATGAATAAATAAAACATAATATTGTCACACCTAATTTTATATAAGTTAACAGGGCTAAGACTAGGTCTAGCCTAATTTATTTCTGTTAATCAAAGCACATATTAAAGTCCAGTAAAACTTTTACTGAATATTTTAAAACATATGCTTACCTTTTCTTTTTACAAATATTCCCATATAATAACAAAAGTTCCTTACTTTTTAAATAGTTATACTTAAAGAGTTGTGACATGCTTGCCCAATGCATTTTAAATCCACACTTTTACAGTTTCCTTTTTTTATTATTATTAAAAAAGCCCTGAAATATTATTTATAATAGGAACACTTCAGGACTAAGAAGCCAAGATATGCCGCTAAAAAAAGCTCTAGGCAAGTTAAATTCCAGTTTATTTGCTCAATAAGTTCACTTTTACTGAATAAATCATTTATGTGGTAAAAAAGTTTTAACCTGCTATACAACAAAACTCAATAAATAGTTCTACTCAGGTATGCTTAAAGTTGACAATGGGGAATGGCTCGGATAAAATCTGTAGTATTTCAGTTTAAATCTCAGCCATATGCCTTTAACAGTGTCACAAAGAAGCCTCGCTAACTCTTATTTAAGGACATATCCTACTCAGGCTGCCTTTTTCCCACACCCGGTCTATAGTTAAGGCTCCATAACACCATATTTAAATTAGATTATACCAGAATGGAGTTATCCATCTTCTTCCATATGCATATCATTTGTAAGACTGCACTCTTTATTTCAAAAGCCACTGTGTCAAAAAGGATCACATATTTAGATCAGATTGGGGCAGGGGAGAAATCCAGCAGGTTCTAACAGGTCCTGGAGAACCGGTAACAGAAATTTTCGGAGAACCAGCAAATACCACCTTTGGCTGGCCCCAGAATGGGGTGGGAATGGAGATTATGCAATATCCTTCCCCCAGGAGGGGAGGGAATGGAGATTTTGCAGTATCCTTCTCCTGGACTGGGGTGGGAATGGAGATTTTGCAATACCCTTCCCCTGCCACGCCCACCAAGCCACACCCACAGAACCGGTAGGGAAAAATTTTGGATTTCATCCCTGGACTGGGGTTAACAGCAGGGGAAACAATGACAACTTACTGTCAACATGTCCTGTCATTTTCTTTGTATGTACTTTTATGTTTGTATTGCTTTTATATTTTTCATATGGTCAAATGATTAAATCAATAAAGTTTCTATTCTATTCCAACTTCTTCCAACATGGGCCTTGCTAGAGTGTTGGGTCTCTAATTTGCATGATCCTATCACCAATCCTACCATACCACAACTTGGTAAAAAATGATTGGTTTTTGTTATTTCCTCCCATCAGGTTGGCGGGAAAACAAACTCATCCGTTGCTGTCCTTAACTTGCCCTACGTGAGACTAAAAGGACAACACCACTCATAGGGTTGCCAGGTGTCCACTATTTGAGCGGACAGTCCGCTTTTTTCACATTATGTTCACTATTTTTTTTTCACAAAATAGTGGACATTTTTTTTATTCAAAAGCTTTATGATGAAATGGTACGTCAGTTTTGCAAGTCAGAATTCCATGAAGTTTTGTGCCATGTTCTAACACGTTGGTTAAGTTTGTTTAAAGCGGTCGAAATACTTCTTTTAAACTGGATACCTCTAAAATCGTATTTTATTTCTCTTGGATCTGATGAGTGCCATAAGGTTATCTGGAACCTTATTTCAGATCAGGAAAATGAACTCGCAAAGGACGATGAACCAACAATTTCAGAATTGTATTTATATTTCACGCACTTCTTCATGTCAATAATGCAAGACACCCTACTGAAGCTGGAAAGCAAGAAAATTCTTGCACGTGATCTTCACATTATCATGTGTAAGCTGCGTGATTCTTTGCAAAAAAAATACAATGAGCAGTTTTTTGGAATGAAAGTTTTATTTGCCTTATGTAAAAAACATTTTCCTGAGAATGCCGTGCAAAAGTTCAAGAAAGAAGCCATCAACGTGTATCAAAGAGCCATTGCGTACCTAGAAAAGTGGTATAATTTCACCGATTCAGTATATGAGACGCTAAGTTGTTTCAATCTAATTGATCGCAATAATCCTCCAACTTTAGAAGAAATGATGAACATCTGGTTATTATCACCATGGCGAGAAGAACTTCCATCCAACACTCTCTTTGATGAAATTTCTGCCTTAGAAGAAGTTTATGTTCATCTGAGGGTGATTCATCCCTTGATAAGTGGATGTACTTTTTCAAGAAAGAGCCAGCTCTGAGTTTACTGAAACTGTTCCAGTATTGTTCATCAATTCCAGTATCAAATGCAAACGTTGAACGAATTTTCAGCGTCATGGGAAATTTGTGGACTGATGAACGTAACCGACTGCTTGTACCATCAGTTCGAAGTGAACTTTGTATATTTTTTAATATTTCTCAACATTGTACTGAAATTAAAGAATTATTCCTTAAACACAAAGAATTGATCAAAGCTGTGCAGTCAAATAAAAAATACACACGACAGCAAAGTAAAATGTAATTTAAAATTTTACATATTATTATAATATATTTGATGTTTTGAATTTTAAGTAAAGTTTTGAAATGATTATTTTAATACGTGTTAAAATGTTTGTAAGAAAATATATAATTTAATTGTAAATTTTTTTTTATTTTTTTACTACTTAACCCCCCCCCCCCCCCAACTTGTCTGCTATTTTTTGGAAGCAAACCTGGCAACCCTACTCATAAGCCTCATACTGGAGTAGAATAGAGATTGGCTGTGGACAGCAAAGATAATGCTAATATCCTTTTGTACTACCTTGTGGACCGAAAAAAGGACATTAAAATATCTTTCTGAATGAGCCCTTAGAATACTAAGTGACCATGGAAGATAATAAAGACTGAACTAGATTAAAAAAAACTGGTTTATCTCAACAAACTATTTGAAGAAAGCCATCCAGACAAGTTAGAAATCATATGGGAATAATTCACAGTTAAATAGAAAGTGTTATATTCATTTGGGTAATTAGCACATGACAAATTAATGAACAGCCTAACTTGCAAATATTATTAAAACTAAAATTGTACTAGTGTTTTTTGCTACTTGCCATAAATCCTTTCTGTTTAGTTCACAAAAGTTGTCAGCATTGCTTCTATAGTAATATTTTGCATTTGAAAGCCTCTAAAATGTCAGGAGGAATGATGCCTATCATTGTGCACATCCTGTAATTCTCTCCTGGACTTCAATGATCAAATATATGAATTATTCCCATGCCTTAGATGATATGTGGAAAAGATTTTTCAAGAGTTTCTAATTAAAATTGTTTGAAAAGTATAGGTGACTATCTCTAGAATAGACATCAGAAATTAATCAGAAACTGGATGCAAACAACAGAATCATGATGAAATCTGAATTAAGAGACTGTGTCGTAGTATATAGGTAATCCCTGCTTACCTACCACTCATTCAATGATTATTCAAAATTGTGATGGTGCTGAAAAAGGAGATTTACGATTGCAATTGCAGCATCCCTACAGTTATTTGATCATGATTTGGGTTCTTGGCAACCAGCATGCATTAACAACAGTTGCAGCGTCCGGCAAACACATGATCACAGATTTGTGATCTTCACAACTGCTGTCCAAGGAGAAAGTCAATGGGGAAACTGGCAGGAACTAGCAACTTGCAGTGTTTCATTCAATGATTGCAGCCAGAATGGATGTTGTAAGGTTTTTTTTTGTTTTTTTAAAAAAATTGATTTATATGCCACCTTTCTCCAAAGACTCAGGGCAGCTTACAATGCATTAAGCAATAGCCTTCATACTTTTGTATATTTATACAAAGTCAGCTTATTGCCCCCATAATCTGGGTCCTCATTTTACCTACCTTAGAAAGGATGGAAGGCTGAGTCAGCCTTGAGCCTGGTGAGATTTGAACTTGCAGTAATTGCAGGCAGCAGATGTAAGTGGATGCTAATTAGTCTGCTGAGCCACCAGAGCTCATGGTGTGTTCATATGACATTTCACTTTTCATCACTGCCAATACCAATTGCAGTTAGTAAGTGAGGACTACCTGTATTTGTCATCAATCTAGATACTATCAGCTCAAACTAATTTAAAATACATTTTCATAGATTATTGTTTTCCTTGTCTCCTGTGAAACTCCATGGTTTACCGTTTTTTTCCCCCAAAGTGATATAACTTAAGGTTCAATTCATTCATATGGCTGTAAAATACAATAATTCACATAGGAAGATGCTATATCAACTCAGTATTAATAAAGGAATTAGTTCTTACATTTTTTAAATTCCATTTTTGCTAGACTTTTAAATTCCCTTTTTGTCATACTTCTTTTCCTAATGTTGCACGGTATTCTTAAAAATGAATGAATCTCAGTGGACGTCAATTATTTGTTTCAATGATTTAAGTATACAGTACTTTAAAAATGCAATACAAATTTTATAAATGCTTCTTCCTTGCCTTGTTACCAAAAAGCAGCATATATCTACATACAGCGAAACCAAATGGAGTAATAATTGAGTTTCGGTTTGCCCTGCAGCTTTGTGTATTGGCAAAGAGAAACCAGCTTTGAGTTTGTATTTTGGAGGACACAACAGGCAAAACGTACAGTCAAACCACTTTATTTCTTTGCATCTTCAGTTCCTTACACTTTCAATTTCTTTTCTTCTTCTTTCTCCACTCAATTCTTCCTCTCTTCCCCCTTTTCTTATTCCTATCGAAGTCCTTCAAGGAGAAGTCTTTGGAGAGCAAAGATTTATCTGGTTGGATATAATCTATCTCTCACTGCTTCCAAACAAAAAGAATAAGAGAAACCCAAAATGATTACAAAATCCTCAAATTTTCCTCTTTCAGCTCAAGGGTTAACGTATCATTACTTCTAGAAAATTTCCTTTTCCTTCAGTAAGCTCTTCACATCTGTACCACATATTTTTCCATCAAAACATACTGCAAGTGTTTCATAGATGAGATATGGTTTAAATTCATCTTTGATAATGAGGGGAGACCGACTCTATCTGCCTAGAAATATGTTTGAAGAGCATTATGTATACTTTAATCTGTGTGTGCTTGATAAAAAAAAACACTGTGTGGCAAACCAATACCTTCCAGCATCTTTACTTCATCCACAAAATTGTACTAAGCAAGGAGGAGCTGGGTGGATTTAAAGATTGTGGCAGGAAGTTCTTCAAAAGCCCCAACTTTGCTTACAACTCATAAAGCCCAAAGATTCGTTGTGTATTTTGGTGTGGAGGACACAGTAAGTAAAACCCAAGTGTAGAAAGCTTTTCTATTATTTACTTCATGTTTCTTACAGTTTGTCTTTTTGCTTTATTCTTTTGTCTGTTTTTCTTCATCCCCCACTCCTTTCTTTCCAGAGAGGTCCTTTAGGGACAAATCTCTGAAAAACAAATTGAAAAGATACTGCCGTTATAATGATACAGCTAGATATTCAGCAACATCTACAGGTGAAATCTACTGCCTCTTCTCTTTCACTTGTTTTCACCTTAATCACGAGAGGAAAACAAATGCTAGATTCAGGCACTCACTACTACAAAAAATGGGAAAGGCTTACGGGAGAAGATTAAAGCTGAATAATAGCTTGATTGCTGTGGCTCCTTAACCCTTGAAAGTATGGACAGTTCCCAACAACTCTCTGATGGGGGGAGGGAAGGATGCTGAGAGAAGACTGGACTGTACATCATTCACTGCTGTATATGGTGTTCCTTTAAAAAGTATTACTTTCTGTTGTAGGAACATGAATATGTTTTTTGGGATGTAGCCAAGAGCTGGGCACTTTAGTGATTTATAAAATGCATGATTCATTAATTGTTTTGGGGTGAATTTGGCACGATGAATAAATAACATCAATTTGTCTCAATACGTGTAATTGTTTATCAGCCTTTTTGGAAGTGCTAAATGAATCTAGAACTTTCGAATAATGAGAGACTAGTTTAGTTTAGCTCTGGAATCAAGAGCTGGTAATGAGTCAGAAAATAGTTTTATTGAATGGAGTTGTGGTGTCAATTGTTCTGAAGAGTACTAACTGGTACTAAACTAGGAAATGTTGCAGTAGTTTTTAGCATCTCCAGATGAGGGAAAAATATTAAATATTCATTTTGAGATGTGATCATGGATGCAAATCCACAGTAACATCGAATAGAGCCTGGTGGCGCAGCAGACTAAAGCACTGTTATTAATAGTGCTGTTATTAACATCAGCTGCTTGCAATTACTGCAAGTTCAAATCTCACCAGGCTCAAGGTTGACTCAGGCTTCCATCCTTTCTAAGGTAGGTAAAATGAGGATCCAGATTGTGGGGGCAATAAGCTGACTTTGTATAAAATATACAAAAGTATGAAGGCTATTGCTTAACGCACTGTAAGCCGCCCTGAGTCTCCGGAGAAGGGCGTCATATAAATCAAATTTAAAAAAAAAAAGAATACACTAATCTTGAGGAAACATTTTTCTAATCTACTATCATGCAATTTCTTATGCTTTGGTTAAGATCTATTACTTTGATATAGTAGATTAAGGATACAAAGAAAAGGCATTTCTGTAGCTAACTTCAGTTTCAGGAATACAATGAAGGAATTGTTGCTCCAAGAAGCCTGGGATCTAGATGTTAACATGAAGGAGAGAAGATAGCAAAAAAGGAAATGAAAGTAGAGACTGAAAAAAAAAAGTCAACCTTAAGAGGAAATGTGAAGAATAGATACGTAGGGACCTCTGTTTCATTTCCAATGCATCTAAACTTGAGAAATTAAAAACTGTGTTCTATAGTTTTTGTTCTGGGAGTAGTTAGGTAAAGAAATATCTACCCATTTCAGCTAATTGTAGTACCATGAAAACATTTTAAAAAACAAATATAATTTTTTTTCTTCATATGCTTGTGCTGTACACTTCTTTTACAGTACAATGCCATATAGGTATGGTATAATATTCATACGAAACGCCCTTTACTTAGGGATGTCTAATCTTGGCAACTTTAAGACTTCTGGACTCCAACTCTCATAATTGAATAGCTGGCTGGGGAATTCTGGGAGTTGAAGTCCAAAGTCTTAAATTTACCAAGGTTTGATACCCCTGCTTTACTTCAAAGGCTGGGCAAAGATAAAACAAAACTCAGAGCTGTGGGAAACTTTCCAGACTGGGAGAGCAAAAATATTCTAATAAGGACAAGATGATCTTACACAGCAAATGGCTTTCTTACACCTCCTGCATAGGGACTATCTTCTTTTAGTCATGAATAAATTAATGTTAAGCAGGTTACTTTAACAATTGTTAACAGACTTAACACAATTGTTGATAGCAAAGACAAAAAATACTGAACGTGGCAGTACCTGGAGATGGTAAAAAAGAAAAAGAATTGCAGAAAATTACATAATGCAAAGGCCTGCAAATAGAAGTAGAACAACAGTGGCAAAAGAAAGCAAAAATAGTACCAGTAGTAACAGGCACCTTGGGTGCAATCCCAGAACATCTGGAACATGCCATCAGGATTGACAAAATCACCATAAGTCCATTGCAAAAGGCAGTTTCACTTGGAACAATTTACAATATCTTTATTACCATCAAACAATAACATCTGCCTAACCCAAGTCCTTGAGAAGAATTGGACGGGTAAATAAAAATGCCAGATCTTATCTGAACATCTGGCTGGCTATGCGACCAACCATCATAATAATAGTAATAGCAACATTCCATACCAACCTTTTGTAGGGGAATTTTTTTCCTCCTTACCTTGTTGATACTGAATCAATAATTTCATTTCTCTATTACAAATCTTAAGACAATAGCGGCAAAAGTATACTGGAATTTTACTTACTCATATTCAATTATTGATGGAGGCTTCTTTAAACATTGTTGGCTCCCTGAAACAGGGAGCTTCAGAACTGTGTTCCATTTCTGGTTGCTTACCCATTCTGTTTGTTCTCCAGCTCCGTGATCCTTTTCGATTTTCTGCAGGTTAGCAAGCACTGCATTGTCTGCTTTTGAAATGTGTCTTTAGGCATGCTTTTGTTTGACAAGGAATGCCAAGACTGAGCTGACAAAGTCTGTTTGAAAATCTTTTTCCAGGTATACGAGATCAGTAAGTCTTGTTCAATGTATTCTGTGATTAGTATTTTTCTTCAGATATTTATATCAACATTTCAGCTTTCTTGAACGATGTTATCTGAACGTACCTGTCAGTGAGAAACTTACATAGGGTAAAATAACACTATCATTTTTATATTCAAATGCAGAAATATACTTATGGGAAACAGTTGACATCTCTCTCCATATAACTTGAAAGGAGGGTACCTCTAACAAGCGCTTGGAGTAAGCCACATTTTTTTTTCTCTGGGTTGAAACAAATATCAGCGTGATGAATGTGTCACTTAGGCCTTTCATTCCAGCTTTTTGCAAGGCCTAAACCTAATATTTATATATTTGAACTCTCTTCCTTGTAATGACAGTTAACATTTATAAGATAAGATATTCGATAAAAATAAATCTTCCTAGGTTTTGGTTTCCGAGAGCTGTTTTCTAGCAAAGTTGTCTTATTTTCACCTAATGTATAACTTTTCATATTCAATATGTCTTTCAGTGCTAATGAAGCAAAATTAGAACATTGCACAATGTTGTATTACAGACCAGTTCTTGTAAGGAGTGAAACCAACCTTGTCCTGGGTAAACTGTGTGGTTTTAAAATGCCCATTTTTCTCCACACCTTTAAATCTTGTTATAGCTGTGAAAGTTAAATGTTTTCTACAAAAACAGAAGCACTATTTGGTCTTTATAACTTTAATTTGCCAAGTTTTCTAATAAAAGCAAGTCCATATTCTTCTCTCCAAAGAATGTTTATCTATTTCTTATTATTTTTGAGTTTTTCTATTCCCTCCAGCATGCTTCCCTGTTGATAAATTTAGAATTTAAACTCCTCAGGCCAAGAGTAAGCATAAATTCTCTCTGTCTTTCTGTTTTACAGTAGAGAAAAAATATTGACTTGGATCACCAGGCAGATTCTTCCACAATGGAAGAGTCTTTAATCAAAATCAAGGCTTTCAGTCGACCCCTTTCAGGTGGCCAAAAGTGATTTTTAGGCTCCAATAGTTGCATTTGAAAAATTACTCCAGGGAGGTGGGAATCCTCCAAAACATGACTTTGCAGAAAAGATGTTTAGAGAAAGTTGATTCTAAGGAGCTTCATGGAAAATTTAGATTTCAGACCGAAACCTTCCCCAGAGAAAATCCCCTCAGGGACTACCATGTTGTAAGAGCTTTCTATACATAAATTTTAGAAATACAAAATACAAATCCAAGAGTTAAAGAAAGAAAGAGCCTTTCCTAGTGCAAAATTAACTGGCTGCTCTCTTTACTCTGCATAGTACCTGTGTGAGGGCAAAGCATGCCCTCTCACAGGTGTATTCAGACATGACATATTCTGACCATTCCCTCACTAGTCAATGATAACATCAAGCATGACTCAGATATAATTGAAGCATAAGATCAGTGTAACTCAGTACTATTCGGTTGATACCACAATTGTTGGATAATTCTGGAACATGCTATAAGTGAAGAGTGGAGAAGTGAGTTCAGAAATAAATGTATTTATTATGTAACAACATAATAAATGTTGTTGTTGTATTTTTATAGCCTAGAGAACCAAAGGAAAGCATTAGAACTCTCTCAGTTTTCCCCAGCATGGAGATTTGACCAATCTTTTTTTTCTACAAGATTATTCCCATAAGGAGAAATACAAGAATGGGGTCTTAACTCCAGGCTTTTTCAAAGACAAATAAAAATCAAATTGTTGATTTATTACTAATTGTAGATATTCTGGCTAATTTGGAACAGACGCATTATAAGAAAATAACAGACAATGCAACTTAAAAAGAAAAACAATTCAAAGTGCTTCCAACTTTGGAACACTAAAGAAAATTATTTTGCTTCTGATCTTTTGACATTTGTAACAAAACCAAGTGATTCAGATGTATTACAAGAGCCATTTCATTTTGATGGTGCTGAGCACGCTAATTAAATGAGAAACACTTTCTGTTCATAATTTATGAGAGTTCCAGGACAGGTTAAAGACAGCCACTAAAAATATCGACAGTGTAAACCAAGTCTGAAACAGCTAAGTTAAAATTAAAAAGCTGAAACTCTTGGATTGTTTTGCTAACAGAACACAAGAAAGGAATATTTTAGCTGATTCTCACCCTCCAGGCAAAGTAGTTTAAAACCCCTGGCCTGATTCCAACCCCATTATCAAAGGACCACTCACCTAATCTAAAAAAGCAGCTCTTCATCAATTTATCATTAACAAGAGCATTACAATATAATGTAGGGAAACGGCTTTTCACCAGGGATTCAGTTAATGGGAAGCTTGAGCCAGATAACAAGCAAGGCTGCAGATATGCCACAGGAGGTGAAGATAATATACATATATTCTGGACAGAGAATACTGCAAACAGCTCCTTCCCCTCCTATTGATGACTTTCCTTAAAAGAATAAAAAATAGGGTGAGGCAGGGATTAAATGGATTTAAAAGTTTAAACTATGCAATGTATTTTCTGCATCATTTATCCAACTAAAGAGGCCATTACCCAATTGCATCGTGCTGTTGTCTTGTATAGCTTGTTTAGCCATGGACAGAAATGCAGAGACAATGCTCATCAAGTCACCTAGGCTGACTAGGTTGCTCAGTGGCTAAGATACTGAGCTTGTCGATCAGAAAGATCGGCAGAATCTCTAGTACAGGTCTCCTGCATGAGCACGGGGTTGGACTAGATGACCTCCAAGGTCCCTTCCAACTCTGTTACTGTTAACTGAAGTCAATACAGACCTTGTCTTGATGCTGGAACATCTCTCCATCCTTCCAACCCCACCTTCCTCATTGCTATCTTCAAGGAGAGAATGGCATGGGAGGCGGTCCCATCTATGTAGGACTATTCTACAGCTTGCATGACTGAATTGGGGCAACCTGCTTCTAGAAAATTGCTGAGTTAAAACTGTATCAAATATTACTTTGTGCCTAGCATCCTATTTAGAGCAGGGCTTAGCTCAGAGGATTTTACAAAATCAGCTGTAGACTATTGTTCTGCCTTTCTTTGTGTTTTTGAGGTGGGTATGCAAGTACCATCTTAAAGGTCTCACTTTTTATAGCAGTCAAAGCATCTCTGAATACCACTGAACTTTATGAGCCAACCCCACCCTAACAATGATGTGGGGTTTTTTTTTCCAGTTATAACATTTATAATAAAATAGATGTTCTTACCTCAATCAAAATGGGAACCCTTCCCCCCGCAAATTCTGGATGTGCCATTTCTAGTGACATTGTCACAAAATCATCATTTCCCTGTAGACCTCAGCTTTGGGGGAAAAAAACAGTTCATAAGTAAAAATCTGATTCCCAGGCATAGAACAATTGCCATTTCTGATTTAAGGGTGAGATCATTTTCTTCAGCATCGAACATTTTATTTTGTCAGGAAGAGTGGATATTTTCATTCTCAGTGGCCTGTATTTAGGGGAAGAAAGTTTTATTGGATTTGCAAGGATTATGCCAGACTAAATAAGGAGGGATCTGCTCTAGAGTTTTATCCCTTTGCTGCTAGGTCTTGATCACACATAATTCACATGATGAAAAGCCAAAATGCCAAAGGTCCTACTGCCTTTTGCACTTATATTCCAAAATGCATTTCATATGTTTCTTTCTGGATATTGTTTTGGACTCTGCAGTTTGATTCCTGTATACATTGCTCAATAGAGAAGCTGTATCTGCTTTGGAAGCAAGCAGAAATGAATCAGGCCTGGGGCCAATAGTTATGAATGTGGAGGAGAGGGACCAATTACGTCTTACTTGAGACTTACTTTTCCCATTAAAGCTCACAGCTCCTGTGCTTCTCTCTGCGGAGAAGAAGCTGCCACTTTCCTGAGGAGAAGTAGTTGCCACCACTTTA
Source organism: Arizona elegans (assembly GCA_022577455.1). Classification (NCBI taxonomy): domain Eukaryota; kingdom Metazoa; phylum Chordata; class Lepidosauria; order Squamata; family Colubridae; genus Arizona; species Arizona elegans. The sequence goes on from JAKOOJ010000002.1 coordinate 125,171,086, forward strand.
TTTTTGCTCACTACTGATAGTTCTCCTGCTTCTGATCTCATGAAACATGTTTAACTAGGGCAGTTAATGATCGAGTGGCTGGATTAGGACAATAATCCAAGCCAAGCTTGATTCATTTAATTTTTCCGCAGCAGAAAAGGCATGATGATGTAAAGGATATGGGATGGGCAGCAAACAAACTTAATTAATTAATCATTTGCTTGCTCTTATCTTGTCCAAGTATATCTGGGGTTTTTTTGGCGGGGGGAGGGTTGTGAATTCAACCTGTTTGGTTGCTTAATGATTCTGTATATTGCACAAACCCAGAAAATGAGTGAAGAGCCTTGGTGGCGCAGCAGACTAAAGCACTGTTAAATGACACCAGCTGCCTGCAATTATTGCAAGTTCAAATCTCACCAGACTCAAGGTTGACTCAGCCTTCCATCCTTTCGAGGTAAGTAAAATGAGGACCCGGTTTGTGGGGGAAATAAGATGACTTTGTATAAAAAAGAACATCGCTTGGAGGGGGAGGCAAAAGCCCTACTAAGCAGGTATATACAAAAGTATGAAGGTTATTGCTTAACGCATTGTAAGCCGCCCTGAGTCTCCAGAAAAGGGCAGCATATAAATCGAACCACCTGTCATCCTATCGCCCCGCATGACGCATGACTGGGTCGAGTTCCTGGCCGCTTATTCCTACCATCTGGTGCACCGGCCCGGCTCGGCCATCGGGCATGCAGATGCCCTCAGCCGCTGCCTGGTACCGGCCACTGACGCAGACCCAGCTCCCACAATATCAGTCCTGCTCATTGAGGACTTCGATTTCCCGATTACTGCTACCGACATCAGCGCGGGTTCCGCTGCGGACCCTACCATCTCCCTGATTTTAGATTGGGTCCGCCGGGGTTGGCCTAAGGGGCCGGTTTCGGCCGAGTTTGTTCCCTATCTGCGTAGGCAACACGAGCTGTCTACCCTTAAGGGCTGTCTTCTTTGGGGCAACCGAGTTGTCGTTCCCCCGGAATTGCGGCACCTCGTCTTGGCCCATCTTCATGATTCACACCCGGGAATAGTCCGCATGAAGAGCCTGGCCCGCAGTTACATGTGGTGGCCAGGGTTGGACGGGGAGATCGAGCAGTGGGTCGCCACTTGCCCCCAGTGCCAGTTGTCCAGGCCGGTTCCTCCAGCGGCTCCTGTTAGGGAATGGGACGGCCCCCGGGCTCCCTGGGCGCGCATCCATATGGATCTCGCTGGCCCCTTCTTAGGACACTCATTCCTGGTCGTCGTAGATGCCTACTCCAAATGGGTAGAGCTGGCCACTATGGTTACTACGACGACCGAGGCAGTCACCAGGGTTCTGGAGAGGTTGTTCGCAACGCACGGCCTACCCGACACCATTGTCACCGATAACGGGCCACAGTTTACGTCGGCACCCTTCCAGCAGTTTGTGGCCAAACTGGGCATACGACACACGACCACGGCCCCATTCCATCCGGCCGCCAATGGCCAGGCGGAACGGGCCGTGAGATCAGCGAAGGAAGCATTGAGCTGCTTGGGCTCCTCTAACTGGCATCAAAAAATTAATCAATATCTCCTGGCCCAACACTCTACTCCCTGCCCTGGCACCAAGGTCAGCCCAGCAGAATTACTCATGGGCCGGCGGCTCCGAACAGTGCTAGATCGCCTCCACCCGGCTTACGCGCCTGACACCCCCAAAAGGGACTCCTCCCACTGCTGGGTCTTTGATGTAGGGGACCCCGTGTATGCCCAAAGCTTTGGGACTAGTGTTAAGTGGGTTCCGGGCCGCATTAGTCAACTAACCGGCCCCTACTCTTATAGGGTCCAGCTCAACGATGGTCGCATTTGGCGACGGCATGTGAACCAACTGCGGAGAAGGGTCCTTCCAGAGACAGACCGCCTCTGTGAGCAGGTCACACCGCCGGACGACTCCACACAACCACACGGAGCGCCCGACTGCAATGTACACAGGCCGCATCCGCCAACGTCTCAACCAGACCCGCAACCGCTTAAGTTTCAAACCGATGCGTTCTCGTCGGCAAACTCACCTGTTCGTTTGGGTTTCCCCGCGCAATCCGAAGTTCCGCCCGTGGCGCAGTCTTGGCCTACCAGATCCGAAGAAGACAGCAAGCCGACTCCGCCCCCATCGGTCGCCGCCCCTGTACTAAGGAGGTCTGGGCGGAGCCGATGTCGACCAACGTATTTGAAGGACTACGCATGTGCCATTCGGGTGGGAAGGAGTGTTAAGTCCTCGCACGCTGCGACCCGGCAAAAGCTGCCTTCTGTTACTGCCCTGCCCTGATTGGCTATGACGCGGCAGGCTGGAAGCGGGAGAATTCAAGCCGCGCTATTGGTCCCTTTCTGACAGCTTGGTTTTTAAGCATCTGTCAATAGGCAGAGCTCCTCTGTTGTTGTTGTGTGGTGGTTCCTGTGTGCCTTGTTAGAGTTCTGTTAATAAAGGTTTTTTGCCTAGCCTCGTCTCCACGCCTCGTTCTTCAAATAGAACACAATCACATTAGGAAACAGTCAATATAAATCTTAAGGATACCAGCAACAAGGTTACAGTCATACAGTCGTAAGTGGGAGGAGATGGGTGATAGGAACGAATGAATATTAATGTCATAAAATTAATCCCTGATGTTCTTAATCATAATTTGTAGAACAAGCCATAATCAACTGGGTTCAACTTCAAATGCAGTGCTAACCGTTAACCACCATTTATATATTACACCAACTGGAGTCAGACCAGATTGTTAAGCCCAAACTAGACAAAACACAAGTTTTGTTAGCATAAGATCTGAACCAAGCCTTTATTAGAGATTATTTTATTGTTAATAAAGTAGGAACAAACTGAAGCAGTGTATAAAAGAAGTTCAGATCCTAACATGTGTTTTTCACTATAATTTTTTATTTGTTGTAGTAAAGCTGTTCTGGATTTTTATTCTCCCAGGACAAATGATGTAAAAACAAAATGATAACAAGCTATGAACCTAGTACAACAAACGTCTCCTGTGGGTAGAACTATTGGGAAAACACCTCCATTAAATTCCACCAAGCTTTTGTAAGTCCTGCCACAATTAACCTTGCAAAGCCACTTACATTGAGGCTTTCACACAAAGTCTAGCCATATTAAACCTTCACTTTGCAGAAATAAGGTGGTCAGGCCCAGGCTTTGCCCAGGGGCAAATATTTGTTCTCTCAAAAGTTTGAACAGAATCCTATCAGTTGTTTTGGGAAAGTGTATTTCTGTAAGTGAATATATTTGCCAATCTTATGATGGGGAGAGGTTACAGAAAGTATTTTTTTAAAAATAAACTTTCCTAAAACACTATTTTATCTCATGCCTCCAATGGGCAGAAACCTATAACCCTAGCACAAATTCTTATGTGAAGGATTTTGATATAACATAATCTGAAGAAAATCAAAAATACTGCTCAAAGAAGAAGACACTGAAGAATCAGCTTTTAAAAGAGGAAGGGAGAAAGGGAGGGAGGGAGGGAGGGAGGAAGGAAGGAAGGAAGGAAGGAAGGAAAGAAGGAAGGAAGGAAGGAAGGAAACAGAACACAAATGTAAAGAGATTTAATTTTCACATGCAATAATTGGAAAATTACTCATCAACAATGCATCACAATCAAAACTGCAAAAAAAATTTTTCCTAATGTAGATCCCTTGACTTCTTGATAACAAAAGCACTCCTCAAGTTTTCTTGGTGTGTTTTTTTTTTTCTTTTACATGGGTTTTAATATCCATTACTTGTTTTGTTGAGTATTTTAAAAAAGAATCTGGGAGTCTTGCTTGAAGAACAGGTGGCAGCTATGATTGAGAGAATTTATGCCCAAATCTGTTTTTATGTGGCATTTACAGCCTTTCCTGAATCAGGAATATTATTCACAGTCACCCATGGCTTGGCCATCTGTCATTTAGATCACTGCAATACACCTTACATGGAATTGTCCTTGAAGACACCCAAAACTCCAACTAGGCCAAAATGTGGTATGTAGTAATGTAGTTAAAATAATTATGAGAAGCTTGTCTATGCAACATCTTTGCTTTGAGAACTGCCCTGACTTAAGTTTGTTTCCAGGTGTAGTTTAAAATGCCCAATAACCACTTGATGGTTCGAGAAGTAGCTATCTCCCACTATCCTTTGAGATCTCACAGATGTCATCTGCTGGGTCCCTGGAGTCACTCCTTCTCAGCTGCTGCATTCCCATTGACAGAAGATAGGCCCTGAATCTTTTTAGGTTTTCATAAAGCTGTTAAGACTGGGTTTTGTTTGGAGTTCCCCAACCAGCTGAAGTCCACACATCTTAAAAGTTCTTGAGATGAAAAACACTTCTCCAAGGAATTGCTTCTGTTTCTCTTTCTTCTTCTTCTTCTTCTTCTTCTTCTTCTTCTTCTTCTTCTTCTTCTTCTTCTTCTTCTTCTTCTTCTTCTTCTTCTTCTTCTTCTTCTTCCATATCCGTCATCGGATGTTGGCGATAATGTTGGCAATCCTATTTTTTTTCAACAGCCACATGAAAAAGTGCTGCTGAGTTTTGTCCAAACCAATCCCTTAGGTTTTGAAGCCATGATGTTCTTCTTCTGCCTGGACCTCATTTGCCTTCAATCTTTCCCTGGAGGATTAAGTGCATAGGAATAGTATATATGATGGTTGTCTATGAAGATTCTCAGTCATGGTCATCCCAAAAGTGCTTTTTCAAGAGACATTTGGACTTTCTTGTTTTTCTTTGAAGATGTTTTGTTTCTCATCCAAGAAGCTTCTTCAGTTCTGAGCTGAAGAAACTTCCTGGATGAGAAGCGAAACGTCTTCAAAGAAAAACAAGAAAGTCCATTTGCCTCTTGAAAAAGCACCTTTGAGATGATATGATGATTGTCCTTTAGCCCTTGGGTAATTGCATTTGGGGATTTTCATTTTTAATTTGAATATTCTTTGAATTTTTTAGTTGGAGAAGAATCCCCAAAGGGTTCCAGTCACCCTTTTTCTTTCCCAGTTACAAACCACTGATGAGGTTCTCAGGACTGTTCTTCTACTCTCTTAGCATATGGCATACTATACAATTATATTGTCTCCTGAATTTGATTAGGGTCTGCAGAGTCTGGTCAAACCAGCAAGAGACTTCGGATACGGTTCTGGCAAAATAGGATCTCGACTCCAGGAGTACAATACATTTTATTGCAGTTGAACAAGGAAATAGAGAGGTGTATCTCATTGGCTACAATGCATTTCCATATAACACAAAACTAAAACAAGGAATTAGCTACTACATCTTTAGCACAGATGCAGTACTTAAACAGGAAAAAAGTTCAAAGAATTTCGCTCCCGGGCAATTTTCTAAATATGTATGGTTTTGCTTCGCTTTGCAATTTCCCAAAAGTTCATTGCTAAAAAGTCAGAAATTGGTTTAATCTGAAAATGGCCAAAGTTCCTTTTTGACAGAGCCATCTTGCAAATGTTCTGCTGCAATGAATTCTATCTTTGAGTTGTTACATGTTAAGAAGGTCATCATTCCAAGCCAATCTCCAGTGGAGGGCAGGTGACCCTTGTGGAGAATCAGAAATCTGTTTATTGCAGAAGAGCAAAATCAGTAGGCAGGGCTGTTCCTCATCGCCTCTCTTACAGATTTCTAATTCAAAAATTTAAACCAATCATTAACAATGTGAATATAAAGCACTGACCAATTGCATGCTCCCCTTCATTCGTTTAGCATGGAGACCTCGCCGGCAGTTTCACTCCTATCTTACCTGTGGTCAGCCACAATGCCAACAGAAGTGGTGCCTATAGTTACCCACAACGCCTAATCTATTAATCTTCCTTGGCAATTCCTGTGAGCTGTTCACTTACTCCTAATCACTGAGCTTGTCCTCCCTTGCAAAATGATATCACTCTTGCATATTACAACCTCCCAGTACTTACCAGTCTTCATGCTGCTTGAATTCTTACCGCAAGTAAATAAAGAAAATATTCCAACAGCACTAGACGTTGTGTGAAGAAATATTTCTTTCTTGCTTTGCCCCAACTAAAACAACACTCATACAATGGTCCTTCTGGAACATGTCTACCATAAGACATGCCACAGCTTTTTCAGTTGGTTTGGTTTGGGGTTTATTGGTTTGGGGTTCAGTTCGGTTTGGTTTGGTTTGGTTTGGTTCGGTTCGGTTCGGTTCGGTTCGGTTCGGTTCGGTTCGGTTCGGTTTGGTTTGGTTTGGTTTGGTTTGGTTTGGTTTGTCCTGTAAAAGCAACTCCCGGTTATTCATTTACCAGCATCCTGTTCCTGGCATTTAAAGACATTGAACGTACTCTATTAAGAAGCTCATGAATATTGCTCTTTGATTTGTATAATGATAAATCTGCCAGGCAACAAACAAAGCAACCACCCTAAAAAGTATTCACACCATTAAATTCTGCTTACCCTATAACAAGCCCATGCAGGTGTTAAAGCGAATAATTTTGTAAATGTCTTTTTAAAATGGCAGGTATCAATAGACCATTCTGATAAAATCAGCAGTATCTTGACGTCGCTATCCTTCACTCACTCAAGTCAGAAAACACAGAATGCTGATTTTTTTCTATATATTTATATAGCCACCCATCTCACAAACCGCAACTCTGGGCAATATATAACACAGCTAAAACAAGATATAGATGTAAATGTAGATAGATATTAGAATGAGTGTGCGTGTGTGTCTGTGTGTGTGTGTATGTGTGTGTAAAAAAAGAAGCAGACATACTGCAAACTCCGGAATTTAAGATTTTAAAATTTTAAAAGAATTTTAAAATTTTATTTTACTAAGCTTTCGTCAGCCATCTGCTGACATTGTCAGAGTATTAAACTACCATTACAGAGACCTCTGCCTTTATGTAATGGTAGTTTAATACTCTAACGATGTCTTCCTACGTAAACCAAGATTTTTATGCAGCCCTAGTTCAGTGAAATCACAATCCACTAGTTTCTAGGCTTTTTTTTTCTGGCAGCCAGCAAACACTCTGCTGCCCATTGGGAGACTAAGGAGACTAAGATAGATCTATTTTGGACTTATAAGTCCTCATCAGTTAGCCACAGCAGAGTGATTGCTGGCTGCCAGGGAGAAAAAAAGCCTAGAAACTAGTGGATTGTGATTTCACTGAACTAGGGCTGCATAAAAATCTTGGTTTACATAGGAAGAACCTGGCTAAAGAGAAATACATAAAGCCTACAAAACACATAAAGCCTACGAAAAAGAAAGAAAACAAATACTGTACCTTTACAGGGAGGATACATGGGATGAGGGTGTGCCTAACTGATGAGGACTTATAAGTCCGAAATAGATCTATCTTTTTTTTTTTTTAATTTGATTTATATGCCGCCCTTCTCCGGAGACTCAGGGCGGCTTACAATGCGTTAAGCAATAGCCTTCATCCTTTTGTATATTTTATACAAAGTCAGCTTATTGCCCCCACAAACTGGGTCCTCATTTCACCTACCTTAGAAAGGATGGAAGCCTGAGTCAACCTTGAGCCTTGGAGAGATTCGAACCAGCAGAAATTGCAGGCAGCTGTGTTAATAACAGGGTGCGTATACCACTGTACTATCAAGGCTCTTCTTAGTCTCCTTAGTCTCCCAATGGGCAGCAGAGTGTTTGCTGGCTGCCAGAAAAAAAAGCCTAGAAACTAGTGGATTGTGATTTCACTGAACTAGGGCTACATAAAAATCTTGGTTTACGTAGGAAGAACCTGGCTAAAGATATATATGTCTTTGGTTATTCGGGTCTTCTCCCACGTAAAATTGGAAGTGTCTTGGCGACGTTTTGACGAAGTCTCATTCGTCATCTTCAGGCTGGTGTTCTTGGCTTCGTGCTTCCAGGAGCAATGTGAGATCGCAGCTGTCTCTTCCTTTTAACTGCTAGTGGGGGTGTGAGCTGATTGGGTGGGAACTTGGCTGTGTTCTGATTGGGTGGAGGTGTGTTCTGATTGGTTAGGGGCTTGGCTGTGCTCTGATTGGATGGGGGGTTGGTTGTGCTCTGATTGGATGGGGATGTGTTCTGTTTGGGTGGGGGCTTGGTTGTGCTCAGCTTAGTCTGAGTTGCAGGGGGATTTGAGCTGGTGAGCTGCGTTGCAGTTAAAAGGAAGAGACAGCTGCGATCTCACATTGCTCCTGGAAGCACGAAGCCGAGAACACCAGCCTGAAAATGACGAATGAGACTTCGTCGAAACGTTGCCAAGACACTTCCAATTTTACGTGGGAGAAGACCCGAATAACCAAAGACCTACATACAAACACCCGCGAAAACCTGAGAAAACAAATATATATATATATATATATATATACATACACACAGACACACACAGACACATGTGTGCTCCTTTTTTAAAAAAATTCAAATATCATTATTCTTCAATGAATCCTGAAAATAAATATATGTATATTTTTGAGTGAGTGTTGCTGTGCATAAATATTGTATATACAAAACTTCACATATACATGCATATTTGTTCATAAACTTTAATTTTCCAAGAACAGGACGGTATATATGTGAGTATGTGCGTGCATGTATGCATATACACCTGTAGTGGGTTCCACTTACCTTCGCTACCGGTTCAGAACTGTGAGCGTGCATGCACAGAGCATCCGTGATGACGTCCAGGCAGGTGGGCGGAGCCTCCCGCCACCACCACTACATGTTCGCCCAAACCAGGGCGAACCAGTAGAAACCGACCACTGATATACACAAACTTTTTTCTATGAAGTGCCTTATTAGCTGAAAGGCACTAAATCTTTTCATCTAAGACAGGCAGGAAGTAGATTTTTTTTTTTTTAAAGGCATTTCTACATAGCTACTCTTTCGTTACTTTACTCCCTCTGAAGCAATCTGTAAATAGTCTCTTACACCAAAATCTCGAATGTTGAGAACAAGGAGCAAAGAATGACTGGTTACTCCAAGCTGCCAAAGATCCTAGAGAAACTAAAATTCCCTCGCTTCTACTTCACCAAAAACAGAAATAGAAACAATTCTTGAACCGTCATGATCCCACCCCCATCATCATACCCCTTTTTACAAATTTTGTGCATTTGCCTGGTCATATAGCATTTCAAAGGAAAAATGTTCTTAAATGTGTCCTACACATGATAAAACAACCTGACCAAATAATCCATGGTTTAGCAAGATCTTCTCTATTTGGATCAACCTTCTTAACCCAAATTTCCTCCAATGAGTTACATTGTTTTTGTTACGAGTGGTGCGGTGGCCTAGAGGTTGAGCCCTAGCCTCACAATCAGGAGGCTGTGAATTTGATCCTAGGTAGAGGTAGCTATTTCTCTCTCTGGGCACAATATATGTGCTGAACAAAACTCCACATTGGCGACAGGAAGGGCATCCGGCCAGTAAACACTCAGCTCTATTCAGTAGCCCAGATTCTACCCCGCAAGAGATTATGGGGTCATTAAAAGAAGATGATGATTTACATTGTATTTGTAGACATCTAGAGCATCCCTATCTATTTCTTAAACCTGGGTTTATTTCTTGGAGAGAAGTGCCAACAAATCACTTGTTATAAGTTGTATGCACCATTGATTGACAGAAGGTATCTATTCCAATAATATGATAAAATCTTTTTTTTAAAAAAAAAGTTAATCTTATGAATGCATAACTATGATCCTACATTCCTACTCTAAGCAAGCATTTATGAACAGAGGAAAATAGAAATAGTAGAGAAGCAAAGCTGGCAAATTCTACAGATTCTGTACTAGTCTATGGAGTGGCAGAATCTTTAAAAAGACATTTTAAAAGATTATTCATTATCCTTTATTGACCTTTCCAAGAGGCAAGTTGTTGTGTTAGTGATGGGGAAAAAAACCTATTTTCACAAACATAAAACACTGCTTTCTGATATAATTCCATATATATTACATAAATATATTATTTTGGTAGGGAAATGAAAGTCCAATAATGTAAGAAGCAAAGCAAGTAGAACTGAAGCAGCAATCTAATAATCTTCTGATCACTGAAGGGATAAGAAAAAGATTTTAAAAATTAGGATTCCTAGTGATTGCATATAATATGTATTACAGAAAGAACGTGCATACATTGATAAAGGAATCCCAAATTCTCATATAGACTCTCAAGGAACGGCCTACCAAATGACCTTTAAAACAGCAGCAACGTATACACCATAGGATTAACCTTTTTCATTAGCTACCTTTAATTCTGATCTTTTCACTTACTGCAGCAATTATTCCATTCATGGATTTGAAATGTTTGTCCACATTATCTACCATAAACAAATAAAATACCAATACAGAGATGTATGTATATAAATATGTATATATATGTATATAAATATGAGATGTGGGTGTGGCTTACTGATGATGGCTAACAAGCCAGAAATAGATCTATATAAGTCTCTCAGTAAGCAGCATAGGACAGTATAGGGCCTGCTGGCTGTCAGAAGAAAAAAAAAAGCCCAGAATCGAGTGGATGTGATTCCACTGAGCTAGGGCTGTAGAAAAATCTTGGCTACGTAGGAAAAACCTGGCTAAAAGAAAAACACACATAAAACCTACGAAAAGTAAGAAAATGGAAAATTGTATATTAATATGTATATATAAAATACATATCAGAGATTTGAACAAGTAAAAACTCTGTAGAAGTAGGAAGGGTTTGTTCCTCTATATTTAGGGGAACAACATTTCCTGAAATATCTTCTCCACCTTGGGATTCAACCCAAGCCAAAGGCCGTTTTAGGGAAACAGAGAAGTAGGCAGAAATCCCATTTGTCACATTCTTGATAGTGCGGGCACACTTTCTAAATTTCATAAGAAAATCCATATAATTAGATTAGCCTGTGGGGGGAGTGGACTTGAATGACAAGGTCAGTCTCTTGCCCTTTCTGTAAATTAGAGAAGATTGCCATAAATTGCATAATATAATGAAACACCAATTTGCATATTAGCTGCTATATTAAAAGGGATCAGTTTTAGCTCGCAAAGCAGAACAAATAAAAACATGCATTTTAATAACTCAAATTACTCTCAGGAAGTGACCCTCAGCCGAAAGCTTGATTATCACTACTTAATTAGAAGGCTTGGAAACCTAAATCCTCCTTTAAATCTTATTCTGTGTACAGTGAAAGCTGAAGCCGTGAGTTTTGTCTTAGATTCAATATTTACTCTTTACTAATATGTTTGCAGGAGAGGCTTTCTAAGCATTAGAAGGAGATGCGGGGGGGAAATTAATATTCAAAGAAAGGGCACGCAAAATCTGGGTTGGTTTGCAGGTGCAATGCAAATTAACACACTGGCATTTACAATCCTTTTAATTAATTAATTAAAAATGCAAAGCTGATTTTTTTTTTCATTTCTTTAAATGTTTGACTGTTTTATTCACCGATGCACAACCACACCTTGAATGTGATTCTCTAGCACCTGAAAAATATTTTTTTTAAAAAAAAAAACCCTTTCATTTGGCATACTGTAATAAGTAGGTATAGTTTTTGAAACGTTGAGGGCGCTCACTTGTTCCCTGTGCAAAATTTAATATGAAATCCTTTGTTTGAGAATGGATATGAGCTAGGTGACAATACATGTTATGGAGTAATCATGAAGAATTAAACTAGCGTGCCATCGTGAAGCACTGATGGCCGTTTAAGAAAAAGATTTTTTTAAAAAAGATGTTTCTTTTGTTTAAATCTAAAAGCGTAACCCTGTCTTCAATGAACACAATTAAAATGCTTTTTTTTTCTACAGTGTGCTAACATAAAATCAAAAAGAATCTTTCTTTTAATCCTATAAGGTGAAGTTTTGCTGTGCCTCACTCTACGGTGTTGTCTGGAGAAGGATCTTCCTCTCCTGGCGTTTTAAGAATCTGTATTTTAAAAGACAACATTGTTACTGCAGTTTAATTAAAGCATAAATACTACATTGTTACTTCACTAGGCGTTCACTCAGCTGGAACTAACTGTATTTGCTTAATCTACAATTTTAGATGTATTAGCAAAAATAAATGTTGGCGAATATAAGAGCCTGATTACATATCTTGGGTAAATTGGTGATAATGAGTCAAGAGACTTTGTGTTCATTCACATATATTAGAATAAGAATCATTATGAAATTAAAGCTAAGATTAATCCTGCTAATGACACCGTGGAGCATCTGGGAATAAGATAACCCAGATGTCAAATTCGCTGTGATCGTGTGCTGCTATTTGATAGAGTAACCCCTTGAAGTGTTCTTTTAAGGCTGCTAGCTGGTACCCCACAGTCCCAGCACTTGAAATGCAAATGAGTGACAAGATAGACTAATAATGAGAGCAGATTCTAGCAGTAAGGAAAATGAATAAATTAAAAAAAAAAATCTCAACTATTGGTAAGAACAAGCAGCAGGCACCCTGATGTCCTCAATTAGGCTGGATGACATCTGCAGTGTATCTCTCTCTAATAAAGCCCTCGCTCTGTATTCCGAAGCACACGATTCTAACACTGTTAACATTTTAATGTCTGGGGCGTGCATGGTAACATTAATTACAAGATGATTTGGATGGCTTCTGAATCTCTTTTATGTCTTCATCTGAGTAAAAATCTGAGTCGCAGCTTTGATATCATAAATAAAATGTAGAGGCCTGCCAACCATTAAAGCTTTCCTGAAGTAACTCAGATCTGCCAAGTTACATTAAACCTGCATAGTTAAGTAAAGAGCATTCTCTATGAATTTAAAAGGAGGGGTGTTGGTACATTTTAATGTGAGATTTTTATTTTATTTTTTTAAGCTGGCTAGCTTTTTCCTCTTCTCAATCTCTCACAGATTTAGATATACATATAGATAGACCTATATACATACTACTGCTGTTTTAATTATCAAACCGTTGAAGATCAATTTGCCTTTTGATTTCTTTTGCACATTTGTCAATCTTTTAACGGCAGATAATTAGGTGTTTTTAAAATGTATTTCTCCATCTTTATTGTAAGTTGCTTTATTCAAAGTCAGCTGTATAAGAAAGAGAAGATGAGGTTGTAGGATTTATAAGGAACTGGAATTTTTTGTGCATTCCACTTACTTTACATCCTGTACCTTTGTGTCACAACATATATCTGATACACACGTACCCCAGAACAATGTTTATGACATCATCTCAGGATGCATTTTCTCTAAAGCAGGACAGAAGCATGCCCCTAAGAGAAGGAAGGAGCTTTCTCTGGCACCTCTATTTGGAATCTGTTTTAAGTTACACATAAAACAAAAATAGACTCTCGCTAGCTTCAATCTTCAGTGGAGTCTCTTTTCAGAGGAAACATCTTCCCTAATGCAACTCTGTCAACTTCGACATTTCCCAGGACAGAATGTGACACACACAGTCCTGACAATATCCGAACTGGTAACTTCTCACCCATGCAAGTGTTTGCTGCGGTCTCTAATACCACTGAATGTATTGCAGTGGTGGGTTGCCCCTGGTTCAGACCGGTTCGCACAAACCAGTAGCAACACTGGCCGGAGGCCCCACACACCGCCCCAGATGTCATCATCAGCGATCTGCGCATGTGCGGAAGCAAGGCGTGTGCGTGAGTGAAATGAGTGCGCGCGAGCGATCCCATTGCAAACCGGTAGTAAAGGTAAGTAGAACCCACACCTGATGTATTGGTAATACTCAAGTGAAGGCAAATATATGTATCCTAGGATAATGTTAGAAGATCCAACATGAGTCGGTCACCAGGACCAGAGGCTTAGTCTCTCGAGCTTTCAGACTCATGCTGGAGCCCATCCTCAGGGAACTTCTCAGTTTTCAGAATCCAAGAACTCGGAAGATTAAACCTCTGGTCCCGGTGACGACCCAGATTAGATCTAACAATAATACCTTCCCAATTTTTTTTGGTTTTTCTTTTCCAATTAAGAGCAGTCTAGAATTAAAATAAATTCATAATTTCCAGAAGTATGGTGAACTGAAGACAGCTCTACAATAGTCGAGCTAAAACAAGGGCAAAGAGCAAGGAAGTGAATAGGTTGGTTCCTCGGACCCTCTCCAGAGAAGAAGAGAAGAGGAGATTGCCCACATGTGCTCCAGACAATTGCTCCACACAAGAAGACCACCAGACAGTGGGTTTCTGCATATTTGAACAGGAGATAAAGGCATCAAGCATCTCAGACGCAACTACCACAGAGACTTTTAAAACAATGCTAAATTTGCAAGCCTCACTTTCTATCCACTTTCAGAAATTGCTCGTCAATTACTTCTAAACTGTTAAAGACAGCAGACTGACAACTTTGAAAATTCCAAGTAAGTCAGCTTTCAATCCTGAATAAAAAATAATTTAAATCATGAGTCTGAGAATTTAAGGAATATGAAATAAACAGACAAAAAGCTAAATAACTTTTTCATCTTAAAACGTTATAAACAGAGTAAGGGTCCAGATAAAATTGGAATACTGAAACATTTACAGTAAGATTTTGGAATTAATTATAAAGTACAGACATCTTCTTCTGGGAAATAGATCCTGTTTGGGTTTTTAGAGGACACATCTTAGATAAGAAACTTTAAAATTTCAAAACTGAACACTAGAGGGGACTAAAGATTTTAGGTAAAGATATACAGACCTGTAAGATGATAGAATTAAAGTAAAATTATGTTTAGCCATTACCCAACAAGTATAGTCACATGTAAATTTCATTAGACAATATATTTTTACTGTCTTACTTTGTTATGTAATCTCAGGCTATTTAGAACTGAGTACTGAAAAATGCCATAGCATGAGATGATGGAAAATAATAGAGTCTTGTGGGATGGTGCGGTGACTCATTCATATTATGAAAGTCATGATTTGAAATCTACTTGATACCAAGTCATGTGTAATGCTATGCTGTACCCATTTAGTCCTTTCCTGTAAATTTTACATTTCTGAATTTCACTCTGCTAAACTTCTGTCTACAGTATGGGAAACATTTACCCTAGGGGAAAAAACAGTTTACTGGGACAAATATTTGAGAAATACAAGAAGTGCAATCAAAGGTGAAACGTGGGAGAACTGATGATGAGCAGAATTCTTTGGAGATGGAAAGACTCAAAACCACAAGTAGAAAACTCAAGGTTGATGGGTTTTTACCTTCACAGTTTTGAATGTCTCTTCTTTCTTGAGCTTCCTTATACGATCATGAAGTAGAAGAGGAGATAATTCCCAGAAGTTGTTCTGGAAATCAAGAGGCATTCCTCAAAGCAGGTTTCATGTGCCAAGATCCTACCATTGTTCTTCAATTGATGGTACAGGATTTCATTATTACATTGCAACTACAGTTTATAGAAGAGAGTGGAGCTGTAGATACTGATATATAGGTTAGGATAGGGGTATGCAACCCAAGGCTCAGGAGTCACATGTGGCTCTTTCATCCCTCTGCTGCAGCTCCCTGTCGCTCAAAATATGCATCACAACCACCAATGTGAGACACCAGCTGGCACGTGATTTATTGAGCTTTTCAAACCATCTTTTTTTTTCGGAGTTCAAAAAGTGTAGCAGGTCATTGCTTTCATGAATGCAACATACTATAGTTTTTTATATATATATATACATAGCATAAAGGTAAAAAAATGATATATGCAGTGTTATCTTCATTTTAGATGTAAAAAAGGTTTTTGTGACTCCCGGTGTTTTCTTTTCTGTGGGAAACGGGTCCAAGTGGCTCTTTGAGTGTTTAAGGTTGCCGATCCCTGGGTTAGGACTACCAGTGGCTCAGTAAATATTAAAGAATCCTGTCCTTTGTGATTTGTATAAGGATATAGCACTACAAACTGTAGTGTGTATGCATACAGTTGTAATGTTATGTGAGAATGACCTTGGGGGACAGGAAGAAAATTGACAGCAACAGTCTAGTTAGAAGCATCTCATCCTGAAAGTCGGGCAAAAGCAAGAAATACTTTCAGTCTCTCAAGATACTGTTAATGTAACCTTACAATAAAGTAGGATTAGTTCATCTGGATATGCTTCTTGTTTGGACTACCTCACAAAACTGACAATGGCCTATAGCCATTTCTATAATAATGTTTGCACATTATTGCAAACATTATTCTTAGACTCTGTACAATAAATCTGCTTCTTGTTATTATTATTTTTTTTACAGCCTATTGTCTTCCAGATGCATTGAACCTTTATTTTCGTACTCTCGGTGGCCTCAATTTTAGATGTTTTACTTAAATTCTTTATCACTGATACAGGTTGCTATTCTTCACCTACTACCTTAAGAATAAGTGCCATGAAAATCAAAATGTGGAAGGCCAGAACATTAAGCAGCACTTAAAACCTAACTGTGTTTTTTGTAACAGTACCTTTACAGTCCATGAGATCCAAGCAGCTTTTTTAAAACAGTCTGAACATTTTTTCACTCCTTTCAACATCATATTTCTATGCCATCCCAACAATTGTTTTTGAGAGTTCTGTTTAAAAACAAAGATGGCTCTGAGGCAGGGGTAAAATGCTACTGGTTTGCTCCCGTTCGAGCGAATCGGTAGTGATAAAAACTACCGGTTCGGGCAAACCAGTAGTAAAAAAATGCTTTAAAATGTTTTTAAAAAGAGGTTCCGATGATCACAGCTGTGCCACGCGATCGTCGGAACGTTTTTTTTTACTTTTTTAAAGCATTTTTTTACTACCGATTCTGGCAAATAGGTAGTAAAAAATGCTTTAAAAAGTAAAAAAGGAAAAGATGGCCACGCCCACCCAGGCACATGACCCCCACCACCACCAAGCCATGTCTACCAAGCCATGCCCACAGAACCAGTAGCAAAAAAAATTGCATTTCACCACTGCTCTGAGGGAATGTAGTTTGAAATGTTCAAAACTTCCTCAAAGATGCAATAATAAGAAAACATGATATGGATCCTGGTCTATAAATATCAGTGTAAGAAAAGCAGAGCACTTCAAAAGAAATATCTAATAGATTATCTTCTGTACAGAACATTGAACTACATTCCCCTTTCTAGATCCATATGGCCACTATTTGGGTGGTTTTATCTGATGCTATCAGAAAAAAATAATAATAAAATGCTCTATTTTTGCAATATATGAATATAGAATGTGTTAATGTCTTGTTTAGGCTTCCAAATATGTTGGAATGCTATCTGGAATTCAACTTTGATAAAATATTTTGTAATATTTTTCCTAGTATGAAATTGCTCAAGTTGAGGTTTCTGCCTTATATTATGATCTGCTTTATCAAGCCCTGAAAATCTAGTTTTCAAAATAAACTTATGTTCCCCAACTACACAATCCCAGAAAATGAAGCTTGAAAGAATTGCAGGTAATGTGATAATAATAATAAAAATTCTTAATTTGCTGAGAAACATTTTAGAATGACAACGCGGGGATTTTTATTTTATTTTTTTTACATATAAATGTATGAATCGTTGTTACAACTGTTTTTTCTTCCCTTGGTGTTTGAATATTATTCTGATTAATATTAATGGGAGTCAGACAAGAATGTAGAGGAGACAACCACCCTAATTAGGGTAATGGTACCAATAATATTCCAAGCATAGAGACCGTTTTGTATACCTTAATTATATAACATTGGCAACAAGTTACCCTATTCGTAGATCCAACAGATTCACAGCCATCTGAATTCTCCTGTGACTGAATGATGTGTCCTGACTTCAGTGTTTGGGTGACAAAAGCTTTTTGCACATATGTGTTACTCCTTTGACCTGTATTCCTGAGCCTTTGGGAATTTCACAGCGGCTACAAGCTCAATCATCACCACCACGTAAAAACAGCAGAGGCTTTAGCTCTTATTTTATACAATTTTGCCTTTCTTGTGGGAGGAGACAATCCTCTTTTCAGCCATTTATTTCAATGGATTGCCTTTACAGTTGAACTGCTATTATCAGTGGTCTGAGTGGTATTATTTATAATGATATTATTAGATTGTCTGTGAAGATTCTCAGTCATCCAGATCATAGTTGTCTCAAAAGTTGCCTTTTGAAGCAAAATAGCACCTTTGAGAGACATTACTAGAATAATATTCTTAGCCTTAAAGTATCACTACCATCAGCATCAGCATCATCACCATCACCATCATCATCATCATCATTTAGATCAGTTTTACCGCATTCTAAAATGAGAGCATTTAAAAGCTTGAAGGATTTTTTTTTTAACTTTGCCATTTTAAAAAAATAGGAATATATGTTAAATACGAGTCTCTTCATATTTAAATACTGTATTTTTCCATGTATAAGACGATACTTTTTCTTAAAATATTTACTTAAAAATAGAGGAGCATTTTATACGCAGGGGGGGGGGGGGCAAGAGGAGAACTGCGGTTCCGAAACTGCCGATACCTTATCTCTGCATACTAGCCTCACGAGCAAAACTTTCGATTGCAGAGACAAGCTAACAGGTTTCCTCCAGTCATGAACCTTATGTAACTGATGTCAGCTGATGCTACGGAAAGCGTGTAGCCCAGAGGTGGTATTCAGCAGGTTCTGACCAGTTCTGGAGAACTGGTAGCGGAAATTTTGAGGAATTCGGAGAACCAGTAAATACCACCACTGACTGGCCCTGCCCCCATCTATTTGCTGCCTCCCGAGTCCCAGCTGACTCGGAGGAAATGGGGATTTTACAGTATCCTTCCCCTGCCACGCCCACCAAGCCATGCCCACCAAGCCATGCCACACCCACAGAACCGGTAGTAAAAAATTTTGAAACCCACCACTGGTGTAGCCAGTGTCCAGGTGCGACAGGGAGTGGTAAAGTTGGAGCGTTCTGAGCCCATAAAAATGTCAGAAAATAAAAAAATAAATACCGGTACTGGTAAGCAAATATCTTACTCTGCAAAATAAATGTCCTTTTCCTTTACAATTCAGGGAACATGTGAAATCCAGATGACAATCCCAATGCCACTGATGAATGATGTGCCCTCAAGTCATTGTTGGCTCTTTAGCAATCACATGGATAAATTTACTCCATGATGTCCCTAAACTGATCCTTCAGCTCTTCTAATAGGCCACCCCTATTGCTACTGTAATTGAGTCTATTCACCTTACTGCTGGATGTCCTCTTCTGTTTCCTTGCCTCTTTCCCAGCATTAGAGCCCTCTCCAACCAGCTCAACTACAAACCCAATAAACTAGGGGTGAAATCCAGCAGGTTCTAACAGGTTCTGGAGAACCGGTAGTGGAAATTTTGAGTAGTTCAGAGAACCGGCAAATACCACCTCTGGCTGGCCCCAGAGTGGGGTGAGAATGGAGATTTTGCAATATCCTTCCTCCTGGAGTGGGGTAGGAATGGAGATTTTGCAGTATCCTTCCCCTGCCATGCCCACCAAGCCACACCCACCAAATCACACCACGCCCGCCAAGCCATGTCCACAGAACTGGTAGTAAAAAAATTGGATTTCACCACTGCAATAAACCCAATATATAATCACAGTGATTCAAGATATTGGTGTATATTTCCCAGTTACAACAAAAACCATGTTAATTCAAACAAAGGACTGGGTAGAACATCACTTTGATGAAAGGATCCAGATATCCATACACATCAACATTCAGAAGAATACTCATTGTTTGCTATAGGTCTCTCATGCTAGATAAGGCAATTGTCTCCTATCTTAGACTGTTTACTTTATTACACTAACTTTAATAAAGTCATTCAATTCTCCCAGCAAGAAAAAAATATAATTCACCTTTTCTCAGTTAGGATTTTTAACTAAAACTAAACTTACTTACACCCTGCATATTAATGTCTTTCTTCCTTTTCTGAACAAAGATATCCCAAAACTACCTTGAGAAAAATTTCCCAGAGGAAAGTCAATTTTTTTCCATCCTGACCATTTATGCCAAGCATGTATGCAGACAAAATATTTTTTTCTCACAGGTGCACTTAATTTGTGCACATTATTTTAAAAATGATATTCAATAAAAAAGGGGAGGAGAGGATCAAGGGTTATATGATCCCTGGAAGGATCTATATGAGGAAAGAGTACTACGGTGGCTGATGGGCAGGAAGCTGTGCAGAAAAGAGAAGAAATTATAGATCAGGGGTATCCAACTTTGGCAACTTTAAGACTTGTGGACTTCAATTCCCAGAATTCCACAGCCAGCCAGCCATGTTAGCTTGGGAATTCTGGGAGCTGAAGTCCACAACTCTTAAAGTTGCCAAGGTTGGACACCCCTGCTATAGATTAATCAATGATGCATGCAGGTTACTTTCAGAGTATTGTTCTCTAGCCCTGCGTAAGCAGACCAGCGGTTCGCAACGGGATCGTGCATGCGCACTTGCTTCACTCACACGCGCCTTGCTTCTGCACATGTGCAGATCACCGATGATGACATCTGAGGCAGTGGGCGGGGCCTCCCGCTGGTTTTACTACCAGTTCTTGTGAACCGGTCCAAACCCGGGGCAACCCACCACTGCTGCTAAACTATCCCTTCAGGTTTTAAAATATAATTCTAAAATTATGAGAGCTAAACTTAAATGGCTTGGAAGCAATGTAGGAACAGGCCTAATTACTATTTGGTAGTTGCTTTAAAGCACTGTGTAAATGCTGTTGTAAATTTTATTGTTGTTATTACATCTTTTTAAAATTAATAGTTGTTAATACATTGGATTTCGGGGACCATTTCCTTTGTGCATTATCTTTATTTTGATCATTTCTAAACAGCCAAAGGAACCACCATTTGTTTCAGTATTGAATAGTACCACACTTGAGCAGTTCAGGGAATGACAATGTAACTCCCTTCTATCTACTTGAATATAAAGATATCTGTCCCCACATTTATGGTAGATAGAATGTTTTGGTCCTTTGAAGTCAACCTCTACAAATCCAATAGCTTACTGGCAGATCAGCAGATATGCCCATCTGTCAGGATGGCACCATGCCCATTTACACAGGTACTGTGCCAGTTTTCAAGCAGTGCATGGATACCAACCAGAGAGAAGAGAAGGAAGCTTTCAGAATGCATGAAATGACACTTTATTTGTGAGAAGCTCCCTCCCAGTGTCAAGCAGCACTAAATTAAGAACACATGCTTCATTACAAGAGATCACATCTGTTGACAAACATTGGCACATTAACCCATCTGCCCAGAAGTCTCATTAATCTGACTCAGATCTGAATATTTTGAAGTGAGCCAATGGAAACATCTGAGTTACACAATCAAAGGCTCACGAGAAGAAAGCCAAAACAAAAACAAAACAAAAAACCCTCCAACCGGAAAGTAAGCAAAAAATCAGCTTGGTGCAATTAAACAAGTAATGAAAAAAGAAATAATGCCTCGCTTGGAAAGAAGCTTTGATGTCACATTGTTTTAGATGTCTAGACTGGCCAAGGAGTAGGATCCAAGATGAGAACACAGGCCAGATTAAATTGTGTAGCAGGGAGAAAGCCATGTCTACCTATTCAGGTGTAAATATATTAGTGGTGGGATCCTGCCAGTTTAACAACTGGTTCGGTGATCGCGTGTTTCCTGTGCCTGACACGCGCTGCGTGCACTTGCACAGTTTTGACAAAACTAAACTTCCATGTTACTTCTGGGGACTAACACATCTGAGAAGCGACAATCCGCTCTGCTGAGAGGATAAAGGTAAGTAAAGTGCACAGGGGCGGGTGGCCCCACCTGATCGTCGGAGTGAACCTGTTCGCTCCCAGCTGATTGTCGGAGCTATCGGTACACCCAAACCTGTCTGAACCGGCTGAATCCCACCCCTGAAATATATGTATGCATTCTTTCACTTTTTAAAAAAATAAAAACTCAGAAGTGGCAGAGAAATGAGAAAAGGTCAGGAGCATAGAGGGAATGAATGCATAGAGGTAGGTGGAGGTGGAACATTAATACACGGTAAATGTCTTAACAAATGAACTGAAAAGTGGCTAAACTGGCTAAAGAGGTCATCTTATACCAAACACATTGTTTGTCTATCTATCTAGTCTAATACTATCAACTCTTAACATCTGTGATTCACCAAGCATGGAGTAGATTTTCTCATAATTTGCTGCACAAACCTTTTAACAGGAGATCCTGCAGACTGAGATGCTTTTTTTTGTTTGTTTTTTGTTTTTTGTGCAGAGAACATGTGTTGTACTATTAAGCTATGGAGATAAAACGGTTTTTAGCTTTTGGGCACATTGCTTGTTCTGATGCGACGGTACACTCGATTCTTGTTTCAAGACATGAAACACCATTAGATAAGGATTTTACATTTTAGTATTTTCCACTTGAAACAGCAGCAAGGTTATAATTAGAAATAATACTTTTTGAAGAACCAATTAACCCATGCCTATTTGCCTCAGAACTTGATTACCCCAAATGATGTGACTCACAGTGCATTCTGCTAGTGTGAACTCTCTTCACTGAAGAATCTAACTCGAGATAGGCGCGCGTGCCAATGGACTGTTACAGATTCAGCACCACAGCTGGAACTTCTGTAACATTTCTAAAGCAATAATTTCCCCGTTTTCATTTTACTGTACGCTGTTACTCATTAAACATTGAGCAATCAAGTAGTGAGAAACTAAGTGATATATGTGCATATCCCAATTAATCCACTGCACTTGAAGTGATAAGTTCTTATGATGATGCTCAATCTCTAGTGATTCATATTATGCATGCGAGTTGATTAAAAAAAGTCTTATTAGTCTTGCTGATTTAAAGTCTCCTCTTTGGATGGCTCTGTTTGTTTTTCCTTCTGCCTTGACCACTCTCTGAATATGTCGTCTCTTTCTTTTCCTACAAGTTCCATATCGCTTCAGTTCTGCTCCCAGAGCTATTTGACAATATTATCCTTGCTCTTGTTTGTCTCTTTTTTCCCTCCATCCTTCCTTCACTAGCCTTCACTTCACTCCTTCCATGCTATGTACCATATCAGGCAGCAGTAATTCTGCACAATTCTCTTTTTTAAGCTTCTGAAAAGAGGGAATTGTATGTATGATGTTATGCAGTAATAATAAAAGATATAGCGAACATATTTGTGTGACCTATTTCTCAAAAGATGGAACAAGTGCTTTGTGATATCTTCTGTAGCTTCTGTAACATGATTAATTGTCAACCTTAGGCCTGGAGTTTTGCACAGGGTGCCCATAAAGGGATAGAACAGTTTGGCTTTAAACACTTGATTTGTCCAACATATTCATAAGGACAACCTGATCCTGATCACAGTATGGAAAAACGTAGAAGAGGCAGTTTGCTAGAAAAAAATAAGATCAACTTTAGGGTGGAAAAAGCATGTCAGTATGGGATCCATTTGCTTGCTTGGATGAGGTGCTTTCGCCTAGTTCTAAGAAGTCTTGCTGTGACTGTTTCTTGCTGCCACAGCTGTAGCAATCTCTAGCACAGTGATGGCTAATCTTTTCCGGACCGAACGCCCAAAGTGTGCGCGTGTGCCTGAACCCCAAAAATGCAATGCACGCACAGCCCTGCACATGCCCCCACCCCATGCATGTGTGTGCAGCCCCCCGTACACACCCCATCCCCATGCATATACATGTGGCCCCCTGCACATGCCCCACCTCCCATACATGTGCTGTACCCCCTGCATGTGCCCTGCCCCCCCCGTGCATGTGTGTGTGTGCCCCTGCATGCCCTCCGCACTCAGGTATGGGCACGTGGCCCCCCCACATGCCCTGCTCCCCGCGTATGGACATGTGGGCCCCCACACTGCCCTGCTCCCCATGCATGCACGTACGTCCCACATGCGCCCCACCCCCACATATGTGCACCTGCCCCCATGCATGCACATCACCCCCTACACATGCATGGCAGAGACCCAACAACCAGCTGAACTGGGGCAATGGCTCACGTGCCCACAGAGAGGGAACTGCGTGCCACCTGTGGCATGCGCGCCATAGGTTCACCATCACAGATCCAGCATCATGTTGTCAACATTTACTTCTTCTTCTGGGTCCACCAGATGTCCGCCAAATGTATCTCCTTAGGATAGCTGACCTATGGGATTCCCTGCCTCCCTGTTCTGGTAAGTCAGGTAGATGTGACCTTTGAAAAGATGGTCCTTCAAATAACCTGGCCCCAAGTGATGTAGGACTTTAAAGGTGACAAGCACCTTGAACTGGACCCTGAAGCAAATTGGCAGCCAATGCAGTTCCTACAGGAGAGATGACACATGTGCACATCTAGGCCTGCACAAACCATGCAGGCCTCTGCATTTTGACCCAAATGAAGCTTCTGGATACTTTGCAAGAGCAGCCCCACGTAGAACACGTTGCAATGGGAGGTGACTAGGGCATGAGTGACTGTGAGCAGGGATTGTTGGTCCAGGAAAGGGCATAACTGGCACACAACCCACACTTGCACAAAAGTCCTCCTGGCCACAACTGCCACCTATTCCCTGATCAAAAGTTGTGAGTCCAGGAGAACCTCCAGATTATGCACTGTGTCTATCTGGGCCACCACATCCAAGACCAGAGATAGCAATTCTCCATGGACCAAAGAACCCCAAACCTAGAGTTTTGTCTTGCCAGGGTTCAGTTTCAGCCCATTGATTCATGTTGAGCCCTTACTAGCCTCTAAATACTGTGAGAGAAAGGTTACAGCATCTCTACATGGGGCTCCCCCTGGGGTGCACCCGGAGACTCCAGCTGGTCCAGAACGCGGCTGCGCGGGGGATTATGGGGGCGACGAGGCGCTCCCATGTGACACCTCTCCTGCGTGAGCTGCACTGGCTTCCGGTGGTCTTCCGGGTGCGCTTCAAGGTGTTGGTGACCACCTTTAAAGCGCTCCATGGCTTAGGGCCGGGGTATCTATGAGACCGCCTTCTGCCACCAATAGCCTCCCACCGGCCAGTACGCTCGCACAGAGTGGGCCTCCTCAGGGTGCCGTCCGCCAGACAATGTCGGCTGGCAACCCCCAGGAGGAGAGCCTTCTCTGTGGTGGCGCCCACCCTTTGGAACAACCTCCCCCCAGAGTTACGTACAATAACAGACCTCCGGATTTTTCGTCGGGCCCTGAAAACCCATTTATTCCAACTAGCTGGGCTGGCTTGAGTCAAACTTTTAAACTATTTTAAATTGGAACTGTTTTTAATTATGGCCAAATTATTTAATTATTTTAATTAGTTTTTTAATCTTTTTATGTCTGGATTTTACTTTGGCTGTGCACCGCCCTGAGTCCTATATTGGAGAAGGGCGGTATAGAAATTAAAACAAATAAATAAATAAATAAATTCAACTCATCATGAACCAAGACATATGTCAGGTTCCAATTAATGTACCCATCACAAATCGAACTCCAAACTCCGAGGCATTTCACTTCCTCAAAGAACAAATTTATTTAGATACATCATCTTGGCACAAACTGGTAGAAAGCCAGTACTAAAAATTCCTGTGCTTTCCACCCCACTTAAAGTAAGAGTTTCTCATTTATCCAAAGCAATATGTCACACTGTCCAATCATGACAAGGGCTGGTTGCTTGGCGACTTCTCTCCTCCTCTGGCCAGCCAGCCATTGGAATGCATCTGACTCATTGATTAACTATGTTGTTTTGGCTGAAGACTCCATCCACATCTGCTCTCCCCCTTCAGTTCCAAACTGTATCAACCTGAACTCATGTGAGAATAACCCATGATAGAAACAACCCCACAGCCTGATCAGATTCAGACTTGACAATATATAGATGGTATCAAAGGCTACTGAAAGATCAAGTAATGCAAGGATGGATGTACTATCCCCATCCTACTCCCACCAGAGATCATCAAAAAGCATGACCAATGCTGTTTCTATTCCCTAATCAGGCCTGAACCTTGACTAGATTTTATCCAGGAACCTCTGGAGTTGCCATGCAACCACCTTTTCAACAATCTTCCCAGATATGGAAAATTGGAGACAGGATGAAAATTTTTCTATAGGGTGGAATCTAGGGATGATGTCTTATGAAGAGGAAGGACCACAGCTTCCTTAATGCTGGGGCACAACCACCTCCCAAAGGGAAGCATTAATAACCTCCAGAATCCACCCTCGTGTCACCTCTGTGGTGGGTTGCTCCTGGTTCTTTCGAACCGGTAGTAAAAGTGGCGGGAGGCTCCGCCCACCTGCCCAGATGTCATAATTGACTATCTGCACATGCGCAGAAGTGTGCCCACATGCGTGAGTGAAGCAAGCAAGCGCATGCGCTCCCGTTGCAAACCAGTAGTAAACCACAGGAGGTAACCACTCCTGTGTCACCTCCCAGGAAGCTTTCACCAGGGGCACAGATCTAAGACACAGGTGCTTGTGCTCCTTATGATTCTATCCACTTCATCAGGGGCAGAAGAGTCAAACTGTTTCCAGACAACTGGGCAGAACCTGCCCCGGCTGCCTCCATCAGACCATGCTGGCATCTAGCTGGGAATGAATCCAAACAATTTTGTCAATTTTTGTCAGAAAAATCAGCAAATTCCACAGCACTTCCCTTCAGGTAGGACCTCTGATCCTTCTTCCCCAGGAGGAGATGGCTCACTTAAAAGAGTCGCTATCTGAATATCTGCAGATGAAATTTGTGTGGAGAAATACTTACACTTTGCTGGCCAAATCACCATGAGATAGGCTTTAATAGAATCCCTTAGCCATGTTCAATCAATTTCAAGCCTTCATACTTTTGTATATACCTGCTTAGTAGAGCTTTCGGGGGGCCCCTAAGCGGTGTTTTGTTTTGTTTTTATACAAAGTCAGCTTATTGCCCCCACAAACCAGGTCCTCATTTTACCTACCTCGAAAGGATGGAAGGCTGAGTCAACCTTGAGCCTGGTGAGATTTGAACTTGCAGTAATTGCAGGCAGCTGGTGTTACTTAACAGTGCTTTAGTCTGCTATGCCACCAAGGCTCCTTGGTGTTGTTGTTGTTGTTACTACTGTTGCTGTTGATCATAGTCAGACAGATATTTAAATTGGATTTGGCATTTTTGTCCTCCTATCGAGTCCTTACACTGAGATAGACAGATGGTGCTAAAGGTATTGTCACAGAAAGTAAGCTGTTCCAAGTAAAGCTACCTTTTGCAATTGACAGATAGTGAATTTGTCAAAGCGGTTGATGTTCAAGTTGTGCTCCAGGTGTTTTGGGATTGCACTCAAGGCACCTATTACTATTTATTCTATCTTTGCTTTCTTTGGTCACAGTTGTTCTACTTCTAGTTGCAGATCTTTATATTTTGTGATTATCTCCAGTTCTTTCTCTTCTCTTTTGCTGTCTCTAGTCACTGGAAGTCCATTATCCATTTTTGTTTTGTCTTTCTTGCCAACCTTGATAAGTCTTGGAATGTTATGTGGCAACTGCCTGCCTGTTTGAATTCTAAAGTCCAAGAGCATTTTTAACTTGTTCATTTTCTACTACTTTGTCTATTTTGTGGTCCCATCAGTTCTTGCTTGTAGACAAGAGCCGAGGTGGTGCAGTGGTTAGAGTGCAGTACTGCAGCTACTTCAGCTGACTGCTAGTTCAGCAGATCAACGGATCAAATCTCACCGACTCAGCCTTCCATCCTTCCGAGGTGGGTAAAATGAGGACCCAAATTGTTGGGGACAATATGCTATTTAGTATACTGTCTTTGGTGTAAGCCACCCAGAGTCCTCGGAGAGCGGGCGGCATAGAAATACGAATAAAAAATAAATAAATAAATAAATAAATAAATAAATAAATAAATAAATAAATAAATAAATGGTATTTCTTGCAGATTTTTCAGTGCAGCACTGTTCCTACATTATCATGAAACAAACAAAATGTTTAAAAAGTTTTGATATTTATGAAATTACTAAATTATATTAAAGTAACCAAAATATCTTTACAATCCCCAAGGCATGCCACAACTTTTGAGCACCCCTAATGCTTGGAAATTGAAAATAGAAAATTTTGACACACCCTAAATAATAATAAAAAAAATGTAGTAAGTCTGCATGATTTTACAGCAGCTAACTACCGTATTTTTTGGAGTATAAGACGCTCCAGACTATAAGACGCACCCACCTTTTTTGGTGAGGAAAACAAGAAAAAGAAATCTGCCTCTGCCTCTGCCTCTGAGCAATTTTGCCTCATTGCAGCAAACAGCAAATAGGCTGCTTTACTTTCATTTTCATTTTCAGCATAGCTTGATAAGCACTAGAAAAAAAAAATCTGCTCCCAGCAATTTACCTCCTTGCAGCAAGCAGCAGAGGCCTGTGCAAAACTTGCTGCAAGGAGGTAAATTGCTGGGAGGCAGAGGCCAAAGTGTGGGGGCCAGTGGGTGGGTGGGGCTACATTCGGTATATAAGACACACCTAAATTTTCACCCCGTGGGGGGGGAAGGTGCGCCTTATACTCTGAAAAATACAGTATGTGGTCTGCTGTTTCTTCAGCTTCTTTGCAGAGGCAACACTTGCTGTTTGTTGCTATCTTCTCAACAGTGGTTTTCCATGTGCAGCCATTATTAGCCCCTCTATCTCTTTCTTCAAATTTCCTGCTCTTTAGTCATTTCAAGGTCAGAACTGCAATTTTGATTCATTATAGTCTCTCCATTGATGGACAGGCAGAAAGGCATGCAATTTGATTGGAGGTTCTACCTACAGTATAGTATAGAATTCAAGTTCCATATCAGCTGATCTCCTTAACAAAGTATTTGTTGCTTCATTTTTTCCAGTGCTTCCTTAATGATCCCTGTTTTAGATAATATTACTTGAGCAAGTATACTTTGGCTTTCCTTTTTCATCTTTTTTTTCTTTCATTTGTTCTAGCATGTTAATCTTGTATGTACGTATGATATATTATCTTTGATTTTACAGTATTGGCATCTTTTAATACTTGTGCTAGCTGTTTCTTTGGAACAAGCTTTAATGCAGGCAACCTTATTGCATTGTTTTTGTGCTCTTCTAGATCAGTGGTGGGTTGCCCCCGGTTTGGACTGGTTCGCAAGAACCGGTAGTAAAACCGACAGGAGGCCCCGCCCACCGTCCCAGATGCTGTCATCAGCGATCTGCACATGTGCAGAAGCAAGGCGCGCGAGTGAGCGAAGCGCATTTGTGCACGCGATCCCGCTGCGAACCTGTAGTAAAGGTAAGTAGAACCCACCCCTGTTCTAGATGCTCAGTTATTCTTTGTTTCAAGTTCTCTGATGAGACCTATCCAGTATGGTTGAGTCTCTGATGTAGCTCTCATCCTCGTAAGAGTTGTCAAGTCCCACAACCATGTCAAGGTATGTCACACAGGGGGATCATTATGACTTTATCCTGCCTTTTTAATACATTTTGGACAACTCAAGGTGATGAATGTAGCTAATATCCTTGCTTGCTATTTTTCCCATCACAACCCTATCACGCAGCCTAATCTGTAAAAGCAGCAATATTTTCATTAAATTTTGGTGTAGGCATTAGTCAACAAAATGAAGGATCATATCTATTTAATTTAAACAGATATCATTAAAGTGATTTCTATACTAAGAACTGTTTGGTTGAGAGGAGCCACGCAGGTTGGACAGGGAAAAAAGATTAAATCTAGACTTCATCAGTGGTGAAATCCAAATTTTTTTTACTACCGGTTCTGTGGGTGTGGCTTGGTAGGCATGGCCTTGTGGCATGGCAGAGGAAGGATACTGCAAAATCTCCATTCCCACCCCACTCCAGGGGAAGGATATTGCAAAATCTCCATTCCCACCCCACTCTGGGGCTAGCCAAAGGTGGTATTTGCCGGTTCTCCAAACTGCTCAAAATTTCCGCTACCAGTTCTCCAGAACCTATCAGAACCTGCTGGATTTCACCCCTGGACTTCATGTCTTCGTATTAGACATGATACGAAGACATGTCTAACAGATTAGACATATTAGTGCTACCCTGGTTTTATAGCAATGTGTTTGTAGGCCGCTCAGGGATTATGTCATTTTAATAATACCTAGTGCACATCTACTTCTGCACTGCAACAGACATTTGTTTTCCCATACATTTTTAAAGTATTGATGTTGGCATGAGTGGCTTTCCATTACGTATCTTTTGCCAACATCAAAAAGTATTCCGATCGACTTCCGGCTTGCTGCTGACCGCCGCCAGACGTTCCTCTGGGATCGTCAGCTCCCTCTGCCTGTATAGAGCCGCCGTTACAGCGGATGGCGGCTCGAAAAAACTCCGTTTCCAAGAGGAAACGGAGAGAGAGCCGGCAGGGGTGGGTAGAACTCCCCGCAGAGTCCCAAAAGTTTTTTTTTTAACTTTTGGGACGGAGCGGAGGAGAAGCCCCATATCCCCTGCCGCTGCTCCGGGCTTTGGGAGACCTCTGCCTATGCAGAGCCAGGCGTCAAGAGCAAGCCTGTGAATCTAAAAGAATAATTAAAGAAATGAAGAACTGGACCCTTAATACTGAACCGCAAGTATCTCACCCTTTCAAAAACTATTTAAAAGAAAAGAGCAGAGGAAAAGAGGGAAAAAGAGCCTTCTAAAATGGCGTCTGCTGTGGCTGGAGAAGGGCTAAAAGGGAAAGTCCTTCCGTTTTTCATTATTACAATGTAGCGGAATAAATATCATTGGCTACATTTCTAGAGAAACCTCGCTCCTGTGCTGCTCAGAAGTTTTTTTTAATGAGGGAAAGTCTTTTTGTTTTCTATTTCTTCTCTTATTTTTGCTAAATCTTGTCTGTGTGGGAAATGGCATCAGGACTTATACAGCTGGACAAACAGGGGGGGGAATTTCCCCCCTTAAGAAATTGCGCCAACAAATTTCAACTCTCCAGCGTCAGAAACCCGATTTTAATATATTAGAATTTATCCTTGAAGAGATTGTAAGAAGGGATGAGATTGTGAATCAGCAACTTGAAAAATTTAAGCAGGAAATTAAAGAAATTGGTGAATTGGTGAAATCAGAGTCTGACTTCTTGAATAAAAAGATTTCAAAAGTTGCTAATGGTTTATCAGGCTTTCTGATTCGGATGGAGGCAAAGACTGAATTATTAGAGACTAAAATGAAGGAAGTCGAGGAGAATTTGGATGACATGACTCAAAAAATTAAAAAGGATTTGATAAACATTCAGGATAATAGCTTGGAAGACAAATCTAAAATGGAGACTGACCAAAAGATTGGTAATGAGGAAAATGTACAACAGAGGATTGAAAGAGAAGTTTTAATGATTCAATATAATTTTACAGAATATGCAATTAGATTGAGAGGTCTGCAGGAAAATAATAGAGATGATTTAAGGAAAGTTCTTCTGAAATTCTGGCTGGGATCTTAAAGGTTCAACCTGATGAAGTGTATTGCAGGATTGATAGAATTTATAGAATAAACTCCTGGTGGGCAAAGCAAAGGCAACTGCCTAGAGATGTGGTGATCTATTTTACAGATAAAGAAATTAGGAATAATATTGTGCAGAACTCTTTTAATTCCAATTTGCAATTTCATGGAAGAAAGATTTGGATTTTCAAGGAGCTCCCGCCCAAGATGTTAATGGAGAGGAAGAAATTTGGCTTTTTAGTGACTGAATTAAAAAAAAGAAATATCCTATTCAGGTGGGACATCCCAGCTGGTTTAATATTGAGATATCAAGGCGTAAGATATCAATTGCACACTGTTGAAAAAGCGGAAGATTTTTATCAAAAAATTCTAAAAATGAATTTAACACCTTTAGGCATAATACAGGATAAGCAAAAGGAGTTGGAAATAAAAGGAAAACATCAAATTACAGAGGCTGTGATGGATAAATTGTCTTTGGACTCCTTGGAGACCCCAGCTGGACTGTTTATAAATAAGAGAGCAGTGTCATCCGAACCCAAGGTGATGAATCATCAAGTCACAGGCAAGTGCGCAAATCAATCAGTTGATATACAAGTGATGGAGAAGAAAGATGAGATGATAAAATTAACCCAACAAGAACAATCCACAAAGCAGAATGAAAATCAACCAGCAGATATACAATTGGTAAGCAAGAAAAGAGGATGGAAATTCAACCCGAAAAAGAAAAAGAAAAGAAACAGATCTTATAGAAACAGCAATTTCCAAACTAAGCAACAGTGAAGCCAGGCGCTTTAAAAAATGAATGAATATTAGAAAAGACAGTGGTGGCGAACAATTGCCTGATACTATCCTGAGGATTGTGGCAGATCTCTGCAAGGCCATGATTTTGGGAAGTGGAAAGAGCCTCACTTTGTTGGATTTGAATCATCTAATTTTTTCTTATTTACTTTTTTTTTCTCTTGGAAATATACTATAACTACTTTGAGTTATAAGGCAGGAGAGTTTTGCTGGGGCATGCAGAAGATCTGGATGTTACTCAGTAGGATGACGGGAATTAACAATCCTGATGAATACCACAACTATAACCATACGGATATATTCATAATTATAATGTCACTCGGGTGGTTGTTTTTACTTTTATACAGGTGTGAGGATATCTACTACTGATGGGGGCAGAAGATGACTGAAGATTTTGAACAAACTGTTGCACCAGCATGTTATTTTACCCTATTATGGGTGATGGATTTAACAATCTAGTGGAAAGACATCAAAGAAGATATTATATGGATCATAAACTTAAAGTTATTGTCTTTTCTCTTCTTACATAATGAAATGCATATATAGATATGTGTATATCTTAGTAAAGTGGGCAGTTGATTATATTTAGAATCGTATTGCATGATTTTGTAGGAATTGAAGGGCTGAAATAGGTTAGTTTACTGATTGTTATAAAATGGGATGCATATATAGATATGTGTATATTCTAGTAAAGTGGGTAGTGGATTATATTTAGAATTGTATTGTCTGATTTCAAGTCATATATTTAGAGGAGTGGAGGAAGTGGACAGAATTGAACAAATTTGGTTGCAGGGAGAAGGCCGATTTAAAATGTTATATTAATATATATAAAAGATTAAAGGTTAATTTGTAATAATACTCAATAAGCTTAGGGGAGGAGAAAAAGGGCAGATTACCGTAAAAATGGGAGTTATAAGATTAACAAGTTAAGGGTCAGTATTCCGAGAAGGGATTAAGGGAAAGGGAAGATATTATGTATGTAACTAGTTATGAAATAGCCTATTGTTGTGAAGAAGTCACAGGGGGGGTTGGGTGGAAAGGGTGGGTTAGGGAAGAGGGGGGGGGAAAAAGGGGGAAAAACTTGTATTTGAAAACTTTTTCAATAAAAAAAAAAAAAAGTATTCCGATTATCACCTTCTTGAGCCATCAAGGGTGGAGCGTAGGGAACACCTCAGTGGTGATGGCGAGTGAGAAAATGTATCTGTTTATCCAAGTCAGAAAGACAAAAATGTGCTTGACTTAAAGTGCTCTTGCCCACAGTTGATATCCATCCTAGTGCTTAGACTCTGTGAACTCTCTAACAGGGTAAATTTTATCTGCAAAAAAGCCCAGTAGAGACCTTTCTTCAGAAAAGGAAAAGCATGGAGATGATGGATCCTAATAAAGATTGAAAACAGTGATCATCTCATGACTTGCGGCTGAAAACAAAAGAAAGAAGTGGTTCTGAGGAATAAGAATGAAAGGACACAGTGATCAGGCTGCATAGAAAATCTACTTATTTCTAATCTGTAGAAGAAACACAAAGAAGTAAGCTGTCCAGCCAAGGCTCTTTCCTGTACAAATCACAGCATCCCAATAAACTATGTGATCTATTTATAACCTGCTTTGCTAAAATGATAAAAGAAACTTCAGGTATCCAGTTATCTGTATTTAATAACCTAGGACTGCTAGGAAAGACTATAATTTAGAACCCAATACACACACACACACACACACACACACACACACACACACACACACAATAGAAGAGAAAGATGATGATAAATAGATGATAGATGGAAACAGAGTAGATAGGCAGGCAGGCAGGCAGCAGATAGATAGACAGACAGAGAGATGACAGAGAGATGATAGATAGATTAGATTAGATAGATAGATAGATAGATAGATAGATAGATAGATAGATGATAGATAGATGATAGATAGATAGATGATAGATAGATAGATGATAGATAATGATAGAGATAGATAGATAGATAGATAGATAGATAGATAGATAGATAGATAGATAGATAGATAGATGATAGATGGATAGATAGATAATAGATTGATAGACAGAGATAGATAGATAGATAGATAGATAGATGATTGATAGATAATAGATGATAGATAGATAGATTGATTGATAGATTGATAGATAGGTAGATTATAGATAGATAGATAGTAGATAGATAGATGATGATAGATAGATAGATAGATAGATAGATAGATAGATAGATAGATAGATAGATACGATAGAGACAGAAAGAGAAAGATAGAAAGATAGAGATGAGAGAGAGAGAGAGAGAGAGATATGACAGATACATTAATAAAAGTAGTCAAGGCCACTAATAATGGCTAACATTCTAACATTCATCAGCCTGATTAATAAACTCCCCCAACAAATAACATTTTATTTTGTATATTCTGGATATGTGGGGAGGAGAAAAGGACTTAACTGCTTTTATTTCATACATTTAATCAAATGCTGCCCTCTAGTGAATAAAGATCTTTCAAATGCCTGCAGGAATTAAACTAAGCTATCTTGAGGATTAAGCGAGAGATTTTAATAAAAATAAGAAAAGTAGATTCCAGCAGGAGATTGTCACAGGGAAGTGAAAGTGTGCCGCATAACAACAAATCAGCCAAAATAATTACTTTTTTCATTTACTTTTTTGTATTATCCTTATGTGGTGCTCGATTTCCTAATGTATTCCAACAAAAAGGATGAAAGTCTTACAATAATTACAATTATCTGGAACCCATATCCTGGCTAGCACCTTATTAATAGTCATTATAGTTTAGTTATAATTAATTAGTTTTATGAGGCTGCCAAATCAGAGAGACACAGTTTATATAAATTTATTCACATTCATAAACCTGCAAGAGGATCTTATATTAGGCTTTTGTTCTAATTTCACAGATGTGTTTTTATGCATCTAAAGGTTTCAAACAATACTTCGCTGGCGATAAAGATTTGGATAAGGAGAAACAAGCTGAAACGGAATCCCAACAAGACTGAGCTGCTGTTTGTCCAGGAATCATCTGTCACTCTGTCTGCTCCAGTGAAGCTCCCGAAACAACAGGTACATGAGTTGGGGTCCTCCTAAATTCATGGATATTACTTTCACAATTCCTATTGAAGGTGCTATACATGAGACTGACTAGAAGACTACTCAGAAGCTATAGCAGTGGTGAAATACAATTTTTTTTTACTACCAGTTCTGTGGGCGTGGCTTGGTGGGTGTGGTGTGTGGCTTGGTGGGCGTGGTTTGGTGGGCATGGCAGGGGAAGAATACTGTAAAATCTCCATTCCCTCCCCGCTCTTGGGGGAAGGATACTGGAAAATCCCCATTCCCTCCCCACTCCAGGGGAAGGATACTGCAAAATCCCCATTCTCTCCCCATTCTGGGGCCAGCCAGAGGTGGTATTTGCCGGTTCTCCGAACTACTCAAAATTTTCGTTACCGGTTCTCCAGAACCTGTCAGAACCTGCTGGATTTCACCCCTCAGCTATAGGTGTACCTACACACTAATTAAGTTAGAAAACTGGTCAATAGATTGATTCCCAGGATTTATCTATTTCCCAGAACACTCCAAAGAAAATAAAAGAGAACACACTTTGTTGTCACTAACAGTTCTTAGTTAAAAGAGCCTGGATAGCTCTGCAGACAAAGG
This sequence comes from Arizona elegans, assembly GCA_022577455.1. NCBI lineage: Eukaryota > Metazoa > Chordata > Lepidosauria > Squamata > Colubridae > Arizona > Arizona elegans. Next base: position 125,206,642 of record JAKOOJ010000002.1, read on the forward strand.
CACTGTAATTTAACACCAGCTGTCTGCAATTAAAGTAAGTTCGAATCTTGCCAGGCTCAAGGTTGACTCAGCCTTCCATCCTTTCTAAGGTAGGTAAATTGAGGACCCAGTTTGTGGGGGCAATAAGCTGACTTTGTATAAAATATACAAAAGTATGAAGGCTATTGCTTAACGCACTGTAAGCCACCCTGAGTCTCCGGAGAAGGGCGGCATATAAATAAAATTTATATAAAAAAATAAAAAATAAAAAGAGTGTTGGGCATGTCAAGTAAAGAGGGCTTTCCATATGGTGGAAGGCTGGAATTTCAGTCATTGCCCTTATACTCTTTCATGTTAAAGGTGTATGGACAACTTATGATGATTTGTGAACAATATATGACGATTGTATTTTATGATTATGGTCATGATTTATCACTTGTTTCTTGTATGTACAATGAGAGTTTATGCAGATAGTTTACAGATTAACAGTGTTGGAAGGGATCTTGTAGGTCTTCTAGTCCAACCCCCACCCACCCAAGCAGACCCTACACCATTTTTGATAGATGGCAGTCCAGTCTCTTCTTGAAAGCTTCCAGTGACGAAGCTCCCACAACTTCTGAAGGCAAGCTATTACATTGGTTGATTGCTCTCACTGTCAGAACATTTCTCCTTATTTCCAGGTTGAACCTCTCCTTTTTCAGTTTCAGTTTATCCATCGGAGTTTATGCATCGGAGACAAATTCCTTGTGTGTCCAATCATACTTGGCCAATAAAACCTATTCGATTCCATTCCATTCCATTCCATTCCATTCCATTCCATTCCATTCAATACTCAGCCTCTGGTGCCAGTAAGAGCAGGTTGTGGGGGCAGCAAGGTATCTTTAGAGTAATACTCTAAAGTAATACTCTGTCCTCTGATAGGACAGGAAGGGACCACAACAAAGTAATTGTGCAGGTTGATCTCAGATCATGATGATGTAAATTTCTAAACTGCCAGCAATATTCTCTGTTAGTTAATGAATGGGTTACTTTCTAGAGAGGATATTGTTCCCTAAACTTATTGCACATAGGTTCCAAACTTGTAAACAGGCCAACAGGTATAATGGTTTTATAGACACTCCAAGGTAAGAAAAAAACACCAACAGAAAGCAGCAAAATAGCCTTGGGTGCTACAGGAGCTGTCTGAGATGAAAGACTATTCCCAGTGGAGAATGCAGGCTTTAAAGGCAATCTGGTAGACAAAAGAAGAAGGAAGTTACTGTATACATACATACACCAAATAATTTTTTCTGGTCAGCATCCCTGATGCTGGTCACTGCCACATAGTTGGTCTAAAGCACGGGTGTCAAAGTGGCATCATCACGTGACGTATCGGGACTTTTTTTTTCCCTTCACTAAACCGGGCATGGGCATGGCCCGGACGTGACGCATCTGGCTCATGGGCCGCGAGTTTGAAAGCCCTGGTCTAAGGAAAGGGACAGGCCAGTGGTGGGTTGCTACTGGTTCTCCCCGGTTCTTGCGAACCGGTAGTGGAAATTTTGAGTAGTTCGGAGAACCAGTAAATACCACCTCTGCTTGGCCCCGCCCCCAATCTATTCACTGCCTCAGCTGATTGGCTAGAAGGAAAAAATCAGGGCTCACTTGACAAAGAAGAGAGAGAAAAAAAAACAAGACCCCGTCGCTTTAAATTGAGAAGCCAAGAAACCTCCCAACTGATTGGCTAGAACTGATCTGCTTCTTGCTAAACCGCTCAGTGGTGGTAGATTGGCAATTGAGGCCAAGCTGCCTGAAAGCGGTTTCCAATTGCTGCGGCGCTTCAAAGGGCCGCCCTGCAGCTGATCAGCGGTAAAAGGCAGTGTGATGGTAGACCAGTGCGCTCCAAAAATAAATAGGTATACCGGAACGCTCCAAAAACAAATGGGTAGACCAGTACAGCTCTGCAAGCAGTTAAAAGCCTGATAGACCAGTACCTCTGCTAAATCCTAAAGAATTGTCACATGACCATCAAATCATGTCCACAAACTAAGCGATGCCCACAGAACTGGTAGTAAAAAAATTTAGAACCCACCCCGGGACAGGCTCTCTGGCAGAACTAACAGGGAAATACAGTTGGCAAATGAGAAGAAAGTGACATTCAGAACTGAGGAGCTGCACCTGCTAAAGATAGAGCTTGGCCATGGAAGTGACGGAGTGACTGAACTGAGGAGATGTAGGAGGACATTTGGGAGCTGAATCAGGAAGGCTATCAAATGTTTTTTTTAAAAAAAGTAGTGAGCATTTGAGCAAAGTTTTGCTCATAAACTCCCATCCATCCATATTCTGAAAAGCAGTACTAGAAGCATCTGGATACAAGGCTGATTTGTGGTACCCCAGATCTCAGAATCAGCCAGCTTTAGCAAAAGGTCTATTCATAGTACTTCCCTCTTCTTAAAAAGCATAAACTTTGAAGGCATGGCCTATTAGACAAGGGTTAGGAAACTATGCCCCCTTTATGACCTTTGGACTTCAACTCCCATGCTGGCTCAGGACTTCGGGAGTTGAAGTCCATAAATGTCGCCCACCCCTGTGTAAAATTTATGCCCATTCATTTAATGTTGAAACTGAAATTGTTCCATAGTAAAGGTAAAGGTTCCCCTCACACATATTTGCTAATCTTCCCGACTCTAGGGGGCGGTGCTCATCTCCATTTCAAAGCCGAAGAGCCAGCACGTCTCTGTGGTCATGTGGCCGGCATGACTAAATGCAAATGCTGTTACCTTCCCACCAAAGATGGTCCCTATTTTTTTACTTGCATTTTTTACGTGCTTTCGAACTGCTAGGTTGGCAGAAGCTGAGACAAGTAAGGGGAGCTCACCCCATTACGTGGCACTAGGGATTTGAACCGCTGACCTGCCGACCTTTCGATTAACAAACTCAGCGTCTTAGCCACTAGGCCACCGCATCCAATTTGTTCCATACAAACAGAAAAAAAGGTACAGGTAGTCTCAACTTACAACCATTACAACCAGTTCAATGTTACAATAGCATTGAAAAAAGGGAGTTATGATTAGTCCTCGCACTTACAACTGTTGTGGCTGACCGTCGCAGTGGCTCCATGGTCATGTCATCAAAATTCACACACCTAGCAACCAGCATGTATTTACAATAGTTGCAGCATCCTGGTGTCAGTGATTGTCATTTGCAATTTTCCCAGCTGGCTTCTGATAGCAAAGGCAATGGAGGAAGCTGGTTTCACTTAACAACCATGGCAAAAAAAAAAAGGTTGTAAAATTGGGTGTGACTCACTTAACATTCTTAAGCTTAGCAATGAACATTAGATCCCAATTGTGGTCTTTAAATTAAGGACTACTTTCAATGGTTTAATCCAGAGTAACACACTGGTTCAGATTTGAGCCCAAATTCCAAGTGCTAGTGGTTGAACTGAAACACCCAGGTAGTGCTGACAACAGTTATCCCAACAAATTGACAAAAGAGTGCAAAGTTAAATCTTGTGACCTACCGTATTTTTCGGAGTATAAGACACACCAGAGTATAAGACGCACCTTAGGTTTTGGGGAGGAAAATAAGAAAAAAGCTGATTGGTGGGTGAATCAGCCTCCCGGAATATCCCCAATCAGCTGTTTCCAGAGGTGAATTTTAGCAACAGGTTCAGTGGTTGTGAGCTCTATGCCTTGCTTTTTTTTCAGCCTCTAAAAGCCTCTGAAATAGAGCTTCAGAGCTTTTTTTTCTGAAGCTCTGTTTCGGAGGCTTTTTTTCTGAAGCTTCCTTTCAGAGGCTTTTTTTTCTAAAGCTTTGTTTGGAGGCTTTTTTTCTGAAGCTTCATTTCTGAGGCTTTTTTCAGCCTCTGAAATCTCTGTTTGAGAGGCTGGGCAGGGCTACAGTCAGAATATAAGATGCACCCAGACTTTCACCCTCTTTTTTGTGGGGGAAAAGGTGCGTCTTATACTCCAAAAAATACGGTATGTAAAAATAACTGAGTGCTTGAAGCCTGACCTAATCCAACATACTGGCTGCACAATGGACGGCAACAATTGCACAAAATTAAGACTCCGACTTCAAATGTAAATTAAAAAATCAGCAACATGCAGTGTGAAAGGTATAAAGTGTAGTCTGCCCTTCTGAATAGTCTCTCCTTTGGAAAGCTGGTTTGTCGCTAGGAAAGGTATCCCCAGGTAACCATGGTGAGATTGATCAACATCTGGCTTTCAGTTGTCAAAGGTGTCTACTGGACAAGTTCGCCACTTTTTCAGCCAGCTAAATGGCAATAGCCAGACCTGCATTGTCCAAATTCCAGTTCTGGTGAAAAATATGGTGAAAGATTCTATCCACTGTTGCTAAACAAGCCTGTTCATACTTTGCTGTTGCTACTAATAGGAGCCTTAACTGAAAGTAGTCCTCGTTTAGCAATCACAACTGGAACTAGCGATTTAATTATTAAGCCAAGCAGTTACAAAGTGAAACTTTGATTGTGCTTAACATCTTCCCTCAGCTTTCATTAGCTTTATGATCTGCAAAGGCTATAAATGCAAGAATTGGTCACAAATTAGTTACTTCATCACTGTTGTAACTGCAAACTGTTGCTAGAGCCAGTTCGGTCTAGTGGTGAAGGCATCAGGCTAGAAAGCAGGAGTCCATGAGTTCATAGTTGTGAAGTTGTGGGAGCTTCATCACTTGAGACTTTCAAGAAAAGATTGGACTGCCATTTGTCAGAAATGGTGTAGGGTCTCCTACTTGAGCAGGGGGTTGGACTAGATGACCTATAAGGTCCCTTCCAACTCTGTTAATCTGTTAAATAGTCCCACCTTAGTCACGAAAAGCAACTTGATGACTTTCAGCCAGTCATTCTCTGTCAACTCTCACAGGGGTGTTGTTGTGGGGAAAATAGGAGGAAGAAAGCAGTATTATTGTGTATGTGCATTTGTAAAAATAATAAAGGCAGGACATAAAGGAATAAATGAAAACATGTTAGGCAGTCATTGAACTAGCACTACTTACATATGAATGAAAACAATATTTCAGACTGCCAAAGCCAGAAGATTGGAAAGTCAGTTGAATTGTTTTTAAATCACATCAAGCCTAGGGCAGACATACAAACTATGGGTCTTGGTTTATTTCCTTACAGTCACAATATGAATAAAGACTGAGAACATTCAAATGTTCTATCAAATGTTGACAGTTTCAAATTGTATCGAGGGCTACAGGGTGCATAGACAAACAGAATTCCTCTCCTTTAAAAAAAAAAAAGGTAGAAAGTCCAATTATTAATCAAAAACTTTCCATTGTTTTATCCCTGTCCCTACTCCTTTTCCTTTTCTTTTCTGATGAGCAGTAGCAGAGAGGTCTATAAGCTATACAGAAATGTAAGAGACTAAATTAGCCTAAGAATTGTACCCTGGATTGTATTCTTATTTTTTTCAAAAATGTCGTGCTTCAAAAATATACAATAGTCGTTTCCTTCTGGCGTCTATATGTGTGATGTGTAGGGGCGATGTAAGTTTAAAAAATGGCAACACAGATTTGTTTGAAAATTTACTTTCTAAAGCCAGTTGCTCCCAGGTTAAGACCTGTATGCCAAGTTACAGCCCTGAGCAAATCTTTATGGCCGAGTTATAAACCCCTGAAAATAGGAAACTAAGGCGACAAGGATTTAAAGTAATAGAAAATGTTTCACATTAATAGAAATCCATAAGCAGTGTATTACATTTTAAGTCTTAATATCTACATACTTGGATTATCTTCTATCTTGACAATCACATACAAAGCAAGCTGGCTTCCTTTTCTTTTTCCTTTGATTCAGTGTTTCATTCCTATGCATTAAACAAAACCCTAGGCCATAAAATATTGTATTAATATTAGTTTGCCACAGTAGACTAAATTTAGAGCAACTCATTAATATGGGGGAGTCAAAAGAATTCCACCAGGAGTGTGTGACAGGTTAAGCTCTTAAGGCTATAAGTTACACAGATATGCCACTTGAACTAGAGAGTTAGCAATTCTGGTTACAATACTAATAAGAGAACCTGCTAAAGTAGTTCTGAGACAATTCCTATTCTAATTTAAAAAATGGAGTAATGAAAGGATAGTTTGCCACTGGGAAAAAAAAAACCCACTGATGAGTAACCAAAATAAGCTGTATACTAGTGGGACCCCTTGCGTGGGTCAGAAAGGATTAACAACTCAAGACCAGAATAAATTTTGCCCTGCAATTTAGGGACAGACCAAAAAAAAAACCCACTCCCCAAAGCCACTACTATGGTATAGGTATTCCTTTACTTGCAATTGTGTGTTTGATGAATGTTCAAAGTTACAATGGCACTGAAAAAAGTGACTTACAACCACTTACACTGTGAGAACCACTGTACCATCCCCAGGGTCATGTGATCAAAATTTGGTAATGTGGGAACCTGGTTCAGCCATGGTGGTGCAGTGCAGGGGTGGGTTCTGCTTACCTCTACTATTGGTTCGCAACTGTGCATGCACAGATCACCAATGATGACATCCAGGGCGGTTGGTGGGGCCTGCCGCTGGTTTTATTACCGGTTCTTGTGAACCGGTCCGAACCGGGGGCAACCCCCACTGGCACAGTGGTTAGAATGCAGTACTGCAGGCTACTTCTGCTGACTGCCAGCTGCCAGCAGTTCTGCAGTCCAAGTCTCATCAGCTCAAGGTTGACTCAGCTTTCCATCCTTCTGAGGTTGGTAAAATGAGAAACCCCATTTCTTGGGGGCAATATGCTGACTCTGTAAACCGCTTAGAGAGGGCTGTAAAGCACTTTGAAGTGGTATATAAGTCTAAGTGCTATTACTATTGCTATGTATTCACAATGGTCGAATTGTCCCAGGGTCATGCAATCTCCATTTGTGATCTTCCCAGACAGCTTCCAACACACAGTCAATGGGAGAAGCTGGTTTCACTTAACTGCCCCGTTCATTCAACAACTGCAGTAATTGCTTAACAGCCATAGCAAAAAGGTCATAAAATCAGGTTTGACTCACTTAACAACTGCCTTGTTTAGCAACAGAACTTCTAGGTTCCAGTTGTCATCATACGTCAAAAATTACCTGTAGTCTGCTTTTTGCTTTGGCTTTGGACAAACCAATTTTAATGTATTTATCCTGTTGGTGGGTCACTTCAAATTACTCGGCTGTCCTGGAGGGGAAGATTGTCTCCTCTTCGGCCTTCGAGTAAAATTTTTTTTAAAAAAAGCCAAAAAAAAAGAAAGTTTTACCTTTCTGCAGATCTAGTCTTTCATATGCAGAGTTTCAAACCAGTGCAGTCTTTCGAAGATTATCAAATATATATATATATATATTTTTAAAAAAAGATTTCTTGCTAAGCTACAAATATTCATGTTTAACACCAAGTAGCAGTTCAGGGGCAGACAACAGTATGTACCTTCTGAATGATGCATAGAAAGCAGCAGTTAACACAAAGACAAAGCCACCAGATTGGTCTCAGGGAAACCTGATGCCTGAATTTTTCATGACTCCTCCAGCACTTAAAGAAGAAACTGGCTACTTCTGTTGGGAGGTGTACATCGCAAAGGTCGATGCCCACAAACAGCCAGCAGAATCAAGGTTCTGCCTGGGGAAACTAAAAAAAAAGTAGGGATTTAAGGCGCTTAAGAGAATTATCGAGGTATTTTCCTTTCTCTTCTGCCCACACACTTTGCAAACACTACCACAACTATCAGTAAGCAATAGGTGCAGAAATGAAGGGTGACTGCATTCATCTCGCTCTCGTTTCTGGTGAATCTCAAAAGGTTCTGAAAATTAAAGCCCCCGAAAATTCTTCATGTCTCAAAAGCTTAGTGATGAACTTCTGGTATTCTCTTTCTCCTTGCTTCCATTCTCCACAGTACCCTTTGTTTATCTTATTTATTTTTTATTTTATTTGTCAAGCATGTATGAGAAAATAAGTATAAACATAACATATAATCATATAAGTATAAATAGGTATAAGTATAAACATAAGAAACGGGTACAAATGAATGGGGACAGTAGGACAGGGACCGAAGGCACGCTGGTGTGCTTATGCACGCCCTTACAGACCTCTTAGGAATGGGGTGAGATTCACGGTAGACAGTTTAAGGTTAAAGTTATGGGGGATTGAGGATGTAACAACAGAGACAGGTAGTGCATTCCAGGCATTGACTGCTCTGTTGCTGAAGTCGTATTTTCTACAATTAAGTTTGGAGCAGTTTACTATGAGTTTGTATCTATTGTTTGCCTGTGTATTACTGTGTTGTAGCCCGCCAGCGGCCTGCGCGGATCGTGGCTGATCCCGACGACGAGGAGGCTGGTGTGGGGTCACGCCAGCAGCCTGCACAGCCGGTGCTCGCGTCGGACAGCGAGGAGGCTGAAGAGGATGTGGTGCCAGAGGCAGAGACTCAGCCTGGGCCTTCAGAACCTCCAGAGGCTCCTTCAAGTGGAGAGAGCGAAGTGGAGGAGCCTCTCCTCAATGCCGAGCATGCAGGGCTGCCAAAAGGCAGGAGTGGCTACTCAGGAGGAGGAGGTCTCCTCGAGAGTAAGGTTTGAGGATAATTGGCCACTCCCTTAGCCTATTTAAGTCGCACGCAGTTAGTAATTTCTTGCTGGAAACAACATGTAATTATTACAGAGTATTTTGGAGACTGAATATCTAATCGTGTCTTGTTTTCTGGGCTGGTTGCCAACCTTTGCTGGACTTTGCTTATTCTTGGTACGTTATAACTTTGATAAGGACCATTGGTGTGTGTCACAATCCTTGGGAATCTGGAGCTGGGGCAGAACATACTGCGGTGGAATATCTTCTAAGAATCATCAGGACATCAAGAAGTAATCAGTGAATGGAGAGGAAAAAAATTAATTCTTCAAACACACCTTATCAGTCACTCAGAATAGAGCTGGAAGGGATCTTGGAAGTCCGGCCCCCCGCTCAAGCAGGAGACCCTATACCATTTCAGACAAATGACTGTTCAGTCTCTTCTTAAAAACCTCCAGTGATGAAGCGTCCACAACCTCTGAAGGAAAGCTGTTCCACTGGTTAATTGTCCTCACTGTTCGGAAGTTTCTCCTTAGTTCCAGGTTGCTTCTCTCCTTGCTTCTCCATTAATCGAAAGGGAGGGGATGGAAAAAGAAAAGCATCTTAATTACTTAATTAATTGCAGTAGACCTGATGATGTTCCTAGTTCAGGTAATGAAATGTCTGCAAGAAAACAACCCAGCTCAGAGAGCACCAAGGATCCCTCATTTCAGCCCTGAGCTACAAATATTCTCCTCTATTGTTACATTGCCTTTCAGAACTTACCGTATTTTTTGGAGTATAAGACGCACCGGAGTATAAGATGCACCTACTACCTTTTTTGGTGAGGAAAAGAAGAAAAAGAAATCTCCCTCTGCCTCTGCCCAATTTTGCCTCATTGCAGCAAACAGCAAACAACCTGCTTTACTTTCATTTTCGTTTTCAGCATAGCTTGATTAGCACAAGGGGGGGGGGGAAATCTGCTCCAGCAATTTACCTCTTTGCAGCAAGCAGCAGAGCCCTGCACAAAACAGCTGAGAGTAAATCAGCTGAGAGTCAGGAGGCGATCCAATCAACTTATGCTAACTAGGCTGTGCTGAAACTGAAAGGAGCTGTTTTTTCTTCATATTTGCTTGCAAGGAGGTAAACTGCTGCGAGGCAGAGGCCAAAGGGTGGGGGCCAGTGGGTGGGCGGGGCTACATTCTGTGTATAAGATGCACCTAAATTTTCACCCCCTTTTAGGGGAGAAAAAGGTGTGTCTTATACTCCGAAAAATATGGTAGTTTGCATGTTGATTATCCATTGTGGACAAACCTGGCTTGACCCTGTAAAGATCCCAACAAAATTTCAGTCAATCCCGAGAAAACAAACACGGAGTTGCTTGGCAAGGGAACAAACCGTGCTGTAGCATTTAAGCAACCAATGGCTTCACCTGTCATTATCTTGTTAAGCTCTTAATGACTTCCTTCTTTTCTTGGTCACATCTGATTTCTTTTCCCCGTACAGATAAATAAGTCCCTTTGAACAACTGGGAGTTGGAGCATCCTTTGATCACAGAATTCTTCTGAATTCTTCACTCCAAAGGCATGTGGACACTCCCTCCACCCAACCCCCCCCCCCCAAAAAAAACCTGTGAACCTTTATTTTTATGAACCTGATTTTTTTTTCCGCCAAGTGCATTTTTTTGGGTGCAGGCTTTTTTTTTTTTAGAAAGCATAGAAGGAGGGGGAAAAACATGCGTAAATGTATACATTTTACATAAATGTTTATACGTTTAAAAAAAGGAAAAGAGAGAGAATGAGAGAGAGAGGGAGAGAGAATGCTGTGCCAAAGGACACACACCCCCTCTTTCCATTTTCTATCCTTGTTCTTTTGAAGGGAGTTTTCTAATGATGACCCTTGGCGTGCTAGTCCACATGGGATTCCTCCGAGAAAGGCTGATGAAAATTAGTCTATTCTCATTTCAAACAGAATTTTGCTGAAGTCCTGATCAGAGCACCAGCATGGAGTCCAGGGAGACAACACAAGCTACTTGATTTTTACACCGCAGCCTCCCTCTCTCCTGGTAATTGTTGCAGGAACATATAGTGACAAGACTATGGAATGCGAGGGGTCTGGATGTACTCAGGCTGTTACTCTGTGTTTAAAGATTTAAACCATCAGGGTATGAGAAGGCTTTTTGATGTTCATTGAACATGGAGCTGGGGTACAAAAGAAGGGGGAAAGGGCTTCACCAGAAGGCAATCTTCTTTCAGAGCCACAGCCAGACAGAGAGAGATAGGAAAGGCTCTGCCTTAGCAGAGATGGGGAACAAAGAGAGATGAAAGGACCAAGGTGAAGACAGGGCCAGAGCTGGCTGTGAGGCAGAACTTGCACTAGGAGAGAGTTTGATGCCTTCCCAATGCAGAAAAAGCATTTAAGGTTCCTACTCCATTAACACATACTTACTTCCGAGGATGGAGCCAGCTTGCAAAATAAATAAATAAATAAATAAATAAATAAATAAATAAATAAATAAATAAATAAATAAATAAAAGGGTGGGGGGGTTGGGTGGGAGGGGAAAGAGAGAAAAGAAATACTTGAAAGATCGTATTTTTATGTTGACACTAGATTTTTTGGGGATGCCCATGGCTTCCATTGAAAGGATTTAATGAGTTTACATTGTCCCATGAATGTCATTTCCTAATTACATAAAAAATCGGAGCAAATTATTCAGCAAGGAGACAGGGCTCTCGACCCCTTCCCGCTTTCTTTTGTCGTGGTCTAATGCAACATTTTCCTCTTTCTCAAGGGATGAACTGTAAACTTTCCCTGCGTGGAATTGAGGTGGGGGGGAATCCACTGGCCTCCTCCTCCTCCTCCAATTCTACAGGGAGCCCTTGCATGGAGGAATATTTGAAAAAGAGAACTAACAAAGAGAGTCCCATTTTTTTCCAATCAGGAGGAAGCTTGACTAGAGGCATTTTGACAAACTTACTCTTCTAGCCAGTACTTCATCAGTGAACAAAATATGTCAAGGTTGCAATTGCATCCTTTGATGGAAGACTGTCTCAAATGCCAATTTGGCTGGGGGTGTGCTTTGATTGTTCAGTGAAGAAAATGGGCAGCACATATGCTCAGCAACACTAATTCCTTCCATATCACTGGGAACCTTTTTTTTTCTATTCAAGGGTAAACATGGTCAATGGGTGGAGAATAAAAAGTGAATAAACTTTCAATACTCAATGCACAGAGAGAGAAAGAGAAGGTGTGTGAGAGAGAAAGAGGGAGAAAGGGAGGAAGAGAGGGAGAGCAGGAAAGAGAGAGGGGAAGAGGGAGATAGGAGAGAGAGGGAGGGGGAGAGGGAGAGGGAGAGGGAGGGAGGGAGGGAGGGAAGGAGAGGGAGAGAGAAGCCATTTGGATCTATGGTTCCTTTTCCAGCTTGTGCAAGATTCTTTTTGCTATCTATATAGGTAAGACACAGCAACATATCATAACCTGAAAGTTATGATGGGGGAGTGGTCAAATATGGCCTAGGAAAAATGCAAATATCCATATTAAGAATATTATATTCCATGAGCTCAAAAGTATGGTGGAATGTGGGCCAGACTTGTGGGAGGGGGTCTCTTTCCCAGGAAGCCAAGAGACATAGACTTTTGGAATTTTTGGTACGCAGAAAGAGAGTGAAGGTGGACTCCCCTTAGCGTTTCACAGGATTTATCTAGAAGTTAGGCCAGGTGTCTGCAACCTTAAATACTCAAATCTTTAAATACTTAAAGAGCCATTTGGACCCATTTCCCACAGAAAAGAAAATACCGGGATCCACAAAACCTGGATGGGCGTGGCCAAATTGATGTCACTCACTTCCGCTGGTCACATGACCCACCCCCTAGCCACACCTACCCAGCCGGTCATTAGGGCAGAGAACCAGTTGTTAAAACACACCAGGAACCACAAAATCCTTTTGATATATCTCTCTCTCCACTCCCTCCCTCTCTCTCTGTATCTCTCTATGTCTCTCTCTCTCCCCCTCTCTCTGTATCTCTCTGTCTCTGCCCTGGCCGCTTCTCCTACCCCCGCCATCGCCCTTATCTTCTCAGGCCAGACGAGGAGTGACTGGGAGGGGAGGGCGAGGAGCGGGGCCAGCCAGTGTTGGAATCATCTGACAGGGAGCCACAGCAGAGGGCCCAAAGAGCTACATGCAGCTCCGGAGCCGTAGGTTGCTGACCCCTGAGTTAGGCAGGTAAGTGTTTTAGTCTGGCAAGATTTCAGCCTATAGGCGAGCAACAATAAAGACATTATTACTCTGAAGTAACTCTTCGTGTCGTATCATTCTTGGTTCATTGGGCCACAAAAAGCATTCAAGCTGATGAAATTGGGAGGGCTAAATCTTCTCCCAATCAACATGGAACCAGAGAATTAGATGAAAGGTACACTCTATAACAAGTCAACAAGCTAGTTCATTGGCCCCACAGCTGCAAAAACCAAAGATAAAATGGAAGAGAATTATACTCCAAAAAAAGCATCAGGAAAGCCTTCAGGGCAGCTGGTCACATTGACAGGGCTAGGTTGTTGTAAAGTCAGAACTATACAAAAATTCAGGTCCAGTACCACTGGCATGCTTCTAATACATTTCAGAATATATATGTCTATGGAGATTCTCAGGCATCCAGGTCATAGTTGTCGCAAAGGTGTTTTTTCAAAAGGCAACTGGACTTTGTTTTTCCTTGAAGACATTTCACTTCTCATCCAAGAAGCTTCTCCAGTCCTGAACTTCAAGTTGAAGTTCTGAACTGAAGAACTGAAGAAGCTTCTTGGATGAGAAGTGAAACCTCTTCAAGAAAAAACAAAGTCCAGTTGCCTTTTGAAAAAGCACCTTTGGGTTCAGAATACATATTTATTCCAGGGCATCAGGGGCATTTTTCTTTTAATCTCATGCTTATTTCCCCTTTCCAAATTATCCCGCTCTACCTGGCAATGCCATTATTCACGCCGGCTCAGAGATTCATTCTCTGGACTGGTTTCACAGTGGTACCTCTGTTTGGCAGAGTTTCTGGCGCTGAAACACATTGGATTTGGTTTTCCAAAAGAAGTCTTGGATCCTTTGAAATTTGCATCCTTTGTTTTACTTCTCCAATTAATGTTACGGATGTACGCTAGATGTTTAATAATAGCCAAGGCTTGAAGAAATAATCCCGTATGTTATTAACTACTTCAGGCTTTTCTGGGTAAGTTTTAATTTGTTCTTATTTTACTTCACTGCTTTAGATTTGATGTGTTGCTATATTGTTTTCTTTTAAATATGGTGTTGGGCATAATGTAAAAAACAGATGTTCTGTAAGCTATAACTATTTTAATAGAAGTGTTTCACACAGCAGTATAGTAAAAGGAATTGAGCAGGGTTCTCACTAAGATATTTTCCAAGCTAGATCTATTTTCAGTTTAATCAGAACAAATGATTCTTAAATATATGCATTTTTCCTGTTAACATGTTTTTTCTTAATTATGAACAATACAAATTATGCCAGTGAACAAAGTTGAAAAAGTTCTACCTTTTCAAGTTTCTTCCCTCCTTTTTGTTTCCAGCCAAAAGAAAAAGAAAAAAATGCAGTTTTGGAAAAATAATGCACTGATCGAAACGGAGAGAGAAAAAGAAATTATACCCCTAGTAATACCGACTGGGGAATTCTAGGAGTTGAAGTACAACTCTCTATTATTTTAAAGTTCCCAAGATTAAGAAACACTGATTGATAGCTTAGCATTATCCTATCAAACTATTAACATTTTATTTTAATTAACATATTAACTATTAATATTACGACTCGAGGTGGCGCAATGGTTAGAGTGCAATACTGCAGGCTACTTCAGCTAACTGCTAGCTGCAGCTCAGCAGTTCAAATCTCACCAGCTCAAGGTTGACTCAGCATTCCATCATTCCGAGGTGGGTAAAATGAGGAGCCAGATTGTTGGGCGGGAAATGCTGACTCTGTAAACCGCTTAGAGAGGGCTATAAAGCACTATGAAGCAGTATATAAGTCTAAGAACTATTGTTATTTGATTATTGCCGAAGCCTTTTATAATTTCTCTTTTGGCATCATAAATAAATAAATAAAATTAAAGAGTTATTCCAGATGATTGTTTGATTACATCAGAAGAATATCTCATTTACATAAAATTTACTGATGATGATGTCATTGGCCAGATAAAAACCAATATTGATATTTTCTTCAGCTTGTCCATAGGGTGGAGGACAATTGTAATGACTACTAATTCAATTGTGTTAAGAAGACTAAGGGCTGGACAATCACAAATGCTATATAAATCAGAATAATACATTTTACAAATGGTGCGCTTAGTGCTAAATTTAATCAATATTGGTTATTGATACAAGGTTTATCAATTACATCATAGTAAGCTTATTGTTATGGTTCATCAGACATTCAACCAGATGTTAGACTGGATTTGACATTTTTACATTGATTCAGTCCTTTCCAAAGACCCAGGGTAGACCAATATGGTTTTTAATCAGGTTAAACGTATCATCATAGGATGTAAGCTGTTCCAAGTAAAGCTGCCTTTTGCAATTGACTTATGGTGAATTTGTCAATGCTGAAGATATTCAAGTGGTGCTCCAGATGTTTTGAGATTGCCTCTTACTATTAGTCATATCTTTGTTTTCTATTGCCACCGTTATTCTACTTCTATTTGCAGGTCTTTGCATTTTGTGATTTTCTCCAGTTCTTTCTCTTCTCTTCTGCTGTCTTTAGGTACTACAACTATTCAAACTTCTTTGTTTTGACAATTTGCCTTTTTTTTTTGTCTCAACAATTATTAAGTCAGACTTGTTAAGGTGCTTGTGTGTTTGAATTCTAAAGCTGCAGAGCTTCTTCATTTTCTACTACTTTGCCTATTTTATAGAACCACCAGTTCTTGGTTGCAGGCAAATGGTATTCCTTGCAGATATTTAATGCATCTTTGTTGCTACTTGTCATGCTATAGTTTGTAGTTAGTTCTGTGCAAATGCCTTGCAGTAAACGATTAAAATATTTTACTCAATAAATATGCAAATCATCTTGAATTGACAATCACTTTTCAGAGTAAACTCTCTGTCCCTATGCTTTTAGCTTTATATTGCTTTTTAGAAGGGAAAAATCATCAAGGCTACCACTTTTGAATTCAATAGGATATACAATAGCTCCAGAAAAGATATACGAGGTCTGTAGCCAATGTAAATGTTACCTGTACATACACAAACATTTTAGAAAGGAATATTGTTATTGATAATGAATAACTACCCTGTTTCCCCGAAAATAAGACCTCCCCGGATAATAAGCGCAATCGGGCTTTTGAGCGCATGTGCTAAATAAACCCTCCAAAAAAATAAGCCCTCCCCAAAAATAAGCCCTCCCTGAAAATATTTAAACATATGCGCAGCTGGCCCCTGCCATTTCCACTGGTTAGGGTTAGGGAAACAGAGCTGGAAATCAGGTAAGATAGCAAAAGGAGCCCCGCCTTGCTCCAAGCGCCCCAAAATAATAAGACCTCCTTGAAAATAAGGCCAAGCACTTATTTCAGGGTTTAAAAAAATATAAGACAGGGTCTTATTTTGGGGGATCATGGTATATTTGCAGGGACGAAGTTAATTGGAAATTTAAATTTAAATTGAATAGAGCTGTATGATTTCTTGGGACAAAACCAGTTTGCAGTGATTAAATGCAAGTGCAGAAAGTGTAAAGGATTGTACCAAATTGCTTTTGTTCTACTGTATTATACTTCTGGTTGTCATTGCATTTAAAAAAAAATGTTCTACCCAGAAAATCAATAAATCTGATTGTGCACAGCAGCCTCCCATTATGGAATTAAATCCATATGCCAATACCAAATGAAGAAAACAAAATTAACAAATGATCCATTTGGCTTTGGCTGACTTGCCAGAGAATCAGAATGTAGCCTTCCCCGTAATGTAATGCAAGCGTTGCTCCAGCTTGGTCGTCCATACGACTGACCCTCAGGGCAAGACCATCAATTTTCTATTAAAGATCAGAGAGTTGACATATCAAAGTCAACATCTAGCTGAATAACTGCAGTTACTTGATAATAATTCTTTTGTGGATTTCACCGCGGCTTTTCTGCAAAGTATCAGAAAGATAGGAGTTTTCAGTCCTGACCCAACAAGATCTGAATATGAAATAAAGGATTTGAGCTTGATCTCTCCATGATGTGTCGGTGTATGCCCTGGTAAATGTTAACTTAGTGCTCTGAACAGCTTCGTAATAGATGGGTTTAGGCAGTAATAGGTTTAAAATGTCAACTTATTGAATAATAATTTTGTGTTGGACAAATACTATGTGTAAGAAGGGATTTGTTTTGCAAATTTTGAAATACATGAACGGATTTATGGTGTCCTTCATTGTTTTACTGCACTAGCTGAAATGTTATAAGGAAACAGAAATTAGTTTTGCTTCGGTAATATCCTTTGAGGTCTCGATTGTAATTTATAGGCATTGTTTAGTTTTGTCCTTAAATAGCCTCCTGCGGGCTTCTGCCTCCATGACAAGAATAATAATTTGATTACATTTTTAAGGAGAAAAATCTTCATCAAGTTTCTCATTATTAACTAGTAACTGCATGAAACTAGGTGGCCCACATCAGAATGAAATCTGGTACCTGACAAATTAGAGAAATTCTAAATTCCCTCAGTGTTCTGCCCCAGCTACGGGCAGAACACTGTTCTGTTTTAGTAAAACTGATTTTACTAAAATAAAATCAGTTTGTTTGTTTTTTACAAACAAAGGCTGTTAATGAACTTTCTTAACAGCCTGCAAGAATCCAAAGAATAAATAATCTTAATCTTACTATGGTTGGCAGAAAGGCCAGAAGCAATTTGCAGATAACTAAGATCAAGGCATGAAGGAGAGTGAACGGTTGTTCCCTGCAAATTGCTTCAGTTGGCGTTCCTTTTTAAATAGGCTAAGGGAGTGGCTAATTAGCCCCAAGCCTTACTCTCGAGGAGACCTCCTCCTGAGGAGGCACTCCTGCCTTTTGGCAGGTCTGCGCACCCGTGCATCGAGAAGAGGCTCCTCCTCTTCGTCCTCTTCACTTAAAGGAGCTTCTGGAGGTTCTGAAGGCCCTGGCTGAATCCCCGCCTCTGGCACCACATCTTCTCCAGCCTCATTGTCCGACTCGAGTGCCAGCTGCACAGGCTGTTGGCGCAGCACCACACCAGCCTCCTCGCTGTCCAAATCAGCCACCAACTGCACAGGCCATGTACAGGCCACAACACTCAGCCTATTAGACTGACAGAATCCTCTGTCCCTGTTGTCTTTGTTTTCCACAGGTTGGAAAATGGATATCTCCATGTATGTTTTCACTCAATTTTGACACTTTTTTAAAAAAGGAAGGGAAATGCATTTGAGTAAAACTGGTTCTCCACTTCAGACTGGAGGACTCCAATTTATGAAGGGTGAGGAAGAGGGCAATAGGAAGACAGAGTAGCATTTGCTTACTTGTTTGTTTTATTTAGCAAATGTATATAGCTGCCTATCTCACTAACATGACTATGTAGGGTACAACCAACAAACAATAAAAATATTGTTTATAACCACCATAAAAACAATTAAACATAACTAAAAAAACAACAACATTGCAAGAGAATAAGGACATCCTTGGTACAATGCAGCCATCTTGCATGTTCCCCATGGGATCCTAAAGATTGTTGAAAAACCCCGTGGTTTAAGGACTTTCTGGAAAGCTAAGCGGGATGGGACTAATGACACCTTGGATAATTTATTTATTTAGAAAATTTATATGACTGCCCACTCACTTTTCAGCGATGCTGGGCGGCTTCCAGTGGTGAAATCATTTTTTTTTTTTTTTGCTATCGGTTCTGTGGGCATGGCTTGGTGGGCATGGTGTGGCTTGGTGGGCGTGGCTTGGTGGGTATGGCAGAGGAAGGATACTGCAAAATCCCCATTCCCTCCCCACTCCTGTGGGAAGGATATTGCAAAATCTCCATTCCCACTCCACTCTGGGGCCAGCCAGAGGTGGTATTTGCCGGTTCTCCAAACTACTCAAAATTTCTGCTACCGGTTCTCCAGAACCTGTCAGAACCTGCTGAATAGCACCACTTCAAAGAATAAAAACCCAATGTAAAAGAATAAAAAGCAATCTCCCCTACCCACCTAATAATACTCCAGAGGGTGGGAGCTACGGCAAAGAAGGTATGTCTCCTGGGTCTCATCAGCTGGAACTCTTTAGTAGATGAGACCAGAGATGGGTTTCAGCAGCTTCTGACCAGTTCTGGGAAACCGGTAGCAGAAATTTTGAGTAGTTCAGAGAACCGGTAGTAAAAATTCTGACTGGCCCTGCCCCCATCTATTCTCTGCCTCCTAAGTCCCAGCTGATTGGGAGGAAATGGAAATTTTGCAGTAACCTTCCCCTAGATTGGGAAGGGAATGGAGATTTTACAGTATCCTTCCCCTGCCACGCCCACCAAGCCACACCCACAGAACTGGTAGTAAAAAAATTTGAAACCCACCATTGGATGAGACCTATAACATATCCCTCCAGCTGGACCTGATTGACAGATGGAATTGGGAAGAAGTAGCCCCTCAGATGAAATTTATGTTAACCCTATTGTGAAGAAGATTAAAAACAGCTTTCCCAATGTTTTTATTATGTTTACATGAGATGCATTGGCGAAAGCACTGTGAATTTTCAAATATTGGAGATCTTAGTGTATAGCTATGGGAGAAATATTGCAATACCTGCCCTAAGGAACAGCCTCCCACCGGAGTTCCAGAGGGCCCTGACTCTCTTGGCCTTCCAAAAGTCTGAGAAGACCTGACTTTCCCTAAGTGCTGGACCCAGTTGTGGGGGCAATAAGCTGACTTTGTATAAATATACAAAAGGATGAAGGCTATTGCTGAGCACATTGTAAGCCGCCCTGAGTCTTCGGAGAAGAGCGGCATATAAATCAATTTTTAAAAAAAAAAAAAAAAAAGTGCTGGGCAAGGATGTTAGTTGAGTCCAATATAGGTGCAAATGAGTTTTCTATGCTTCTTCAGTTAATGCATTATGATTATTTTAATTTTGTTTTCTACTTGTAATTTGAATTTTTTTAATGTATTTTGTTAGATCACGTTAGCTGCCCTGGGTTATATATTTAAGGTAAGCAGCCGCATAAATTTTCTAAACAAAGATACTTAATATACTGGACTAGGAACAGGGAAGCCTAGGTTCCAGTCCTTCCTTAGGCATGGAAGCCAGGTGTGAAGGATTGCAGTGATTCCCAGGAAGGAGAGCAGATATCCCAGAAACAGAGGGAGATGAGATGCAGCATAGCCTGGAACTGGATAGGAGACAGAGAATTAGAATAGCCACTCCCTAGAATTCCTCCCTAGAATACCTCTGATAGGATGAGAGTAGCAAAGCTTTAGACTGGCAAGATTCTGTCTACTGTGTGTAAGCAAATAAAGAACAGAAATCTGGCTGTATTGTTCTAAGTCATTCTTGGGCTTGGCTTGACACTACCAAGCCTTTGCTCTAATCACTCTCTCTCAGACCAAGCCTGGGAAATTGGAAAAAAAAATCTACGAACCTGTGCTGGACCAATGCAGCAGATTATGGTTCATAACTGTCAGTGGACAGACAGTGGGTCTGTCTGGGTCTTCCCCTAAAATGGTTTGATGGTGGTGGTGCTGAGCGGGATGATGATAAAGACAATGATAATAATATTGTATTTTACACAGGGTTCGTATTTCTTCTCCAGGTTCTCCATGCGATTCAGGAACGGTAACTTTGGAAGAACCGTTTTGCTGAGTTACAGTGCTTATCAAGGGGAGGTTGACATTTTTCATGTGATCCATGGAAATTGTGAGGACCAGGAAAGGGAGAGAAATTGCATAGCATTTCTTCTGTCGTGTCATATCGGAGTGTTTTTTTTTCCCTAAGCAAATTGCAGGCCATCCTATGAAAATAGATGCCACCTAGTTAGAGAACGTACAGTTGGAGGGCATCATTGAAAACCTAGTGGGACCCAGTGTTAATCATCAAGTAAGCCCTCAGATCAAAACCATATTCTCCACATAATTCTGTATTTAACTTTTTAAATAAAGGCATATTAATACCTTTAGTGTTCTATTTAGCTAACATAGGCCCAGCCCATCCTCTGAACATTTATGCCAAAGTCCCATTAGAATCAAGAAAAATAAGACTTTCATGGATCAAGCACTCTATTAGATGAATACATGTTTATAAAATGTTTCAGTTGAATAATTTTGGATGCTATTTATATTTTTTACATTCGTCATCCTGAAACCAGGGCATCTGAAAATCAAACACCTACCAATAGTCTATGTAACTAACTACGTCCCAGAGGGATCACCATTGGGCATCCCTAGATAAAAGGAAGGGAGATCAGCATGTAAGCTGCCTTGAGCTCCTGGAGAAAAGGCAGGATATAAATCTAAGTAATAAATGTTTGTTTATTGCCAGAGTGCTGTGCATGCTGAAGTTTGGCTGCCTAAATATTTTGGAGAGGAAATCCCTATAGAGGGCCAATGAAATCTAATTGATGCATTGCATCTTCGTCTTCTGATCCACCTCAGAAAAACAGGCGAAACTGAAGGGAAGGCTGCTCTTAGCCTTCTACAAATACTTTAAATAATAACAACAGGATCAGAGAAAAACTCCAAACCAAATAAACAGCTTTTTGTATAAGAATCATTCTTTTACAAGTCAGCCCTGAGGGCAAAAGTTACTCCTTACATAGTATAAGATGAAAAGGACAAATTTACAATTACAATGAACTGTCTGTTACTAAGCCCAGAGGAAGCACTGAAGTCAGGTTTTAAGCAGTTCTTCATGCCCCAGGAGTAATATTATGGTTATTAATTTATTTTGCATAAATTTTGAATTTATTTCATTTGTGGCTTACTCCAATTTAAGGGCTTAAGGTAGATAACAGTGTGCAAAAAAAAAAAATCCTTAAATCCTGAAAAATATAAAAACTAGTACCCTTCCATTTTAACCCCCATTGCCAACTCTGTCTTTCCATCTCAAATTATGTTAAATTTGCCCCTTTCCCAAGAAATGAGAACTCAAAACACATATCGCTCACAGGACAGAGCTGCCTTCAAAAAAAACGGGGTTTTGTTCAGAATTGGATTAAAACAAAGTCCAGATAACTACAGAAGGAAGATCTGTAATTGGGGAAGATCTGTTGGGAAAACTAGCTTTAAATAATATATTATACCAGCTATTGAAACAGTATTTTTCTTGTGGACTTGGGCCTTATGAAAACTTCCAAAACACTTTTGCAGAATAACTGCTAGTGATTTATGGTCTTAGAATAAAGATCCTGAATCTGAAATTCAGCCTAGACAAGGGTATGAGTTTTCAATTCATGCATGAAGAACTTTACATTTCAACATTTATCCCATAAAGAAAGATGTAAACTGGAATCCCTTGTTTCTTTTTCTTTTTTCTTTTTTTTATTTTTTAAAAGATGCTAGTATATGCTATTAATCTAAAAGCCAAGAAAAGTTTTATTATTTTAACTGAGATTTCTAGCTCAGCCTTCATCTTTTCAGCAAGACACAGAGTGGACTAGAATAAGTATGTGAAGATCTTTTTTAAAAAAAATAATCTTGTGGAAGCTAAGTTGCTACGAGTATGGCTAATGCTGGGCAGAAAACTATCTCGGAGCCGCCTGTATATCACTCTGGATCTGGGTTGGAAGAAGAGTAAAATTTAATATAAATATTTTTTTTAAAAAAAAAGGATTTGTAACAGATACTTTGGGAGAAATCCATGATTATGCTAAACCTCCTTGCATTGTTTCAGTGCCTGAAAGGAATTACATTAATATGAAAAATACTTATTCTGATAATCCCTTTCTTGTGATGTTTGATGGCATATCTTTGGGGAGTGTCTTAAGGATGAGCAAGGCTGTTCTAAAGCAAAGAACAAAGAGATGTTCCTTATTCCATTCCATTCCATGGTAACTGTACTGACACCTGAATATTTCTTCAGAACGGTCAATGAGATGGTCCCCTCCAAAACATCAGAAAGCAACAGACATGGGAGAAACCCCATGACAAGCAACCTTCCTCCTTCCACAGTAGCCTCTTAAAACCTGTGGTCGGATCAACTCTGAGGCCACTACCCCGTGAGCCCCCGGAGTCTGGAGCCCATGATCATAGGGGGACAGACCCATTATGAGGTGCAGCAAATCCTCAATTCGAGATGGCACAGGAGACAACTCCAAGATGCTATAGCCAATCTGGATGATGAATCACAATCCACGGAATAATATTGTAAGGCATGTACCAGTTTAATTGGCAGCCTTATGACAAACATCATGTTATCTATTCTGTGACCTGGGGAAAATATATGAATTTTTTTCTTCTTGGAACTGAGCAAGAAAAGAACAGTAGAAAAGAATAGGGCAATGCAGCACATGCTAACTGTGTTTAGAAGTCACTTGTTTGAAAGCAAAGTCGAAAGACATACATCCAAAGGAGTTCCACAGAAGATGGAGGTTGTGCACGCTGAATTGCAAATATTTTTGCCCCCATTCATTATTTTGTTGTCAGTTCCATTGAACTCTGCTCCAAATAACAGAAGCCAACAGCCACCCAAAAGACTGCAAGAGACAGTGAGTAGTTCCAAGGAGATATTATTTTAGTAAAATATGAGCCAAATTCTGCTTTAAAGGAATACCTACTGAGAGCAAGATGATGATTAAAGAACCATACTGTTGGTGTGTCAGGAACTTACTACAGGGGAAGGATTTGACTGATAGCACCACTGGTGCAGAGAGGCTTCAGCTGCGACAAATACAGAAACAGTCATTTCAACTCAGAATACATTATACAATTATTTCCCTTTCTCTTTCTCTTTTTATAAATTACTGTCGGTTATTAAAATGCAAGGGTCACTCCAATTCTCTGTTTTCTAAACATCCTTTCCAATGCTTGGTTCTTGAGCTCTGTAAATCTCCAGCAGAAAGTATAAATGGATAAAAATTGACATGATCTTCTTTACATAAAGAAGAAAAAGCCTATATAACATCGATAAACGAGGTGTGTTCATTAGGTTTTTATGCAGCAACAGTTTCTGTCTTAGCTTTGTGCACACATTCCTGCATTTTTCCTGCTTCGTTTCTTGATTTGATTTTTCTGTTCAGCTTAATAACCTTCATAAGCAATGTCTCAATAGGGTGTGTGTTTTTTTGACTCAAGCTAACCAGAGAGATGGAAGTACTGATTTACCATTTTTTCATTCTTCCAACTTCATGATTCCATGTTTTACATCTTCCACTGCCATTCTGTGCATTCCTAGATGCTGCACAAATCTCTGAAGTTTACTTTGGTTTATTTATGGGTAGCTGCCAACAAAATACATAACAATGTTGGAAGAGTCTGTGTCACATTCATCACGAGCCAACTCTGATTTGAGGGGTGGCAGCGCTCAAGATATCTTAACCTACCATCAAGGCCTCCTGTGACTTTGACATTCATTATCTCATCGCATTTATGATATGACACATTTCTTTCTGTAACCTTCATTCATCAAACTCCGTAAACCTTGGAGTTTCAAAAGTTTTCTTTTCCTCAAACAACCCAGCCTGTTCTGACTGTGCCATAGGTTTCCCAGAATGCTGTGATATAATGATGACATGAACAATTCAGAAGTTCAGAGCATAACACTGAGAAGAATGTTCATTGCAACGATTGTTGGGTGCTTGCTTTACAAGAAAGAGGGATCTGAACAAATGGAAAAACAAAGATTCCATTACCAAAGGCAAATTCCTTGTGTGTCCAATCACACTTGGCCAATAAAGAATTCTATTCTATTCTATTCTATTTTTATAGAATTGAAGACTATGAGGAAGGAAATCCTAGGGTTCTGATTAGGTGGCCAATTTGGGGATGTTAGGCAGGTCTTTGATGCTGTATTTGGAGTTATTTCTATTGTTTCTATAACCCATTGTTAAGGAGGTGGGATGTTGTGATCCTCAGCTGATTGAAGATGGAACGGTTGGGGTGTCAGATTAGACAAGGGGCTAGGTTGGAAGACAGGAAGGAAAAGAGGTGCAATCTTCATTTTATTTATTTTCTGCACTAAAATTTTATTTTATCTCCCTCTTCAGAACTATTTTTTTCCAATACATTTTTTAAATTTTTTCTCAGAATCCCTAATATTTATTGCAATTAATGTATATGTAATTAAATAACCACACACTCCTTCCTGATCTCTACATTTTTCAATTTTTTCCCCCTCCACTCCCTTTTACTGTGTCCATTTTTATTGCAATCCCCTGGGGTAGAATCTAATTGTGTCTCTTCTCTATAAAATTCCACCTAGATAATTTCATTAGCTCCATTAAGAGTACTTTCACTAAAGGTTGTTTGCTATTCTTTTTAGGAATTTGGGTGGTCTAGAGTAAAAATGAAATTAGGATTGGGTTAGGATTGATAAAGTGGAGTTTTAACTAGTTCACCAAATGTCACAAAGGCAGAAAGAAAATAAAAGCGGATAGAAATATTGAAGATCACTTTCTAGTGCAGAGGTCCTCAAACTCGGCAGCTTTAAGACTTGTGGACTTCAACTTCCAGTAATTCTCCAGCCAGCATAGCTATAGCTATATACATGCTATAGCTATGCTGGCTGGAGAATTACTGGAAGTTGAAGTCCACAAGTCTTAAAGCTGCCGAGTTTGAAGACCTCTGTTCTAGTGTATATATGGCAGGGTCCAGATTCAAGTCTCCTTGTGCATTATGGTTTTGCTTTTCTGTTATTTGTGGTTTACGAAAGTGGAACGTTCAGTTTACACAATTTGCTCTTGCTCTATATTTGATTTTTTTTTTAATCCCATAGAATTCAATCATCCACTGGACAGATCATAATACAGGTAGTCCTCAACTTACAACAATTCATTTAGTGACCATTTGAAGTTACAACAGCACTGAAAAAAGTGACTCATAACCGTTTTTCACACTTATGACCGCTGCAGCATCCCCATGATCATGTGATCAAAATTTGGATGTTTAGTTACCGGTATTTATGACAGTTGCGGTCATATGATCACTTTTTGTGATCTAATCAATGGGGAAGCCAGATTCACTAAACAACTGTGTTACTAACAACTGCTGTGATTCACTTAACAACAGTGGCAAGAAAGGTTGTAAAACGGGGTAAAATTCAATACCTGCCTTGTTTAGCAACCGAAATTTTGGGCTCAATTGTGGCCATAAATCAAGGACTTCCTGTAGCATGTTTTTTGATTTCAGCATGTCGCAGCCTGTTGGTTCACTTTGCCCAATATTGTAGTAGTTAGGATCATACACACAACTTTAAATATATTTTTTGTTTTATTTGTACACTTTACAGCGTAAAGATTTTTGCACATTGTTCATTTATATACAGCAAGCGGCCATCACGTTAACTGTGATGACACTCAAATGACACCCAGGCATCGATGTCATCATACAGTCCTTACATACTTGTTTCCCAATGACAAAAGTTGGCACTTGTATGATGACTTTGTCGCACATTATTTGTCATTTGTCCCCAAGAGGTCCATAACCAAATGTCTTTCCCATCGCATATTATACTATTCTGTATTATTCTATATGAATCAATCAAGAGAGAAAATGTTGTCAAGAGAAAGCCATGATAGATAATCACTACTAGTGTGGATATGTATGGGTTTTGTTCTTTGTTGTTCTTTTCTTTTTTTCTTTTTTAAAGGAAACTGTAAAGGGTAAAAAAAAATCCCCAAAGCCTCACAGGGCTAAATTTTCTCCCTCTACTTTGAACAGATTACACAGATTTTTGATGTCTAATTGAGATCAATCCCAGTTGTTAATTGCCTAGATATCCTGCCGCATTAATTAAGCTACCAGAGGGAGCTGTTTATCAATTAACACTTGTTACAAATTATTAGTAATTATATGGACTTTGTGTACATGCATCAGTCCACAAGGCCAAATGGTGCCTTTCTGGGATACCAGTGAAATGAAGTATTTATGATGCCATTTGCCTTATAAATCTGTAATCCACCTCACCCTCCCACCTACACGCTAACACGTTGTCATGAGGCTAAAAGGCCTTCGTTATGAAAATGTTTAACGCTACCTGTTCCAGCGTGTGTTTCATTCCGTGATAATTTTAATTGTTTTAATTGAAATGCAAAAGTCTGATTTTACATATGTCTGTGTGTGTGGAGAGAGAGAGAGAGAGAGAGAGAGAAAGAGAGAGAGAGAGAGAGGAAAGAGAGTCAAGCAATTCGACATGTCTTCAATTATGTTAGATCTTTGTAGGCTTCAAAGGAATGTTATATTAGACAGCTAGCTACCGGATAAACTGATTAAAGAATCAAGACTCCTCATTAAAATCTAAAAGTACAAAATTGGTTTGTGTAGCCTTTGGAAGTTGAAATTAAAAGCTGTTGAGCTAAATTTTAAGCTACAGTAATTAATCCAATTTATAGTCGGTCTTGCTTACCTAGTTGAGCTTAGTATTTAAAATGATTCACTGAGTTCATCTGGAAAGTCTGTAACCCATTCAGTCCAGTGTGTTTTTAAAGAAGAACCTTACGTATAGCAATAATTGCAGTTTTGGTGGTATACAAGTATATGTACGAGAGATGGGTTTCAGCAGGTTCTGACCAGTTCTGGAGAACTGGTAGCAGAAATTTTGAGTGGTTCGGATAACCGGTAGTAAAAATTTTGAGTGGTTCGGAGAACTGGTATTAAAAATTCTGACTGGCCCCACCCCCATCTATTCTCTGTGTCCCAAGTTCCAGCTGATCAGGAGGAAATGGGGATTTTGCAGTAACCTTTCCCTAGATTGGGGACAGAATGGAGATTTTACAGCATCCTTCCCCTGCCACGCCCACCAAGCCATGCCACACCCACAGAACCGGTAGTAAAAAAATTTGAAACCCAGCACTGACGTGTACCTACTCAGCTCTGATTATACCCAGTGCTTTCGGGATGGAGCTCCTTAGGCAAACTCCATGCTTCAGTTCTCAACATTCAGTAGAAAATTTACTACAGCACTGTATTATCTATTAACAACTTGGTGCTTGCATTACAAGTTTTGTCTTGTCATTCCAATTCCAAAACAAAGTCTATTAAGAATTATGTCCTTTGTAGGCATACTATGAAGTCAGAATTGATAGTAAAATTGTAGCTGCCTCAGTGCATCAAGAAATACAATCAGAAAGTGGGGAAAGTCAATAAAAAGCCGGCCATATCTCTGCTAATCATTCAAGTTTAGAGTTAGGGTTCTGGTTGAATCTTTTTAAAAAGCAACTAAGCCCAGTTCATGGAGGAGAGGGCTATCATCAACTGTAAGACTTTAAAACCACAGTTGGAAGAAAGGAATCATGGAAATAGGCTAACAGTTCCAGGTCCTGTTTCTGAATTTCTCAAATGCATCTAGTCCTCCACTGTAGGCTGGAGCTAAATTAACGTAGAAAGATCAACCCTCTTACTAGTACATCTGGATGGTTTAATGCCCTCACACAGAGAGAGAAGTATATACTGTAGCTATTTAGCACAGTACATCATAACTATACTGCAACCTGATTTATAATATTTGAAGCTCTGACTTTATTCATATTTAGTATATACATTCTTATCCATGTTGCTTTTTTTGTTTTCATGTATTACAATATATCTACATAAAACATTGATCTTTTTAAAGTGTGTGAGAAAACCACAAGCTAATCAGCAATGGAAACATCATTGTGGTGTTATTACCTAATCTAATTTCTGAATGGAAAACTCCTGTAGAATAGCAAGGAATTCTTTATTTATACATCTATACCTTTTCAGCAGTAAAGGACATTAACAACTATATACGGTATGTTATATCAAGGGGAAAAAGTTGTACCAGGGGTGGGTTCTAAACTTTTTTACTACCGGTTCTGTGGGCGTGGCTTATTTTGTGGGTGTGGCTTGGAGGTCATGTGACTAGGTGGGCATGGCTAGCTGGTCAGAGTCATTTCTGGAAGGTCCTCACACTTACGACCAGTGTTCGCACTTACGACCCGACTCATTTGTTTGCTTTTAACACTGATCAGCTGTAGGACGGCCCTTTGAAGCCCCACGGCAAGAGTTTAAACAGTTTTCTTCCCTCTAATCATCAGCTGGGACTCAGGAGGCAGCAATAGATTGGGGGTGGGACCAAATAAAAGGTAAGAAAAACTTGGACATCATATCATCACTGCTACCGGCTTGGCCGAACCAGACCGAACCGGGAGGAACCCACCACTGGGTTGTACATGTATATAAAGAGGTGTGAAATCAGAAAAACATTAAAAAAAATATCCAAATAAAACTTACTAACAAGAGAAGTCCATACAAGTAGTTTTTGGTAGTCTGGATTATTCCATCTAGTTCAACATCATCCACATTAACATGCAGCAGTTTCCCAAGGTTTGAATTCTTTGTTAGCTTTGCACCTATCCAGGTACATAAAGAAATTTATTGATGCAAAGCTCTCGATGCTTTGGCCACTTCCTGTGCTCCTAAACAGTGACCTTTCTATTTCTGAAGGCAATTCATAAGCCAAAATCAACAGAAGAGTATTAGATGAAGGGCTGAGCATAGCTTCCTATCAAGGAGATTCTGAGCTTCTCTCAAATCCCATAACAAACCCAGCTTGAGGTACCTCCAGAAGTCCTCCAGAAATTCTAATCCTGCCAAGTATTCTCCTATAGGCTTTGAAGCTTGGGCAAATCATGAATAACACTTGACATGCTCATTCCTACCCAACATAGGTAAAATGGCAACATGGCAAAGACTGTGTTCCTTTGCTTGTAAAACATATATCAGTTTTAAGAGAAGAGAAGAGAAGAGAAGAGAAGAGAAGAGAAGAGAAGAGAAGAGAAGAGAAGAGAAGAGAAGAGAAGAGAAGAGAAGAGAATTCTTTACTGGCCAAGTGTGATTGGACACACAGCAATTTGT
The DNA here is from genome assembly GCA_022577455.1 of Arizona elegans. Taxonomy (NCBI): domain Eukaryota; kingdom Metazoa; phylum Chordata; class Lepidosauria; order Squamata; family Colubridae; genus Arizona; species Arizona elegans. The sequence goes on from JAKOOJ010000002.1 coordinate 125,236,087, forward strand.
CTTGGTACATATGCTCTCAATGTACATAAAAGAAAAGATACATTTGACAAGAATCATAAGGTACAACACTTAACGACAGTCATAGGCAGTGGTGGGTTTCAACATTTTTTACTACCGGTTCTGTGGGTGTGGTTTGGTGGGCGTGGCAGGGGAAGGATACTGTAAAATCTCCATTCCATCCCCAATCCAGGGGAAGGTTACTGCAAAATCCCAATTTCCTCCCAATCAGCTGGGACTTGGGAGGCAGAGAATAGATGGGGGCGGGGCCAGTCAAACTTTTTACTACCAGTTCTCCGAACTACTCAAAATGTCCACTACCGGTTCTCCAGAGCTGGTCAGAACCTGCTGAAACCCACCTCTGGTCATAGGGAACAAATAAGCAATCAAATCATATTAGGAAACAGTCAATAACAATAGAACTTTGACTTATATACGGCTTTACAGTGTATTACAGCTCTCTCTAAGTGGTTTACAGAGTCAGCATATTGCCCCCTAACAATCTGGGTCCTCATTTTACCCACCTCTGAAGGATGGAAGGCTGAGTCAACCTTGAGCCTGGTGAGATTTGAACTGCCAAATTGCAGGCAGCCAGCAGGCAGCAAAAGTAGCCTGCAGTACTGCATTCTAACCACTGCACCATTGCGGCTCCTAATTCATTGCTTTGCTAGTCTACAGTAGCCAACCTGATGGGGCCTGCCCAATGCTTGTACCTGCTGATCTGCAGAAGAGGTTTCTTTCTATACTCTTCAGGTAACAAGAAGGAGATCGCTTTCTACTCCAGTGTGAGATTTTACCACCTCTTATCTCAATGCTGTGCGCCTGAACTCCATTACTTTCTTAGACCAAAACTGACAAAAAAAAGAAAAAATGAGTACCACATCTCTCTCTCTCTTGGTCATCTTGTTAGTGCAGATTTGGAGTAGTTAAAGATTAATTTTTAAAGCATACCTCTGCTTTCTTTTTCAACAAAGGAAACATCAATTATAGGCTCCCACGTAAACTCTGCCCCTTCTTGAATATTTGCTGCCCTTTATAAATCTTAGATTTCTTCCCCTAGAGTGTGTTCAAAGGAGAGATTTCATTGCCTCCAGGGGTTGTTAAACTGATTGCAATACCACGTATTTAGAGCAGTTCAGTGGGAATTAAGCTGGTTCACTGCTGTCAGAGCTAGAATATAGCTGTCAAATAGCATTACAAGTAAAACACCCTTGATAAGAAATAATGACCAAATGTCAATCTTTTATTCACTAATAGCACTACAGGCTAGCTGGTGAAAAAATGTAATATTTTAAGTATTATTGCTGCCACTCTTTTAACATTCTACTACTACAATTGTATCATTGTTTCTCTGCCGCTTATATTTAGGCATTATCTAACATGATCCAAAAAAAACCTACTTAGGTCAGTTGCTGCAGTAAAATATATTGGACCTTTTGGAATTCATATAGCTTTCAAAATATAACATTACTTTAAAAAACATGGGATGTTTGAATTCAGAAATGGAAAACACCCTTGATCTGGTTATTAAATATTGATAGCCACAAAGATTGCAACTAAATCCAGTGCCAATGTTACTGTTGTCCTTTTCTTTCTGCTCTTCTTCTAGCACTCGTGGCATTAAAGCTGAAAATAGAAAATTAAGAATACAATCCTGTGCACGTACATACAGCAATTCATTGAATTTGTTTCGTTTTTCAAGAAAGGAGGGGTAGGGCTAAGCTCCACATCACCAAAGATATTTTTTTTAAAAAACAACAACAACAACTGTGCATATAAAATGTGCATGTCTTAGATGAAATCAATATACATATGTTTAAATATTTATTTACAAAGATGAGTGAACCTGCTATGTCCTTCTTTTTTTAATTTATTATTAAATTTTTATGCTGTCCATCTCACTGTTCCTGGTTTTTAAACATATATGAAATGAGATAAACCAAAAATCTGTAATATTTCTTTGCATGGATATTAAAATATACCAGTAATATTTACACTTATTTAACCAACAACAATCCTGACCTTTTACAGTAATCTATAGTATACGGGCATTCGCTGATAGGAAAGGTCTTTGGAAAAAGTTCAGTGTATTCCTTAGACATTATGTATTGCCTGTTGAGACATACAAAAGACTCCTAAAAAGCTAGAAACAAAAGTGAGACAGGCAGCTCTTATTCCATCCTACCAAATAAAAACCATTTTATATATTTCAATACTAGATATATTCATCCAAGATCTACTGTCTATATCTTGGGCATAAAAGAATCATGTACAAAAATTCAGAAATATCAAAAAGATATATGGGATTTGGACTGCTATTGTACTCATGAGGAATTATCACCTTCTATTAAAGCCACTGGGGCCATAACAGAGGTCAAATGAGACTCAGAGCAATAAAAAGCACATTACCTGGATTGTGTGGCCCAGGAGGGGCTGCATGCGTCACGCGCTGGCCATGCCCACGCCCAGTTTAGCGAAAGGGGGGGGAAGCCCCAATGCATCATGTGATGCTGCCATGACAATGGAATATGTAGCAAGTTGGTGTGTTTTTAGGAAGCAAATAACTAGCATTTCCTTGGTATCTGATGGATTGCTTACTTTTTATACTGTCAGATAAAAGCTGAGGAGGCGTCAATAAATCATTATGCAGTTCTTTGAATGAATAAAGATAGTCAGATGAAGATGGTTGCTTTCAATGGGATAAAAATCTTAGGTGTAGCTTCTAAGACCATTATCCTTCAGATGGTTGGGAATTCTAAATTCCACCACCCCAATTGGTACACACAGTAGCTGAAATGGTTTAGAATAACAGGAGAGTATCGTGGTATTATAATAATTCCAAAAAGAATGGCCCGGAGAACATTGTTGCAAGGATTGACTTCTGGGTAAATTGACTTTTGCTCAAATTGCAAAAGTCTTCCCTTTGTTCTCTCCCCTAAAAGGGTCACTTTCTATTTGATCTCTTGCTCTTTTTTTTATGAAGGAAGAACTGAGCCAACACATTATTGCTTTTGGGGGACGGAGTCCCCCCCCCCAAAAAAATGGGCAGGGAAAAATAATTTTATTTTCACTTCTCAACCTCATATACTTTCTTTGCTCATTCACTTTGCATGCAAGTTTTGAATCTGATTATTTATTTTATGGCCTTTATACAGGGTATTTATTGTGAGTTGCTCCAATCCTTGAGTCAACAGAAACATTTCTAAAAAGAGCTGATAATGAATAGTTAAGATTGTGATGTAAATAGGCAAGGAGTCACGTCTCATAACCATCCTGTTCCCTGGTTTTAGAAAGTGCCATGATGACTGTACAGTGAAGAGGAAATCCCCCCACTTCACTCAGCTGCCTCCAAGCAGTTCTTCTGCAGAACTTCCTTGATCCACTTGTCCTTTTTTGATAGACTCACTATTCCCCTAAAGCAGAGAAAATCATCATGATTTGACATTCTTCTTTCTCAATTCTAGTAATCTCCAGCCTTGGCTGATAGAGTTTCTAATTTCCCCATGCTCCAGGACTATGCCTAGATATACCGTGTTTCCCCCAAAATAAGACCCTATATTTTTTGAACCCCGAAATAAGCGCTTGGCCTTATTTTCGGGGAGGTCTTATTATTTTGGGGTGCGTGGAGCAAGATGGTACAGTGGTCTAAGCACCCTGTTATTAACACAGCTGCCTGCAATTTACTGCTGGTTCGAATCTCTCCAAGGCTCAAGGTTGACTCAGCCTTCCATCCTTTCTAAGGTAGGTAAAATGGGGACCCAGTTTGTGGGGGCAATAAGCTGACTTTGTATAAATATACAAAAGAATGAAGGCTATTGCTTAACGCATTGTAAGCTGCCCTGAGTCTCCGGAGAAGGGCGGCATATAAATCAAATTTAAAAAAAAAAAAAAAAAGATGGGACTCCTCTTGCCATATTACCTGATTTCCAGCTCTGTCTCCCTAACCCTAACCAGAGGAAATGGCGGGGACTGGCTGCTCATGTGTTTACATATTTTTGGGGAGGGGCTATTTTGGGGGGGTTATTTTGGGGGGGGTTATTTTCAGGGGGTTTATTTTAGCACATGCGCTCAAAAACCCAATTGGGCTTATTATTTATTTATTTATTTATTAATCAAATTTCTATACCGCCCTACTCCCGAAGGACTCAGGGCGGTGAACAGCCAAGATAAAATACAGATAATACAAATATTAAAAAATCCCTTAAAATTATTAAATATTTCGGCCGAAACACAGATTAAAACACCCAATTTATAAAATCACGAATTAAAAAAATTTAAAGATTTAAAAGATGGGAGTTAGGCCAGGCCAGCTTGCTGAAATAGAAAAGTTTTGAGAGCACGGCGAAACGTGCGCAGGTCCGTGATCTTCCGTATCTCTGGGGGGAGCTCGTTCCAGATGGTAGGTGCCCCCACAGAGAAGGCTCTCCCCCTGGGGGCCGCCAGTCAACACTGTTTGGCCGACGGCACCCTGAGGAGCCCCTCTCTATGGGAGCGTACTGGTCGGTGAGAGGCTATTGGTAGCAGAAGGCAGTCTCGTAGATACCCCGGTCCGATGCCATGGAGCACTCTAAAGGTGGTAACCAAAACCTTGAAACGCACCCGGAAGACCACCGGGAGCCAGTGCAGCTCGTGCAGGAGGGGGGTCACATGGGAGCGCCACGTCACTCCCATAACCACCCACGCGGCCGCATTCTGGACCAGCTGGAGCCTCCGGGTGCTCCTCAAGGGGAGCCCCATGTAGAGAGCATTGCAGTAGTCCAAGCGGGAAGTAACGAGAGCATGAGTGACCATATTTAACGAGTCCCGATCCAGAAAGGGACGCAACTGGCGAATCAGGCGGACCTGATAAAAAGTCCCCCTGGCCATGGCCGTCATGTGCTCTTCTAAAGACAGCCGTGAGTCCAGGAGGACACCCAAGTTGCGAACCCTCTCCGTGGGGGCCAATGACTCGCCCCCAATAGTCAGTGATGGCACCAACTGACTATATCGGGATGTCGGAAACCACAACCACTCGGTCTTGGATGGGTTGAGCCTGAGTCTGTTTCTCCCCATCCAGATCCGCACGGCCTCCAGGCACCGGGACATCACTTCAAGGGCATCATTGGGGTGGTCCAGGGTGGAGATGTACAGCTGAGTATCATCAGCATACTGGTGGTACTTCACCCCGAAACCACGGATGATCTCACCCAGCAGCTTCACATAAATGTTGAACAGAAGGGGCGAGAGGACCGACCCTTGTGGCACCCCACATACAAGGGGCCTCGGGCTCGACCTCTGCCCCCCTGTCAACACAGACTGCGACCGGTCAGAGAGAAAGGAGGAGAATCACCGTAGGACGGTGCCCCCCACCCCTAACTCCTCTAGCCGGTGCAGCATGATACCATGGTCGATGGTATCAAAAGCCGCTGAGAGGTCTAATAGGACCAGGACAGAGGAACAACCCCTGTCCCAAGCCCTCCAGAGATCATCAACCAACGCGACCAATGCTGTTTCCGTGCTGTACCCAGGCCTGAAGCCCGACTGGAACGGATCCAGATACAACGATTCATCCAGGTACTGGGGGAGCTGTCGCGCTACCACACTCTCAACAACCTTCGCAACAAAGTGAAGGTTGGAGACTGGACGATAATTTGCCAACACTGCCGGGTCCAGGGAAGGTTTCTTTTTTTTTTTTTTCTTTTTTTTTTTTTTTTTTATTGCAAAAGTTTTACAATTACATTTTCACCCCTTTTTCCCCCCCCTCGACCCGCCCCAAACTTCCCAACCTCCCTAACCCACCCTAACCCACCCCTCCCCCCAGACTTCCTCACAATATAATCATGTCAAATAAAAGGAAAAACCCTCCTTTGTATATAAAACTTGAACCCCGCCCTCCCCTTACAAATTTTCATCTTCATTACATTAACCTATTTCTATCTTAATATAGCAGTTTCAAATAAATTTTCATCCTGATTACCTTGAAGATATTTCTATCTTAATATAGCAGTTTCAAATAAATTTTCATCCTGATTACCTTAAAAATATTTCTATCTTAATATAACATTTTCAACTAAATTTTCATCCTAATTACCTTAAAAATATTTCTATCTTAATATAACATTTTCAAATAAATTTTCATCCTCAACCTTAAAATATTTCTATCTTAATATAACATTTTCAAATAAAAGCTATTTGGTACTTCCTAGTTTGATATTTGTTCTGAACATAATCTATCCACTTCTTCCATTCCCATTCATAAGTCTCTTGAGACCAGGGAAGGTTTCTTGAGGAGAGGCCTCACCACCGCCTCTTTCAAGGCGGCAGGGAAGACACCCTCACTCAAGGAAGCATTTATCATCCCCTGGAGCCAGCCTCGTGTAACCTCCCGAGAGGCCAGCACCAACCAGGAGGGACACGGGTCCAGTAAACATGTGGCTGCACTCAGTCTACCCAGTATCCTGTCCACGTCTTCGGGCGTCACAGAATCAAACTCTTCCCAGATAATACTCACAAGACCTTATTATCAGGGGATGTCTTATTTTCAGGGAAACATGGTATGTTTTAACATTTTACATGTTCTAGACAGGAGACTTTCTTCCTTGCAGGTAGTCCTTGATTTATGACCACAATTGGGATCAGAATCTCTGTTGCTAAGCAAGGCAGTTATTAAAATCACATTAAGTGGATTATGTGTAGACCAACATGGAATGTGTAGCAAGTTGGTGTGTTTTTAAGCAAGCAACTAGCATTTTCTTGCTAGTATCTGATGGATATCAGATGGATATCTGATGGATTGCTTACTTTTTATGCTGTCGTGCCCAATTTTACCACCTTTTTGGCCATGTTTGTTAGCTGCAGTTGTTAAATGAAACACATTATTAAGCAGCTTCTCCCATTAACTTTGTTGGAAGCTGGCTGGAAAGATTGCAGATAGTGATCACATGACCCTGAGATGCTGCAACTTTTGGAAATAGATGCCAGTTACCAAGCACCCAAATTTGAATCATGGGACTGTGGGGATGATGTGGTGGTTTTAAGTGTGAGGATCAATCATAAGTCTTTTTTTTTTTAAGTGCTGTTGTAACTTTGAACTCTCCATAAGTGAGTGGTTGTAAGTCAAGAACTACTTGTGTTCCAATCACAAGTACTGTCAGGAAGGCTGCCAGATTTCAGTCAGCATCTCGTAGAAGTGATTTGGTGCCGTGTGTGTGAATACTGTGTTATCTGCAGTATTCAACATTTATTTACTTCTGATTGAATAAACTGAACTATTTATAAATACATAAGGTTAGAAATGGGAATAGAATCCGACCACTGAATAATATCAGTGCTTTCACATTGATAGAAAATAAACATATAATCTATATTTTTTTAAAAAAAAAAAATCAGTTCTCAGCCAGATGCAAGACTTTTGACTATTTGTTTTAAAGAATGCAAGAGCAGAAAGACTACACTTATTTTGCCACCAAGGATTTATACTATAATTTATTTATTTATTTATTTATTTATTGGTTCAATTTATATGCCTCCCTTCTCCGGAGACTCAGGGCGGCTAATAATGCGTTAAGTAGTAGCCTTCATACTTTTGTATATACCTGCTTAATAGGGCTTTCGGGCCCTCCCCAAGCGGTGTTCTTTTTTTATACAAGTCAGCTTATTGCCCCCAAAAACGGGTCCTTATTTTACCTACCTTGGAAGGATGGAAGGCTGAGTCAACCTTGAGCGTGGTGAGATTTGAATTTGCAGTAATTGCAGGCAGTAATTGCAGGCTATTTAACAGCACTTTAGTCTGCTGCGCCACCAAGGCTCTGGAATAATGGATAATGAATGAATAATTTCAACTACATGAAATTTGGAATTTGATATATGATTGCTTTTAAATCCATATTAAAACATGCGCAGGATGTTTAGCTGCCAGGCTTCCAATGTGGCCTCCTGCCCAATTTTCCCTCCACAGCAGTTAGCATGACCTTTATATGTTATTATATCCTGTTTTTATTCTTGCAAAATACCACTTTCCCCGTTATCATTATTTTAACAGTTGATACATAAGCTGGCTTTCGGAAAAGGAGGAGGAGTTGTATCCCCTCTGCTTGGCCTCTGTATTCAAATTTTGTTTCTTTAATTTATTTTACAAAGCATTATCCGGACTTAAAAGTTTTCAATTGGTAAATAAAAGAGCAAGTCACCTGCAAATGTGAAGTAGCTTTGCGTGGTTCAAAATAAATTTCTCAGTTAACTAGAGGACTTGTTTCAAATGGAGCTTTGCTGCCCTCTGCCTATCAATATGAGAAATAAGGAAGTGGATTTTATCCAAGCAGATCCTTTAAATCAAGGTGGAGCAAAAGCAAGAATAGTCCTTTAAATCCGCTGCCTATCTTGTCTAGCAGGAAGTCTGGGCAGCTTACAAAATAATTTAACAGAATAAACAGAGTTGGAAGGGACCTTGGAGGTCTTCTAGTCCAATTCCCTGCTCAGGCAGGAAACCCCACACCTGTGAGGGAGAACCTATGTCATGTGTGCCACAGGTGGCACGCGGAGCCATATCTGTGGGCACGCAAGTGTTGCCCTAGCTCCCAGCGCATATGCATGTGCTGACCAGTTGAATTTCGGGCCCTCCGGGCCTACTGGAAGTCAGGAAATGAGCCATTTCCAGCCTCCGGAAGGCCTCCAGAGGGTGAGGGAGGCCGTTTTCGCCCTCCCCAGGCTCCTAGAAAGCCTCTGGAGCCTGGGGAGGGCAAAAAAAGGGCCTACCAGGCCCACTGGTAACCTTTTTGCCATTGTGTGCCAAAAGAGGGGGAGTGTGGGGGGGGGGGTTACACGTGCATGCGCAGCGGGAGGGGAGGGGCATGGGGGAGGCATTGAATTATGGGTGTGGGCATGCATGTGCATGACCCCCCTGTGCTCCTCCCACTTTTGGCACGCGACAGCAAAAAGGTTAGCCATCACTGCCCTACACCATTTCAGACAAATGGTTGTCCCATCTCTTCTTAAAAACTTCCAGTGTCCTGGAGGCAAGTTGTTCCACTGTTTCTTCTTGCAATGTCACTGGTTGCTTTTTACTTCTGCAGACTTTGGGAATTTTTCTCTCATTAATTGGTTTGATGAAAACGACACAGAACACAGAAGCAAGACAATAGGAAGAGGTGGTGAAGGAGCTGGATGTATTTAATCCTAAGAAAAGACATTGGGGGGGGCAGGTTGATTAAAAAAATAGCATTCTTCAAATACCTGGCAGCACAGAACACATGGAAGAATATTCAAGTTCTGGCCTCTCTCTTTTCCAGAATGCAAAACAGAGAACAGTGAAGTAACAAAGTCAAATTTTTATTTTTAAAAAAATTAAGTGCCATTCATTATCCAGGGAGATAATAAAAGACTACCGTTCAGTGGAGGCCTTTCTTCAATCATTTATCTGGGAGTTCTTCACTGGTATTTTTGCATAGAGCAAGAGTTTGGAGTTGGTGTGCCCAAGCAACTCTAGGATTCTTTGAGGGATAACCTTAACCCACTCACAATCAAAAATTGGATAAAGCCCTCCAGTTTTAGATATAGACGTGAGGAGGGCTGCTTTATTCATGCAAACAGAGCTACCTTCTTGGCTTCTTTTTGACCCCCTACCTCTGTGGACATTCCTGTGTTGAAAAACCACTTATCCTTAGGAAGCTGTTATATTTCCATATTGAGCATCACAATTGTGAGTGTAATTTCATTGCCATCTTCCAATGGGTCACATTTGTAGCTTTCAGGTTCACTAACAGGAATAAAATCACTTTCTACGTCTCGTGCTCTAAATCATTTCAATTCAATTAAGAATGCACAGAACCGCCCCTCACAACCCCTTCCTAATATACCATTTTGCAGTAGCGTCGATCTTCTGAACCGTCTATCTCATTTCTACAAATGCAGCACTCAAAAGTCATCGACGCCTGAAAAAGATCGGTGTTCCTCAATCTTTGCAGAGCTCTGAGGGACGTTGTTAGCTTGAAGAGCACGTCACGAGCATTTGCTCAAAACAACAGCATGGGAACCAAGATTTGCCATTCACAAAATGGATGTTAGGATGCCATTGCCCCGTCACAAAGCTCCCATTCATCCAAAGTTAAGTTGATACAATAGCGGAGTCAAAGAATCTAAAGCTCACATTTTTAAAAAAACTTAACAATTTTAGTCCAGTCAACCAAACAAAAGATCCAGCTCTCGTTTCTGTTCTAATAAAGCTGCAGTTACTGGCCTTGAAGAAGCCAACCTCTGGGGAAGCCTTGATCTTCCAATGGCCAGTAAACCTACAGCAGGTTCAGTGCAGGGGTCAGTGTCAGGAGGCAGCAGGACATAATGAGCAGCTCCATAGGTCATACCCAAGATCATGGATTGTGGAGGAGAAACTAAGAACAAGGTGGTCCAAGCCCATGTTTGATTGACCGGTATGCACTCTTTGAAGCTTAATTATAAAAGCAAAACTGTGAAGCCTTCATAGTGTAGCTTTTTTTTTTTTTTACTTAAATTGCATCTGTATTTTATTTTTGAAAGTATACTATGGAGTGCCAAAGGATCTCTATAACATGTACACTTACATGAAACTATAAATGAAACCATCAAGGATAGGAATTCAGGTGCAGGCAACACTTCCTTTCAGATAAATTCCAGGGTTGTGGAAAGGCCTGCATCTGGGCCCAAGATAGCCCATCTCTCTGAAAAATAAGCCAACCAAAATTGAATGTAGACATTACAGAAATAGGCAAAAATGTTAATGCTGCTTGGAAAATCATGTAGGCCACTTGGGAATGCCTAATTGTGTGCTTCGATCCCCCAATGTTAGCGCTAGATAACAATCCATCCACACTTTGGCTGATATATTAACTATATCCAATATTGACCATTGACCCGCATGATACTCTGGTTACAAAGGATTGATTGCTGTTATCTAGAGGTACAGGGTTGCTCAAACGTTTGTGAACTCAAGTCAAAGTATAGTTTTGACAGTTTCTCCATTTCAGCTGGAATGTATTAATATTGTACATAATTATTTGTAGGGCGCTCTAGAACTTTGTAAATCTCCTAAGATTTTATTTGAATAGGTTCCTTTCATTCAAGCTAACGATTGAGAGTGTGTGCGCACGCAGGCACATGCACCTTTTAGGAAAGAGATTTAAGATGCAAAAGGAAAGATCTATGATAACTTGAAAGGACAATAAAAATATGTATATTTTATCAAGATCAGATTTGAAATTTCATTTGCATTGCTTTCTTTATTCTGGAGCTCGTGTTTGCATGTAATACCATTCCTGATGTAATATTTTCCTACACAAAGTTATCATGGCTAAGCTCTTCTATTCAGTTCTAAGGACACAAGCCAGTTTTGCTCTTGCATTCTTCCAAGAGTAATCTTTAAGACTTGTTTCTACTGAAAATTTAAATTTAGGACTTTGTAATATGTGTGGGTGCAGCACATGAAAGCAAATCATTCATGGACATTTCAACAAATCAAATGGCATTTTAAAAAAAAAAATCCTGCCTCGTGGCTTTTCTTAAGGTAAAAAGAATCCTTTATTACCAGGGGTTCTCAACCTGTGGTCTGTGAATCCGGGGTGGGGGTGGGGGCAATGTCATCACAGGGGGTCTACAAAGGCTTGGAAGAAATATTATGATCTAAATCTTAAGTTTTCGAGGTCTGTGGCCACAAAAAGTATTTAAAGGGGGTCCATGGTGAAGAAAAGATCAAGAATGACTGCTTTAGACCATCTTTCAATAGTAAAATATGCAAAGTTTAAGATAAAATCATAAATAGTGGGGGTCAAGTAGTTTTTATTTATATTAAAAGGGGCCAAGTGTGCATTCACCCAACTAAAAAGCACTAATTTTTGTCCTCAGCACTTTTTTCTTTTTTACAGACAACAAAAAATAACAGCACTTTTGGAATATAACAGTTGCTAAGAAAATCTAAAAGAAACACAATCAAGGACAACTGACCAACAGATTTATCTTGAGATGCTCAGTATAAACAGATTATATGAATACTGATCAAAGCTGTGAATATATATGTAAAGACGCTATTAATTAGTTTTAAATGACAATTTACATTTTAGATTACACTAGAAAACTAATGTACTGTTTTTCAGAGCAAACATTTACAAAAGTCCCTATTGTTTAATAGGCTAAATTTTGCTGAGTCTACAATTAAAACTGGACATCATGGTTTCTAAAATGTTTTATTGTTACAAACAAGATTTCATCACACACACAAAAAAACCTACAAGTCATAACATGTACTTTACAATGAGTGATACAGTCCAGGAGACAGGCACACTCACAACATAATTCTATATTTAGTAGGCTTCTAGAACTATTTACCCTGCATTTAGTTAAAACGCTTTGTGGTGAAATGATTTAAACTTACTACTTTCTTTATTTATGTATCCAAATCTTAACATCAAGGGGGAAAAAAAATCCAATGTTCACAAGATACGCAATATAGTAAGTTCTAACAATGAGATCACTAGAAAGGTTCTATTAAAAATGGGTTTACTTCCATTTTTAAGCAAAAGTGGAAGTAGATTACAGAGCAACTTCTTCAAATGAAGTACATGCAGAGGGTTGAGAATAATAGTCTTGTTTTAATTGCTAATAATTTTTACAATGAGCCATATGAACAGAAAAGTAAAAGTAGGACTTCCCTCTGCTTGTGCAAAATGTTTTGCATTTAATTATCTTCCGTTTGGTCAAGAGTGAAGTCAGTCTGTTCTTCTGGTTCTTCTTCTGCTTCTTCCTCCTCTTCTTCCCCTTCTGCCTCCTCTTCTTCCTCCTCTTCTGCAGGTTCATTTGCCTTTTCTTCTTCTTCTTCTGCCTGCTGTTCTGCACTTTGATCAGTGACTTCAAATGGATTTTCACCCTAAAGTTAATCAGAAACAAACTCTGTTCACTGAAATATGTACAGACAGAAACAAAAAAAAAATTAAATCTAAAATTGGATTCCCAATTCCCAATTCATGGTGAAAACAAGCTTCATTATTTACTTATATAATTTATATGTCCATCTACTGTACTTCACACGGTGGCTAAAAATATTTAAAATCAAAATGCAAATAACATAAAACCACAATTACATTTCATGCTGTATCTTCTCAATTTTGTTCCACTAAATTTGGACTACTTTAAAATCAAGAACATATAATAAGCATAATTCATATACCTATCATAAATGGTCTATTTTCAGTGTTGTTTGTAATTCATTCAAACCAACCACACATTTTTAACTGATATACTGTACAGTATATTTCCAACCACTTCTTTCCAATGGCTTATTTTTTTAATCTGAAATACCTAGAAATTGCAATACAACTCAGTGCAGAACTCAAAAATTCTAGTGCCATGGTTACTGAAATTAAGTGCATTACTTGCAGAAACAATACACTGAGTAGGGCAGAAAGTAAACTCGGTACAACTATATTTCCTTATCTAGTTCTTCTGGACAGTTCAACTAGATGGGACATAAAATCCAGACATTGTAACAGTGTAGCTTAACAGCAGCAATCAAAGATTCAGAAGGACAAATTTGACAATTCCATTGTACTTCCTAGATCAAACATCATGAAGCATATTGAATGGTGAAAGTATAATGTTGTCCTTTATTTACATGATAAACTTAAATTCTAGAATAATCCAGTTTGAAAATAGCAAATAGGAGTTTTCTGTTGGAAGTCACTATTTTTTAATGTGCATTTATTTAAATAATTTATATGACTGCCCATCTTGCAACAGTGATGGGGCAGCATGCAATAATTAAAACCAAAACTAGCCAATAAACCTGTCATCAAGTTGTTAAACTATCTGGTGTATTTTGAGAAGATATACTGGGGGAAGAAAAGCAGCAAAACAATTACTTTTCAATGCCATAAAGACAGCAAAATGCATTTTGGGTCATTCAGATATATTCACTTTTTATGAGCTAGCTCTCAACTAGTATAATGAAAAGAATGATCAGCATTTTTGTGTTAAGATTTAATTGTGTCATTTGTAACTTTCTTGGTTTTTTCTGTTTGTTTTCCTGCTTGTCTTTGGCTTCTTTTCCTTTTGTCATATATTAAAATTATTCTAAAACAAATTTTTAAAAATACATTTGGAGCAGCAACTGAAACATGCAATTTTAAAACTTGCAGAATTATTCTGAAGAAGCTTCTTGGATGAGAAGCAAAATGTCTTCAAAGAAAAACTAGAAAGTTCAGTTGCCTCTGGAAAAAAAGCACCTTTGGGACAGTTATACAACATACTTATCCCTAAACTGAAAGTCAGGCATTATGCTTGCTTCAGTAATATTTTAACATAAAATATATACTAATTTAATGTATAAATATATTCAGTGGATTAATCTATTACAGAAAGCTACATTTTCAGCAACATCAAATGTAGTTTGGGATTTGTTAAATGCGAAGAAATTAATTTCATATGAATTTTAAACACTACTGTTGCTACTTATGGTAAGATTAATCCATATTGCAAACTTACCTTGACATAACGTTCATACCGTGCCTTCACTATGGGGTTATTCAAAATACTGGTAGCTGTTAGGACACTCTCTCTTTTAATTTGTTCTTTGTAAGTCTGCAAATATTCCAAAGGAACATTAAAAAAATGTCACAACAAAAGTTGAGTTAGCCAGATATACCAAATTGTCACGGAAGAAAACAATAATCTCAAAAAAAGTTGAATTCTTACTAATTCTTGTAAATCTAAATATCTGTGATTACCATCTATACTGAAGCTGATCAAGCAGGGACCACAACTCATTACCAAACTAATTCTATGGAATTTCCACAGTGTTGAAAAGTGGGAAAGGCCTGTTACAGAACTGAACTTGAAAGACCAGGGCTGCAAACAGGCCTTAGATGTTGTTAAGCAGCTACCTTTTCTATCTTTTCTGATAGAAAAGAAAAAAAAAAGGAACAAATACGTATACATAGTTTCACTAACTGATTTTCACATATTTTTAGAATCTGAATTAAACATGGCTTTACTTTAAAGGTATGTTCTGACAAGCCCTGAGACCCTGAAACCAATTTGAAGAAGGAAAGAAGTGGGTACTTCTTTTAAAACTGCATCCTACTCATTATACAAACTTTCTCTTTTAACCACATCTCTTTCCATCCAATCTTGTCCATATGCAGCTATGACAAACTTAATAAGAACTAAAGAATTGTGTGAACCTGTGCTCTAAAAAAAAGTGGGCAGTTTCTCCTCATTCAAGAGTTCTAATTCCCAGCCACCCTACACAAACAATGTGTGCAAAATCATTACAAAACGAATGGTGATTGGCACTAAAATATATAATTCTGGGAATTTTACTTACCCTGACCCAAATGCCTGGGGACAAATACCTTTTTGCCTTTCTAATGACTATAGGGCTGGGGCCGATCATATATTGGGAGAACGGCATATCATTCCAAAGGGCAGGGACAGCTGCTAAAAAGACATCACTTGAGTCTCACAAATGACACTGTTTCCAAGAAGAAACCTGAGCGCGGCCTTCCTGTTGGAGTGTATGGGACAGGTAGAAGGTGGCCTCACACATAAACCAGTCAAATGCTTATAGAGTTTTACAGGAGATAACCAACACCTTGAAATACATCTGGAATCTATACAGACTTTGTGATATGGACACAATGGAATGGACTAACTGAAGCTTCCAGGTTTTCAAGGGCAGTTCTATATAGAAGACTTAAATTGCAATAATCTAATTAGGAGAAGACTAAATGTGAATGACCATAAGTCCCCCGCCCCTTAATCCATGAACAGGTGCAGCTGGGACACAGAGTGAAGTTTTGCAAAGTCACATTTCAGTCCAGGAAGCCCCTCAAACTGTACACTAATCCAAGCAGGGTAGCACAACCCTGTCCAGAGTCAAAGATGAAATCTTTCCAACTCCAGGCCCCATGAAGTCCAAAACCCACATCTAGATCCTCAGAGCTTAGAGAAACCAGAACCAATCAGTGACAATTTCACTTGAGTGACCAGGCTCAGAAATACACGACTATCAACAAACTGGTACTGCATTCTGTGCCGACAAATTAGTAAATCTAGCACTTTGTGTAGAAATTAAAAAGGAAATAGTTCTGAGGCATCCTGCAAAGTAGGGGTCTAGGATTAGATCACTTCCCCTGCCAACCATCAATAACTACAACAATCTCTGAAGGAAAGAGAACTACCACAAAATAGTGGCCCCTACTCCCAGCATCTTTCATCCTTGAAAGAAAAGAAAAACTAAGCATCTTTGTACAAATGTTATTTTTTACCAGTTCCCATAAATTTGACAAACAGAGCAACATAAAATAAGATTTGCTTTTCAAACAAAGATGTAATCAAGGGAAAGTAATATAGTAATCTACATCGTTTATATTTTCTGATTACTTTGCACAGTGGGATGAATTATGTAATATTTCATATAGTCATCAAGGGTCTTCATAAAGAACTGACAAATGGCCAGACTATATATCTCTAGGCACCTGCAACTCTACTGAAATTGAACTGAGTACCTATATTTTACCTGTTTTCCTTTTGCATGTTCTGGAGACTTTAAATGCTGCTGAACAGAACTGTGTAGTGCAGGAACATAGACGCTGCATGCAGAGCAAAGGACAGTCTCAACTTTCATCATATGATCATCAGCCGTAACACCTAGTAAAGACATAACAGATGTCTGAGATTTGGTCAAAAAGAAAACAGTGGGGATTCAATATATAAAAAAGAAGCAATACAGATTTTGCAATGTTAAAAAGAAGACAGCCATATGGGGAACATTTCCAAGTATTCAATTACTGCATAATATAAAAAAGGGGGGAGTAGAGGAAGAAATTATAAGTACATATAGGTATCTCCTCACTTAACTGTAATTGGGACCAAGATTTCCACTGCTAAACAATGCAGCTGTAAAGTAAACATGACTACACACTTTAGTCATGTTTAGACATTTAGCAACAGCAATCCTGGCAGTCTTGGTTACCATCAATTAGCAAGAATTTCAGGACATTAAACTAGCACCCCCTCAGGTCTTCCTGCTTGCTTCCAACAAGCAAAGGCAATGGAGAAGCCTACAGAAAGTTGCAAGTCCTGTGTGGTTTGCCAGAAGGCCAGCAGGTGGGTAAGTGGCTGCTGTGGTAGAAGCATGGCCAGAAGTGGATGCTGCCTGGTAGGCACTATGGAGTACGGGCAGGCATGGACTACAGACTATCAGATCTCCATGATCTCATACTCCACAGTCAGGCTCCTTGGGGCGGGGGGGGGGGGGGGGGCAGCAAGAGTGGGAGCAACTTGCTAGCTTCCCAGTTGACTTTGCTTGGGGAACTCAACAGGGAAAATCACAAATGATGATCATATGATTGCAGGATGCTGCAACTTTTGTGTAAATCAGTTGCCAAGTACTCAGTTTGTTCAGCTCCCTTGTAACCTTTGAACAGCTATTGAATGAGTGGTTGTTAACCATCTGCAATGAGAATGAGAGCTTTATTGCTGACTGTCCACTTGCTGATAATAGAATCAAGAGACAAATATTCAAAACAATTCACTAGTATGCCCCATACAACTATAAAATGTATAAGTCATCCCCAAATATATCCTATACAGCTGTGCTAAATTTTTCAGTACTTCTCCCTCACTTCCAAACCCTGACTTCCAAAACCTGCTAATTTTAAGTTTCAAAAACAGCTTCAGAATTCTAATTTTTCCTTCATGCTAATTTGAGAGAACCAATGAATCTTACATGAATTTTTTCAAGTCCTCAGAAACCCAAGGATCTAAAACTAAGTTGGAAGAAAAAAACAGGATTGTTTATTCTTGCTTCCTAATAAGTGACCAAGATTTTACAATTTGACCTTCCAGCATACTGAGTCTATAGGCTAGAACAGCAGTGTTGAAACAGAACACTTATTTTCATAGGCTACTTGCCTTCCATTACATCTTTTTCAGTAATCTGAGCAGCTTCCATTTGGCTTGTAGTCTGCTGTTTACGCATAGCAGTCTTCTTAAATTTATTCACCATGCACTCCTAAAACAGAAATTAATATAATTTTGGAGGAATCGCAAATTATTTTCACTTATTCCCCATTCATCTCCTAGTGTGGAATTCTAGATTTAACAGTTATGATTCAAATAACTATGAAATTAGGGATAGAGGAATATAATTTTCTGCAATAGTGGAGTCCTTTTCTCTTCATCTTCATAAATTGAAAAGTATTACATAAATTGTTTCCACAATTTCCGTAACAGAATGCAGGGAAAACCTCAAAAATTTAGCAGCCAGAATAAGGCACTTCTACAAATTGCAGTAACAAAAGGCTCTTAGCTTTGTGGCTATGAATAGACCTTGAAATCCTATCACATGGTAGACTATGATCAAATGGCACTATGAAGAATCTAAAGGCAAAACTATCTGCATAAATAGCCATTGGATTTAGCAGTGAGATGAAGGCTGTGGGAGGGCAGAAGAGCGACTTTATCATCTGAGTTCCATTTCAGGAAATAAAATGTTTTAGGATGATAATGTTAGAAGATCAAACATTTTCAACATGAGCACAATGAACCTCATAGTTTAAAAAGCACACTGTAGAAATATTTCTTAAACAGATAATAGCTATGCTTGGCTTTACACCAGTCTTTATTGTTTATGATGATGTTTTTTAACCTGGAAGATTAAACTGTTAATTGAACTGTTAGTTGGATTTACAGAATTAAAACAGTTACTCACATGCAGAAACTCCATCACAACTTTGTCAAATTTGGTCTGTTTCTGAATGTGATCTAAAGTCTCCTGGTGAACAGCACTTTCAAGATGAGCTTCAATGTCTTTCTCTTCAAAGGTTCGAAATTTACAGAATGAGCAGGTGAATGCCATTCTAGCAGAAGATACAGGCACATTGTCAGTGCAACATGTAGAGTAGATAATCCATCAAAGTTTAATGGAATCAAGAGAACTGGATTAATGAAATTATTTTATCAAGCATTTAAACACTAATGAAAATGCATCCCTATACTTAAAAATTTTTCAACTATATGAAAAATGTAGCCATCGTGAGAGAGATTGTGAGTTAGTGTTTTGAAGATCACAACAAGTTTATTTATTTATTTATTTATATTTGAATTTATATACTGCCCTTCTCCCCTTAGGGACTCAGGGCGGTGACAAATAGAAATTTGAATCTAAAATTTTCTGGCTCAAACCTTTAGCTACCATATTAGCTTATAAAGCAAAATAAAAATGTGTAATGTTTTTTAAAAAAACAAAACCAAACCAAAAAACAGGGTTACTTAATCTGAACTGTAAGAAACCAGACAACCACCAGATGGCACCAGAAGGTTAGAATTTTCTTGTCTTTTTGCTACTGGATTTTTACAGATCAGAGTTGATCGCATCAGAAAAAAGTACCATTGACAAAATCACTCCTCTTCACTATTGAATCTAAATAATTAAGACGACTCCTCAAGATGGCTTACAGGCATTCTATTCTTGTTGAAGATTTCTTGGGGATTTCAAAATATTTCCTGCATATAATGGCTTATTATGCCCATAAATCACCCTTCCCTACCCAAGCAAAACCCCAGATATATGCAGATATGATAGAATAAGTACTGAGATTTGAATAGACAACACCATGGAAAAAACAGTGTCAAGGCAGTTTAGAGCAAGTATTATTGTTATGCCCTTGAATTATGGGTGAGACAAATTCACATTTCCACCACAAACCTGTAACCATCACCATACTTTTCACTATTTTTCTCCCTCCTACGCCTTTGCTTCTCTCTTCTTGCCTCAATTCGACGTTTTTCTTCCTCTTCATTTTTTACTTCTGGCTTGACACCTAAAAACAATTAAGAGTTAAATAAATACTTAGGTTCTAGACTTTAACCAACGGAAAATTTGAACTTACCCTACTACCTTTCAGCATTATTTAGAATCTCATAAGGAGGGATAATTTATGCCATGTGGGATGATGGCATCTATTAGGATGCTGTTGAATTAAAAGGAAAAAATGCAATTTTTAACACTTTGTGATACATGTATTTTTAAGGGCCATATTCACAGGAGGAATATCCAGAATTGAAGTGCCAAAATAATAAAGGCACTAAGTAAATGCTGAGAATAACAATGGGCGATTGCCTCAATTTGTAGGCCTATAATTATCATAATTTCATGTTTATTGTTAGATAAAATTTGTTAAAACTAAATGTTTTCTGGTTTCATTGTGAAGACAGCTTATAGAAACAGACAAGAAAATGCAAGTAAGATACCCCAACGCAACACAAAACAAAACAAAATAAAATAAAAAGAGGAACTTCTGCTGTGACATAGCCCTACGTGACCTGGGACCAGGCTATTTGATGATCTGCCTCTTCCTAACCAAATCTACCTGTCCCAGCAGGAAGGGTGTGCTCGAGGTCCTGTCTGCTAAAGAGGTCCATTTGGCAGGACCCAAACAACATGCCCTTTCTACTGTGGTCCCCACCCTGTGAAACATCATCCCCCATTAAGGTGAGGTTAGTCCCATCCTTGTTAGGCTTTCGGGAAGACCTGTAGGTATGTTTTTCAGCACATTTGGAGATCCCTTGGTTGTATTATGTCTAATGGGGTGTTTTTATCCTGCACTCCTGCTTTTTTTTTTATTTTTGAAAGGTTTTTATGGTTGTGTTAGCTGTCTTACATTTGGTGAGATGGACAGCTCTATAAAAATTTGTTAAACAAATAAATAAATCAGAAATTCAAAAATGGACCTGATTTTCCCTACATGGCTAGGGAAAATCAACATACATATTAAAATGTATAATATTCCTTATTTTTCTAAACCTCTGATTGCATGCCAGAAAAAGTAACTTCAATATTTTTCTCTAATTAAGGCACTGCCTTCTTATAAGGGAGGCAACCTTTTGGTCCATATGTCAAATAGAGGTTTATTTGTCAATCTGGACATGATTTTCAAGCAGCCGAACAGCTGTTCCCTCCATTACTTGTCACTCTGAAATAAAAGTCTACCTTATTAAAAACAGGTATTAAATGAGCTCTCAATTTCTCAACTGCCAAACACCATCTAATGAAAAAATAGTAACTACAGCATTACACAAATGTTTTTGGAAATGACGGTACAACTTCCATTATCTAGGCATGAGCAGAAAGCACATATGAATCTAATAGTAGAGAAATTGGGAAGGCTTTCTGATTCCATGTTGAACAAGAGACACATTGTTGGGGGCAATATGCTATTTAGTATACTGTCTTTGGTGTAAGCCGCCCAGAGTCCTCGGAGAGTGGGCGGCATAGAAAAATAATAATAATAATAATAATAATAATAATAATAATAATAATAATAATAATGATGGCACATAGCTCTATCAACTGTCACAAATTATACTGTTGAAATTAAGAAAGTTTAGGATGACCAATATGGTAATCCTCAACTTACAACCACAATTGAGTCCAAAATTTCTGTTGCTAAGCGAGGCAGATGTTAAATGAGTTTTGCCCTATTTTATAACTTTCCTTCCTACAGCAGTTAAGTGAATCACTGCAGTTGTTCAGTAAACAACATGGTTGTTTATTAATAACATGGTTGTTTAATGAATCTGGCTTCCCCATTGAGTTTGCTTGTCAAAAGTTTGCAAAAAGTGACCATGTGACCCCAGGGCACTACAACCGTCATAAATAGGTATCAGTTACCAAGCGTCTGAATTTTGATCATGTGACCATGGGGATGCTGCAATGGTCATAAGTGTAAAAAACAATAATAAGTTACTTTTTTTCCAGTGCCATTGTAACTTTGAACAGTCACTAAACAAACTTCTCTATAAGTTGAGTGCTCTGTGTACTGAATTTCTTGTGGAAAAATTTTGAGCTTTGTTTCATTTGAATATGCAAAGCAAATTGAAGGGCCTACAATTCTTTAGTATTAAGAATCTGTATCTTACATCAGGCTTTAGTTCGATTCCTTTTAAAAGATAAAGGAGATACATAAGCCTGCCTGGTCATATACTGCAACCTGTAGTAGCAATAGCACTCTATTTTACAGAACAAACAGCCCCATTCTAAAGCAGTATATAAGTCTAAGCACTATTGCTATTATTATTATCATACATAACCTAGCCCAGGCACAGGGAACTGCTAACCTAAAAGTCTTGATGTCCCTAGAGATTTTGAATCCAGCCTGCAGCCTAACAATCTTTTCTGTAACATAGGATAGGATAGGATAGGATAGGATAGGATAGGATAGGATAGGATAGGATAGGATAGGATAGGATAGGATAGGATAGGATAGGATAGGATAGGATAGGATAGGATAGGATAGGATAGGATAAAATAGGATAGGATAGGACAAGGACAAGGACAAGGACAAGGATAAGGATAAGGATAAGGATAAGGATAAGGATTAGAATAGAGAATAGGATAGGATAGGATAGGATAGGATAGGACAAGGACAAGGACAAGGATAAGGATTAGAATAGAGAATAGGATAGGATAGGATAGGATAGGATAGGATAGGATAGGATAGGATAGAATAGAATAGAATAGAATAGAATAGAATAGAATAGAATAGAATAGAATAGAATAGAATAGAATAGAATAGAATTCTTTATTGGCTAAGTGTCATTGGACACACAAGGAATTTGTCTTTGGTGCATTTGCTCTCTGTGTACATAAATATATATATATATTCATCAAGAATCATAAGATACAACACTTAGTGACAGTCATAGAATACTAAATAAGCAATCAAATCATACTATGAAACTAAATAAAACAATATAAATCGTAAAACTTTATAGTCAGTGGTGGGATTCAGCCGGTCGCACCAATTCAGGAGAACCATTTGTTAACTCTTTGTGGAGTTCTGCAAACCAGCTGAATAGGCTGCCTGCCTGCCGATTCCAGTAGCTCACACACACCTGACGCTCCTGCTCGTTTGTAATTAATCAAAGGAAGGGAAAAGAAAAAGAAGAAATGACCACATAGCCATTTCCTCAGCAGAAAAATTATAGCTCCTTTAAAACTGGGGGGGGGGGGGATAAAGTGAGAGAGGGGGTTTTTTTTCTCTCTCCCCCTTCTGTTAATAGTTCCAAGCAGACAGCCAAGAACCATTTAATAGGCAAATACTTAGTTGCAATAACAAAACCGCAGGAATGCAGTCAGCATAGAAACAAAGAAATTTACAGATCATACAGATTAACAGCCAGAAGGGACCTCACATGTCATCTAGTCCAACCCCCTTGCCCAAATAGGAGACCCTACACAATTTCTGACAAATGGCAGTCCAATCTCTTCATGAAAGCCTCCAGTGATGAAGCTCCCACAATTTCCGAAAGCAAGCTGTTCCATTGGTTGATTTTTCTCACTGTCAGAAAATATCTCTTTATTTCCAGGTTGAATCTCTTCTTGTTGACAGGATTAGATCAGGGAAGGAGTTTTTAAAATGTTAATACAGAGCAGGTGTTTCTTGTCAGAGTTCTTATGGTTTTTTAAATACACTTCTAATCAGCAGAATTGATTTTATTAATTTGGAATAAGGTTGCAATGCTGTTTCTATCTATGTATTTTGATCCTGTATTTTCAGCATTTAAGAGTTAGCTTACAGCATTAGACTGTAAAGATTTCAAATTATCTTGTAACTGTGTTGCTTGTGTGAGATGGGGCACCCACAACTTCTGAAGGCAAGCTATTCCATTGGTTGATTGATCTCATACTTAGGAAATTTCTTCTTAGTCCTAGGTTGCTTCTCTCTTTGATTAGTTTCCATCCATTGTTTCTTGTCGTGTCTTTAGGTGCTTTGGAAAGTAGATTGACCCTCTCATTTTTGTAGGAAATTTCCTCAAATTTCCTGACAGAACAATTAATCAGTGGAACAACTTGTGTCCAGAAGTTGTAAATGCTCCAACACTGGAAGTTTTAAAGAAGAGACTGGATAACCATTTGTCTGAAGTGGTGTAGGGTTTCCTGCGTAAGCAGGGGTTTGGACTAGAAGACCTCCAAGGTCCCTTCCAACTCTTGTTATTCTATTCTATTCTATTCTAAATATTGCAGGAGTGCTATTTTATTGTGAGTTGGAATAAGGAGAAATTTCCTAAGGGTGAGACCAATCCAGTTGGCCACACCCACCCAGTCACATTACCACCGAGCAGATCATTAGGGCAGAGAACCAGTTGTTAAAATTATTTGAATCCCACCACTGGTAACAGTCATAAATAGGAAGAGATAGGTAATAGGAAGGATGAGAAAAATAGTAACATAGCCCTACTAGGTAGTTTGATAGTGTTGTGGGAATTAGTTGTTTAGCGGAATGGCATTCGGGGGTGGGGGGGACTGTCTTTGTGTCTAGTTGTTCTGGTGTGCAGTGCCCTATAGCATTGTTTTGTAGAAGTTAAAACAATTTATATCCAGGATGTGAGGTGTCTGTTGATATTTTCACTGCCCTCTTTTTGACACATGCAGTATACAGGTCCTCAATGGAAG
This sequence comes from Arizona elegans, assembly GCA_022577455.1. Taxonomy (NCBI): domain Eukaryota; kingdom Metazoa; phylum Chordata; class Lepidosauria; order Squamata; family Colubridae; genus Arizona; species Arizona elegans. The sequence goes on from JAKOOJ010000002.1 coordinate 125,260,541, forward strand.
GCAGGTTGGTAGCAATTGTGTGTTATTGTTGTTTTGCAATTCTAATTATTCGTAAGTCTGTGCCTGTCTTGCTTGGTAGCAGAGCCAAACCAGACAGTTATAGAGGGGCAGACGACAGACTCAAAAATTCCTCTGTAAAACTCAATCAGCAGCTCCCTTGGCAGTTTGAGCTTTGAGTTGGTGCAGAAAGAACATTCTTTGTTGTGGTTTTCTGATGACATTTTTGATGTTAGGTGTCCATTTTCAGTCTTGAAATATGATAGAACCTAGAAACTTGAAGGTCCCTACTGTTGATACTGTGTTGTCTAGTATTGTAGTATGGGAGAGTTTCTCCTAAAATATACCACCATTTCTATGGTTTTGAGTGTGTTTAGTTCAAGATTGTTCCGGTTGCACCACAAGGCTAGTTGTTCAAACTCCCGTCTGTATGCAGATTCGTCATTGTCTCAAATGAGACCAATCACTGTTTATCATCTGCAAACTTCAGTACTTCAGTACAGAGTACTGCAAGCAATCTTTTGAGATGCTGACATTGGTATATAGAGAGAAGTGAAGAGAGCACACAGCCAGGGTGGGGGGGGGGGGGGCGTGCTAATTGTACAGGTATCTGATGTGATTTTGCCTAGCTTTACCTGCTGCTTCCTGTCTGTTAGGAAGCTTATGATCCATTTACAAGTGTGGTCAGGTACAGCTAGATGATTTAGTTAAGTTTAGTTTAGTTAGAAGAATCTGGAATGATAGTATTGAATGCTGAGCTGAGGTCTACAAAGAGGACCCTTGCATAGGTTTTGGAGATTCAAGATATTGTAGGATGTAGTACAGAGCCATATTAACAGTATCATCTGTTGATCTATTTGCTCGGTAGGCAAATTGCAAGGGGTCTAACAGCAGATCCATGATGGTTTTCAGGTGGGCCAGCAATAGCCTTTCAAAGGTTTTCATAACTACAGATGTTAGAGCAACTGAAGTAATCCAGCTCCTTGATGGAGGGTTTCTTTGGCACTGGGATGATAGTAGAGCATTTGAAGCAAGAAGGAACATAGCACATCTCTAGTGATTCATTAAAGATGCGGGTGAAGATGGGAGCCAGTTGGTCAGCACAAGTTTTTAAGCAAGGAGTTATCTTGTCTGGGCCTCGTGCCTTTCACAGCTTTTGTCTGTGAAATAGACCTTGCACCTCATTTTCTGTAATCACCAGAGGTGGTGGGATGGGGCTTGGCTGTTGGTGTGTCTGAGATGGGGATTGTGGAGATAGGCGGCAGTAGTTTTCTCTCAGACATACAGTAAAACACATCCAGATCATCTGCCAGTTGTTGATTTACTTCAGCATGGGAAGGAGGTTTGCTGTAACCGATTATATTTTTAAGAGTTTTCCACGTTTCCTGGTTCATTTGTTGGGAACTGATTCTGTAGCTTTTCAGAATAGCTTTTTTGCTGCTCTGATCTCCCTTAATACATTTTTGGCCTGATTGTACAGCATTCTATTGCCTTTTCTATAGGCTTCCTCTTTGGTATGATGTAGCTGCTTATATTTGCTGTGAATTGTTGTTACTGTATATTCGCAGGTTTCTGGTCAGCACACATAGGTCTTCACAAAAACTGACATATGATGTTACAGTATCTGTGAGTTCATCCAAGTCTGCAAAGATATCTTCGAAAACATTCCAATCAGTGCACTCAAGGCAAGCCTGTAGCTTTAGCTTTCCCTCCTCAGTCCAAGACCTCACTGATTTAATTGTTGGTTTCATGGTTTTAAGTCTTTGTCTATAAGCAGGTACAAGGTGAATCATGCAATGATCAGAGTGTCCCACAGCTGCTCCTAGTAAAGACCGATAAGCATCTTTTAACGTTGTGTAACAAGTCTAAAGTATTCTTGCCTCTAGTGAGACAATTGACATGCTGAAAATATTTTAGTAGCTCTTTCCTTAAGTTAGCACTGTTGAAATCTCCTAACACAATGAGTAGTGAATCTGGATATTTAATTTCAGCCCACATAATCTGGTCAGCTAGAGTTCGTAATGCATTGTTTACACAAGCTTGCGGAGAAACATACACAGCAATTAGGAGAAATGAGGAGAACTCTCGTGGAGAATAAAATGGTTTGCAATTGATAATTAAATAATTAAAGTACCATTACCTAAAATTCCCGCTCTACCCCTTCTTTGCCTCCGGTGTCTCTTCTTGTTTTCGTTTATCCATTGTTCAGAGGAAGTTGCTTCTTCCTGTATTAGAATCTCTTCTGCATTTGTAAAGACAGGGGGGGTGTAGTCACAGAAAGCTGCCCATTAAAGAAACATTGTTTGATGCTTAGCAGTTGGTCTCTTGAGTATGAAATCCGTAGTGAATCACAGAGAATGATAAAAAACAGCAAAACTTAAAAGACTTATCAAAATAAAAACAAACTACTATTCATGTAAGTGAGACATAATTTTAATCCTAACAGCTGACCAAGAAAAGTCTGTGTTGGGGAAAAAAGAGCAAGGAGAAGAAAGGAACAAGCCATGATCCACCAACTCTGCTTATCTTTAGAATGCAGTCCAACACTTTTTTCCCCTCCTGTGATCATGGAGCTTGATAATAAAAAGGTGATTCTCCACCACTGTTCTAGCCCCTGCTACCCAGAAAAATCCCCAATACCCTCCAAAATACTCCATAGGGATACATTTGCAATGTTGCATCTTATCTTTGAAGCTCAAGGAGTATGTAAATACTCCTGTTTAATTTCTTTGTAAGTTACTTGCTTGACTTCTGCAGAGACATTGCTAAGTCTTGGGTTTCAAGCTCAGCAGACTTTAAATCCTAGCCTAGCACAGACCTGGAGAAGGGATGTTCAAGTCCATATATGAACTTGATACGTCTATTTGGAGAGTTGAGATTGGAACATGTAAACATTTGGTAAAGTACCATTACCTAATAGATCTACAGACATACTGGTAGACTAAACAGACTTTAAATCTGAAAATGATACAATTGGAGGGAGAAATAAGTCCGCTTAGCTTCATTATTAAGAGCAGTGCAGATTTTTATCAGTGCAAGGTAGTTTAATGGAAAGCCTATTACACAGTATGAGATATGTCCACAATTTTTCAAAACAAGAAATATTATGTAACAAGTTCCCAGCAACTTCATATCATGCAGATTACATACAGCAACAAAGCACAACTGGGGAAAAGAAGTTTAGGATCAAATTTCGATTTCAGATGTTTTCTTACCGTAATTGTGGGTTGTAAAATATATTTTAGTAACTGAAGCATTTAGAAAAAGTTTAATAAGCAGAACATATACATAGTCAATTTTTGGGGAAGAACAGCTGGTAGTTGGACTACTTTCAAATCAATACCTGATAAAATTCTCAGTAACTAAAAAGTAAGGATCATCAGTGCCAGAACACTCATTTTAAGTGACAATGTCCTAAAGAAACAACTCAAAAGAGAGGGTATACACTGAATATTGAAAAGTATACCACAAGCAAGAAATTATTTATCTGACACATTAATTGATCACTGTTACCTAAACAATCAACTTGAACCCATAAAAATACTGCAAGAAACAGCACAATTATATAACGTGCAGCTTTTATATAAAGATATTTCATCAGGTGAAACTCTAAAGGCATTATGTCTTGAGTTTTACCTGATAAAACAAGCAGGCTTACCTTCAAATGCCTGATCAATGCCATCATAGGCATCTTTTGTAAAGTCTTCATCCGTAATTGTGTCACAAACTCCAGCTTCATTATCCTAATGAAAGGTCAAATGCACAAGTTTCCAGAGTAAACAGAAGAGCTGACAAAATGTGCCATATTATTTCCAATAAACGATTTTAATCCAATTGGCTGAAGCAATTAGCTTCGGAGGAGATAATTTAAGCAAGTCAACTCCAGGTCATTATATGGAGTTAATGTGTGTCAAGCAGTCACACATCAGAGTCATGTTTTAAATAACAGACCATTTAAAGCCATGTTTAATTATTTAATGTAAACAGTATTTGGGGGTAATTGATTTATTCATGATCTGATAACATCTCCCATCAACTGAGTCTGTCACATTCAAGGACATTTGTATCTCGCTCTACTGTCAAGGCTAAACTTGAAGCAATTGTTTCCTTTTGCAAAAGCTGCTGCCCAGCTTAGAAATGAAAACCTTCTTCAGCATTATTTTACTGGATATTTACATGTTTATATTGTTGTTGTTGTTTTTATCATTCTTCATGCATTGAAATGTAAATGTAACTGTCCTATCCATCCCAATAGTATTTCAAGAAGTGTTTGATCTCAGGAAGTGTCCTCTGATTGTTGTTTTGTTTGGTATAGATCAAACCAAGGTCCAACTACATAATATTATCTCATACACCACTTATCAGGAGAAGCAAACATACTGGCATTTTTGCTCCATCAGGTTTGAATGGTGATAAGAGGATATTACTATGGCATATCAAGCTCATATATCTGTTTTAATGTTTTAGCTGTGCACGTCCTTTTATAAATTTTATTGTGTGAATTGAAACTATTTAGATTTTGATATTACAGGTAATCCTCACAACCATTTGTTTAATGACCAAAGTTACAACAGCACTGGAAAAAAGCGACTTATTTACCAGTTCTCACAATTATGACAATGGTTGTATCCCCATGGTCATATGATCAAACTTTGGATGCTTGGCAACAGGCACAAATTTATAATGGTTGCAGCATCCCGGGATTGTCATTTGCAACCTTCCCAGGGTGCTTCTGACAAGCAAAGTCAATGGGGAAGCCAGATTCGCTTAAAGACCACAAGATTCACTTAACAACTGTAGTGATTCACTTGACAAACATGGCAAAACTGCCATGGTAAAAGGGGGCATGACTCACTTAACAACTGCCTTGCTTAGCAACTGTCAGCTGCCTAAAGAGAATTCAAAGGATTATCTGTTTTTATAAATGTATCTATAGAGCAGGGGTCTCCAACCTTGGCAACTTTAAGACTTGTGGACTTCAACTGCCAGAGTTCCTCAGCCAACTCTGAGAGTTGAAGTCCACAAGTCTTAAAGTTGCTAAGGTTGGAGACCCTTACTATAGAGAACTCAGAAGTAGTTCAGAAATTCTGGTGCATTTTTTTTTAAAGTGCAGCTTCATACCAACTAAATCATATTTCACATTTAAATAATGACAGGCAAATCTTTTTTACATAAATGGTCATAATGTGGAAAAACTGAACACTGCTTACCTAGTAGATTTTGAAGACCTATGTTACTTTTCAGTGAAACTGAGTCTAGACTAATTCAAATTTTTTTGTAAAACACTTCTTTAAAGCTTTTAAGTTTCCTGTTAGTTTTGTTCAAAATACATTTCAATATTTCTCAGAAATTCAGTCTTTAAAATTAGAGGTAGTCCTCAACTTACTAGTTCATTTAGCGACTGTTCAAAGTTACAATGGCACTGTGAAAAGTGATTTATGACAATTTTTCACACTTATGACCATTGCAGCATCCCCATGGTCACGTGATTTACATTCAGATGCTTGACAACTTGTTCATATTTATGGCAGCTGAGGTCCTGGAGTTATGTGATCTCCTTTTGCGACCTTCTCACAAGCAAAGTCAATGGGGAAGCCAGATTCACTTAACAACCATGTTACTAACTAAACAATTGCAATGATTCACTTAACAACTGTGGCAAGAAGGGTCATAATATGAGGCAAAAATTAATTAACAAATGTCTTGCTTGGCAACAGAAATTTTGGCTCAAGTGTGGTCATAATTTGAGGACTACCTGTATATGGTCTATATCTGCCTACTTTCAAATTTAATATTGTTAGAACTGTGGGTTTTTTTAAAATGTCTCTGGATTGCAACCAGTTTCAAAAAGAAATTCTACCTTCTAACACTATGGTACCAGATGTTGTTTCAAAATTCTACCATGAAGACCAAGAAAGCTTAGTATGTAGACATATATCTCTTCTTCTTTAAAAATTTTGAAAATTGAAAGTAGTTATTACTTTAATGTACTGCAATGCTTGATAAAAAGTGCAATATTTTCCAAAACTAAATCTTTACCTCTGCAGTAGTTTTTTTCTTTGCCGTCCTTGGGTCTATTAGCATGAAAGGAGGAAGAAATTCAAGAAGATCAAACTGCAATTAAATGTTTTGTCTCACCTAGCAATTATTTTAAATCCTTGGAGAATTGAGAAAATAGGAATCTTGGACACAGAAAATCAGAAGGAAACATTAAAGAAATGGGTATATAATAGCCTTCTCTATTAAAAAAAAAAACACAAGAAAAATACAAAGAATTTAGTCAATTTCTTTTTTTCAAGCACTGAAAATACACCAAAACTGAAAATGCAGATGACCATGTGGGATTATAAAACATCATACTGTGTAAGTGGTTTTCCATTAATTGGTTATACATCTTTTATCTTCCATTCATAACTGTTGCTTTAATCATATGCAAGATTATTCTTCACAACATTGTACCTAAGAAGATCAGTATAACTTTCTACACTTATTCTCAATCTAGGAATAAAATAACATATCTGAACAATTAACTGAACAATTAAAGACATTTTAATAGACAATCAACTTGAAAACAAGGAGATAGGAACTTGTAAACAATATTTTAGATTAATCTTGATTAGAAATAAGAATGCTTAGTATTCTTATTGACTGTTAAAATATATTCAAATTCAGACAGGTTTTAAACCTCAACTAAAAGTATAGAAGCTAGTTTTTCAAAATATCATAATGTCATCAATCAAATGGAAAATACAATTGATTCAATAGGGAGAATTTATTGTGAAATTTTTACGGTATTTACTATAATAGAGACATAACTATATATGTATGTTTTGTTTTTATACTTAAGGGGATGAACTCTAAAAACATGGTAAAAGGAGAAAATAAAATACATTGGAAGGGAAAATATTGAGAAGGAGATAAGAGATGGGGGGAAGGGAGAAAAATAAATACTGCGTCTTGTAAATGATAATCTTTTAACCTAGCCAGGTATTAAGATCAAATTTTATTCATGTATTCAATACTTGTGTAAATATTTATTAAACTGGCCATCTACATATATAGGAGAAACTATTACTAGTATATTCCAGGAACAGAAAGCATCAGTATGCTAGATTATAGCAGTCATTCTCCCACACATATAACTGGTAATCCTTCAGTCATAACCATTCGTTCAGTGACCAGTACAAGCTATAATAGCACTGAATGAAAGGATTTATAATTGGTCCTCAAAGTTTCAGCCATTATAGCATCCCTGTAGCCACATGAACAAAATTCAAGCGCATGGCAAGCAGTTCGCACTTGTGATTGGTTGCAGTGTCCCATGATCACATGATCACCATTTGCAATTTTCCCTACCAGCTTCCAACAACAAAAGCTAATGGGGTAGGCAAAGTTACAAGTTGTTCAAGTAAGTCTCCCCCACCCTTACCTTTGCTCACAAGCATGACACCCACCCTCTTTCTTCTTTCACTGCACACATTCTGTTCTTTCCTCAGCTTCTCTGCACTCACACACACACTCAGGCACCCCCATCCTCTTGCCGTTGTGTGCTCAAACAAACACGCATTGTGCCCTCTTTCCCTAGCCTCCCTACATTTGCACCTTGTGCCCTTTTTCATTAACTTCCTGAATTTGTACATTTGCACACCATATACTCTCTTTCCCTGGCCTCCATATGCTTGCAAGAAACCCATGCCCTCTTTCCTCATCCTTCCTACACACACACTCTGTCTGCCCCCCCCCCCCAACCATTCATTTTCCTCACCCTCCTTGAATTCATACACTAAAACTTTTTCCCCTGGCATCCCTGCACCTCCATGCACCCTGCACCCAATTTTCCCAGTCTTCCCTGAGGTCCCACCATATTGCAGGACCCTCTCCTCTCTTTTTGCATGGCCAGCACTAGGTTACAATTTGTTCTATCCTCTTTTATTTAGCCTGTTCATTGATTTTAGCCTGCAGTATTGCAGGCTAACTCTGCCAACTGCCAGCAGTTCATTCCTGATGGCAATATATTAACTCTGTACACTGCTTAGAAAGGGCTGTAAAGCACTATAAAGCAGTATATAAGGCTAACTGCTATTGCTATATTATCAATACTTTATTAGTAGAAAACCACTATGACAATTTTTTTTCTCAAATTTCATAACATAAATCACAACTTTCTGGCCCATCCAATCAATAATTATTTAAAGTATAAAAACCCATGCAAAAAAACCACTGACTGGCATGTCACTTGGGTCCTCCTTAAAAGCATATATTTCTGGATAAATTCCAATAATAATGTAATTGTGCACAGAATATGTTAAATTTGGGAGGACTATTATTTTGTTGATAACAGCCCTATGGCATCTCATGTAGCAAGCAGTCTTCACAATAAAAGCAGTCAGAAAATTTATATATATATATATATATATATATATATATATATATATATATATATATATATATATATCAACAGATTAAATTTCCTTTGAAGTGTTAATCAAGAGCATAGTATATAGGCACAAAGTTGGTGAAATATCTTGTAATATCTTTCAAAAATTTTAATTTGTGCCACCAAAGTTAATCTCTATGAATAACTGGTAACAGAAGGGGCTTTGAGGCTGGAAAATGAGGAACGGCAATGCATTATAAATGTATCCTCTCAGAAAATGTTAAATAGAGCTGTAATTCACATCTTTCATTCAATTACTTACTAGGTTTGTTTTGGTTCATCTTCACATTAGGTTTTGTCAGTTTGGGTTTCTTGATAAATGTCCCACCTGGTTTATTATACGGCTGCTGTAACATTTTTCTCTTTATTCCTCGTGCAGCTACTGCTGCAGAACTGGGTTTGTTATGATAGTCTACCACAATTCCAGGTCTATGCATGCCTCCAAAGTCTCCCATATACTGTAAATAGGTGAAGACCAAGTATTAGAAAATGATATGGCTGACCATAAACAAACTAATTTATATAAAAACATATTTTAAAATATTTTAACTCAAGAAAAAAATGCAATACTAGTCAGTTAACACACATCAGGATTGCAAACTGATTAGTTTTTAAAATATTGGACTTAAAGTGCTTGTATCAACTGGATTTCTGCTTATTCAAAATCATTGGTCCAGACTATGAGCCTTGTCAGAATTTTACCCATATTCATTTTCAGGATTCTCCAAATAATGCCTCAAAAAAACAGAAGAAAAATTATTTCTACAAAACTATAATGCATGGAAAACTTAGGGGAAAATAAAAATAATCATAAAAGTCTCTGCTTGAAACTTTCATAGTTTCTCTTTTACTATAAATAAAAATGTTTTAAAATAATATTTTGATGGTTTAAAATCTGCTCATTGAGTATGTATGTAAGATTTTCTGTGTATAATATTGTCTATGTTTAAAATTTGTTAATGTCCAAATAAGTTTTTCTCTCTTAATAGTGTATTGGGATTCCAGTTTCATTTATGAAGCTTTTTGCCTATATAAAATACATTTTATTTCCAAACTTTATTTTTCCTATTTCACTTTTTCTCAAAGTATGTATACTTTATTCACAATTCAGAGTACAATCTCAAGCATGTCAACTCAGAAATAAGTGCTAAGAAATTTAAACTGTACATGGAATAAATCTCACTGAACTAATGGGAATTTCTTCTAAAAATACATGGAGAAGATACTTTATTTATCTAGCTCAATTTATTGTTTTGAGGTAGCATATCTTATATATTCCTATTTTCACTAAACAGTAATTTCCAAGTAAATACCCAGAATTTTTTATGAGTCAGGGATTTTAAGATTATGTATATATTATAAATATGTAAAATAGCCCTGCATTAAAGCAGTTAATTTAGGTAGATAAAGAGCCACCTTCATAAAATGTCTTTTCTTTTCCCTCTCATATAACAAGCAAGCCTAATACTGCAATGCATGACATGCAATGTAACACTGATTAGAAATCTTCAATCTTTATGAACAATTCAGTCCAATCAGCAGCTTGTGTGTGTCTGTCCATCGCCATGTTGAGATAATTGCATAGAGAATGTAATTCAATTATTTTTTTAAAGAACTATAATTATATCAGGAGTAATGAGCAAAGTAAAATATTAGCCCCTCTTAGATCAAATTCTCTCAAAAGGAAAAAAATAAAGTTTAGAATTTCAATAAAGTGGTAAAAAAAACTCTAATCCTAATATGAACATTTATAATCAATAGAGTCTATTGAATTCATTGATTTTAAGGCACTGAATTATAGAACAAACTGAAGAAAAGGAATGAATATAATAGTAATAATTTAGGCTGCAATCTGTAATACTTACTTGGAAGTTAGTAGCACTTACTTCTGAATAAACACACACAAGATTCTACTGTTTACTGACAGTAATATACAAGATAGGCTCATCTGACTGGATGAGTGAAATTATATAAGCAGAAATGAGTAAACTGCCATAAATATTTAATAGTAAAAGTTACACACAATAAAGGCAGTATGTCTGTACAATATTTCTGTACTTTGAGTAACATTTATTCCTAGCAGGCCACAATGTGTTAGAGATCATTATACTAAACAAATCCATGCACATGTTCTATATTTCACTTTGTAACAAACTGAGCTGTAGTAAATAAACAGTCTAGCAATATTCTCACCCTGCATATTACATACATCAAAGGACACTTTCTAGGTGATGTAGATTTGCATGAGCAAATATTTTCAGAATCTATTAAAGGTGCAATGCATTTCACATAAATAAGCAGTTTATTTCTTTAAGTAGTTAGTTCTTAAGAGTAACACTAAGCTCAAGAAAAAGGGAAACTAATCAATATTGTCTAGTTAACTTCCTTAATTTCACAACGTACCAGACTAAACAAATCAGCTTATTCCTTTATCAACAAATTATAGAAAGATTACTAGGGTTCCTAGGTCTATGGATTAAATGCCAATTGTACCCTTCAGAATATTACATAGATAAATCAATTAAAATATAATAATAGGCATGCAGAAAATTTAAAAATATTCCAGTCTACATTTAATCCTCCAATCTACTTTAAACTTTTAATTGTTTTCTTAAGGCCAACTTCTTGAAACTCAGTATTTAAAGTTTTAAGAGAGCATCTACTAATGATCAACTGAAATGAAACTCTCTGTATAACTTCGGATATGAAATTATAAAGCAAGTTAATGGGACATCATCTTATAACTTGAATCTTCTGAAGTTTAAGATGCTGTTAGTGATGTTTTGATTTGGTAGGGTAATATTTGATATTTGTTAATAATCTTTGAAATGTTCTTTTGAACTTGCACTAAAACATTAAATCCAGTATATGAGCGCATCTAGTACTGAATTATAACACAACAGTTGACTAACATAGTTGAGTAGTGTTACCTTTCTTTCAGCATGAACAATTCTGATGATATCCCTTTAACAATGGTTTGAAATTATCCTTTTTTTTAATGCTTAAATGTATTAAATCTTCCCTTCCATGTAAGTCTAAGTGACCTTAAAGTAAGTTAAAATTGAGTACGAAGAACTAATTGCTTCTTGCCTCAACAAAATCTGTTCTGTGGCATTTATCCTTTAAAATCAATAGTATACATTGCACCTTTAACCTACTCAAAACGAAAAAAGGTTCTAATTAACCTTTACAAAGTTTCAAGACTTCTCCCACTAGCCAAGATGCTAGTGTTAACAAGGAAAAATGCAATTCCTTTTAACCCCTTTTAGACCAAACCCAATGCCTTAATATTCACTTTTCACAAAAAAAGTGATTTGATAAAACCTTAGCAACTAATCTTATAGTACTTTTACTTGTGTAAATGAAGAGAGAGACAGGGTACTAAGTTCTGGGTAAACACCAAACCGGATTGGAAGGTTATCAACCCTAACAGTTTGGCAAAAACTGCAGTGTGATATACAGTGCTTTTGTTTTAATGCTATGGTCTTGAAAGGGTTTAAAAGAGTGACTAGTGAAAAGAATCTGAAAAGATTCTGTACTTACTCCTCGGCCACGGCCTCTGCCTGTTGATGGTCCTCCAAAAGCATCATAGTTTCTGCTTCCAAATCCACTGTCAGGATAAGCAGGCGTTCCTCTCCCCCGAGAGCCTACAGGTGCAGGCTTCATATGGGGTGAAGAAAAACTGCTGTAGGAAGAGTAAGTCTCTCTTCCTCTGTCCTCCATAAACCCAGGCCTCAATTTTGAGCGTGAGTAAGGTGCTTCCCAGCTAGACCCGCCCTGGTTTCTACCTCCGAAAGAGTCAAGGCTATTCCGGTAGTTGCTGTCAAATCGACCACCATAACTACCTCCGAAGCGGCTTTGTTCGGGTTCATTATAACCATAGCCAGATCTGTACAGATCTCGCCCACCCAGAGAAGACCCGGAGTCATAAGACTCATAAGGTCCAAACCTGGAAAAGTTGCAGTGAGGAAAAAAAAAGTAAGCTTACTAAAGTTAAACATTTCAAAAGACAAGTTATCAGTTGACATTTATCAACTAAAATCAATGTATATTTTACTTTGGTAGGGTTTGCTTTGATTAGGGCTGGGCATTTCCATGCTGTGATCAGACAGAAAGCTATCTGAGTCACTTTTCAGTTAAAAATAGTATTAAAATTCAGAATGCCTAAATTTCACTAAATTTAGTTGCTCAAAATTATTATTTGACCTCATTATTGTGCCCAGACCTAGTCTAACGAATGCAGGCACCTGCATATTTTAAAGGTTCATAAAAGTCTTTTGTTTAAAGTTATGCCTAAAACAATTCAATATCATTTGCCTTTGCTCTCAACTTAGAAGCTGTGACAGTATCAATAATGCAATTATTTTAACTTGATATTTCAATGGTTCATAGTTCAGTTATATCTTACAGAAGAAATCTAAATATTTTTCCTTAACTATGCCTCATCTTCTACTATTACATTTACAATGTATCAGAGGGGAGTGGAAAATCTATAGCCCTCCAAATGTTGTTGGACTGTAGTTTTCATGAGCCCCAGAATGAAATGTTAAGAAATTGTTAGGCTTTGGAAACATTTGGAAGGTCATAGATTCACCTGCCTCTGTTTGTAGGAATAAGACAATCACCCTTTATAGAACTGAAAAGTCAAAATAAATCTTAAATATTAATGACCCTTTGGCACAGAGAAAGGCTGTACATTACATGCAAATACTATATTACCAAAAAGCTGTATGCAGCATTTTAAAAAGATACTAATTGAAGAACAGAAAAAGTGTGCAGGGTAACATCAATGTCATAAACTGCACAGAAATAGGAATTCATTTTCATTCCAAACAATTAACTATATTTTAATTCTTAATTAAAGAACTTGAAAAGAAACTTTAAAATAAAAATCACAATATGAGAAGGCTAATTTTATCTTATCTCAAGTTTATACTTTAAATACAAAACTTTCATATTTAAAATGCCAACTACAAAGCAGTCCATTACACCAATAAACTTTTTGTATAATGCATTCAGTAAATTCCAACCATATTCAGATTACTAAATGGTAGGTACATTTTTTCCTGATTCCCAAAATAGTTTACATCAGTGTTAGTTATATTAATTGTTGAAAAGCACTGTGCATTTGTACAGCTAATTTCCCAGTCCTTTAACAACCAATGTCACAAAAAATTGGAGGAATTGAAATTGTCAACCATGTTCTTCTTGCTGCCAATCGAAAAATTAGGATATGCAAATGAGACTGCAACCAGGTTTAATATATCATAGTTATTTGGTTTAAAATGCAGAGTTCTTACAAGAAAGCCAAATTTAGAATTAAATTATGATCTGACATTAGTAGACATCAACTGCAGGCACAGTGAAAAACCAAACTGTCAGAAATACTACTATAGTGATAGGAACAATTTTAAAACACTGCACAAAAGTGTGTTTTAGTGTAGTTAGTACCTGCCAATAAAATAATCTGGACATGAAAAGCTGTCTACCAATGAATATTCTTGCAAAATATATTACTATTCAAATTAAATTTAAGTGTTCCTTTCAAACAGAATGGGAAACAAAAGCAGCAGTTCTGATTCAATTAAGAGCATTTCAGCTCTAGACTCTGGCTAATATTTAATGGCTAGTTTTTTAAAATCATTTGTTGAAATAGATTTTAAAAGAGATCTGAGAATAAAACATGTATTGCAGCATTATATTTCATATTTAAAAATTATTTTAAAATAGGCTACACATTACATCTCTGCATAATGCACCATGCCCTGCAATATGCTCAAGGAACACTTAAATTGGATAGAGGTATACTTCAGAATATATTTATATTATCTTTGACATACAAAGCAAATGATTCAGTATTTTACCTGGCAGCGCCACCTCCTCCTCCACCGCCACCTCCGTGGCTTTCCATTCCATATGACTGATTCATATAAGAGTCCATAGCTCTTGGGCCACTATAGGCACCATGCCCATAGTCACGATCCATTTCTTAAAAAAAAATAATAAAAGACTTAAGATTACTGAACTGTTGCAAATTAGTAACTTACAACCACAATTGGGACCAGAGCTTCTGTTGCTAAGCAATGCGGTTAAGTGAGTTGCACCCCATTTTACAACCATTTTGCTGCTATTGTTAAGTGACCAACATGCTTGTTAAACAACTTTTAATGGTCATTAAGTGAATTCACTTTCCCCATTGATTTTGCTTATGAAAAGCCCCCTGGGAATGTCACAAATGCTGATCAGGTGATCCTGGGACCCTGCAACCTTCATAAACGTGTGCCAGTTGCCAAAGAGGTAAATGTTCACCATATGACTATGTGAATGCTGAGATATAAGTGCGAGGACTGATTGCAAATCACATTTTTCCGTGCCGTCATAATTTTAGTCATTAAATAAATGGTTGTAAGTTAAGGCGTACCTGAATTCCAGTCCCAAGAACAGCTTATAATAAAGATACTATCAAGATGCTTACCTCTATACAGCAAGACCACACAAATTCAATCACACAAAGAAAATTATCTCTCTTCTGCTTTCCAGTTCAGCTAAAAACGCTAATTTGCAGAAAAGCAGCTAGAAGAGATGGGACTGAGCAAATGAAGCTCAAACATTCCATATTTATTTGTTTCAAAAAATAGATTAAAATCTGAGAGCAGGGCCATAGGATGATCAAGGAGGTTTTTGCCCAAAATATTAAAATTCTGCTTCTTCCAAGGGTTTTTATGTGGTTCAATAGTAAATGTTATATTATATGCCTGCTGCACATCATTTACCCTCAATAAAATATTTCATAATTTTAGCTGTTAAGAATATAGGGTTTTAAATTATACAGTTTACTTTTTTAACTGAGTTTATTAAATGCAAGTCAGCTAATCATACTAAACTTAAAAATTTCTGAGAAATGTTAAAATTAAAATTCTAGAAAGCTTGTATCAGTGACTTAAAGAACACATGGAATGGCAAGGAATTTGCACAAAGAACAAAATGTTGCAAATGCTTTAATCAGCTACATACAAGTTTGATAATAAGACAAAGTTAAATAAAGTGGGACCATGGATGAGGTATACCGAAGAAAATATCTGGGAAAATAACATTGTATGAATGTTTACGTATTTTTTTAATCCACACAAAGATCTTCCAACTTCAAATTTGCTACCAGCAATTGTCCCCAAATGGCATCCTGTCAGACCCAGATCAAGAAAGACATAGAACAATCCTAAATTATCTCATCTTTATCTCAGTACACCCAATAAGACAGAATCTTGTCAGAATAAACCTTTTATATTTTCCCAAATGAATACACCCTGGAAAAGTCTAGGGAGTCAGTTATCCTAACTGCCACCATCTGTCTGCTATCCAGGTCTGATGAGATGTAACTAGTTTAATATCCACTTCCTAGAATGGGAGGGAAAATAATACATGGGGATTTAAATGCTTTTCAACTTCTTGCACTGAAAAGCTGGTTTCCAGCAAAAAATATTATAAATCTCTTCTTATGATAACAGAATGTGACAACCAGCAGTAAAGGCAAGTTTGTTGCCAAGCACCCAAAATGCAGTCACATGACTTCAGGGATGAGATGTGCCACTATTGGAACTCCACAACCAGTTCATAAGTATTTTTGGAGGGAGGGGTCTGTCATAACTTTGATCGTTAAGCTCTGGTCTTTAAATAATGATTATCATTATGTGGCACTGAGTCAGGACTGGTGGCAGTGTACAAATATCATTCATCTCTATTTGCCACTGGTATCAATCAACAGTTCTTCCAAGGATCCCATCTTCCACCTTATCTACTATTTCTTCCATCATATGGCACGTACATGGCTAAAATTTACACTGATAGATCATTATCTCATGGGAGAAGTCAGTCTTTATTTTATCTGGGACCTACAGACTAGCCTTCTTGCAATACATAGTACACAGTACTCTACATCCATAATCTGAAGGTATCTTATCTTTTTTCTCTCACTCTTTCTCAATGTGCATTGTACATATCAATATATCACCAGTGGAAAAAACACTGATTTAAGTATTATCTTGTCATAGAATATTCTTATCTTCATGATCTTTTCTACATCTGTCATTACCTTTTTCCCCTAGAATTAATCTATTTACTTCTCAAGCACAGTATTTACTTATTACTCAGTTCAAGGAAAACAAGGAATCTATGACTTTCACTTCTCCACTGTCAGTTATTTGTCAACTTTTTAATGTAGGTCAGGTTAAGAAACAAATACAATTTTCCAGAAATGTTACTGTATTGTTTTAAGATATATTAATACAATTTTGAAAGTATGTTTCCCTCTGCTCCTTCTTACATCACTATTTCCTTAATGGCTAGCTCTTTCCTTCCTTTTTTTAAATGTCTCTCATACAGTCCCTAAAGTTGGCTCTAAGTTTATTTACAACTCTGAACTTTTTAAACACATTTATTATTTTTATCTTTTTAATATTTATTAACCCAGGCCTCAACTTTTAGTTTTTAATTTTATATATTAATTTTATAATGAGTTCCTTTGACACTTCTTCACTTTCTGCTAATGAAGTGGCATTGTCCAAATTTCTAATACTAGCTGTCATTTCTTCCAATTCTGCCATTCTTTTAGTAGCACTTACTAACCCTAAGTTGAACAAGAGACATTATTATTATATTTTTATCCTGCCTTTGTTTTTCTTGGCTATCTAGTCAGCCAAAATACCTAATAATCTTTTGGTCAACATAAAGTGGTGAACATTCCTAATATTTCTCTATGAGGTGGACTGGCCAGAAAGCCACCCAGTTTGTTGTCTTGGCTAAAGGAGGACTAGAATTCAGACTCTCCCAATTTCTAGTCTAACACTTTAGTTTTTCACCAAACTAGCTCTTAGCATTCAGAAAAGTGCAATACAAATGTGACTCAACTAAAAAACAACCTTATTTCAGCCTTACTACTTTATGTGAACCAAAGCCCTACAGGGACTAGTTTTTTTGAAGGACCGTCTTTTCCTGAACACATCTACCCAAAACACCAGAGTGGGAAGGCAAGGAATACTTATGGGTCCAATCTCCTAAGGAGGTTCATCTAACAAACACCAAGAAGGCCCTTCTTCTTCCTTTTTGTGGAACATCATCCACACAGAAATAAGATTGGCCCTCACTTTGACACACTTTTGTAAGGCCCTAAAGACCTGGTTTTGCCAAGGAGTCTGGTGACCCCAGACTATGATGCAGCCCCTCCAGTGGCTTATTTGACTGATTCATTGTTACGAAGGGGGGTTACAGGTAGTTGACTTACACAACAGTTCATTTAGTGCCCGTTCAGTTACAACAGCACTGAAAAAAGTGATTTATGACCATTTTTCATTTATGACCATTGCTGTGTCCCCATGGTCATGACTGACTTACATTCGCATGCTTGACAACTGACTCACATTTATGACAGTTGCAGTGTCCTGGAGTCACGTGATCCCGTTTTGTGAACTTGACAAGCAAAGTCAGTGGGGAAACCAGAGTCACTTAAATTAGTGTTACTAATTTAAGAACTGCAGCAATTCTCTGAACAAATGCGTTGAGAAGAGTCCTAAAGTGGGGCAAAACTCACTTAACGAATATCTCACTTAAACAACAGACATTCTGGGCTCAATCGTGGTCGTTAAATTTGTGGACTACCTGTACCACTTTTCGTTTTTATATCGAGTTTTTTATCTTTGTAAGCGGCCTGGAGTCACCGAAACCCATATATATATGGGTTATACATGTATATGTATATGTACACATATATACATACATACATACACCGCAGCGTTTCTCATGCGGAGGGTACTCCATTTTGTTCCTGTTTTTTCTCCCATTGTTTCCAGGCGTTTTTTTTTAATTTGTTTTCAGAAAATTTATGTTTTCTTAAATATATATATATGTTTTCAGAAAATTTATGTTTTCATATGTGTGTGTGTGTGAAAACATAAATTTTCTGAAAACATTTTTTTTAAAAAAACCGCCTGGAAACAGCGGGAGAAAAACCAGGAACAAAATGGAATAAACACCGCGTGAGAAACGCTGCGGGCGAATCACGTCCCATTCGCAGGCGAGAAAAAGCAAAGCTTCCCTTATGTTCGGGGGCCCTTCCAGGAGGGCTCCGATTCCTCCCCACGTGGAAGGGAAGGACCCGCTTTCCTAAAACTGTAAGGATCACGTGGACGCAAGGCGACGTAGCGGGGGTCCCGCACTGAGATCTACCGTAGGAAACTCTCTTTTTTTTGCGTCTGGTTCAAATAATTCCGGCCACCCAGATGTGGCCCGAGCTAAAAATGTAACGGTCCCCTTGGCCGGTGAATAGGTTCGGACGTTGATACGAGGACCTTCGTCGCCATCAGTTGCTACGCCATTCCAGAAAGCCATGCCCGGGTTTGGTTCCCCCCCCCCCCACTCCCAATATGACTAAGGAATTTTGGCGGGACTATTATTCGCGCCTGGATTGGGATTAAAGCCGGTCGGGTACACTAGGCCACGGAGAGTTGGAGTGGGGGGGAGAGAGAGAGAACTGTGAGGAGCGCGGCCTCCTCTGGGCCTTTTGTGTCGAAACCCACGCCGAGCATTTCGTGAATT
Organism: Arizona elegans; assembly: GCA_022577455.1. Classification (NCBI taxonomy): domain Eukaryota; kingdom Metazoa; phylum Chordata; class Lepidosauria; order Squamata; family Colubridae; genus Arizona; species Arizona elegans. The sequence continues at coordinate 125,279,562 of JAKOOJ010000002.1, forward strand.
AACATGGCGCGCCTCTGACTGAGGGAAAAGCTCTCCCACCTCACTGCTCCCCCCCTCCCCCACTAGGCCGTAACGGTCGTTTCCCGCCGGGGCTGCTGTTCCTCCCGCCGCCATTTTGAGCCCAAGCCTCTCCACGGCCGCGGCGGCAAATCCCAAAAATCTCACCTTCCCCGTAATCCATGGCGGCGACGGCCCTCGGGGGGGAGGGGGTTTCTACGCGCGGTTTAAAAGTGGCGTCGCTCTCCGTGCGGCGCTCGCAAACTCCCTGTGACGTAGCTTCCGTTCCAGCGACGTAAAGCACGCACGGCTTCTGAGCACGCTTATTGGCTACGTCAAAGCCCCTCTCTCCGAGCGTAGAGCCGGTAAAAGGCGAGCGAGAGAGAGAGAGAGAAAGGGGTAGCGTGAGCACGAGGAGGTTTCAATAGCCCCTTCTAGAGATAACAGCAGCTGCGGGAAGGCCGGGAAGGAAAAAGAGTAGGAACCGGTTTCTTTATCTCCCCCTAGTGGTCTGACGCATGCATGTGCAGTTAAGACTCCTCCTGGTATCGGAATTGTGGACAATGAGGAGATATTGTGCAACATGTGTTTTTTTTTCTTTCTTTTTTTTTTGCATAGAAAAAATTACAGGTCAGGATGGCAAGGGTGAGATCTGTTTGAACTCTCCCAGTTTTGTCAAAATGGACAGTGATTAATGTATATATGTGTGTACACACACACACATATATAATAGTGCAGTATATATTTATGTATGTATATAGCATGTATTGTGTATGTTATGTGTTTGAGTAGATAGGCACTTTCTCTTGAGAGCAGACAACAGAATTTCATTTTTAATGTGTACTCGCGGTAAAAAAAATGAGTTCTTAAAAAACACTAAGAGAGAATTGATAGGATTTTTTTTTCAAAAGAAATGTCTAGAAATATCTATGCCTCTCATATTCCACCCAAATTTTTGGGGTTACTCCTGTTGGAAGTTAAAACCCACCCCTCTCCTAGAAAAATGAAATATTTTAGGATATACTAAAAAGACAGAATATTTCTCCTAAAAGAGAAGCAGAAACTCATCCCCCCCCCCTTTGTCAATGAGCCATTAAGGCCTCAGCATCCCATCTGCAACACAAAGAACCCATCTAGCAACAGAAACTCACCACATGGCACCTGGGAAGATTACATCAACCAGCAAGGCTAGCTGAGACCCCCATCCCCTGGGAGTCTGACAACCAATCAGGATACTCTTCCTGTGCCCCAGGAAGTTCAAAGCCCAGAGAGGACATAAAACCCAGGAATTCTCAGCATCTTGCTTTTTCTGCTCAGGAACTCAAGCCATGTGATTCCTTTTTCTGCTCAGGAACTCAAGCCATGTGATTCCTGTCCACCATTAAACCATCTTTCCAAGCAATCTCCATGTTTCCAATGTCTTTTTCCTCACTTGGAACTGAGCCCAGAAGGACATTTCTTCCAACAGTCCAATGGTGTTCAATCTCTTGTACAGATGTCACAGCTGGGATTCTGAAGTAGTGCAGGAGGGACAGTCACAGACATCTTAAGTTTTAAAACTTAGCATAAATCACTTTTATACATTCATCACATGTGTATAGTGTAGCTGCTCATTCCTGGGAAAAGGGTCTTTTTGTTCCTACTTTGGTGGATCCAGGTTATTTGTTTGTTTAGCAGTATTTATATGCCACTCAGTCTATCCAGGATCTGGCAGCACTTCAACAATTCCACAATTCAAAGTACAATATCATAAAAACTAAATCACCTAAAATAATACATTCAAGTAACTGATAGCTACCAAGCAGAACAATGGACCGAAAACTCATTCTTCTGTTGCTTTTTATAAATTACTGATGAAATGTAAACAATAAAAGGAGCATACAACTTTCTATGCTGTAGGCTGATTTTATACTTTATATAATAACCTTGAAGGCGTATTTATCTTTCCTATTGTTAATAAAATACCAGTCAATTATTTTAGCTAATGTTAAAAATAAAGTTTTCTCTTAGTTGAATATGATTCTTGTAACAAATGCACAACATTTGCATTTTTCCTGGAAATACAATGGAATTGATTTGTTCATGAATGTTTTTCAACTTCCCTGTCTAGGTAAATATTAACCAGCTCAAACCTATTTAAATTCCAAGTTCAGGCAAGGTCAGTCAGTTGCTGTTACCTAAGGTTAGAAACATATAAACTGCTGGAATTTGTATTATTGTGGGTCAAAGTACAATAACTTTTAGGATGAAATATGAAAAAAAAAACCATGGTTTTTTTCCCTCAAAAAAAATCTACATTAGATCAAGCTATTCATGCAAATATAATTTGTGAGAGCTTTCAGAAAATGTTTATTACCCCAATTCCATTCTTATTTCCTAAGCTTTTCTGCCACATCCTCTAATCCTTTTTTCCCATGTCTAAAGGCATTGTGCAAACCTGTTAAAGCCAGGTTTTTTGTGTTATCTTTTTTTTTTAAATGTTCTTCTAAAGTTCCTAGTTTTAATACATCCAGTTATGCAGTGCTTTTAATAGTATCAACTAAAATGTCATAATGTTTTCAGCCAGCTTTTGAATTATCCAGAATTCTTGTTTAAAGTTTGATATTAGAATAGTAGGGAAGGAGAAAAACAGAATATGTCATAGAACACTGGGATCTGGAAGTAGGAAACTCTGATTTCCATTCAAACTATTGACTGGAAGAAAGGGTGGAACATATTTCATAAATTAGACAAGGGGCCAGAATTTTGGTAGCTGATTCTTATTTCTATATATGGCCTATCCTTTCACTAAGATCTTGGAGATGGCATTCTGGCTTGCCTTTTCACTGGATTTTAGCACCTTGCTAAATGACCAAAGTGTGGAGAATGATGCCTGTTGATCTTGCATATATCATTGAAATGATGATAATGGAAAATAACTAAGACACCAGCAAAACCAAAGAGCAACAAAGCCTTGATACATTCTGGTAGTCTTCTCTTAACTAAGATAATTGGGAATATGATTTCAGTCACTAAACGAAATAGTCATAAAGCATTGGTGTCATATGACCACATCACTTAGTGACAGCAATCCCAACACTCCCCTTTTCCATCATTAAATGGGTTCCAGGTGAGTTGCAAGCAGGCCAGCCGGCCGGTAAGTGGCTGTTGCCTGGTAAGTGAGAATGCAAGTGACTTACAGGAGTGACTTGCAAAACAAGGTTGCAAATGGTGATAACAATAGTAATAGCATTTAGACATATATTATTATTATTATTATTATTATTATTATTATTATTATTATTATTATTATTATTTATTAAATTTTTATACCGCCCCCTCTCCCGAAGGACTCGGGGCGGTGAACAGCCAGAATTAAAAACACACAATACAAATATTAAAATACATTAAAACAAAATTAAATTATCCTAGGCTTCTCCAATTTAAAACCCCGTTACCCATAAAATTCACCCAATTAAAAATTTTTAACCCAGCCCGGCTTGCTGAAATAAAAAAGTCTTCAGGGCCCGGCGGAAGGTCCGGAGGTCCGGGATTAGTCGTATCCCTGGGGGTAGCTCATTCCAGAGGGCGGGTGCCCCCACAGAGAAGGCTCTCCCCCGGGGGGTCGCCAGCCGACATTGCCTGACAGACGGCACCCTGAGGAGACCCTCTCTGTGGGAGCGTGTTGGCCGGTGGGAGGTTATCGGAGGCAGAAGGTGGTCTCGTAAATAACTGGGTCCTAAGCCATGGAGCGTTTTGAAGATGAGAACCAACACCTTGAAGCGCACTCGGAAGACCACTGGAAGCCAATGCAGCACGCGCAGGAGAGATGTCACGTGGGAGCGCCATGTCGCCCCCATAAGTACCCGCGCGGCCGCATTCTGCACCAGTTGGAGCCTCCGAGTGCTCCTCAAGGGGAGCCCCATGTAGAGAGCATTGCAGTAGTCGAGGCGGGAAGTAACGAGGGCATGAGTGACCGTGCATAGGGAGTCCCGATCCAGAAAGGGGCGCAACTGGCGTATCAGGTGAACCTGATAGAAAGCCCCCCTGGCCACAGCCGTCATATGCTCTTCTAAAGACAGCCGTGCGTCCAGGAGGACACCCAAGTTACGTGCCCTCTCCGTGGGGGCCAATGTCTCGCCCCCGATAGTCAGCGATGGCACCAGCTGACTATATCGGGACGCCGGCAGCCACAGCCACTCAGTCTTGGAGGGATTGAGTCGGAGCCTGTTCCTCCCCATCCAGACCGCACCGCCTCCAGGCACCGGGACATCACGTCAAGGGCATCGTTGGGGTGGTCCGGGGTGGAGATGTACAGCTGGGTGTCATCAGCATACAGATGGCACTGCACCCCAAAACCACGGATGATCTCACCCAGCGGCTTCACATAAATGTTGAACAGGAGAGGCGAGAGGACCGACCCTTGTGGCACCCCACAAACCAAGTGCCTTGAGGTCGACCTCTGCCCTCCAGCCAACACAGACTGCGACCGGTCGGAGAGATAGGAGGAGAACCACCGTAAAACAGTGCCTCCCACTCCCAACCCCTCCAACCGGCGCAGCATGATACCATGGTCGATGGTATCAAAAGCCGCTGAGAGGTCTAATAGGACCAGAACAGAGGAGCAACCTCTGTCCCGAGCCCTCCAGAGATCATCAACCAACGCGACCAATGCCGTTTCCGTGCTGTACCCGGGCCTGAAGCCGGACTGGAACGGATCTAGATAGACGGTTTCATCCAGGTACTGCGGGAGCTGTCGCGCAACCACACTCTCAACAACCTTTGCCAAGAAGCGAAGGTTGGAAACTGGACGATAGTTTGCTAAAACAGCTGGGTCCAGAGAGGGCTTCTTGAGGAGGGGCCTCACCACCGCCTCTTTCAAGGCGGGAGGCAAAAACCCCTATACCGCTTCACAATGCTTTACAGCACTCTAAGCAGTTTAGAGTCAGCATATTGCCCCCAACAGTGACTGGGATGCTGTAAGTGCAAGACCATTGCCAAGCACCCAGATCAATGATAGTGAACCTTTTAGACATCGAGTGCCCAAACTGCATATGTGTGCATGCCTAAACTAAAAGGTTTGGTCCAACTGAGTTGGATTGATTTACAAATCTTACAACTGAATAAGTGCATTTTAAATGTCTTTTTTTAAAAAATCTGCTTTACTCCAGTAAACTTTTTGTTCTTTCAACAGTATGTTTTATTTTTTTATTGTATGTATTTTAAGTTGTTTTTACTACTATTAAAACAGCTGAGCTGGGCTATTTCAGATTCTTCCGTGTAACACAGCTAAAATGCATGGACTGATGATAAGATTGCTCTTTATTTTTGTTTGTGGTGCTTTATTAGAAATATCCTTAGCATATCCTTATTTCTGTATTTGCATGTATATTTATGTCGCAGGTTTGGTTTCCCTGTTTGAAATCTAGACCATGATAATATTTGCATGCCTTGCAGAATTGTTGTAAGAGTTAAAAGCAATTGAGGATAACATGCTTCATGGTCTTGAAAGCACCGTACCATTCTTACATGCTGTTACTGCCAGCAGTATTCTGTGCTGTTAACTATGAGGAAAGAGGTTGTGGGATATGGCATGCAAAGACACTGGTTTATGTTTTAATCCAAGACTGTGCAGGTCACCATAAAGAACAAACTGTCTGTTCCACTTGGAATGCAGAAGTGCGATTACCAGCAATTCAGAAGTTGCTCAGCAATGGGAAGGAATACATTGGTGCATGATGCACCCTGCAGGACAAGAACCGGTTCCGTCACCCCATCAATAGTGCAGTATGGCAAGGACATCTGCAGGCTTTGATATTTAGTGTTGCGCTCTTAGATAAGCAGAAAGTTGTGAGAAGGAGGTGACAAGAAACAGTTTTCGTGGTCAGATAGAGAGCGTTGCAGGTGTATGAGACAAACAAAACAGTGAGAAAATGTTATTTTAGCTTAAGGAAGTATTAGGGGGTTATTTATTTATTTATTTATTTATTAGATTTATATACCTATTCCTAAGGGACTCAGGGCGGTGAACAGCGAACGATAAAAATACATTTAATACATCCCAGTTTAAAATAAAATCAAAAAAAGCAATATAAAGGGAAAGTTAGGCCAGGCCGGCCTGCTGAAACAGGAATGTTTTGAGGGCACGGCGGAAAGTGCGCAGGTCCGGAATCTTCTGTATCTCTGGGGGGAGCTCGTTCCAGATGGTGGGTGCCCTCACAGAAAAGGCTCTCCCCCTGGGGGCCGCCAGTCGACATTGTTTGGCTGACGGCACCCTGAGAAGCCTCTCTCTATGGGAGCATACTGGGCGGTGAGAGGCTATTGGTGGCAGAAGGCGGTCTCGTAAGTACCCCGGTCCTAAGCCATGGAGCGCTCTAAAGGTGGTAACTAAGACCTTGAAGCGCACCCGGAAGACCACAGGGAGCCAGTGCAGCTCGCGCAGGAGGGGAGCCACATGGGAGCGCCATGCTGCTCCCATAACTACCCGCGCGGCTGCATTCTGGACCAGCTGGAGCCTCCGGGTGCTCCTCAAGGGGAGCCCCATGTAGAGAGCATTACAGTAGTCCAGGCGTGAAGTGACTATTACTATGTGTAAAAAGCAGTTTGGAAAAAAAAATACTGTCCACCTTTTTGTCTCCCCAGAGGACCTCAGATGCAAAAAACAGAGAAGAAAAAAAAATTAAGAAGACCAAAAACACACTCACGCACAACCCCATAACATATAATAGTACTAGGCTGTACATGCCAGAGGAGAAAGAATCTAAGCCACAAAGGACTCAGCCAAAATGCTTGCTTTGGTTCTTACAAAAGCAAAGGGATTTTATTAGGTTGAACAGTACAATCTTATGCTCAGTTTACCAATAAATTGTGCCTCCCCCCCCATGTGTTCATTGGGGCTTGCTTCTAAGTAACAGTGAAAAAGCCGTAGCTTTTGGCTGCAAACAATATTCTTATCTTTTGTAAAGAAGAGAATAATATTTTGCTTCTTTCCAGCATTGCATCACCAAGGCAGTTGGTTTAAGTAGCACTGAAACTCTTTGTCTGATGGAATCGTGGCCCAGGTTCAGATTTTGGCATGTCATTTATAGGAAATTGGCAACTAGAGAACTAGTTTTGGCTCGTGGTTAAGGCATCAGGATACAAACTGATTGTGAGTTCTAATCCAGAAAGACAGCTAAGTGACCTTGGTCCAGTCACTTTCTCTCAGCCCTAGGAAAGAGGTAATGGCAAACCACTTCTGAAAAATCTTGCCAGGAAAACTGCAGAGATTTTATTATCTGTCTGTCTGTCTCTTTTTCTGTATATCTATATGTCTGTCTGACTCTCTCTCTGTCTCTCTATCTATCTAAAAACTTTATGTAGTCGCCAGTGGTAGATTTCAATTTTTTTTACTACTGTTTCTATGGGTGTGGCTTGGTGGGCGTGGCAGGGGAGGGATACTATAAAATCTCCATTCCCATCGCACTCCAGGGGAAGGATACTGCAAAATCCCTATTCTCTCCCCACTCCTGGGGGAAGGATATTGCAAAATCTCCATTCCCACCCCAATCCAGGGGAAGGTTACTGCAAAATCCCCATTTCCTCCCAATCAGCTGGGACTTGGGAGGCAGAGAATAGACGGGGGGCGGGGCCAGTCAGAGGTGGTATTTACCGGTTCTCCGAACTACTCAAAATTTCTCCAGAACTGGTCAGAACCTGCTGAAACCCACCTCTGGTAGTCGCCCAATTTCCAACCAGACTGGGAGGCTCTCAGTCACAAGTTAAAATAATATATAAAATCATATTAAAACTGTAAAACTAAACAAATTAAAACATTAAAGACAACAAAGATCTGGTATCAAGTCAAACTTCTAATGTTTGAGGGAGAAGCCAGGTCTTCAAAGCCTTAAGGATGGCTAAAAGGATGAAGGCCTGCTGGACATCAGGGCCAGAGTGTTTCATAGAGCAGGGGCTGCCACAGAAAAAGCACACGTTTCATGGCTCTTCCCATTAGATGACAATATTTAGGGGAAGGGATTAGGAGCATGGTCACTCTGTTTGACCTGTGGGATGGGTAAATACTGTATCCTTAGGGAAAGGTGGTTGTGCAGAGAGCCTGGCCCTGTGCCATGTGGTCACACTTAACCACAAGGATTGTTTTAAACAACCCTAACCAGAATTACTATCATAAATTGGGTGTGGTTATGTGACATTTCACTTTACAATTGCATCATTTAGTCATGGAATTGCCAGTCCTAATTGTGGTCAGTAAGTGAGGATGACCTGTATTGTGTAATAACTTACAGCATTGGTCCTGAAATCCTCTTTGTGCAGCTCTTGGTTCCATTTTGATCAATAATCCAGTTAGTGATCAAACTGGTGGTGCAGTTTTTGAAGTGGGAACTATCTAAATCTACTGTGGCATAAACCAGCTTGAGCAATTAAAGTTGGAATGGCGGTTTTTGAATAAACAGATATACAAAAAAGATCAGAAATGATTTCTTCCATTGCAAAATGATGCTATAAAGACTTCTGTGTGTTGACAGATTGATAAGAACAATTGCTGCACACCAAATAAATGTTGATGTTGCAATAATTAAAAAAAAATGAATTTTATCATTCTTGCCTTTCCGTCATCTTAACCTTCAGTGGATTCATTTGTGGTTTGAAGCTGATCTAATTGAGGAATCTATCCTCTTTATTAAAGAGGCTGGAGTTAGCTAAGGGTGTGTTGTGATTGCAGATCGAGGCAGGCCTTGCTGAAAGTGGCTCAGACTTGCGATATTGTTGAAGTCACATTTGCTAGTTTTGGAAAGATAATCCCCGTTCTCTTCCCTTGAGGCCTCTGTCCTCTACTTCACTTTCTTTGGTTTTCCAAAATACACAAGAAAGAAAAAGGTTAGTCACATAAAGCAAAAGAAGATATTTATCTAAATTATGCAGCTTGGTAAAATCAATGTGCATTATGGAGCATAAGCAAAACGTTAGATTTTTGTATTCAGACAACAGTGGATGGGTGTGTGTCCCTGTGGGTCTATGTCTCTCTGTATGTGGCTGTATTATGTATCCGAGATGAATGACATTTTGATCCTGAAAAAAAATCAAGGTGAAAAGTGAATGCCTGTGGCAATGTGGGAAACCCACATTGTAACCAAACATGGAAAGTATTGGATCTCACATTCCCAGCAGGGTCTGTGACCATGTGAACATCATTATTCTCACACAAACACTTAGGAACCCTTGGCTGTCCTTAGACTAGATGAGCAAACACTTTTCAAATGTTAAGAAAATGTATATGTAATCGTAACATCCCACCCTGTCTATGACTTGTGAAATGAACAGCCCTTTATCTGGCCCCGTTCTTGGGAATGGTTCATGTTCTTTTCTCCATCACAGCAAGTTTCTCGAGATCCATAGCTTCCTTTTTTGTATTTTAGTTAAGCCAGAGATGCATAATTCAAGGGGATCACCTGCTGCATTTGGTTTAAACCAGGGATGTCAAACTCAAGGCCTATGGGCCTTGATGCGGCCCGCAGGATGCTTAAATCTGGCCCACTGTTGTGGCCCATCAGCGGCCTGTGCAGTTAGTAGCTGATTCCAACAGCGAGGAGGCTGGTGTGGTACTGCGCCAGCAGCCTGTGCAGTTGGCACTCGAGTCAGACAATGAGGAGGTTGGAGAAGATGTGGTGCCAGAGGCGGGGATTCAGCCAGGGCCTTCAGAACCTCCAGAAGCTCCCATAAGTGAAGAGGAAGAGGAGGAGCCTCTTCTCGATGCACGAGCGCACAGAGCTGTGAAAAGGCAGGAGTGGCTCCTCAGGAGGAGATCTCGAGAATAAGGCTTGAGACTAATTGGCCACTCCCCTAGACTATTTAAGGAAGGATGATGACTGATGCAATTTGCAGGAAACAACTTCGTTCACATTCCTTCGCGTCTTGATTCGGCTCTTGTTTCTCTCTAATCAGTTTTCCTGCAAATTGCTTCTGGGCATTCTGCCAACCATAGTAAGATTACAGTTATCTGAAATATTGTGCCTCAGAATTGATTTATTATTCTTTGGATTCTTGTCGGCTATTAATGAAGTTAAATTAACAGCCTTTGTTCAGAAAAGACTGATTTAAATTAGTAAACTAAGGTTTGTACGGACTTGTATGTGCTGTGTTCTTTGGGGTCCATAGCTGGGGCAGAACACCCGCGAGGCTGGCCTGGAAATAGGAAAGGACTGGCCTGCAGTGCCTCTTCCAGCCAAAACAGGGCGCACACGCCCACGGGCCCCATTTTGGCTGGCAAAATACTGCAGGAGGCCATCCAGGCTGAAAACAGGCCACAGGGGTGGCCACAGGGGTGGCCCTGTACCCTATTTTGGCCAGCAAAATGCTGCAGGAGGCTGTCCTGGTTTAAACTGATACGGAATTGATTTCCTGTACTTTATTCTTGCTTGCTTTTAAACAACATCCATATCAAAGTTTTGAAGAGCACCGTCTTTTTGAAAACATCGCATATGCTCTATGAAGAAACAGTTCATGGACACACCCTGAAAACAAGTTTTATTTATTCTATTTCAATCCTCTTTTTTCTCAGCCGGTACCAACCGCGGGTTTATTGTTTCGAGGGTACCGCTCAAAACTTCAGACTGAAGAATTTCTACTGAAGAGTTGAGAAACCATAACAACGTTCAATGGGCTTTGCGAAGGCAGCCCCACTGGATTCCTTATCCGACATTGATGTGCCGAGTTTTGCAATGTGATTGAGCTACACCAAAGCTGGAACGTTGTCCTGCCCTGTGCTACTCCTCTTTTGCAGCCAAATTCAACAGGAACATTCAGGTTTCAACGCTATAGTTAAACAACAATTTGATGCTTGGCTTCTATGAATCACAATCAAGGTTCCAGGAGAAACAGGAGACATGCAGCTGGACATAAATCACCATTTTTCTTAACATAGCGAGAGAGGTGTTATTCTATCTACGAAGATGAATTTAATTCCTTTAAAGCAGTGCGGCTTGGGGAATTCTGGGAATTGAAGACCACACATCTTAAAGTTGCCAGATTAACAAAACACTGTTTTAAAGCATGTCTTGGCAAATAGCCTTCACCTCTTCTTGGTATAACAAACATAGGTACTACCACAGTTCGATTATGGAGAGTATGCAGAAGCACTTCCTTGGTCAGTTGTAAATTTTTCCATCATTCAGCTGATTCCTTGGAAGAGTCTGGCTTCTAATACAAGTAATCCTTGACTTACAACAGTTCATTTAGTGACCATTCAAAGTTACGACAACACTGAAAAAAGTGACTTATGACTGTTTTTCACACTTATGACCGTTGCAGCATCTCCCTGGTCATTCAGATGCTTGGGAACTGACTCACATTTATGACTGGTGTCCCGGGGTCATGTGACCTTTCGCGACCTTTTGACAAGCAAAGTCAATGGGAAAACTAGATTCACTTAACAACCGTGTTACTCATTTAATGACTACAGTGATTAACAACTGTGGCGAGAAAGGTCGTAAAATGGAGCAAAAATCATTGAACAAATGTCTTACACTTAGCGACAAAAATTTTGGGCTCAATTGTGGTCGTAAGTCGAGGACTACCTGTATTATCAAAAAGACCAATGCACATTTTCCACACCATCTGTAATTTGACAAACATCTACCTTGTATGCCTCTTTTTAAAGAAACTTTTTTTTAAACTTTTTTCTAAAGCTAAGATATTCCAAATTTTTCTTGCAGGGTAGTTGTTTCAGCTCTTCCATCATTTTCTTTGCTCTTTTCTAGTTTATAAAGATGCAAAAATTGAAATGGTACGGAGTATTCCTAGAGAGCCTACTGGGGATATCTGCAATTTGTAGGGCCAGTTTGGTATAGTGGTTAAGTCATCAGACTAGAAACCAAGAGAGTTTTTAGGCATGAGGGTGACTTTGGGCCAGTCACTCTCAACCAACCCACCTCACAGGATTGTTGTTGATGTGGGGAAAATAGGAGAAGGATGGAGTATGTTTGCTCCCTTATTTATAAAAATAAAGGCAGGTTACACATAAAAAATAAAATCGTATCAATTCTTTAAATGGAACTCACCTTTTCACTGTTGCCAGTCTAAGTTGCTTGTTTCAACTAGTACCACATGGATTTGTGGAGACAGGTCCAGAGAAAGACCAAAATTCAGATAGACTCAGCATTTGCAATCCAGAAGAATCAAACTTCCCACAATTATCTATGCATCTTTTCTAATCCTCATATACGTTCAGGCTTGTTTTATAGTCAGGGTAGTGCTTCTGTTGTAAAAGGTTAGAAAATACAACCTGAGGGGATTGGAAATGAATGATGCTATGGTTGCTTTCTTAGGCCTTCGTTTAAAGGGCGCCAACTGGGGATACAGCTATTAATTGCTGGATGCAAGGATTGGAGGACACCTCCCAATTCTGTACAGGCAGACAAGTTTCCACCTGAATTGGACGGCAAGTAAAAGGCTGGGAATTCTGATTTGGAGGACAGCTGCTCAGAAAAAGCTAGGCCACTCCTTTGATACATTGCTTTTCTGCTTGTCCTTCTGCCAAAATACAAAGAAAGGAGGAGGAGGAGGAGGTGGTAAGAAAGGAGGAGTGAAATTATGGAAAGGAGTGAGATCTTCAGTTGTCCCTTTCCTACAGCTGGTTGAAACAGAGGCTATTCTGTGAAGAATCCCATGGTAGTTGCTGCAGGTGAAACTGGTTGACCTGTAGAAACCAATTATGTTGTAAAGCCCGACAATTGGGGTAGATGGAAACTGAGACGATCGGAGGCTAAGGAGGCTCTGCTCCAACCAATAGAATTGTTTTGAACAAAATAACTAACCATTCCACTATCTGACTGAATACAGGTAGTCCTCGACTTATGACCCCAATTGGACCCAAAATTTCTGTTGCTCAGTGAGACATTTGTTAAGTGAGTTTTGTCCCATTTTATGACCTTTCTTGCCCCAGTTGTTAAGTGAATCACTGCCGTTTAGTTCAGTCAAGTGAATCTAGCTTCCCCATTGACTTTGCTTGTCAGTAGGTCGCAAAACGGAATCACATGACTTCAGAACACTGCAACCGTTATAAATATGAGTCACTGGCTGAATTTGGATCACATGACCAAAGGGGGATGCTGCAACAGTCATAAGTGTGAAAAACTTAAATCTTTTAAGTTTTTAAGTGTGAAAAACTTAAATATTTCATCATTTTTTTCAGTGCCGTTGTAACTTTGAACTGTCACTAAATGAACCATTGTAAATCGAGGACTACCTGTACTGCATTCCTTCATACTTCTTTTTTTTTTTATCCAGGCCAAAGCCTGGATTTATTTGAGACAACCTCGAAACCTGACAGCCATTTCTTTTCTCATTTAGTTGGAAATTCTGGGAAGTGCAATTCCCAGGTTAGGAAAGACTGGCCTAGAGAAATCTAGTAGTATCTCAATCCCCAATTTTGTACAAGAAAAGCTTGGGGTAAAATTATAACAGGCTCCCTACTTTCCAAGGGCAGCGTCTGGATTCTGCAAGGCTGGTGAACAGAATGCGTTCGTGTCTGAGCACTACCTTTCCGCAGCTGATGGTAATTGTACCCCACAGAACAGCTTAGCAATTAGTTGCCCTTTTCGAATTAAGTCGTGCTAAAACTTCCAATTAGGCAGATTATCCAAAGAGAAACAAACTGCTGCAGCAGACCTTGGACTTTTTGTCACTCAAATTAAGCATGCTGCAATATAATTTTTTATTATACAACTTTTAGAATTTTCACTGGCACCAGGTATGGGGTTTTTTTTTTCTGCACAATCTTGGTTCTGGAAGGTCCTGCCAGGCACCAGTCCACCCCCACCCCCACCCCCCCCACCCCAATATATATAAATATTGGTTCCTGGCAGGATCTTCCAGAACCACTTAAACTGATTTCATCCCATTTTCATATTAAAATATGATTCTCCAATTGTGTATCTAAGACCTTTTCCTCCTATACTCATTAAAGATTAACAATTTGATCACAGTTCTGAGAAGTCTCTAGAGGACTGCAACTGGTTTTGAGCCTCAACGCAGATTTTATTCCATAGTTCGGAAAACATCCTTTGGTGAAATGGGCAGAATATAAGACAGTAGATAGGTAGGTAGATACGATAGGTAGGTAGGTAGGTAGGTAGGTAGGTAGGTAGGTAGGTAGATAGATAGATAGATAGATAGATAATAAACCCTCTCAGGTGAGGGGCCCATTTGTAAGCTCATTAAACATTAGAATGGGAAAAGCAAGGGCATCAGCCTGGCAACCAAATATAAGGTTAGTCTGCTCTATCATATTCCCTATAGCTACCTATGGTTGTGAAAGTTGGACCTTAAAAAGACGAGACAGGGTGAAAATCGACTTGTCTGAACTGAAAAGGCTCCTGCATATTCCTTGAACAGCACAGGTGGCCAACTAGCAAGTACTAAATCTCCTAAAGCCAGGCTGAAAGCAAATCACAAAACTATGTCTCACTTATTTTGGCCATGTTATGCAGGGGAATGTTTGGGTGAGTTAACAGTAAAAGGAAACTAGGCAAAGAATATGGTGGCTGGACGGGTCTAGGACAATTCATTTCACCACAGCCAACTCATTATAGCAGTCTCCCCATGGCCACCTCGCCACGGGACAACTCACTGTAGCCAACTTGCTGTGGGACAATTTGCCACACAAAATTCCACGTGGGATAACTCAATGTAATAAATGTTATCCTCCACCATTTCTTTGACATCATTTCCATTCACAAAAACGGTGACTTGTTCTGTGGCATGTTGGACATGGCAAGCTGTCCTGTGGTGAGTTGGCTGCATCAAAATGGCCACATTGACTTGGCCATGGCGAGATGGCATGGTGAAATGGCCATGATGAGTTGGCCATGGCAAATTGTCCCATCCTATGGCTGGACACCATCAAAGCTAACACCAGCCAGAGCATGGAAAAACTCAAAGAAGTAGTGCAAGATCAGAAGATATGGAGAGACCTGGCCCATAGAATCACCAAGAGTCGAACACAACTGAGTGCTTCAACAACTCTGTAAAAGGATGCAAATTACCAACTGTCTGCAAGGAGTATAAACCCTTCCATTCCCCACTATCCTGTCAGAGCTGAAGAAGCTTCTTGGATGAGAAGCGAAACGTCTTCAAAGGAAAAAACAGGAAAGTCCAGTTGCCTCCTGAAAAAGCACCTTGGGGACAACCATGATCTGGATGACTGAGAATCTCTACAGACTTTTAGCTATACAATTAGGGATGAACACCCTTTGAATGGTGTGGGAGTAGGAATGGATTTCCAGAAGAAAAAATTGCAGACTACAGGAACGAGGAGCACTACCCAGGTGACCCTGAGGACACAGATAAACCCCCAAGTGCTTCAGGACCCTCTAAAAGGATGCAAATGATCAGATGTCTGCAAGGAATATAAATCCTGCCATTCCCTACTATCCTGTCAGAGCTGAAGAAGCTTCTTGGATGAGAAGTGAAACGTCTTCAAAAGAAAAAAAAAAAAACAAGGAAGTCCAGTTGCCTCTTGAAAAAGCACCTTTGGGAAACAACTGAATGAATAATACCATCATCAACATTATAACAGGGCTGGGTGCTTGCTTTTTCTGTCGATATCCTCTGGAATAATCTGCTTGGCCTGGGCAAGGCCGGGCATCTAAGTGGGGTGGGCCTCTTCCTCCTCCCTTTGACTGACCTGCTTTCTCTCCCTCCTCAGCCGGCTGCTAGCTAAAGAGTAAATTGCTTACAATTTTACGAACGGTTTTTGAAATTAAATCCAGGGGCTGCTTGTCACACCTAAGCTTCTAACTCTACATTAGAAGCAGGAAAAATAATATTAATTCTTTCCTATTTGGGAGGGGAAAAAACATTAGGGCTGGTGGACTATGCATTTAATAATTGGGTTGATTAAATGATAGCTGGATTAGAGCCAGATAATAGCCACAGAAAGGTTTAAGAGGATGGGCTGTAGTTCAGTGTTGGGAGCATATGGTCTGCAAAATGGAAATGCATCCTAGCGCAATCCTTGGCATCAATTCAGTTTAAAGGATTAGGTTGCAAGTGATTGCAAACCCTTTCTTTGTCTGAAGCTCTAGAGAATTGCAAGCTTGTCAGAGAAGACAGCGCCGTAATATATGGAGAAATAGTGTGACTTAGCCTGTGTTTAGATATGCGGCAAAACATTTTGAATCAAACCATATTAAATTCATACCTCTACCCACAACAATAGTGCAGCAGTTCCCCTGCCACAAACTCATTTATTTATTAAACAGGAGGCAGAACCAGCCAATAGGCCAAAGAGAAGGCCTATTAGGCTATTTTGTTTCGACATTAAGCCAGCAGAGTTGTGAAGGTTAAAATTCTGGCCTTAAACTTGCTGCAACAAACCCAAAGCTAATTAGATGACTTCAGAAAAAATGAGGCAGAGAAAGCTCTGAGCTCCTTGACAAAAAGTAGGATTCAAATGTGAATCGTGTAACTGTCTCTCATATTACACCAATTAACAGTGGCAAAGTTAGACCAAAAGATTGCTTACCTTTAGACTAAACCCTTTCGATAGCAAGGGGGATACCAGGAGGTTTCTAAGAAGACATTTAGGGCTATCAGTCAAAAAGCACCACACACATTTCTATATCAGTGTGGTCGGTTGCACAGTTAGGCTGATGTTTAGGCTGGATTTGGCATTTTTGTCCATTTAGTGAGTTCTTCCCAACAACCTGGGATAGGCAGATATTCAATGGTGTTAAAGGTAACTTCTGTTCCAAGTAAAGCGGCCTTTTGCGGTTGATTGATGGGGATTTTGTCAATGTCGATGGTGGTCAAATGATGTCCAGTTGTAATAAGATGCTTATTACTATTGGTACTATCTTTGCTTTCTTTTGTCACAGACATTCTACATCTGTTTGCAGGTCTTTGTATTTGCAATAGCGGCAAATATCTGTAGCTCTGGTGTAGGATGAGGGTGAAGGTTCATTCTCCAAGTTTGTGGGTTGGTTTCTGAACATTTCATTACCAGGCTAGGTAACATCTTCAGGGAGTTTAGGGGATGCCAGTATCAGTGTTCTTCTGTAAGAACAGAAGGGCTTCAGGGCAGGGGTGAAATCTACTTACCTTCCTTACTGGTTCGGAAGTGCATGCACCATGCATGCACACATGTGCATCACATGCACACACACACCTTCTGTGCTTGCGCAAAACCTTCTGCACATGTGCAGAAGGTAAAAAAAAAATACTTCCTAGTTAAAACCAGGAAGTAATGACACCCAGGCGGCAATCGCTACTGGATCTCTGAACCACAGGGAAAAATCGCTACTGGATCAGCTGATCCGATCCAATCCGAGAGAGGGGTCAAGTGAGGGTCTCATTTGACACACCCACAGCTGAAGCCCTTAAAAACAGAATACTGGCACTGACATCCCCTAAACTCTGTTAAAGATATTACCTAGCATGGTAATGAAACATTCGGAAACCAACCCACAAGCTCAGAGAACGAATCTTCACCCTCAGGTCTTTGTATTTGTTGATTTAATCCAGCTCCTTCTCTTCTGCTGTCTTCTCCAGATACTACCATGTCCACTATCCATTTTGTTTTGTCTGTCTTATCAAACGGAATTCTCAAAATGTCAGATTTCATCCAAGAGCCAGTTTGGCCTAGCGGTTAAGGCACTTGACTAAAAAGCGGAAGACCATGGGTTCAAGTCCCACCTTAGCCATGAAAGTCAAGTGGGTGACTTTGGCCAGTCATTCTCTCTCAGACCAACACAGCTCACAAGGTGGTTGTTGTGAGGAAAATAGGAAGAAGGTGCTGGATATTTTCAACATCTTGAGTTATTTGTCAAAATAATAAAGGAGGGATAAATAAAATGAAATAAATGAAATACAAGCACTGACTTCAAGCATCAGAAGTAGAACATGTGTGATCCTCCATATCCTACTAAACTACCAACATCCCAGCTTTAACTAGCTAGGACTAATGAAAATTTGAAACGAGGGTATTTTCTCTCCTCTCATACAGAAGAAGAAAACTACCTGTAACAATAGCCACACTGCAAAGTATTCTAGCAGCAGCCAGTGCAGGGTTGATAGAAGATTGAATTCAAGTATCCACTGACTGATTTTGGAACAAAGGCTCTCTTCTTTAGCTTATATCACAGGTGGTTGGTTTGGTTTGGTGCCTTTGAATCAGTATTGATGCCTAGCAAATATGGAGCAGTTCATATGTTTTCTTGACAACATCTTTGGAACGGCTTGCCACTGCATCCCTCCTAAGGCTGAGAGAAAGCGACTGGTTCAAAGTCAGCCAGTTGACTTAGTGTCTAAGGCAGGACTAAAATTTACATTCTCCCAGTTTCTTGCCTTAACCACACCACCAAATTGGCTCTGTATGCCACAATGGCTTGTATATATCAAATCGAACGGTGGGGAAATTGTAGACGGTCCTCTTGTTCTTTGGAGGAATAGATACATTAATTAATCATAAAGAGGTTGAGAATGGGAACTCTGTTTTAATTGCCACAGGTATGAGAAATGTTAAGGATTCTTTTTACTACATGTAGGTTTCCTTTTGTTGCCATGTACATTGTTTTGCCTGCTGTAAAGACAGCAGATGTAGAATTTCATATAACGATTTCAAATAATAATTTGGTTATTTTGCAGTGAGAGTTGTGGGTTTTTTTCCTCTGGAACAAGCAGCAATAAGACAAAGCTCAGGCAAGGAAGCAAACTTAAAAGAGTGAGTGTTCATTGTAAACCTTCTCAAAAATAGGTCATCGTGCAGATATTGGATTTGGAAAAAAAAACACCTCTCCTGTAGTCTGTAGTCTATTTTTTTTCAGGGAAGCATTTTGAGACCTCAGAATGGGCCAATCAATGTTTAACTGGCAGGTACAGCAAATTGGTGAAGGATTATTGGAGGTCTAAACAGGGGCCTGCTTCTAGATTAGGCTCTGCTCAAATGACATGTATAATTACAGTAAACAGTTTTTAAGCGTTCTGTGGAATTAGGTGGCACTTCCAGCTTAATTTCTCTTAAAGGAATGCTGTTCAGTTTTACAGATATTTCTTTAGAAATCCTTTCAAGTAACTCCATACTCTGAGATCATGGAAAAATACTCATGAGGTGCTGGCCATTGTGTGCAAGTTATAGCTGATTGCACAAAAGACTTTTCACATGTCTTCCAGCACTAACGTCACTTCTTCGTGGATTTTCAGTGAGTGCAGTATGAGGCCAGAATAACACAACAAAAGACTCAGAAGCAGCCCTGCCCTAACTTGCTACCCTGCTACACTTTTACAGCTGCTCTCTACTTTCTGGAAGTAAATTTTTATCCAGGGTGTGAATCTGGGATCGATTTATGCAAAATCTGCAGCATTTTGTGGAAAAGAATGCTTTGGTCATGGCTCCTGCATTTTCATCTGTGAAATGGGGGACTGGATTTTAATTCTATACTGTACATTTCTTCCTCTGGTCCTCTTACTGAAATGTCTCCCACCCCCACCCCCACCCTTCACCGGGAATGACTTTTAGCAAATGGCATGATATTGCCTCTTGCTAGGTCCTTGATTTTAAATAGCAACAGAGCAGCGCAAAGCAAAAGAAACTGGCAGCTGCAAATAATAATTAAAGGGCCACATAAGACTTTTATTTATTTATTTATGGTAACTGACCAGCTTACATAAGATAACTAAAGTAGTAAACAAGCCAAGCACGGAAGGACAAGTTTGAGCTCTAATGCTGCATCTGATTTGGCGGCTGCTGATCAGAGAGCTGCTCTTTAACTGATGTGGCTTCCCCCCTTTTGTGATGGTGGCTGTGATCCAGATGTGCAAAGGTGTTTCTGAGGGCCACTGAAAATTCAGTGCCTGCGTCCACAACTCTAATGCAAATTTAATAAAACTAAACTAAACTAAACTATGCATTGAAATGCAAGCTCATGATCATCAGGCATCCCTTACTTTTATAGCATGTCTTTTCCCAGATAATTCCTTCTATTCTGATAACGGGATTTGCTTCCTCAACTAGACTTGAATTCTCACTTCAGGAAAGTCGGTGTCTTTTGATTCGCTTTCTCCCAAGCATCCTCTCTTCTGCGGGTCCAGCTGTCCTTGTTGCCATATTCTAAATGGACAAATCAGCAGTATTTGTACTGCATGTACATTTGTTTTACGGCAGGGGTGTCTAACCTTGGCAACTTTAAGATCGGGAGACTTCAACTCCCAGAATTCCCAGCCAGCCCATGACTTGTTGAACTCTACCGGTCTTAAAGTTGCCAAGATTGGACACCCCTATTTTAGGGAGTATAATGGAAGATGGACTCATTTAACCAGGAACATCTGTGGTTTCTTTGCCTTTGATACCTGTGCCAAAGTGGTTTTTATATCTAAAGTACTATGGCAACTATATTCTGCTGGCTGAAAATGCTTTCTCCATGTGGTTGGGCAGAATGTTGAGTTCATTCATACTGACTTCTACCTGATGTGTTAAAGAGGGAGAAGCTCTTTAGCTACTAATGCACAACTACCTGCTTTGAAGAAATTCCACGTTGTTTTGCAAAGATACTCGAAGCATGCTTCTTGATGATGTACATTCTGTGTCATCTGGTAAAGCAAAAATTCTTCCACAAGCTGCTAGCACTGCAGAGCATAAATATTATGTGCCACTGGCCTAGTCAGGCCTTACTAGTCTACCTTAACCATTATGCAAATTGCTTCACTGCTTTTTAAAGATTTTCTAGATTTTAAATGTTTTTACAAGTCATTTCTGTTTTCTGATTTAGAACAAAAGCTAAGTTTTAAAAAACTTTTCATGTGTAATGATATCCATAAAACAAGAAACATCTATTTCTATGGAGGAGGAGAAAAAGGGCAGAATATTGTTAAATTGGGAGTTACAATAATATTACAAGTTATAAATTAGAAGTTATACAATGTTACAGTAGAATGTTATTTTGAAATGTATGGTAAAAGGGGGAAGTAACAATATTAATAATACTATTACCAAGTAAGGGTCAGTACTTAGAGGGTGGAGTAAGGGGATGGTAAAATATTATATAATCTGTTATGAATTAGGTCTTTGTTGTGAAGAAGTCACAGGGGGGGATGGGTGGTGAGGGGGGGTTAGGGGGGAGGGGGGGAGAAAAATGGGGGGGAAAATTTGTATTCAAAAACTTTTTCAATAAAAAAAAAGAAACATCTATTTTAAATAGTCTTAAGAAGCATTTAGCATAGAAAGATTAAGACATTTTAGTATTTTTTCAAAGTGAAGGATGGTATAATAAAAACAATTCTTGAATAAACCTTAAACTTCAAGCACAACTAGCAAATAGAACTTTTGCCCCAAAACCAGCTAAAATTTGTAGTCGAATGCTATGTGTTTCTATTCAGAAGCCTGCCTGAATTGTATGGGTATTACCCAAGAAAAAAATATCTTTTATACCTAGACAGGAAAAACCAAAGTATAGATTAGGCAAAACCCGGCCCCAAAAGAGTAACTGTGAGACGGACCTTGGAGTCCTAGTGGACAATGGCTCAAACATGAGCCAGCAGTGTACAGCAATATCCTCAAAAGCTAATACAATCCTTGGTTGTATAAGCAGAAACATAGAATCAAAATCACATGAAGTATTAATACCATTTATAAATGCTTCGGAAGACTTGGAACATGGAATACTGCATTCAGTTTTGGTCACCACATTACAAAAAGATGTTGAGATTTTGGGAAAAGTGCAAAGAAGAGCAACTAAGATGATTAAAGGCTGGAGACAAAAACATATGAAGAACGGTTGAAGGAATTGGGTATGGCCCGTCTAGAGAAAAGAAGGACTAGGAGTGACATGATAGCAGTATTCCATATTTGAGGGACTGACACAAAAAAGAGGGGGTCAACTTATTTTCCAAAGCACCAGAAGGCAAGACAAGAAACAATGGATGGAAACTAATCAAGGAAAGAAGCAACCTGGAATTAAGGAGAAATTTTCCTAACAATGAAAACCAGTGGAACAGCTTGCCCTCAGAAGTTGTAGGTGCTTCATCACTGAAGGTTTTTAAGAAAAGACTGGACAACCACCTATCTGAAATAGTATAGGGTCTCCTGCTTGAGTAGGGGGTTGGACTAGAACATTTCCAAAGTCCCTTCCAGCTCTATTCTGATTGAAAATATAAAGAATTTCAACATCTGAATAGTAGCTGATGTTGAGTTTCTCAGCTATACTGCAATTAGGTTTATATGAAAACACATTTCTATTTACATATTGCGGGGCAGATGAAAACTATATTGAATTACCATTTTTCGGAGTATAAGATGCACCTTTTTACCCCCAAAAAGGGGCTGAAAATTTAGATGCGTCTTATACACCGAATGTAGCCCTGCCCACCCACTGGCCCCCACCCTTTGGCCTGTGCCTCGTAGCGGTTACCTCCTTGCAAGCAAACAGCAAGAAAAAACAGCTCCTTTCAGCTTCAGCATAGACTAATTAGCACAAGTTGATTAGATCGGCCTCCCGACTCTCAGCTGATTTGCTCTCAGCTGTTTTGCTGTTCTGCTGCTTGCTGCAAAGAGCTAAATTGCTGGAGCAGATTTTTTTTTCCTTGTGCTAATCAAGCTATGCTGAAAACGAAACTGAAAATAAAGCAGGCTGTTTGCTGCAGCAAGGCAAAATTAGGCAGAAGCAGAGGGAGATTTCTTTTTCTTCTTTTTCCTCACCAAAAAAGGTAGGTACAAACAATGGGAAATTTAGGGAAAAAGAGGAGAGTTCAAGATTTTAAACACAAAAGAAAAAAAGGAGAAAGAAAAAGGCAAAAATAAAAATGGGAAGGGAGAAAAAGAAAAAGAAATGAAAGAGAAAAATGTTATACATATTTAGAATTGAAATATAAATAGTAGTAAGAAATAAATGGGAAATCATGATTGTAAAAATGAAATGAATAATAATTGGAATATTTGTCTTTGTATTTTTGAAATTTAGACTGATAAGTTTTTCTTTTTTTCTTTTTTTTAGAAATATGAATAAGTATAAACTGTAACAATTGAAATACCTTTAATGGTATATGGTGGTGAAAATAAAAAAAGATTAAATTGTAGCTTGGATAACAGCTAGAACATTTTTAAATTTAATTAGGGAAATTGTAATGATTGAAATATTTTTAATTATATATTGTGATGAAAGTAGAAATGATTAAGTTGTGATTTGGAGGATTATATGGGCAAAACTATGTGGGTTATTGGGAGAGTTTAAGATGTGAAAATGAGTAACATAAGAGGGGAAATTATTTGGTTTATTATTATTGGTAAATATAATTAATTGATTTGTAAGAAATTGGGTTGCATGGAAATAATTGAAATATTCATGTTCATATTGATTAATATAAAAAAAGATAGTTATATAACTAATTGATTTATATTAAAATGTTGAATTTGTATTAAACAACTGTAATATTACATAATTAACCAATGTGAGGATGGATTTAAAAATAGATGACAATGGGAAGGGGTATAATATAGAATAGAAGGGAAAAATTGAATTTGATTAAGATTAGAGATGAGGATGAAGGGTAATATTGTTTTTTTGAAAAAATAGATGAGGAATAAATATGGCAAAAAGGAAATATAGAAATTGTAAATTTAATTGAAATGACTAAACACTGTTTAAATTTGTGAACCAGCCAAATACTCTGTTCAAAGAAAATACGTTGTATGTTTGTATGTGTTTGTCTAAAAAATAAAAAAAAACTTTAAAAAAAAAACCAAAAAAGGTAGGTGCGTCTTATACTACAGTGCATCTTATACTCCGAAAAATACCGTACTTACTATTGAACTATCTATAGATTTTTCTTGTTGATCAATAACAATAATACTTGCTTGAATTATCATTCCAATTTTATAAAGTAAAGAAAACTATGGCCTTTAACACAGCGCTAAATGAACAGAGCCGTTTAAAATTATTTATAGTAAGAAAAGGTCACCAATTTAATCATGTACGTTAAGCAGGCAAGCAATTTGTAAACATTCAAAAGCGGCAGCATCCATGTTACAAACATAAGGGAAACAAAAATCAAGATTGTTTTAACGATTCCCCCACCCTTTCTTCTTTGCCCTCCCAAAATTTTGGAACTGATGTTTAAAAATACTACGAACACCAAAGGAGATTCTACCGGGCTTAACAGTCCTTTCTTACAAAAAGAAAAAGTTCCAAATTCTCAACACAACATTTTATTAGTGTGCTCTTTAATATGATCTATATTGGTTGCCAAGTTCGAATTCTGTTTAAATCCCATTAGCAAAGGGAATGCTTGTATCTTGATTCAATGCTTCTTTAACTTCTGAGGGCAATGTATCAAAAAGATGATCTTCTACAATTAGTCCACTTTTCCTGAGAAGCCGACACTGACCCAAAGTGGCTGGTAGACGGTCTAAACAGTTCCCCTTCAGCTCTAGGTTAGTTAATTGCAACAGCTGGCCAATTTTTTCTGGAATTGAGGTGATGCAATTTTGTCCCAAACTCAAAGTTCTTAACTTGGAGCACTTAAACAGCTGTTTTGGCAAAACTTCCACTTTATTTCCTGTGATATGTAAGTGCTGGAGATTTTGAAGCAACCCTATTTCTACAGGAATCACCGCAATGGAGTTGTAGCTTACATCCAAGCATCTGAGTTTTTGTAAACTGAATACTGCAACAGGTAAGGATTCGAGTTTATTATTGGAGAGGTAAAGCGACTCCAAGTTTTTAACGTGGGTAATGGAAGAAGGAATGTTAACTATTTTATTGTGCCACAATTTCAGACAAGTTAGTCTTTTTAAATGTTGGAAGCTGATGACTTCTTCAATTGTGCGTATGCTGTTCGACTTTAGGTCTAGTTCCTGCAAGTTAGTGAGACTAAAAATGGCATGGGGAATACGTTCCAGTTCACAGTTCTGCAGCTCTAATTCTGCTACATTCATCATTTTCTTAAGGCTATTCAGTACAAAAAGCTTGGTACCATCATTGTGAATGACCAGCTTGGTTAGATGTGGTGCTACATCTGTGATGTTAGATGGAATTTTGGTCAAATTGCTTTTCACATAGAGAATCTTAAGGTGCCTTAATTCTCTAAGCGATTCAAGTCCTATCATTTTATTGTTTTCAGAATTCAAGTTGCCTACCAAATACAACTCTCGGAGATTTTTAAGTAAGTACACCCAAGCTGGTATCTCTGCAACATCAGTAAATTTCACATGCAGGCATCTCAGGTGGTCACGAAGAAAACTGAAGGCTGTCTGCTCCACCTTTGCAGGGCAATGATAGAGATGTAGCTCTTGAAGGTTAGTCATCTGGGATATTTTAGCAGGGATTTTCGCTTCAGGAATCAGCTCAAGTTTTAACACATCTAAATCTGTCAGGTCAAAAACCGCATCTGGGACTCCCGATAGCATGAAAAGATGTAATTCTTGCTTATCCTGAGCATTGCGAGAAACGTGTTGCCTCAATTTTTCAAAAGTCCATTCGTGGTTCAAACTTATTTCCCTCAGTTTATTTTCACTGACCTCGGACAGAAATACACCAAACCTCTTGGAGTAAAGCTGATCGTACTGGTCAACCATGTGCAAGAGAAAAGCAAAATCATTTTTAACATCTGGAATATCGCTGAAACTGCTCTCCTCTCTAACTTTTTCAAAAGAGTACTCCTTCAGGGGTAACCGAAACAACCAGAAGAGAGTGTACAGACAGACAAAACCATAGACACAGATGAGAGAAATATAACTAATAAGCAACTTTTTTAACATGTAAGCCATATTGTGTGTGCATTCAAATTCTTGGTAGCCAGTTAGATGTTCCACTTTGGGCATGCAAATGTGCTCAAAGCTGATTTCATTGACAAAATTTGCTGTGTAGCAGAGAATAAATATGAATTTTACAGTTTTGATGACAGTCTGAACAACATAGAGCTTATAAATCAAATCACTGTCCTCCACATGGGCCCGGAATTTCCGTACTTTTTCAAAGAGTGCTTTGGCTTGCTCTCCATCTTTTTTGTCCAAAATGGTCATACCTGGGACTTCAATAACTGGCTTTTCTGCTGAAAACTTGAAACCAGTCTTGTTTATCATGGGGGTACTGGCATTTGGACTTCCTTCATCACTACTAGTTGATACATGCTTTGGCAGGGACTGGGCCCCCGTTAGTCTCTGTTTATTCTCCTCAGAATCTTCACACGCCGTTTCAGACAATGCTTTTGTAGTCCAAGGGGATTCAAAGCATTTTCCTAAAATAGAGACAAAATGCTCAATTTTTGAGCAGGTTTTTGGGTATTTAAACCAAAAATTGCTACTGACCATTAAAATAATTGTGTGTATAAGAGCTAGGTAGGGAAAGTACTTCGAATACCAAGGAAGAGCCACATGATAACACATCTGGTTAATGAAAACATATTGCTGATAATCCAAGTTAGTCTTACGGCCCAGAAAATCTTTCTGCTCCTTCTTTGCTTCCTGATTTGCAGCAGGTGAGTGTAATGGGGGATAGGCAGTTCTACGTACATCAGGCGTAGTGACAGGTGTCATGTCAAGAGATACAGTCATGGCTGCCTGTTTGTCTTTGTCCTGAATAGCTGGCGTTTCGGATTCTGGCATATTTGTAGCTTTGGCACTTCCCAAGGGGCTGGGTTGCATTTTCGCACTTACAGCAGACTGTAACACAGGCAAACAAACCACCTGATCTTTGGTCAACTGCATGGTTCCAGCAAAAATGGCAACCATTAGCATTACAACTGCCAGATAATCCATAAATACATCCCACCATGGTTTCAGAATTCGGTAAGTTGGCTGTATGTCATTCAGAGATGCAACTTCTGCAAGGGTAAACATTCCTGTAACAAAACAGAAGTTTCTGTTATTTACTGCTGAGAAGCACAATAATAATTTATGCATTTCTTTATTTTTAATTTCTATTTTTACTACTTGTATTAATTTCAATTTTATCTCTTATAAATGGTGGACAGCAGCCACTTTTAAAATATAAACGGTGGACAATAGCTACTATTAAATATAAAATAAATATATTTTAATGTCTCTCCAGCTGTATTGACAAAAAATTAAGATTGTGGCACTAAAACATGTTCCTTAAATGTATTTTAACATTTTAGTAGATGTTTTAGGGTTACCATCTTAATTTAACATTTTAGGACAGAAATGAAAAAAATAATACAGAGCAAATGACCTTCAATGAGAATCAATCTAATAGTAATGCGTGGGTTACATAGTAATAGTCTATTTTATAAATTATAGCCATTAATAGTATTATTACATCAGAGCAGTAGTCCATATAAAAGCAGTACATATGTGATTTTATTTTTCCAACTTCATATATACTTATCCATTCCAATATGGATATATTGCTATATTCCTGTTTCCAAAACACTGAACATTTCTTATGGTAAGGAAAAATCAAACTAATGTAATGGACAGGCGATGCTTCAACGCTATTAAATAATTAGCAGATGTAAATCCTCCTGTTAATCTTTTCCCATAAGGTAGGCATTATACTCAAGGTTTTATGGTTTATCCAATAACCTGCAGGCTGATTTTAGGATTAATTGTCTCAAAACCAAAATAATCAAAGTTGGCTTTGAACTGCCAAAGAAATTATGTTTCTTTGGAATACTGGAAGGCCTAGAAGCAGGAAGGCAGAATTAATGTAATTCAGCATATTTTTCAATGTGAGTTAAGCACATCTTTACTTTAGTCCGCTGACATAAAAGAAAATGAAAATGTTTTCATGATCATGAACTTATCTGCCCTGTCCATGTTAGGCTCAATCCTAAATTGTTTGATGAAAAAAATAATTCTCTAAATTCAGTATAAGTTTATTTCCAAATAAGCAGAAGACAATTGGAGTCTCAATGTCTTCTGAGTTGCAAGTTCGCTCAAATTTAAACTAGATTAATCTTCCATCTCCCACTATCAATCAGGAGTGAAATGCTCCCGGTTCGGACCGGATCGCCCAATCCGGTAGTGATGGAGGCGAGTGGTTCGGAGAACTGGTAGCAAAAATCCCTGCCCACCCCCATGCCCAGCTGAGCCGCACAATCATCAGAGGCTTTTTTTTTAAAAGCATTTTTTCTACAACCTCCTTGGCCAAAAAATGCTTTTAAAAGTGTAAAAAAAAGCCTCTGCCAATCGGGCAACTCAGCTGGGATCGTCAGAGCCTTTTGAAAGCATTTTTTTACAACCTCTTCGCCGAAGAGGTTGTAGAAAAAATGGTTTTAAAAGTTTTTTTAAAAATGGCCACGCCCACCCAGTCACATTACCCCTACCACCAAGCCACCCCCACAGAACCGGTAGTAACAAATTTTAGATTTCACCACTGCTATCAATATGTGGAAAAGTCAAGATTACCTAAGGAACAAAACTGTGATTAAGTAAATCAACAGCAAGAGCTCAGAACTTTAGATCTGAAGGCCAGAAATATTTTTCAGAAGTCTTGGTTATAGTTCAGAAAACAGCTCCAAAACTTGCTAAGAAAGTGAATTTTCTTATATGACAAAAAAAGAGAGTTTATGTAGAACATGGCTGTCAAACTCGTGGCCCACAGGCCAGATGCGTTAGCCACGCCCATGCCTGGTTTAGCAAAGGGGGGAAAGTCATGATACGTTACGTGATGATGCAGTGACGATACGGGTTTGACACCCTTGATGTAGAATAATATTAAATATATTGTAAACCATTTGTTCAATAATTTAACTATATTTAACTTAAGGATTTTGTTCTGGGTCTAACCACATCTTTTTCCTGTCTCTGATTATTTTAACTGTATTTGTGGCACCAGGTGTTCTACAATGTTTGAAATGCAGAAATGCGGTGGTATTATATATGTAATTCAGTATGCCAGTAGATACTTTCAAGACTGCAAATGTGGAAAATAGGATTAAAAATGCTTACTAATTTATTCTCAGGAGGTATGTGAAGAATGTTTCAATTTAAAGAGAACAGTAGCCTAGAAGCTACATTTTGATAAACTACATCAGTTCTGAATGGCTCTTTCCTTCACAAGCTTTCCTATACTCAGTGAACTCATTTACCATTGCAAATCATGCTGTAGACATATTAGATGTTCATTTAAAAGAGTTATGGTTATTCCTCTGTTAAAAGCAAGGTAACTGGGGCCAGAATTTCCATTGCTAAGTGATGTAGTTATAAAGCACAATGTTGCCAGAATGCACTGCTTAACGATGACAATCCTGCACGCCCCATTGCTGTTGTTAAGCGAGGATCCTGGGTTGTTAAGCAACTCCCAGGTGGTTGAAAGCAGGCCTGCAGGCAGGTAAGGCATAGTGGTGCCAGGAGTGGCTGCTGTTGGGTAGGGATAAGTATGTGAGTGGCCTGAGAGGCTTAGCAAGATTATAGACGGGTGCCCGGTGCAAAGTAGGGGAGGATCCAAGTGCCTTAACTGAAGTATCTTCAACTTTTCCTGCTGGTTTCCCCATTGGTTTTGCTTGCAGAAAGCCAGCAGGGAACATCACAAATAGCAATACCATTTAGACTTATATAACAGACTTATTTACAGCCCCTCTCTAAGCGGTTTACAGAGTCAGCATATTGCCCCCAACAATTTGGGTCGTCATTTTACCCATCTCAGAAGGATGGAAGACTGAGTCAACCTTGAGCCTGGTGAGATTCGAACTGCCAAATTGCAGGCAGCCAGCAGTCAGCAGAAGTAGCCTGCAGTACTGCACTCTAATCACTGAGCACCATGGTGATTATGTGGTCGCAGGACTCTGTAACTATAAGTGCAAGTTGATTGCCAAGTGCCTAGATCCCAATTACATGACTGCAGGCATGCTGTCACCACCACAACTTCAAGGGCCAGTCATAACTTGGAATGGCTGCTCGGCAAAGGCTACTTGTATTAAGAAATGCTTGCAAAACAAACACACCACCTCGAGATTGGTATGTACTTAGCAAGCCAGTTTAGTCTGGTATATTAAATTCTGTATATATTGCTAATAACCTGTACAGGCTGGAAAACATTTAATATCTCATGACTTTCTATGATTTTTGGCAGGGATTGTGCATAATCACCTCTCCAATGAAGGAATAATAACATGCATTTTGAGTATAATTAGGTGAAAACCTGAGTTTTTATTATGTTCAGAAAAGTTACCCTTGGAAGCAAAACACACCGGCTTCAAAAAAATCCAGTAAAAGAAAATATCCAGGGAACACTATACTCAGTCAGCTAAAGTAATTATTCCAGTTAAAATAGATTTGTTTCACATAAAGAACCTTCTAGCTGTTCTTGTATTTTCTAGGGCACCTTTTCACCTTCACTTATCCACAGGGCACTTTAAAATAATAGCTATATTCTTTTCCCAGAATTCTAAGAATTGTTGTGCTATAGGAACAGATGCAACAAAAACCTCATCACCTCACTAAATTACCATTTCCTATTATTATACTGTATCTTCATCATTCTTCCATAAAGGATCTTAACCTGGTAAGCAAGTGAGTTTGATGAGGGATTTGAACCCAGGAATTGTTCTTAGGTTAAGATGCACTCTGCATTTCTGCTTAAAAACAGCCCAATTCTAAAACAGAACTGCATCCCCATTTTGTATGAGACTAATTAAATACTTAACTGGTACCAACTTTATACAATATAGCTGAAAAAACCCCAAGGAGTTTTTATGTTTAGAAACAAAAGCGCATTGGATAATGGAATCACTATTTATGTTATGTTATGTTAGATATTAGACTATCTGTTTCTAAAATGAAGAAGCTAAATTGCTCTGGGACTTTAGAATTCAAACATGCAAGCATCTGTCACACAACACTCCAGATTTAACTATGGTTTATAAGAAAGATAAAAACATCTGGTTAGTGGACGTGGCAATTCCTGGAGACAACTGAAGAGAAGACAAAGAAGTGGAGAAAATCACAAAATATGAAGATCTACATATAGATGTAGAATAACTGTGACAAAAGAAAGTAAAGGTAGGACCAATAGTAACAGGCACTTTGCACCTTG
This sequence comes from Arizona elegans, assembly GCA_022577455.1. Taxonomy (NCBI): domain Eukaryota; kingdom Metazoa; phylum Chordata; class Lepidosauria; order Squamata; family Colubridae; genus Arizona; species Arizona elegans. Next base: position 125,310,521 of record JAKOOJ010000002.1, read on the forward strand.
GGTGCAATCCCAAAACTTCAGGAGTACCACTTGAATACCATTGACAAAATCACCATCAGTCAACTGCAAAAGGCAGTTTTTACTTGAAACAGCTTACATTCTGTTATACCTTTTGCTCCATCAAACTATCCCAGGTTCTGGGGTAGGACTCAATAGGTGGATAAAAATGCCAAATACAGTCTAAACATCTGGCTGACTGTGTGACCAACCATAACAGTAATAATAATAATAAGTTGATGCTCAGAGTGTCACAGAACTGCTGTGACTAAACACAGAAATTATGAAACTCTGCTTCCTTGGTTCATTTTACTTCCAAACTCTAAAAACATCTTTCAAAAAACTGCTCTTGATCACTTTTCCCTGAAATGTGGAACAAATTCATCAAAGCTGCTTGAAGAATTATCGAAATAAATGTGTTTGAAAGCACTTCAAAGTACTCATTTTATTACTATGTAATTCTTATTTGCTCTGAGAAAAGGAACTGTGCAGAGATTTCTCCTTGAATGGCTGGCCCCTATACAAGGCAAAGACAAGGTTGTTTTTTCATTTTCTTTCAAGAGTAATCTGGTGGGGCCACATAGTGGGCAGAGCATAAGCAAACACTGCTTAAGCTCAGAGTAAAAACGAATGCAGAAGCTTATTTTCTAACCTCTTTTTTCTTGGACAATATTTTTCTCTTCTCTTCTAAACACCTTGCTGTAAAGAAGACACAATGCTTATCAAAGGTCTGAACTGTTTTCCTGCGGTGTTTATAAAATTAGACCAAGGGCTCCAGGATAAATTTATCCCCAACTATTACAAAAACAAGGACAGCTTGCTCTTTCAATCTTTGCTATTTTCAAGAATAAAATAAAGCACCAATTGCTACTAAATACATCTGGCTGTGGCATTATTTGTCTGCAGTTCTAATAATAAAACCAGCCATATATTACAAGACATAATCAATTTACTTTGTGTATTGATAACAAAGCTTTGTAAATGTATTGGGAAAAATTCCAACATAATTCAGTTATATCAGAACTTGGAATAGGAAATAGGAGAGGATAAATGGAAAGAAAGTATCTTTCTTAATTGAGGTTTTGAAGTTCAAAAGAAATTGTGTGCAGATAAGAGAGTCAGGTCAGAAGAAGTATCACAACACATCTACTAACGTAATCCTACAAACTCATTTGTAGTCTTGGGTTACACCAGAATGATAAGCATTTATTTATTAAGCCTGAACAGTTAAATTTATTCTAACTAGATGCTTAGAAAACTCCTCATAATGCTACCTCCAAGAGACTAAACCATTTAATGACCAAGCTGACATTCACAGATTTCACATGACAAGTTATTGGATTACTCAATGAAATGAAGGAGAGATGACTTTGCATGAAAATAAACCTATGTATATTCAATTAATATGTTACTCTGTGGCTGTGGCAATAGGTTTTCCACATAAATGCATCTTTTTGAAGGAAAATTTCATTTTCCATGCATTGAATGTATTGTATTGTCAATAAGTGTCATTTTATCCATATCTGGACATACAATACATGAAGAAATCTATGATCTATGGGCCCACTGAAAAGCATAAAGTTAATACTTTTATCCACATCAACAATTCTAACATGGATAGAACCTACATCATTTTTCTAAAACTGTAAGAATCAAGAATTTCAATTCTCATATTTCTACAATTATTCAATGTTTTTCTCCATCTCTACATACCAAAGTAGAAAATACAATAGCAACTCATGAAGAATAAATATAAATTTAAGCAGTACTCTACAAAGATATTTGGGGGAATACATAGGTCTTATCTACTCTGTATGGCCACAGGAGTCAGATCTCCAGATTACTATCCTTCCTTTTATTTTGAGTCATTCCATATTTCTTGGTCAATGGGTTTTGTACAACATTGTTTTAGTAAGCTGTGCAATCTGAAATTTTATTTCAGTACAAAATTAATTAGACAGCAGCTAAACTGGGCAGAAGATGATAAAGGAAATATAAAATAATCACATATACTATTGAATAGATGAGATTGGCTTTGTCTAATTCTACCATCTCACTTCTCCTTTATGCCCAATGACAATCTAAAGAATTATAGTTATAAATGTTCTTAAATTAGCATTTCCCTTTGCACTTTCAAATTTATTCTATTCTGATTAGAATTATAAATGCATATCCAAAATTGATCCATGGTTCAAAGATGAATATGACAATTAGTCCCACTGCAGAGCATTGTTGTCTCCAAATTACATGAGACAATTTTCCTGTTCTGTTTAATTATGGATAGGTCATTTATAAAGGCAAAGCATAAAATGATGTCAGTTGGTAACAGAACCCTTCTGTTGGAAGAGAGTCTTCATTGTGGTAAAAACCAGCAAGTAGGACATCACCCACACGGCAATATTTATATAGGCCATGAGATCAAACTAATTCAAGAGTTTCTTTCTCCATATAGTTCAGATGGAATCTTGAAGCAATCCATGTAAGGAAAACTGTCAAGACCTGGAGCTGTCAATGTAGAGGAGAAAAAGACATCCAAGAAAACAGAATGTGCAAACAGAGCAAAAAAGTCCAATATATCACTCTTCATCAAATTTGTAAGGAAAAGTAGTTGCAAAACAGGGCTTATGCTCTACTGAAATAGCTTTTAGAAAGAAAGTATGGCACGAAAGCACTTTCTAGTTCTGCATCTCTTGTGTTACAATTTTGAAAGTGTCTTCCTTCTTCCTCACAAATAACCATTCCCAAGATTTCAAAAATGAAAAACATACACATACCTAAAATGAAATATTTTGATTTCTGTGCCTAATAGTGAATTACTTGTAAAAAGATTTCATTCAGGTGTTACATATGCACCATTTTGTCTGAACATCTAAAATAGCTTGTAAATATCATCAGCTTACTACATTCCTTTTCTATGAAAGCCTATCAACTTTTTCCACTCTATACAATTACAAAACAAAGTAAAGATTTTAGATTTTGTTTGAACAGGTGTTAAAATGCAACCAGGGAATCAAAGAAACCCTTTGGGATTGAATTAAATATCTGCTGGAAATATTATAAAAGCTCAAGAATTTCAAAGCAGTGATTCAATTTCCTTACTAGAGCTTATCTACATAAACTCATTTCTAAATTAATCATTCTGAATTTTTTAAAAAGAAAGAAGACATTTTTAATTCTCTGTCATCACAAGTATTTAAAAACATTTTAAGTAGAGCTTGCATTAATCAGCCTATCCCACAATTTGAAGACAACAGTATGATGCAGTGCAATTTCTTCAAATGAAAGCACACCAGGGAAAATTCTCATATGCACACTTTTCCCTTTCCTTTGCCCATAAACTATATAAATCCATGATCGTACATAGTAGATTTTGCCTGCCTTATACTCACAGGACTTTCCTATTTTATACCATAAATGACCAGTTCAGATAAAGTATTTTCATTGCATGTGATTCAAATGTGTTATTTCAAAAGCAATCCTGTTAATCCCTACATTTGTAAGTATTAAAATTACAATATGTATTAGTTCAGCCAGTATTCTGAATGATGGAAACATGATGGGTATGGAGGCCCAAAAAGGTTGTGGAATCTGTTTAGTTATGCTCAAATCACTATGAATACTTGCTAGACTTTTGGTTACAATTGGAAGAAGGACAACAAAAGATCAATGACAGATTCAAAAAAATACCATCCTCCTCAGCTAATTTGTCACTCATTAATTGCTACATGAACTGCACTTTGGACCAGAGCAGAAAATGGTAACTGGTGGGGCAGCAGTAATCTTATATTGAACAGAGAAACTGAGAGGTATACTGTCATCTACAAAAGCAGCTACTTTTATTTAAACAGCTTCTGGAGAAAGAGTCTTTTAGAAGAACCTAATTTTCTTGTCATACTTTATTATTTCTGATCCCACAAAATATTCACATGTCTCAACATGCTTACCATTCTTACTTATAACTAGCCAGTAACCACAATATAAACCAACAACTCATCAGAAACGACAGCAATTAGCAATCCAAATAGCAGCAATCCAGACTGGGTTAATTATCCAGCTTTTTACAAAACAAAGCTCAGCCAAAGACATAAAAGTACAGCATCCCAATTAGCTGGCTTTTACAAGATACACTGAGCAAAGTAGGCATCTATATTTTAAACTAATTTGTTGTGTGAATTCAACCAATATGCTTAGCTTATGGTAAGATAATGGGTTAGTTGGGCAAACTATGGATTGGTTATCTATGGATAAGCATGCTGTGAATAAGAATTCATTTATCTTACTTTGCTAGACTTACCCAAAAGGAAATCAATTTAAAACAAGAAATTAGATTACCCAAGGTGAACTTCATGAAAGTTGTACAAAATACTTCAGAGAATAAAAGGAATCTGATCTCTTTTCTTGTCCGTATAGATTTCTGTATTCCAATCTATATATCCAAAGGACCATAATAGATTCTGTTTACTAAAGCTCCCCTGCTACCAAATAGTGTGGCAGGAGGGGGCAGTCTCTATAGCAGCCTCCCTTCTATGAAATATCCAACCCGCCACCCCCCCTCCCCAAGGAAAGATGGGTTACACTCTCACTTTAAAATGTAAATAAATAAATAAACAACGTATAAATAATGACCTTCCAGACACTGGTTAAAACCTGGTTTTTTCATATGGCCTTTAGAGATTGATTGTGGACCCACAGGCATATATTTAAGAAGGAATATGGTGGGCCTCAAGGGAAACAGAGATGTACAGAGTGGTAGTTATGAGACCCACACTATTTAATAGTGCTGTTTGAAATGTGTTTAAATGTCTCCTAGTCTCTGTGTACAGTAGCTTTGTTCAAATATTAAGTAAGTTTAATTCAAGTTTCTACTTGATTATAAATTATAGTCTGTAGATGGTCTGGACAAGTCCTTAGGTGTTTTAAGAAAATCTGAGAACTGGTAAAATTACTAGAGAAGGAAGTACAGTTCTACTTAACTGATTATAGATTAATATACAGAATGCCATTCCCTTGATTATATGTCTTGTTCTAACTATATTTCATTCTGCATAAAATAAAATACCTCAAAGGAAACAGAATTATAATCAAATAGTTATAGTCCAACATATCCTGGATTTTAAAAGTACTATTCTAAAGTACTATTCTATAGTACCTTCTAAAGTACTATTTGATTTTTTTACATTAAAAAATCTGCTTACCAATTCTTTGTTAATGCAAAGCATCATTTCTGATTATTTTACCTCATTATTTTCTCAGATTTTCTTTCTCTAAATACATGATATTTGTATACAAATACCATGTATTTGTATACAGGAATAAAAAATGGATTGAAAGAATGCAAGCATTTTTTTTCATCAGATCTTCGATATGATATGATGCATCTTATAGAAGAGGACAACAAGCCTGAAGATGCTACATGATCAAATATATGGAATGGAATGGAATGGAATGGAATGGAATGGAATGGAATGGAATGGAATGGAATGGAATGGAATAGAATAGAATAGAATAGAATAGAATAGAATAGAATAGAATAGAATAGAATAGAATAGAATAGAATAGAATAGAATAGAATAGAATAGAATAACAGAGTTGGAAGCGGCCTTGGAGTTCTTCTAGTCCAATCCCCTGCTTAGGCAGAAAACCCTACACCACTTCAGACAAATGGTTATCCAACATCTTCTTAAAAACTTCCAGTGTTGGAGCATTCACAACTTCTGGAGGCAAGTTGTTCCAACGATTAATTGTCCTAAGTATCAGGAAATTTCTCCTTAGTTCTAAGTTGCTTCTCTCCTTGATTAGTTTCCATCCTCTGCTTCTTGTCCTGCCCAGAGGTGTTTTGGAGAATAGCTTGACTCCCTGCCAATATGGAAATGTAGAGCCTTGGTGATGCAGCGAACTAAAGTGCTGTTAAGTAGCACTTAGCTGCCAGCTGCCTGCAATTACTGCGAGTTCAAATCTCACCAGGCTCAAGGTTAACTCAGCCTTCCATCCTTCCGAGGTAGGTAAAATGAGGACCCAGATTGTGAGGGCAATAAGCTGACTTTGTATAAAAAAAGAAAAAAAAGAACACCGCTTGGGGGGGACGAAAGCCCTACTAAGCAGGTATATACAAAAGTATGAAGGCTATTGTTTAACGCATTGTAAGCCACCCTGAGTCTCCGGAGAAGGGCGGCATATAAATCGAACCAATAAATAAATAAAACAAATAAATAAATCTTCTGGCTAACCTGCAGCTCAGGCATATAATCAAGCAGAGAATGAGTCCACAGTGTGTTTTCTTCTCCTGGCAACAGTTTTTCTAAGCACATGTTACTCACTCAAAACATGTTCCTGCAAGCAAGGCTTTCTTTAACATTCCATATAAGCTAACAGAACAAGTTGTCACAGAATGAGTTCTCTAAGTTTTTGAGAGTTGTTTAAAGGGTATTTTGTCCTTTTCTATGAAACAGATGAAAACATGTAGTCCTCAACTTACAACAGTTTGTTTGGTGACCGTTTGAAGTTACAATGGCACTGTTAAAATTGGCATGATCATGCTTCACATGTATGACTGTTGCTGCATTTAACAACTGTGTTACTAATTTAATAACTGCAGGGATTCACTTAAAAAAAGGGGCAAGAAAAATTATAAAATGGGACAAAACTCACTTAGCTAATTTCTCACTTAGCAATGTAAATTTTGGGTTCAATTGTGGTCGTAAATTGGGGATTACCGGTACCTGTATTAAGTCAGATTCAATTGTTAATTGAATCTGGCTTCCCATTGACTTTGCTCGTCAGAAGTTCGCAAAAGGGAATCATGTGACTTTGGGACACAGCAATGGTTATAAATATGAACCAGTTGCCAAACATCTGAATTTTGATCACATGATTGTAGGGATGCTACTAAGGTTGTATCTCTGAAAAATGGTTATGTCACATTTTTCAGTGCTGTTGTAACTTTGAAGGGTCACTAAATGAACTGTTGTGAATCGAGAACTACCTGTATTAACTATTGTTTAACATACAGATGAAACCAAGGAATTTTTACTTGGTTAAGGTTTGAGGAAGGAACTAAATATATACCAAGGAGTTTGATAAAAGTGATTAGAGCTGATGCTTTTCCTGCTGTCCCTCACATCTGTTATAGTACTAGTTTTGGACTCTAGTAGTAGCACAGCTGCAATGCATTTCAATCCCATTCACACAATCTTACTTGGTAAAGGGTTGGAAGCTGAACAGTTGTGTTATTCAATATGATTAGAGGCAAACAATTTTTATCTACCATAACATTCTTGAGCTAAAAAAAAAGGTGACCTGCACCAATGATATGTGAAAAAGTATTTATTGCTTGGTTGCTCAACGGATAACTGGAAAATTGATAACTGAAGCAATGCTGCTGGGGAACACACATGCCAGATACTTTGGGAAAAGGTATATCAAGGGCCATTTGCCAAGGATCCTCAAAGGACTAGGCCTTCAAAAATTAGTACCATAAGTTGAAAATGAACTTGACTGACTTTGACTGCAAGTTTTATACATTCTGTAGGCTACGTGACTTATGTTGCAAACCAACTACACATTGCAACTGCTTTTTTTTTTAAAAAAAAAAACATATTTCATCATCACCCTTCAGATGAAAAGGGCTGAATGTTTACATAAGTAATTGTACACTAAAGCATAGCATGCATTTGATTTTTTGCCATCAGAAAAACATTGCAGAACAGCACAGATTTATATATATGTTCGAGTTCTCAGGATTCAAGGGCAAAAACTAGAAGTTCAATAACGTATCTACTATGAAGCAAAGCAGACCTCAGTGGGACTCCAATGACTCCATGAAAGATGTAGCGATATATTGCCATGATGATAAATACAGCTAATTAATTCAAAATCAGCTTTAATTTCAAATGCTTCAAGAAAAACAGACAATGGGCACTGAAAACCTGGAGGCATTTTCCTCCAATCTGAAGGTACTGGACTGCAGTTCCCCTCATCCCCCATCAGCAAATATATTTCAAGGATGCTAGCTCACAAAGGGATTCTCTTCTACCTTGTATAGCTTCAAAACATTCCATATTATATATAGTTTATCTACTACTACAAATGTATATTTTTTAAAAAGCCTAATAAATGTCAAGGAATTTATTACTCAACTTACTCAAATCCTTAATTACTTAACAAGAATGAGTTGGTTGTGTAAATGTTGAAGATTTAAAGGTGGATGTACTTGAAGACTATTAGCATCATTTCCACTGACCTTTAGCTTTGTAGTTTATAAGCATTACAATACTAAAAAGTGTACATGTAATATTTATCATATTTATCACAGCTGTCTCCATAAAAGGAAAAAAAATATCCTATTCAAACTCATTTTTTTGTCTAGCTAATTGCATTACAGGGAACAAATATGTCGGTGCCTATTGAAGTTGCACCACACCTTTAAATATAATGATTATTTTCAATATTTTTTTATTGGAACTAATAATTAACAATTACAACAAAACTAATAAATCTCCATAACTCGTTTGTTCTCAGAATACTATGATTTTTAAAGGTTTTGGTAAATAATAATGTTAAAGGTAAATGAAAGCATTGTGAAAACTTCTTCAGCAACTTGATATCAACAGAAGAGAGGAAAATATAACCTTAAAATTAAAATTAGTGTTCCAACATCTGTGAGCACATTCCAAAACTGGCCATGCCATATACTTTTAAGATAACTGGAAGAAAATGCTAATTAGCCATGATAAAAATCATGATGATCGATTTATTTATTACTAAAAGGAACAGAAAAGACAAAGTTAAAAAAAATCTAAACAAAGCCGCAATTGGGACCAACAATTCAGTCATTAAGTGAAGTGGATGCTAAAAACTGCAACTGTGCTTATGATCTTCTTTCCTTTGCTTTGCAAACTTAGCAAAGGTCATAAATGCGAGGACTGGTCACAAATCTACCTTGTTGTCACATATTTGTGAACAGTTGCTAAAATTCACACCCACATTCCCAAGTGCATGCATGCACACGCTAGTGAGAGAAAGAGGCTTTGTATTCTTATATTCTGCCACTACCCTAGTGGTAGAAAATATTGCCATTTTTTTAACTGCTGAGATCCTGAAGAACCAACAACTAATCAAGATATAGGTGAGGTGAGCTTGTCATTGTAGTTTCTTATGACTAAGGATTATATGATTAGAGATAAGATTGCCCTCGGCGGCCATTGTGCCACTATAGCGTGGCTGTTGTTTTGTGATCATTTCTTAATCTTCTTCTGGTTTCTTGGTCTTGTGTTCACAATAACAAGAAGCAAGGCTATGTAAATCAATATAATCAATCAATAAATGATAACCCCAGCTTATCCTCTCACTCTTACCCTCCTTCATCATTGTTCCTCAGCAAGAAAACACAGTTACTGACAAAATTAGTTAGGCCCAACTGAGTAACCACTCTGGCCAACATTCTGCAAACTCTATGGTTGACAACAGATTCTGCGACCTGGTCAGAATTTTGCAAAGCTGAATCCCAGCATCTTCTGACGCTCTCAGAATGCTTAATTATGGCTGCAGCAGGGAAGGTGGAGGGGGGGGGAATGGGGTGCAAAACAGGATATTGAGAATTGTGTGAAATCTAGTGGGTTGCTTCCCTAGATGTGTGGTACAAGGACACCAATCTTCTCCAGCCAGCATAATCATTTCAGGTTGAAATAGCAGAAATGTTGTGGGACAATGTTTGGGAAAGATCACATATACAGTAGTTGTTGAGCTATCTCTCCACCTCCCTTTCCCTTTGATCTTACAGAGCTATGGTTAAAGAAGGCTAGACACAAAGCAAAAATCTATTGGATTCCAGATGCGTTTATTATTTTATTTACTTGATATACACCCAGTCTTTTTTTTTTGCATCTTTCAAGGCAATTAATGTTCCCTCTTCCTATTTTATCCATAAGAATCCTGTGAGGTGGGTTGAGCTGAGCAAAAGTGAGTAGCCTAAAGTCACCCAGCTGGCTTTCATGCCTAAGGGAGGACCAAAACTTACAGAAACTCCAAGTAATACTGTTTATTCTGAGCTAAAGAACTGAAATCTCTTCATGTAAACAAGTCTAGAGGTTAATTGGACGCTGCTGGAGTCGTGACTCAACTGTTTCATCTCCAGATATCTCATTCTGTCAATGGAATTGAGGTCACCATCTTGGATACAGAATTCCCTGCAAAAAAAATTGTCATGAAAAAAGGATGGGCTAATAATATGCAGTACACGGTTCCACAACAAGTAAAAGGTAGCTATAGATGCAGAAACACCATTTCTATCAACACTAGATCTCATGTTTTCTTTGCTCTTGCTACATTTTCTGAAAGTTAACTGTTGGCTCCTATTATTGTCTTTCTTAGTGAGAGATTACACAACCTATTTTTTTAAGGAATAGAAATAACATTAAAGATTTATCAAGGACATTTTATTCAAGGGGAGAAAACACTACACACACATCAATTATTATTATTTTGGCCATAAGTCAAAGAAAATCCTTTAAAATTTCATTTGTTTTAATGGAATATACACTAGTAGGGTTACTCCCACTGCAGTTAATACAAAGTGCTTCAAAACAGACAAAGCAATGCATAGGTTTCTACACTTTTAGGAACCTTAAGTAAGATCTTCAAAGATTTTTATCTAAACTGCACAAAGAACAGACCTGTTTGTTCCCCAGTGAATTCTGGGGGCAGGAATTACAAAACACTGTGATCTTATCTATTTGGAACAACAGCAATATTACTAGCTTGCTCACTAATTTATCTGTCTACTGAATAAGTCTGTCCCCATAAAGAGTTCCTGTTTCCAATATTTATTTTAAAAGATGAGCCATTCCGATTCACTTTTTGAACTACACTAATAAGTGTTTGTCCTATATCTCAGTTTTCAGTTTCTTGCCCTTTTAATCTATTTCTAAATTAAATTCATGCATTATTTATTGAAAGCTTATCAAATGTATCAAGGAGAGAAGCTGACTGACATTTCATTGATTTATCCGAAAGAACAGTTATTTGAGATTCCACAGCTATAATTGTAAGGTTGGAAACTTTTTGGAGTTCAGCTGTGGGACCACTGACCCCATTGTGTAAAGAGGCACATTCAAAAAGAAAGTGAGCCCATGATATAAAAGCGGGCCAGGACAAAAACTGAGTTTAATTTAATGTAAAATTATTTGATAATAAATTCCATTAAATAAAGTTAATATGATTTTTCCCCAGAGACATGTTTTATTCATCCTGCCATATTAAAAATTACAGCTTGGTAAACAATTTTTGGAGCATTTTTGGAGGCTACATGTGACTGTGGTCTCAGTTAATATAACCTTTAATTTAAAAATAATCATATTTATGTTTTACATAATATGAAAGAAAGTTGTAAAATCAAAAAGAAATCTTTTAAAGCTTTCAAGGTAGGAGGATATCATAGATCAACACTTTTCATCTGGGTTGGCCGGGATTATATGTGCTGTAATTCAATATATTTGGGAAATGTATGCTTGAGGAATGATGCCAGATTTATAATCCTTTTACTTCTTCATATTTTCTTTTAATCAGGAGGTTGCCTTGGGTCTGAATTCTCTAAAATGGAGTATCTGTCAAAGGTTTGTTTTTGTGGCCTTGAGAAAAGCAGATTTACAAATGATTTTTTTAAAAAATCCCTCAACAAAATCCAGCTCTTGCTTCTTTAACCCTTAAACATTTTTAATCTCTGCTGCAAATATTTCTATAGCTCATCCCTAACATAATGCAGATCCAGAAATTTCACTGCTGTTATTGAGTGATAAATAATTCACTATTATATAATTTTATATTAAAAGCAATTAGATTTTCCACTGCTTTTGTACTTCAGAAAGAGAGTAAACTGAAGCTATTATTCACCATGAAATGCACATTTTTTTCAGTTCTGAGACTTATACACATCCATTTATTAACATTACTGTTTTATATTTAACGTATCGCTAAATAATTAAGATTGTACAGAAGACCTAAGATTAGACACAGGACCTATATTGGACACAGGACCTATATTGAAAGACTCTACTCTGGAAGAAAAGTGGTTAGCTGGAACAAATTTGTAAAGCAAGAAAAATTCCAGGTCCTGAGTCTGCCTTTGAAAACAGATCCATCAGCAGAAATATCCGATAGGACTTTGTCCTTAGATTTTCCTGCGATAGCATTTTCAACTGTATTGGTTGCCTATAAGTTTTAACAAGATCAGTGGACAGATAAACAAAAACCTTATTGATAAAAATAGTTTAGATTTAAAGGTACTATGAAATAAAGGTGGTTCTCTTTAATGACCACTCATTCAGTAGCCATGTGAATAGCTTGGTGATGGCTGAGAAATTCTAAAAGCCCGAGTCTACATCTTTTAAAGTTCCTGAGATTGAGAAGCACTGCCTTAGATGCTGGAAACAGTAGGCTTCTGATTTAATCGTTTTTAAGTTATATCAGTCCAATGGGTAATCTATACTCTTTTGCTCTGCATTTAGAACAAAGAGTGCTAAAGAGCTGAACCCAAAGGTACTTTTTGAAAAGGTAACTGGACTTTCTGGTTTTTCTTTGAAGACGGTTCGCTTCTTGAAGAAGCTTCTTCAGCTCTGGAAAAGCACCTTTGGGACAACCAGGACCTGGGTGACTGAGAATCTCCATAGACTGAACATTTCATGTTTATGAGGCCACCAGCTCTTAATCTTAAAAAAAAATTAAAACCACTAAACTATTATTCTAGTTTTTCTTCCTTAATTTGTGTTTTTTGGTAGCAATAAAAATAATAGAAGCAGTGGGTAAATGTAAAGCGTATAAGCAGCAACAACAGGACTCTTGCAAAATGCTGTTTATGTGACCAGGTAATCCCAGCTTCTGCCAACCTAGCAGTTTGAAAGCACGTAAAAAATGCAAGTAGAAAAATAGGGACCACCTTTGGTGGGAAGGTAACAGTGTTCTGTGCGCCTTTGGTGTTTAGTCATGCTGGCCACATGACCACGGAGATGTCTTCGGAAAGCGCTGGCTCTTCGGCTTTGAAACAGAGATGAGCACCGCCCTCTAGAGTCAGGAATGACTAGCACGTATGTGCAAGGGGAACCTTTACCTTTACTTTAATCATACAATAAAGAAATCCCTTGTGTGACCTGGCATGGCAACATTTATTAATAAGGATATGACCAAATTCAAAAAAGAAACTGATAAGCGAGTCACCATCCCTGTCACCTGAAAGCTTAATTTCTATACAGAATAGAGATAAAATAGATTTTTCTTAATGATATGGAAGGTTTTCGGAAGATTTATCTCAATAGTGCACAATTTAAGAGGTCTTGGGGAAGTACAACCACCCAAAACTTCAAAAAGAGTTGCCAAAACCTTTCCGTTGTGATTTTAAATGTCAGAAAATCATTCACTACCTTTAGGGGACAATATAAAACAAAAACGTATAATTCAGTTATTTCCGCAAACTCCTTTTAGATTTTTTTTTAGACTCAATGTTTTAGCTTTTGTTAATTATGGAGAGGTATTTCAAAAGTGAGAGCCAGTTAGGGGTAGTGGTTAAGGTACCAGACCAAAAATTAGGAGTCTGTGAAATCTAGTCTCATTTTAGCCAAAATACCATCTGGTTGACTTTGATCCAGTTTCTCTCACCCTAGGAAGGAGGCAATGGCAATCAGCTTCTGAAATCTTGCCAAGAAAAATGCAGGGGTATGTTCAGGCAGTTGCCAAAGTTCAATAATGATTCAAAGTGCACGCACGAGCACACAGACACAATCAATAGTGCAAGGTTAACAACAAAAACAATAGAACGCAAAAATCATCAGTCTGCAAAAAGCTTCTAATTCTATCTTAGTTTGAGTAATGATTTTTCATGAAAGCAGTAGCTTTGTCTTCCACAGGAATCCTTCCTGTGACAAATAGTTTATTATGATATATGACACAAAATGAAAAAAACCAGACTTCATGTCCTGCAGCACCCAGCTGTCCTCCCACAAAACAACACCCTTCAAACCATATCAGAAGTCCAAAGATGCTTTCATTTCTCCTTGGTTTTAGTATATTGTTAACATACAAATACACCTGCCGTGCACTCAAGAATCATTTATTCAAAACCAAAGAAATACAAATAAAAATTACTTTGTGAGAGAATTTTATAAAAGAATGTGGTGCTTCAGGAAGGAAGGTTTTTTTAAGCATGATACAGAAAATATTATTTTCTCCAACCGTCACAAACAAAACAAATTCAATATTGAAACTTACACACACTGAGAGGGCTCTCAGGTTGGAATAATTTATTCAGACTAAAATTAAATTTTTATCTTTGATCTATAACAAGAGTTTCATTCTAATAGAACCCAACATATCTATTATATCCAATTGCTTTTGTTTGACAGTAACCAGCAAGGCATTAAATGATTAGTTATGTAACACATTATTGATCCCGAATTTGCTGTTGGTAGGAATTCTGGTTCCTTGTTTTCAAATTGTGCTTCAATTTCATCCACTACATTTTCCAGGCATTTCTATCACAAAGTCCTGCACTCTTAAGGCTGCAGCCAGTCTTGAGAGCTCATGTTACTCATCCTTGGCTGGAATGAAAGCCTAAGCTTCCATCAAGCCAATAGTATTACTTTACTCAGCTATATTGTTGTCAATTTCAGATAAATTAGCATCATGCTGACTTGTTAATATGATATTACTGCAAAGTAAAGAAGCATTTTTTTTTACAGTTAGGTTTATCTATTCATTGCAAACAGTTCCTCTTCTAAGTTATGGTCACTTCAGGCAGATATTTCTCTTTCCACCAAGTGCCTGGTTTGCACTTTCAGCAGCTCTTAGGACTCTCAGAGATTGAACAGCATCTTTTTAAAAAAGGGATTTAAGGAAGCAAAATGAAAGATATTTGAGGGGGGTTTAAATCAGGGGTAAAATCCAGCAGGTTCTGGAGAACCGGTTGTGGAAATTTTGAGTAGTTCGGAGAACTGGCAAATACCACCTCTGACTGTCCCCAGAGTGGGATGGGAATGGAGATTTTGCAATATCCTTCCCCCAGCAGTAGGGTGGGAATGGGGATTTTGCAGTATCCTTCCCCTGCAGTGGGATGGGAATGGAGATTTTGCAGTATCCTTCCTCTGCCATGCCCACCAAGCCACACCCACCAAGCCACACCATGCCTACCAAGCCATGCCCACAGAATTGGTAGTAAAAAAAAATTAGATTTCACCACTGGTTTAAATCTCTGGCAAGTGATGTATGGAAATAATCTTAGTATAAAGGAAATCCTTGATACTACATAGCAAGAATATTTTTTTGCTGTGACTGTACCAACCACAAGTTTAGGGTTGGTTATGTTGAAAGGTGTCATTCATGCTGAAATATAAAGATAGTTCTTGAGTTACGACCACAACTGGACCAAAATTTCCATCCCTGAGCCAGGGAGTTGTTAAGTGAGTTTTGTCCCATTTAAGAGCCTTGGTGGCACAGCAGACTAAAGCGCTGTTAACTAGCACCAGCTGCCTGCAATTACTGCAAGTTTGAATCTCAGCAGGCTCAAGGTTGACTCAGCCTTCCATCCTTTCAAGGTAGGTAAAATGAGGACCCGGATTGTGGGGGCAATAAACTGACTTTGAATAAAAAAGAACACCGCTTGGGGGGGGGGGGCGAAAGCCCTACTAAGCAGGTATATACAAAAGTATGAAGGCTATTGCTTAATGCATTGTAAGCTGCCCTGATTCTCCAGAGAAGGGCAGCATATAAATTGAACTAATAAATAAATAAATAATAATGACCTGTTTGCACAGTTGTTAAGCGAATCATTTCAGTTATTAAGTGAATCGTGCGGTCATTAAGCTTTCCCCATTGACTTTCCTTTTTGGAAGCCAGCTGGGAAGGTTTGCAATGCTAATCTCCTGATCCCAGGACAGTGCAACTATCATAAATAAAGGCCAGTCGCCAAGCACCCAAATTTTAATCATGTGACCATGGGGAAGCTACAACAATTAAGTGTGAAAAGTGGTTGTAAGTTGCTTTTTCAGTGCTGCTGTTACTTTGAACAGTTACTAAACGAATGGCTATAAGCTAGGGACCACCTGTAATCATTCAGCCTAGCAGCAACAGGATAGACCAGGACAAAGCTTTTTCCTGAGAAGGTGTTGTTCCTGAGAATTGCAGTTCACATGAATTCATGAATGTCATTGTGTCTCTGCCAAGAGACTTTTTCTGCCTAGTGAGTCTGGGACACTGCATTCCACTGTTGTCTGTTGCAGATGTTCCATGTGCACAACTCAAGTGGTGCCATGAATTAAATACAGAAGGGAATGAAAATATCAGAATAATCAAAAAATGATTGATTGTCTTGGATAGGAACAAACGAAGGGAATTTCAAATGCATGGAATACATTCTACAGAATTTATAAGCTTAGTAGAATTAAAATTGATTGTTACAGGGTGCCAAGTTTTATTTTCCAGCTACAAAACGTGGGCAACTTTATACATTGGTGGGCTTTGGCAGCTAAGCAGAATTAGAATTGATTGTTACATATGCAAAGTTTTATTTTCTTCTAGTTACAAAACTTTCACAAGAAAATGATCTGAAATGCATATTAATCATACAAGTCCATGTATTCGACATTCAAACAGTTTCTCTAATTTGTCCACGAACTGCATTAAAATTAAATTAAAAGTCATTTTTGCACCATAACATTTGAGTTCCTTTTACATATGTGTGTTGTGTATTCCATACTCATATTCCATAAAAAAACCTCATTAAAAAACTTGTGTGTTTTTTTTAACCAATTGTAAGGCAGGTATATCGAAGTGTCCAACTGGGAAAGGAATTCCACAGAAACATTGGGTTAGAAAGGACCTGGAAGGATTTTTAATCCAAACTGCTGTTCTAAAGACATTTGCTATTTTCTACAGAAGGACGTTACAAATTATGTTCACACTCAAGAGAAGAATTAATATGAGCAGTTTTACATACTAGCATTACTGTCTTTTGATTCTGCCAAAGGCATGGAAATCAAAGAAAGATTATATGGAGGAAAAACAAAGGCGGACTATACAAGTTTACAGAATGCTTTCAAGATGTCAAGTATGATAACAGCCTGCTGAATTTATATCAAACACTGCCGTATTGTCATAAAGTTATTTGGTTAAGAAAGCTGTGGTTTTCAAGCCGTAATTTATGGCTTACCATGTCTTGTGTATCCAACGATTGTGGTTCAGTTAATAAATCACAGTAAAGCAAACTATGGCATAACTTGATTCAGAACTTGCCACTAGCTTTTATTCCTAGAAATAATCAGTCCCTTGATTTCTTGTTAAGAGTTTTTATCCCACCTTCAGTTAGACGCTCATTCTGTAAAGTTTTTTCCTCCCAGTTTCACAACAACCATCCCTATAGGATTGGCTGAGCTCAGAGAGAATGACTGGCTGAACTTTACCCGCTGAACTCGGAGGATGGATGTGGGTCTTCCCAGTAAGGTCACTACCTTCATTATCACATCACACTGTGGAGAGTTTTTTCCCCAGAAATTTTCAGGGAAGGTGGAGCATATTGTTCAATACACCAAGACTAGAATCTGCAAAAATATTCATATGTCTATTTTAAAGATCTACTGATGTCTTTTATAACACTAGAAATAGGCTAATGACTCAACCCAGTATCTTATATCTGCAATCTTTTATAGCCAAATTTAGAAGCATTCCATCTCCATACCAAAAATATATCCCTACAGTTTTTATTTTAACACCTGAAAAAACATGTCAGCATTTTAGCAGAAAACGGTTAGCGTTGTAGGTCCTGCTTATGTCTTGGAATTGGAAAACTGTAAAATATACACTAGAAAACTCAGTGTGAATGTCATTCAAGCGACAGGCTGGGAGTAGCTGTTGATTAGCTTACTTTCACTAGATGAAATGGTTAAATAATTACATAAAGACTCTTTGGCAAAGTCAATACAGAGGGCAAAGTTTTCAGTCTTCAAATGTCAAATGCTTGTTCTTTCACCATCATCCTGTAGTCTTGTAACAGTTTGGAAATAAGCTGTTTGGACAGGCAAAAATTGTTATGATACCATAAGAAAACAAAACAAAACAAAATTTCTCCCAAAAGAAGAAGGAGGCTTTTAAGATATCTTTTTTTTCCAAAAGTTTTTTTCCCCCTGTTATGTGAAGAGAAAGCAACATGAAGCATCTAGAACAAATCCGGTTTTTCCGGTTTTTATCAGGCACACAAGTTAAAGAGAAGCCTTACTTTAATTATTTCAGTAATTTCTGCTGTGGATGGAGTTACAGTGGCTGTCCCTTGAACAGAGCAAATTCTTCATTTCATTGATTTATGAGCTGAAAACCATTTTTTCATAACTACATAAGACTGTGCAATCCTTTCAACTTCAATCAAAGACAATATTCATAGAAGTGCTTGACCTTTCCAACAAACAGAACACATTGCTACTGATTATAGAATGAAGCTAAGAAAGATCAAGCTAGACACCTTTGAAACATCATTTTAAAGCTTTGCTGAATTTGAAGCTCTGATTAGATCTCAGATTTAAACAATTATACATTAGGAAAAGGGGAGAAAATTGCTGGACTTGAGAAATGCTGTAACAGTGATTAATTTTTGAAACAATTACTTTTTTAAAAAAGGAAAAAGCTTGAAAAGGTTCAAGGATTCACATTTGAAGTGAATTTTTGAACCCCCCTTACTGCTTATCCGATTACAACAGAGAGAGTGGTCATAAAAGGGCTTTTGATCTTGCTGGAATCTGTTCCTCAAAGCCTGTCTGACAGTATGAGTTAATATTCAAAAAGCAGGCTCACTGGGCTGAATTAATTCTCCCCAAATCTCTATCAAATAATACTGGCAAATTAAAGACTGTTTTTCAGAATACCAGTGAGATTATTTTTCCTGTGGGGAGAAAAAAAACCATTTCTCAAAATAATATCTACATCTTGACCAAAAGAAAACAGCAAAAGTCAGCAAGTTCCATGAAGACATGGACAATGATATGAACAGTCCAGAGGTGGTATTCAGTAGATTCTGACCAGTTCTGGAGAACCGTTAGCGGAAATTATGAGTAGTTCAGGGAACTGGTAAATACCACTTCTGACTGGCCCGCCCCCATCTATTCTCTGCCTCCTGAGTCCCAGCTGATTGAGAGGAAATGGGGATTTTGCAGTAACTTTCTCCTGGAGTGGGGAGGGAATGGAGATTTTACAGTATCCTTCCCCTGCCGTGCCCAGTATCCTTCCCCTGCCACCAAGCCATGCCATGCCTACTAAGCCACACCCACAGAACCGGTAATAAAAAAATTTGAATCCCACCACTGCAACAATCATCCTTGCCATTTCTATTTACTGTGTTTCCCTCTGACTCAGACTACAGGTCGTACCTAATGGAGGATCTTCTTTACTGGAATCCATATCACCCTTAACACTTTACCTGGAGCAATGAGTAGGAAGAAGCCGGCAGATTCAAAAAGGCCTCACAAAGCTAAAGCATATCCGCTGAGACCAGCAATAGTTTTGCTACCGTTTCCCTGAAAATAAGACATCCCCTGATAATAAGCCCAATCAGGCTTTTGAATGTATGCGCTAAACTAAGCCTCCCCCCAAAATAAGCCCTCCCCGAAAATATTTAAATGCAGAGCTGAAAATCAGATAAGGTGGTAAGAGGAGCCCCATTTTGCTCCCTGCACCCCAAAATAACAAGATCTCACAGAAAATAAGGCCAAGCACTTATTTTAGGGTTCAAAAAAATATAAGACAGGGTCTTATTTTCAGGGGTCCGAAAGTAATTATATTAATCTAATTTGAATCATTATTAGTCACTATTCAATTGTTACTAACATTATGATCCTTGCATTGTTTTTCCTTTTCTTTTCCCTTCCCGTATCATTTTCCTTTTGTGCTGTGCCTTTCGGTAAAACTCCTGAAACTCAACCACAGTGAGCTTAGAAGGGACTGAGGGTCTATTGGCTTGTTCATACTGCAAATAAAAAGTAAACAATACGGTAGGATTAAGCTCTCGCTGCAGTGGAAGGGTAAGGTACAAACAAACTGGATGACTGGCTGAATAAAATAGTGACTTAATAGAGACTACATCTCTTCTCAAATGCCAAGAAGATTCCTAAAGCATGAATGGCCCCGATGTTTACATGAAAGCTCTGTTTATGTGTTTGATCTGTGGCGAATGAAAGGTCTAGCTGTATGTTTTATCTAACTGTATAAGCATCATTTGATATTATCAGTCGTCAACAGCTACATCCTGAGATTGAAACAGACAAAAACTTTGCACTTCAGGTAAAGGGGAGGAAAGAAACAGAAATTATTCAAAAGAACACACAATTCAGAGAAGAGACTTACAACTTTATCTGCCTATTTCTATTTGTATTCTTGTTCTTTTATTTCTTTTAAACTGAAAGATGGTTAAAAATTATCAGAGAACCACATGCAATTCAAGGGGTAAAAGGTCTCTAAATAGTAATAAAACCATCATAGCCATTTATTTAAAAAATCCAGTTTGGTAGGCACCACAGTCCTACCTGTAACATGAAGTCCTTCAGCCAGTTGTCGTATTTCAGCCCAACCCACTTTACAGGGTTGTTGTTATAGGGAAAATAGGAGACGGAACGTGTGAGTTATTTGTAAAAAAAATAAAGACGGGATACCAATAACTATATAAATACATACATAAATACATAAGTAAATAAATATTTAGGATTAAATTTAGCATGAAACACCGAACATGAGAGAAAGAAGTCTACCTTGTACTATGTATAGGACCAGGATTTTTACTCGACCAACACTTTTCAAGGTGTCAACTTTGCTTTTTGAATGAACAAGGTAAATGGGTCATTTTGCTCATGAGACAACACAATAATTTAGAAAAAGAAAATGGGTAAATTGATCCTGGGAAAAGCATCAAAGTACACTACAGGAAATGAAAGATAGGGAAGTAATAGTTGAATGTCATTCAGTCTCGCCAGCCAAAATTATTGCTGAACACCCTTCCTGGAAACACTGGGAGGGCGTATATCTGGTAGCTCCTAAACTGCCAGCTGCAGTCATGGAAGAAATATCTAAGAGCATTTTAATAAAGCTAAGATTGAGCCCAGTAAGGCCTGATCTGTAATCTCTGTAATTTGCGGGATGGAATTTGCATCTCACACTTGGTGTATTTGAATCTTCAGTGACACAAACCCGTTACCTGCCTAGTTGCTTGTCTTTGAGGGGTGTTTGAGACAAACTCATATTAGTAACAATAGCAATAGCACTTAGACTTATACACCGCTTCTTAGTTCTTTACAGCCTTCTCTAAGTGGTTTACAGAGTTGGCATATTGCCCCCAACAATCTGGATCCTCATTTTATTTACCTCAGAAGGATGGAAGGCTAAGTCAACTTTGAGCAGGTCAGGATCGAACTCCTGGCAGTGAGCAGAGTCAGCCTGCAATACTGCATTTTAACCACCGAGCCACCATGGCTCATAATATTGCTTTTCATTCTTCTGTATCAGCGCAAAGACATCAAATCAATTAATGGGGCAGCTGTCTCATGCACTGTGGTTAAGGTTTGCATACAATTCTCCAACTTTTTCAATACATCTTCCTGTTCAGTGCTTGGCAAGGCTCCAAAGGCGTCAATTAATTCTGCCTCCAGTGGTTCAGCTGCAATCTCTCCTCCTCTCTCTGCCTGAAAATATTTATCTGAAAAAGCTTCTTCCAGGTACAGGACCGGTGGATTCTCATTTAAAATACTGGCAACATCTTGAGGTACTGACTCAAAAAAAGTGGTGAGATTTGACTCTCACAAAACACAGGCCTTGGGAATATTAGGAAAGTAGTCAGCATAAGCTTCATTTTGAAAAGCGTACTTGGAAATATGGACTGATTGAATGTCAGTAGGATTTGCTTACAGCCCACCTTACTAGAAAGCCACTCTGCCAAATGTAAGTTAATTGCATAATCCAGGTAATCTTTGACTTACAATCATTTGTTTACGTGCAAAATTACCATGACACTGGAAAGAATTATTTATGACCCTCCTCGCACCTCCAACCCTGGCAGCATCCCTACGGTCAGGTGACCAACATTTAGGCACTTGGCAACCAGCATGTATGTATTTATGCCTGTTGTAATGTCCTGAGGTCATGTGATCATCATCTGTGACCTTCTTAGATGGTTTTCAACTCAGCAAAGTCAATGGGGAAGCCAGATTCTCTGAACTGTTGTGAGATTGACTTAACAACTGCAATGATTTTCTTAACAACCATAGTGTAAAAAAAAAAAAGGTAATAACTGCTTTAACCAATGCCTAGCTTAGCAACAGAAATGTTGGTCCCAGTTGTGGCTGAATTGACGTTCAACTGACACTGAAGGAACTGACTTTGGGAATAACGCATCACTTTCTTTGAATCCCACCATCCGCTGTTTATTCTGTTACGGATGCTTTGCAGGTCAATCTAATTAGTTTGCAACATATGGTTGCTTTGATTTTGATTTTCAACCCTTCCATGTCTCAAAAAATGGAGGGCAGGGTTTTGGGGGTGTCAGTCCCTTTACTCAGTAGATTCAAATATAAAGTTCACAACAGCTTGACCATTTTTGGGACTCAGAGTTTTCTTCTTCAGCTATCAAAGTTAACTTATTGTAAATGGACCAAGTAAGTAAGAGACTCTTTCAATTAATCCACTTTCTTTTTATTTGTATTAAATAATAAAATAAAGATAGAAAGGTCTGCACCGTCAGTAAGCTTTGCCTAGACACAAAATCTGTAGTCTCATTTTTAAAAATCTCTTTCTTTTTTTTTGGTCCACAATAGCAAAGTGGGTTGTAACAGGAAAACAAAGATAATACAAATATTAGAATTTTATTTGTTTTCTCTTTATCAAAATGAATTGAAATCAAATACGTATCTCCTGACTCAAAAGGTGCCATGAAAATCATCCTCTTAAGGGACTGGAATGCCACTTTTAAAGAACTACCATCTGCCATGGAAGTTCACTGGGCAATTTTGAATGAGGCCAAACTGTCACACAAGATTGCTGTTAAGGAGACAACACTGAGGGCAAGAGGAGGCCACCCCTATCTCCTATCTAACAAATCTAACAAATAAATCTAACAAATAAATGGATGAAGATTCCATCATTTAGGTGGTGCCACAGGATCTGGTGGGTGCCAGTAGATTTTATATATCTCCTAGTTAGTGGGATTTGATTCACAATATAGTGATTTTTAAAGTAATAGCAAAAAGTAATTCCTGATTTGCGTAGAATAGAATGGGCATACATGGAGTAAAATTGAGATTGACCAAAATGTGCCAAAACTGACTGACATTACCCTGAACATTGGCAGCAAATGTTATATGTATTTGGGTGCGTGTAAAATAAATCACAATTGGGATATTAATCACAATTAATATCCTAGTCCCGTGATAGCAAACCTATGGCACATATGCCAGACATGGCACACAGAGCCATCTCTCCGGGTACGCGGAGCTATTGCCTATTGCTCTTCCGGGTTCCGGTGCGCCAGCCAGCTGGTCTTCATGCATGCAGGAGCGCCAGAACCCATAAGAGCAGTTGCCCGGTTCACATGTGTGCGCATGCGCGCTGGCCACCTGGTGTTCTGATTTCTGGCACGCATGTGCACATGAAGAACAGCTTGCATGCCCAAAGATGCAGAGACGGGATCCCAGCGGTCGTTTCCTAGGGGAGAGAGCTGTTGGCCGGGACGGGGGGGCCAGGGCTTCCCTCCCTCCCTGCCCTAGCTGGCTTCTTGCACAGCCCCAACCCTGGAGCACACAGTGATGTGTGTCCATGGTCTGGAGTGCCTGGCTAGCTCGGCTGCCCCAGAAGAGCAGCAGCAGCAGCACTGCCACAAGCAGCAGGGTGAGAAACACTGCATGGCCCCAGGAAAGTAGCAGGGGCAGCGCTGCTTGTTCTCAGTGGCTGGCAAGGGGTCGGGTGGCGGTTCTCCTCCAGAATCGCAGGCGCAAGCAGCAGGGTGAGAACCGCCGCCCCCTTCACCAGCCACCGAGAACAAATCTTGCACCCAGGATTCTGGAGGAGAACCTCCGCCCCCTACCATCACCACTGAGAACAAGCAGTGCTGCCCCTGCTACTTTCCTGGGGCCACGCAGTGATTCTCACCATGCCGCTTGTGGCCGGGATTCTGGAGAACTGCCGCCCCCTTCGCCCGCCACCAAGAACAAGCAGCGCTTCCACAGGAGCAGAGTTCGCGCCGAAGGAACGTCTGTCCGGTGCCAGGTAAGAGACATGACAGCCGGGAAGCGGGTGTGCTCCCTTGGCAGAAGTTGGGGGGGGGGGCTGCGCTGGTTTGCCAATAAAATAATGTCCATTCAATAAATGGAAAATTGCCTTGGAATGTAAATGGAAAACATAATAAAAATGAACAGAATTTCATTTAGAATTTCTTAATTCTAAATGAATTAAGAAATGAACAGAAAAAAAAGTTGTGTGTCTATAATAAGAGAAATTGATGGATTATGTACCATGAAGTCATTTTTGACTCCTAGTGACCACTTAGATAGAAAATAAGAATAAGAGAAATAGAATGGATGTAATACCAGTAAAAGGACAGGAAGGCCTGGAGGAACGTTGTCCATGGGGTTGCGATGGGTCGGACACAACTAACAACAACAATAATACCGGTAGACCTGAATCTTGTTGTGTCCAGTTGATTGATACTTGCAGTGAAGTAGAATTGTAAATTTAGGTTTGATTTTGAATGGAAGGACTAAAAGAAAGTCAGAAAAAAAGAACTGGTGTTACTTAGGTTGTGGTGGATGTACAAGAAAGTAGGAATAAATTGGGGATAGTTGCATAGCATGCTCCAGAAAATGATGATATAGATCAATGGGAAATCAGTCTGAGGGACAGCTGTGCAACTTTCTAATTATTCTCATGAGACAAGAGTCAATACAAATATATCAACTGGGCTACTCAGAGACCAAAGAATGAAAGAGAACTGTGACTATATGGTGAATCTCTTCTTATCAGAATATCTGTTTCAAATTAAACTGTATATGTGAATGTCTATTCATGTATGTATATAGATCTAAATGAAGGGAAAATCATGATTAATTTAGTTGTTTACAATGGAAGATTCAGAGGAATTGTAAAGGATAGAAAATGAACCAAACCATTATTTACATTATCAAGAATGTATCAGAGATGGTTGAAACACAGGTGGCTATATAAATGTTTATTTAAATAAATAAAATCAAAGAAGGAAAGAAGTTAAAGTGAAAGCAGAACAACTGCAGGAAGAAAACGTATGGGTTCTGCATGAAAGAGTATCAAAAGGATGGATTAATCTCCCAACAGGCTGAATGGAAAGCAGACATAAGAAAGAAAAGGATGTGGCAGCTGCTTGGAACAGAGTGAAAAGAGTTGTGTTACAAACTGCTATAGAAGTGTATGGAGTTACATTAGTGGGAACTTTGAAAAAGAATGCTGGGACTGGGTGGAATAATGAAAACAAGAGGCTATGGAGGAGAAAAAAGTGTGTTTAACAGAATGACTGCTACCAAAACTCAGAATATTTTTTTTTAAAAGACTCTCAAAGAGACTCAAAGAGAGAAGGGGGGGTGGGGGGAGATAGCTGCAAAGGATATAGTCAAAGAGAGCAAAAATGCAGAAAGGTGTAAATATGTATAAATAAGGCTGTGGACCTATATATATGCACACACTTTTATAATGCAGATTAAGTTAGGATGCTGACCGAAAGCCAAAAAGTTAGTTTATGTGATATACACTGAGGATGATCTGAAATTCATTTGTCAAAGACCAAGGCAAATCTGTTTGACAAGAAAAACTGTAATAAAATAGCTATACCTAAATGACAAAAATAAGTGCAAATACAGGCAATCCTTATTTGGCGACTAGCTTGTTTAGTGACCATTCACAGTTGCAATGGTAACAAAAACTTAACTTTGCAGCCAATCCTCACATTATGATGTCCAAGGGTCTATAAAGCAAAGGAAAGCTAAAATAACATACATGCAGTCATGTATGCAGTCATGGTTTCACTTAGCAACCTCTTTGCTTAACAACCAAGTCGCTGGTCCCAACTATGGTTGCTAAATGAAGACTACCTGTAGCTGAAGTTGTGTAGCCAGGCAGAATATTTATTAAAGATAGGAAACGGATGGGAAAATGTAGATATCCAAATACTGATAAAGTAGTAATGGATAAAATTGGTACTTTGCTGAGTGCTCTGCTCCTGCCTATCTAGCAGTTCAAAAGCATGCAAATGCGAGTAGATTAATAGGTACCACTTTGGTGGGAAGGTAACAGTGCTCCGTGCATCTTTGATATATAGCCATGCTGGCCACATGACCACAGAAATTGTCTTTGGACCACGCTGGCTCCCTCAGCCAAGAAATGGAGATAAGCACCGTGCCTTAAAATCAAACACAGCTGTCAAGGAAACCTTTGTCTTTAATTGGTGTTCTATTGCCAGGGATGAGTGATTGTTCAAAAAATAAAATGACAATGGTTGTGTATTACCAAGGTCATCCACACATTCCCCAGTACAGTAACACATTTCTGCTACAAGTTAGTTTACAGATAGTCCTTGACTTACAACAGTTCATTTAGTGACCGTTCAAAGTTACAACGGAAATGAAAAAAGTGATCTATGACCGTTTTTCAGTTATAACCTTTCCGGCATCCCCATGATCATGTGATCAAAATTCAGATGCTTGGCAGCTGGTTCTTATTTATGACCGTTGTGTCGCAGAGTCACGTAATCCCCTTTTGCGACCTTCTGACAAGCGAAGTGGGGAAGCCAGATTCACTTAACAACTGGGTTACTAATTTATCAACCGCAGTGATTCACTCACCAATTGAGGCAAGAAAAGTCATGTAATGGGACAAAATTCACTTAACCAAGACATTTCTCACTTGACAACAGAAATTCGGGGCTCAATTGTGATCGTTAAGTCAAGGACTACCTGTATTTTTATCCTTCTGTATACCAGTCCCATTCTGCCCATTTTGTTACAGAAAACTGAGGACTGGTATACGGAAGGATAAAAATACACCGACTGTAGCAGAAATGGGTTACTGTAATAGAATGTGTGAATGACCAAGGGGAAAGATGGGAAGAAGCTACCTAGGAAACAATCAGATAAAAGAGGCAGAGGCCCCCAGTGGCTTCCTGGTCAGACAATGAAATTTAAGAAGAATTCGCCTTAATTGATCAAGCAGTTAAAATTGGTGGCAGGAAGTTTGTTCTTTCAAAGTTACAAGACTCTGTTAATGTAGTCTTACAATAAACTAGAATTACCTGTTTCCCCGAAAATAAGACCCTGTCTTATATTTTTTGAACCCCGAAATAAGCTCTTGGCCTTATTTTCAGGGAGGTATTATTATTTTGGGGCATGTGGAGCAAGATGGGGCTCCTCTTGCTGTCTTACCTGATTTCCAGCTCTGCGTTTAAATATTTTCAGGGAGGGCTTATTTTCAGGGGGAGGCTTATTTTAGCGCATGTGCTCAAAAGCTCAATTGGGCTTATTATCAGGGGATGTCTTATTTTCGGGGAAACAGAGTAGTTATAGTCATGTTTTGGGTCTGGTTTACCTAGAAGGACCTAGAAGTTTTGGGTCTGGTTTACCTAGAAGGACTTAGATATTTTGGGTCTGGTTTACCTAGAAGTTTCTTAAAGGTTTATCATAAAACATGAAGAGATAGTCAAAAAAAGAATATATGTCGAAAGAAGGTTGATTGAGCGCAAACCTGAATTAACAGAAAAAAGAAATATCTCTCTAAGATGAACTCACCTCCCAGAGTTGTTGTTGTAGGAAAATAGGAGGGGGCAGCATTAGGTATGTTCATTGCCTTGAATTATTTATAAAAATAATAAAGGTAGGGGAGGTTCATTTAAGGACCGTTCAAAGTTACAACGGTGCTGAAAAAAAGTGACTTATGACCAGTTCTCAAACTTATGACCACATTGCCGTAGTCATGTGATCAAACTTCAGCTGCTTGGCAACCATCATATATTGACGGTGGTTGCAGTGTCCTGGGGTTGTCATTTGCAAACTTCCTAGGAAGCTTCTGACCAGTAAAGTCAATGGGAGAATCCAGATTTTGATAATGACTGCATGATTCACTTCATAATTATAGTAATTCACTTAATAATCATGGCAAAAAAAAAGGTTATAATATGAGATATGATTCATTTAAAAATTGCCTTATTTAGTAAGGGAAATTGTGGGCTCAATTGTGGTTGTAAGTCAAAGACTACCAGTGTGTGTGTGTCTGTATGTGTGCATCTGAGTATATTCCATCTTTATTATTATTTTTGTAATTAAACAATTTTATAAATATGTCAAGGCCGTAGTATACCTAATACTCCTTCCTCCTCCTATTTTCCCCTATGACCGTGATGGCGAACCTATGGCACGCATGCCACCTGTGGCATGTGGAACATATCTGTGGGCATGCAAGCATTGCCCTAGCTCAGCTCCAGCACGTGTGCGCTCACCGGCCAGTTGATTTTTGGGCCTTCCCAAAAGGGCTTCCGAGGGGGGATGGGGGAGGCCATTTTTGCCCTCTCCAGGCTCCAAGAAAGCCCCTGGAGTCTGGGGAGGGCGAAAAAAACGGGCCTACTAGGCCCACCGGTAATCTTTTTGCCATCACGTGCCAAAAAGGGAGGGGCACTGAATTATGGGTGTGGACATGCTCGCGACCCGACCCCACTGCCCCCGCTTTTGGCACGTGACAGCAAAAAGGTTAGCCATCACTGCCCTATGAGGTTAGTTGGTCTGATTGACCCAAAGTCACACAGCCTGCTTTCATGGCCAGGTGACAACAGAACTCATAATCTCCTGGTTTCTAGCCTAATTCCTTAACCACGAGACCAAACTGACACTCTCTCTAAAAATATAAGGTTAATTCTATAGAAGGAATGAGTAACAACTGAATCCACAAACTAAATATGTGAAAGACGCGTCAATGGCTTTAGAGGAAGCCAAAAATCATGAAAACTAAGTAGACAGAACAGATGAAATCTTAAAAAAAAAAAGAATGAGAAAGTTAAAGAGCAAAAAGCAAAGTATGAACGGCATATACATGTGGTAGAAGTAAGGATGATTTGCATGAATAGAAAGGTACAGAGAGTCTCAGGGCATATTAGTGTATTTAATAATTTACATTTCTTTTGCTTACTTCATTCTCAAAGTAGGTACACTGTGTTCTGATTCTCTCCCTCGTTAAGCCTACTATCTTGTATTTATATACCTAATTTTGGATAGATAATTTTTTGAGGAAAGAACTTATCCTTCTGTATCATCTCCAATCTCGCCATTGTCCGTAACACTACATCAATAATACTAAACAGCTTCACTGTGGCAACTCACAATTGGTGCTAACTTCTGTCTCCTCATATTGGGACCTGGCATGATTATCGGAAAACTGATGGCTTTGGGAAATCATATATGGATGTTTAACAAAGCCCACACGGCCAGTTTGGCTCTCCTGATCATGGCTTCTTCTCATACATGCCATAATGAAAGTTGAAAGTCAGGATTTAGAACAGATCTCCAGATACAAACAGGCTTCCTTGAAACTTCAGAAAAATATTCTTCTCCTTTTATAAGGGGAAAAAAAGTGATTGCATATTTATAATTGGGAATTTAAATATATTATAAACATGATGATCTTTTGTTTCCCTGGTCCCAATTTATATTCAAATCACAGTCGCATCACAATTGAGCAAGTAAGAAGAATAGAGTTACATTAATCTTTTCATTCTCCTGTTCCAAACATTTCTGCATAAATGCTCGAAACAAATAAGATGATTTAATCAATTATTAATATAGGAAGGGTGCATTTTATTTAACTGCTATAAGTAACTGAGCCTCATAGATTCCTATCCCAAACAAAATATATTTAAATAGCAAAAGAGGATTCCAATGTACAAAACATGGTTTTAGACAGTTTTTATAATTTAATAGAATACATTTATACCAATAAAGATAGTTTTTGACTTACAACATTTCATTTAGTGACTGTTCAAAGTTACAATGGCACTGGAAAAAGTGATTTATGGCCATTTATCACCCTTATGACCATTGAAATATCCCCATGGTCACATGATGAAAATTCGGACACTTGGCAACTAGCACATATTTATGACAGTTCCAGTGTCCTGGGGTGATGTGATCACCTCTTGCAACCTTCTGGCAAGCAAAGTCATTGGGGAAGCCAGATTCGCTTAACAACCATGTTACTAACTTAACAACTACAATGATTCACTTAACAACTGTGGTAAGAAAGGTCATAAAATGGGGCAAAAATCACTTAACAAATGTCTTGTTTAGCATGAAAATTTTGGGCTCAATTGTGATTGTAAGTATTAGCACTTTGATGATATGGCAGTTTTCACACAACGACATTAGTCAGTAATGTAAGCAAACTGTTCCGCAACATAAAACTATAAACCAATGTTTGAAAACCACACTGCTTGGATTCATATCGTACCAGGTCCAAACCAAACAAGCCACATTAAGATTAATCATAAGATCCAATAGGATCTTATGATTGGAGGATCATACTGTTGCCAAGGTTGCTTCTAGAAATAGGGTTAAAAATATAACATGAACAAGGCCTCTTAAGATTTACTATTCGACTCAAAAAGACCTTGCTGTTGGACTCATTTTTACCTCTATTCCTCTTTTTGGTTATTAAGTCTATGGCAGGGTATATTTATATATTTACAAATATACAGCAGCTATATCTTCTGTTACCTCCTTTGAGTTTTTTGAATGAATGGCAGACAGTAAAACAAGCAATCAATATAAAAAAAATAGAACATATATAAATTATAGCTAGCACAGGACAGGCAAAAAGCAGTAAAAATGCCCCCGTTCTATGGGTTAAAACTTGCAAAACTAACTCTGCCCTTTTCTTCATCTTGCGTCATATATTATGAAACTTCTTGTCATGTAACTCAGGATGAAAACAATAGAGGGAAAGACAAGAAAGAAAAAAAATGAGCAATGAATGGGAGGGAACTTTCTACTTTTCACTAGTTTCAATTGTTATTTTTTGAGGGTTCACCCCCCCTTTTTTTTTTTACAAGAAGACCTGGACAAGGAAAAAAGAAAATACATTGCATAAACTGTAGAGCTGTGTTTCAAATTACAGTTTTCACAAGCCATTGAGCAAAACTCAACATTATACAAACTGAAGTCTTTTAAGGCCAAGAAATTTAATCATCCCTTCCTTTCTTCTGCATATTCCCTAATCAGGGGTGTTCCCCAAATCTTCATAGTTAGTTTTGAAGTAATGAAGATATTGGGAAACTCCCCTGCTAATGGGAACAATTGTATTCATAGAAGGCTTCGGATGGCTTTTTAAGTCTTCTTCTCATGACAATACCTCTAAACATTTATACTAGAATGTACAGGTAATCCTTGACTTACGACTGCAATTAGAACCAGAATCTATCAATAAGCAATGCAGAGAGTCAGCGCGTCACCATGTTCAACTTAAGACCTTTTTTTGCCATGGTCTTTAAATGAATCCAACTTCCCCTATTGAGCCCAGCTGGGCAGGTTGCAAATGGCCATCACGTAACCCCTGAGATGCTTCAACCATCATAAATACATGCCTGTTGCCACAGTCATGTGAACACGGAAACACTGCAACAATGTTAAATACGAGGGCCAGTTGTAGATCATTTTTTTCAATGCCATCATAATTTCACAAGGTTGGTAAATGAATGGTCATAACTTGAAGACTACCTATAATCTACGTTAATGTAGACGAAACTGAAATTATTAATGGCCTGTGTTTATAATGACACAGGTTTCAGTAGAAGCATTCAGAAAAGCACTGAGTAATTAGCTTTTAAAACAATGCATTAATTAGCATTCCAAATCCCAAAGATTCCACGCAGCGGATATATTTCTTTCTGAACTACTAGAATTACAACCTTTAATAATAGGGCAACTGAGATACATATCAATGCTTTTGAAATAGTAAACAATTTCTGCTTTGTTTGAAACTCTTCTATGAGCCCACTCTTTAAAAAATCTTCAATAGGCTTTGTATGCTTGGGTATAAGACTATTACAGCTTTCTGAATGAATCACAGTTATTCATATATATGCATGCCTTATATTTACATGCATATATACAAACACATACACAATGCACATAAAGTTGCCTAGGTTAAACATTCTACTAATACCCCTTTCCCTTTAATTTTCATGATCCTTATCGTAAACTACAAGGTGTCTCAGAAAAGATACTAAAACTCATAGCTCATCGGTCACAACATTCTTATCTTTATAATACACGTTATCATCTCTTTCACTCATAATTAAAAAGTATCTGAAGACAAAAATGTGATAAAAATGTGCCACAATCTGACCACATCATCAAGATCAGTTTTAACCTTCTCCTAACCTCCTTTAATGTAAAAGTCTTTAGTCTTCATTCTGCAATTCAGAAGCATCAGAAGTCACATCAGTGGTGGCATTCTCTAGGGTTTACACCTAACAGCATCTGTGCTACCTGCACAACACAACCATTTTAATTTAACCCAAGCTGAACTTAATCAGAATTGTTTCAGACATTTCCAAACAAAAACAGTTCAATGGGTTTACAATCAGTTCTCTTTTTATTCCTATAACCTGGTAGCCATTTCTGTTCAATAGGAGACTTGCCTACAATATACAATGGCTGCTTCGGCAACTTGAGCTGGTTGCTTCACCTTATCTTCAGGTGTGATAGTAACAATATCAGCTAAAGGCCGAAATTCTCAGCAGTTTTTGAAACTACTGCATTTCTTCAGTAACACTGAAAACTAACACAGAAACAGTTTAATAAGAGGTGAATGTTACTAAAGTCGTTTGCCTTGTGTCAGGCAAATATTTAATGAATAAAAATGCAATGAAAGGGCAAATTAAGAATTCCTTTCCTGAAGAAATGTATTCTTCTGCTATCAAGTGCACCATGAGCTGATCAGAGAAGTTTCTTGTTTGGTACTTGCATATTTGCAAGAATCTCACCAGATCCCTGAAGGGGAGGAAGTGATGGAGACCTGACTTTCCCTAAATCCCTGAAGGGTTTATCTGGTTGTTCTCTAGAGCAGGGGTATCAAACTTGATTTCACTGAGGGCCACATCAGGATTGTGTTTGACTTCGGGGGGGGAGGGTGAGCATGGCCAGGGTGGGTGTAGCCAGCTTGACGTCACTCGTGTCGGGGGCACCTGTGGTGACCCGAGCGCTCTGCCACAGAAAATGGGCTCCCGAGCTCCGTTTTCGGCTGCAACTGCTTCCTGCAACCCTCTGCCAGCAAAAATGAAGTTTGGGAGTCCATTTTCCCATGCGGCCCTCCTGAGCTCCGTTTTCACTGGCAGAGGGAGTACAGGCCAGTCCTTCACTGTTTCAAGGGCGGCCCTGCGGCCCAGATCTAAGCACCCCCCAGGCCGGATCCAGCCCCCAGGCCTTGAATTT
This sequence comes from Arizona elegans, assembly GCA_022577455.1. Taxonomy (NCBI): domain Eukaryota; kingdom Metazoa; phylum Chordata; class Lepidosauria; order Squamata; family Colubridae; genus Arizona; species Arizona elegans. Next base: position 125,344,012 of record JAKOOJ010000002.1, read on the forward strand.
GACACCCCTGTTCTAGAAAACAACCAGATAAGTCTTTTTTATTTGAGTTAATAGATTTAGGGAAAGTCAGGGATTTAGGGAAAGTCAGGTCTCCCTCCCCTTCAGAGTTTTCATGCTAGTCAATCTCTTAACTCCGCCCACCACTTCAGAAGACTCCATCACATCTACCATCTATTAACTCAAATAAAAAAGACTTTTAAAAACCACAATTTTAAAAAAGGCAAAAAAACAATAATAGCGCATTCCCTGTGCCAACAATCCTGCTGAAGGGCTAGATACAATTTTGTGGAATGGTTGCCATATGGCAACAATGTATGTTGATGTAAATAAAATTATAGACTGTTGGTTCCATTCAAGAAAAGAAAAAAAATGTTCAAGGCTGAAAATTGAAAGCATAAAAGTCAAAAAACCTGAAGGGACACCCCCCCCCCCCGCCACCCAAGAAGGCGCCTTTTTGAAATCCCTAAAAAAATCAGATGATGAACTGAACCATAGGGGGCGCCAGAATATGTTTTTGCCAAAATGTCTGGAGATTGCTCTGCTTAAAGACAAATTGCATCATGCAAAATACACAGTAACTATAAATATGAATAAATGCTGCCTTATATCCCTGGTTTCAATGAAAATATACTTCTATGAACAAAATAGAAACAACACTTTTCAAAACCTGGAAAGCTGAAGAAAGCAAAATCAAACCAAACCAAGATAAGATGTTGGAAGCATTCACCTCTTTTGCTTTTGACAGTAACCTCCCCCCCTCCCCCCCCAGACACACAAAAGTTAAATATACGTATGCAGCTGTCTTTTTAAATGTAAACTTTTATATTGTAAAATGCTTTAAAAGTTAAGATTGTATGCATGTGTATAATGCTTTAAATGTAAAATTATCCACCTGTCTGTCCGTCCATCGGCCTAACTATCCCCAATATCTGAAATTCTGGCAATTTACATGGGCTTTATTCAGGATTATCCTAGTTCTTCTAACCCAAAATCTCATTAAAAAGCTAGATCAAGACATAAACACAGGTAGTCCTGAATTTACAACAGTTCATTTAGCAACCATTCTGTCAAGTGCAGGGGAAATCAGGAGATTCGGGGAAGTTCAAATATATAAAGATTTATTGCAAGCTTAAGCTCCCTATGAGAATCTGAACTACTAACAGTCAAGAGAGTCTTGATAGCACAGTGGTCTAAGCACCCTGTTATTAACACAGTTGCCTGCAATTACTGCTGGTTTGAATCTCTCCAAGGCTCAAGGTTGACTCAGCCTTCCATCCTTTCTAAGGTAGGTAAATTGAGGACCCAGTTTGTGGCAATAAGCTGACTTTGTATAAATATACAAAAGTATGAAGGCTATTGCTTAACGCATTGTAAGCCGCCCTGAGTCTCCGGAGAAGGGCGGCATATAAATCAAATTTAAAAAAAAAAAGAGAGAGAGAAATTCAGGAAAAACAGGAGTTAAGAAAGGAATTCACGGTGGGCTGGACTTAGATTTCTTATGGGTGCGCAAGAACTCATGACTGATGACACATTTGATCTCTCCCTCGGGGTCGGTCTGGTCATCTCCTACACATTCAAAATTACAATGGCACTGAAAAAAGTGATTTATAATCGTTTTTCACACTTACAACCATTGACTTTGCTTGTCAGAAAGTCACAAAAGGGGGATAACATGACGCCAAGACACTGCAACTGTCATAAATATGAAACAGTTGCCAAGCAACCAAATTTTGCTCATGGGGATGCTGCAATGGTTATAAGTGTGAAAAATAATCATAGGTCAATTTTTTAGGTGCCGCTGTAACTTTAAACGGTCACTAAATGAACTGTTGTAAGTCAAGAACTACCTATATTGACTTTCCCTAAAAATTAAGTCATATCCAGATCATCATGCCAACAGCTTGATATCGCCAATAACTTAACCAGATAGGATGTTAACTTAGAATTCTTCTCAAGTCATTAAGAATGTTTATGTGGAGAACACCCAAGTTTGCCAAACCATTTGCTATTGACTTGGTATACACATGACATACTTATTTCAGCTCCAACAAGTTGATAAATACTTCAGTTGATAAATCTGCTTTACCTCTTCTCTTCCTGGCAAACTGCACAAGCAGTATCCTGATAAAATCTCAGAAATAAATGGCATAAAGTTTTATCTAAGATCTATCATCAGAGACAATATAGATTCATGCATTACATTATGCCATACTTTCTTTCAGGCATCACTTGTAGAATTAGTTATAATGGCTTAATTCGCATGTACATTATAGTTAATGTACTACAGGGGTTGGCTTCACATCTGAAACAAGCCACATATAAGATCAGGATGGTCCATGAAAATAATTACTGTCCAATCTTTGTTGGAGACCAGAGAGTGGAAGAATCATCCCTAAGGGTTCAAGAGTTAAGTTCAAAGAACTACGCTTACGCATAATAATATAACATTCTGTAACTGAGACTGAACATGAAGGGGGTAATTATATTTTTTAGAACTTTCTGGTAACATGCAAGTTATTTTGATAGTCTGATAAGCCTTGAAAAGACCGGGAAGAATGTACAGAGTCCTTCTGCTAAACAAGAATATTTTGCCAAGCAGGTTGGATAACTTTACCCTACTCTACTGTCTACAACAAGAGTGTCAAACTCAAGGCCCAGGGGCTGGATCCGGCCTGCAAGATGCTTAGATCTGGCCTGCGGGGGCCTCCATAGAAACAACGAAGGACAGGCCTGCGGTGCCTCTGCCAGCCAAAATGGAGCTCAGAAGGGCTGTGTGCAGCCCTCTCAAGCTACATTTTCAGCTGCAACGGCCTCCTGCAACTCTCTGCCAGCGAAAACAGAGCTCAGTTTTCGCTGGCAGAGCGCTCAGGCCACAACAGGTGCCTCCAAGATGAGTGATGTTGAGCTATCCACGCCCACACCCACCCCTGGCCATGCCCATCTCCCCCCCCAGGTCAAACACAACCCAGATGCGACCCTCAATGAAACTGAGTTTGCCACCCCTGGTTTACAACTACGATGGGTACTACCAAGATAAGCCTGAGGAATCACTGAGAGCTAGATTTAGCTCTGCAGAACTTTCCAAGGATATTCTAATCAACATCTTGAGAGCAATGGGGATTCAAAATGTCTTCATTGCCCTATATTTTTTACCACCAAATTCTCCAGGAATTTTCCTCACTCCAGGAATTTTCCAACCTCAGTACCACTAATGGCGTTAAAAATTTTCCTGAGAGTAAATATGAAGGAAAAAGGAATGCACTACCTTCTTCTAGACTTCCCTGCCAGAAATGAATAACAGAACTGGATAAAACCAAATATGGTCAGACAAGAAAAATTAAGAATGAAGTCAGAAAGTTCAAAGGACATAGATATAAAATGTCTGAAAAAATGAAATTACTACAGAGGCCAAAGTAAAACAATTTTTTTAAAAAAAAATATTGGGTTCTATCAAACTGAAATAGAAAATATATTTTTTCCAAGCAAGGGAAAATGACTTATTTTGGCTATTCCTTCTGACAGGAATGGTCTCTTATTCCTTAAACAAGATGTATGCATTCAGGAAACAGATCTGCTATCAAAGTATCTAGCTTGATCTATGGAGAAAGAGTTGGTAGTCTAGTTTCTACAATATAGACCTCAGATATCTAAGGAATGGAAAACTATTCATAAATACTATATCCAACTCACTCTTATTACTAAGAGTAGTAAACCTTGGGGTATCCTTTTCATTTAACCTGTGACAAATCTAACCAACAGCTTCCCTTTCAGACACCGCAAACTCAAAACAGTCTTGACCATTTTTGATACTCTGCACTAGTAGTGGAATACACATTCCTGAAGCAGAGAATGTCAAACATCTGTTTTTATCTTCCAGAAGGGATTGGGGTAGAGGATAAACAACTTGAACTCACTTTCAGAAGTACTGAGTATCTCATGGCTGCAGCCTAAACCAGCAAGAATTCTAGCTCAGAGTTAATCTGGAGAGGAGATTATAACATTAGTATTTTATTAACAGAGCAAAAAAGGTGGGGGGGGAGCAAAAAAAATCAAGAGCACTTAACAGTGAATACAACATATTCACTTGGACCAAGTTTTTGTGCACTTACTATTAGCTTGCTAGGTTGACTTATTTATTAAATAAAACTGACCGGTTGAATTCTGCACAATTATTAAAGTCGCAGAGTTTTCCAGAGAAAAGAATAAGGGTTCTGCGTTAAACCCAATCATACAATTACAAATATTTAACCTGTATTATGCCTGCTTATCAATACATCTACAACTCTCAGAACAAAAGCCCTTGTTGCAAAACTATACCGTTACATACATCAGTTAAGAGAGCAGACAGGCAGCAAAGTTGTCACCTTCCTCCATTTATATTTCAGTGGGAAAATCGGACAGCTTTTTTCCCCCACCAAAGGCCTTGATTTTTTTTATTTATTTATTTTTTTGTATCAATTATGTACTTCTTGCTCTGGCAGGCTGCAAAAACAGCTTGCAAAAAAGGGGGACATGAGCAGTCCTTGCATCAACCATGGTAGAGGCTTCCCAGCAATCACACACAGAAAAATACTGGTCATTGCATAGGGATCATAACCAGTGGTAAGGGATCCCTATGAAACGAGGCTTTTACAGGAGGAAAGAGGGTGTATTTTCTATCCTGCACGTTGCCCCCCCTCCCATTCAATGCCAAAGACAGCGATTGATACATTCCCCATCTTTTGTTTCAAAAGCCCCCAGCGCATCACACATGTCACCAAGAGCTTCCCTTCCCGTTAGGGCAGGATGCACGCTCGACAAACCCAGCTCTCCCAACCCATCAATGGCTGAGCCGAAAAAAAAAACTTTAAACACCGGAAACCTTCCTCCTCCTCCTCCTCCTCTCAATGCTCCCGAAGGCGGCTCAATCCAACACCCTCGCCCGGCCGGATTGTATTTCCTTCCAACATGATCGAAGGCTGAACTTACTGCCAAAAGAGGGGGAGAGGAGGAGATGTGACAAAGGCGACCGCAGGCCCTTCCCTCTCTTTCTTTCTTTCTTTCTCTTTCTTTTTCTTATTAAAAAAAATAATTTAAAAAAGGATCTAGGAGAGCAGAGCCAACATCCACCCCTTCAGTTGCGCCTGCTCTCCTTGAAAACCGCTCTCGCAGTCCGGCGTCAATTCAATTCCCCTCCTCCAGCGCCTCCCGGCTAGAGCCGGTTTGCTCTGATGCTCCTACTTTTCGGTCTGCTTCGTAAGCGGCTCCACCATTGTCTGCCGGGGCTCTCCGGATCGCGATACACAGGAGCTCAGGTGGCCCGGCCGAGCGAACAAAGAGCAACCGGCGCTCGGAAGGCTGGAATAAGCCGGTCCCGGAAAAGCCCACTCTGGGCTGGGAAGCCCCAACCGAGGAAAACAACGTGCCTTTTACCCCCGCCCTTCGCCTCTTCTCCCTCCCTCCCTCCAAACCAGACTTGTCAACTGCGCATTTGCGCCGAGCAGCGCCGAGGCTGCTGTTGAGCAAGCAGGCAAGCGGGGGCCATATATATATATACATTATGCATGTATATAGACTGCTCGCTCTTCAGGCTCCGGGGTCGCGGGGGAAGGCGGGGGGGGCTCGTCCGTACCTGAGCGAGCCGCGCTCTTTTCTACACCTTCCTTCCTTCCTTCAAACTGCGGTTTCCTGGAGGATCGGGGGAAGCCGGAGAAGGCAGCGAGCCCGAGATGATCACTCAGTCATTTTGGTCGGTTCTGCAGAGACGCGGGGGTCTCCTGGAAGAGAAGAAAAGCAAGGATGGGTTTTCCGGGCTGTCCTCGGCAGTGTGGACGCTTCTACTACGAACGTCCATTTTCTCCCTCTTTTCCCGTTTAGCCCTCTTCCTAGCAAACCGACCCCCCCCCTTCCCTTCCCCCAGACGCGGGAACCTTAATTGATCCTCCCTCTCACCCCGATCCAGCATCTAGTTTGACATCGACACCCGCGATTCTCTTGCAAAGTCTGCAAAGTTTCCCTCGCCTGGCGCCGCCGCTTCTTAGCTCTCTGGCGCTGGATCTCCAAGCCAGGCTGATTCACTTCGGCACCTTGCTAGCTGGTATGAGGCGGGAACTAGGAACCGTCGACGTATTACAGCGAAGGGTTTTTTTTTTCTTCTTCTTTTCGTTCAACCGGCTCACCGTTTTGCATAAAACACGAAAGCCGGACTCTGCGTCCAAGTATCTGCTTGCATCATGTATTTTTTTAAAGGAGAAAAAAAAATGCGACCGTTCCCCAGTTGGGATCGATCTCCACCTGCTAGAGCAAAAAGAGGTGAAACTTCACGCCGCGGAAATGATCCGCTCAGTTCCCATCCACGTGCGAGCCACAGCGGACCTTATCCACTCTGGACGCCTGCCCGATATTTCATCCCAGACTCCCAACACTCAAAAACAAGGCTTCCTCTCTGGGTTTATCATCGAGGTGAAGAACTTCATGGATGGTTGTCTATGGAGATTCTCAGTCATCCAGGTCATGGTTGTCCCAAAGGTGCTTTTTCAAAAGACAAGTGGACTTTCTGGTTTTTCTTTGAAGATGTTTCAGCTAGAGCTGAGGAAGCTTCTTGGATGAGAAGAGAAATGTCTTCAGAGAAAAACAAGATTCAGAGCTGAAGAAGTTTCATGGATGAGAAGCGAAATCTTCAAAGACAAACCAGAAAGCCCAGCTGCCTCTTGAAAAAGCACCTTCACAGGTGGTTGTTTTTAATGTTTTTAATTAGGTTGCCCTAATAGAAACCTCTCCGCTATGGCCACAGATCTGAAGGTTTGGCACAGGTTCAAAATGGTTTAACTTAAGCGGCCACATTAATCACAACAGACTGAGTTAAAATGGAAGCAGCAACCTGAAATAAGTGTTATTATATTATGTATACACTGTGATCATCTCACTCTCCCTGCCATCTCCAGCTTATCTCAGAAACAGTTGTCTGCTATTCAACAAGGTTGAACCTTCAAGGTTATCCATTCCTCCAGTATTGTGGACAAGATAAGGCTATGGGCAGGAAGTTTTGCTGATATACAGGGGAACAGCGCAACGTAACACTTCCTGTTTGTTGGGCACAACTTGGGAGATCTGGTTTTTACTGGACCCATGAGAGAAAGTCAGTCTACTTGAATACTTTGGAAAGTAATGTGCTGGTGCCTTGCAAGCAACAAGAGCTGGTTAGCTTTGAGCAGTGGAGGTTAGGAATATCTATTTTATCATCAAGTCCCTTTTTGGCACCTCCTTCCTTCCCAAATATCAGACTCTAAAATTGGGAAAGAGACAATGTGGTTTAGCCCTTCCAATGTTGGACTAAATCAGGACAACCCAGGTTTTAGTCAGCCCTACAAGCTAGTGTACTCCCTCTACTCTAGAGCGAAGCAGCTCAGGGGTGCCTTTGTCTTAAGTTGCTCTCATGCAGCTCAACCTTGTCATGGAGAAGGGTAGAAGAGAACACTCTATATCTTGAACTCCTTTATAAAAGGCATAATGTAAATGTGTTTGTTGGAGGATGCCTTTAGGTCATTGTTGACTCCTAAGGTCACCCAGTTGTGCCTAAGGTGGAACTAGAACTCACCATCTCCCAGTTTCTAGTCTGGTGGACTACTAAAATGATAGGGTAAACATAACACATAAGTACTTGTGCCATACTATATTGCACTGCCTACATGTAGTCGTCAACTTACAACTGTCATTGAGCCTAGAATTACAGTGATAAATTGTTCCCGTCCTTAAGCAGGTTACTAGGTAACTGCACCTGACTTGAAACTTTTTTTTTTTTTTTTTTGCAGCAATTGTTAAGCAAATCCATTGTTGGCAACCAGAAGCATTGGTTTCCGGCAAAAAAGTGTCATAAATTGTGGTCACATGACCACAAACAACTGTAGAAGTGGGCCAGTTGCCAAGCACATCAAATGCAGTCACATGACCTGGGAGGATGTTGGAACTTTGAATTTGGGTCATAAGAAGCCCCGGAGAAGTCCGTCGTAACTATGAATGGTCAATAAGTAACCCATTGTAAGTTAGGGACTATCTGTACATCTTTCCTACTCTGATACATCTTCATACAGAAACTGGCTGTGCATACAGGGAAAATGCCTTCACAAGATTTTCCAGAGTTGCCATGTTTTGAAACATCTAAAATGTTCCAGTTTTTACTGTCAGCCCTAAGATGTACATAATGTGCAAATTATTCCTTTAATCCAAGTTGCTGTGCTTCTGAACCAGAAGCCAGACTCTCTTTTTAAAACATGTTTATCACTTTTTAAACATTTCCTTTCTTCTTTACTAATTAAATACAATTTTAAAAGCAGCAGGGTTTTTCACTATAATGGGCGGTGCATAATGAGGGGATAGTTCAAGACCAATGAAGTGGTACAAACATTCATAAAGTTAATTTAGTGTTGTTTTAAATACCTCACTATTGCCATGACTGTGAACCAGTTTTTTTTTATGATTTCTGCATCATAAAAAGATTCTGGATACAATCCTATTCAACCTGTAGGGGAGCAAAGTCCATAAGCAAAGCACTATTAAGTAACACCAGCTGCCTGCAATTACTGCAAGTTCAAATCTCACCAGGCTCAAGGTTGACTCAGCCTTCCATCCTTTCAAGGTAGATAAAATGAGGACCCGGTTTGTGGAGGCAATAAACTGACTTTGTATAAAAAAGAACACCGCTTGGGGTCCCCCCGAAAGCCCTACTAAGCAGGTATATACAAAAGTATGAAGGCTATTGCTTAACGCATTGTAAGCCGCCCTGAGTCTCCAGAAAAGGGCGGCATATAAATCGAATCAATCAATCAATAAATAAATAATCAGGCACCTAAACAAACTAGAATATATCAAAAGAGCAAGAAACAGGAAGTTTAACTAATTTAAATCTGCTTTGTTCATTCCAATGAAGCAGGGGAAAAAAGCTCAAACAGCTATTATTTAGGACTAGCAAAAGAAAGTCTGTTCAACTGAAGACTCCTCTAACATCCACTATTCTGCTTGCTAGAGTTTCTGCTCTTCTGCTCCACACTATTCTGACAAAATCTTACTCTCCTTGAGAAATAAGCAGCTGTTTCTACACAATTATAACTCTCAGAGTAGAAGGCCTTGAGGTCTAGACACGACTGCTGTACATTCATCAGGGTTGAACCAGTGGTGAAATTTGGCCGGTTCTATCCAGCCCGGGCGAACCGGTAGTGTCAGCAGCGGGAGGCTCCGCCCACCCGCCGGGATGTCATCACGTCCTCTTTTTGTCCCTCTGCGCATGCATGGAGGAGGCGCAAGTGAGCGTAGCGAGCATGCTCACATTTGCGAACCAGTAGCAAAGGTAAGTGGATTTCACCCTTGGGTTGAACCCCACTGTCTTCTAGCACAATGTTTCCTAGTTTGGTAATGGATACTTGTACTTTTTGTGTGTATGCTACAAAAACTCTCAGAGAACTGTACTTTGTCTCATTCCATGAGAATGAACTAGGGAAGATGCAGAACAACAAACTGTTTGCTGTAAATCCTACCCCTTTTATATGTGCATGAGACATTGCATATATATCTCCAAAAGACCGACTTACAGGATTCTTTATTGGCCAGGTGTGATTGGACACACAAGGAATTTGTCTCCGGTGCATGAACTCTCAGTGTACATACAAGCAACAAGTGATAAATCGTGATCATAATCATCATAAAAATACATTTATTGTGAATCATAAGAGACAACACTTAGTGATAATCATAGGACACTACATAAGCAACCAACATAAATCATACTACAATACTAAATAAAACAATATAAATCGTAAGATACAAGCAACAAAGTTATAGTCATAAGAAGATAAGGAGATAAGTAATAGGAAAGATGAGAATAATAGTAACACAGCCCTACAGTTTGACAGTATTGTGGGAATTAGTTGTTTAGCAGAGGGATGGCATGGGGGGTGGGAATTGTCCTTGTGTCTAGTTGTTCTGGCGGGCAGTGCCCTATAGCGTCTTTTTGAGGAAAGAAGTTGAAACAGTTTATGTCCAGGATGTGAGGGGTCTGTATAGATATTTTCACAGCCCTCTTTTTGACTCGTGCAGTATACAGATCCTCAATGGAAGGCAGGCTGGTAGCAATTGTTTTTTCTGCAGTTCTAACTATCCATTGAAGTCTGTGTCTGTCTTGTTTGGTTGCAGAGCCAAACCAGACAATTATAGAGATGCAGATGACAGACTCAATAATTCCTCTGTAGAACTGAATCAGCAGCTCCTTGGGCACTTTGAGCTTTCTGAGTTGGTGCAGGAAGAACATTCTTTGTTGTGTTTTTTTAATGACGTTTTTGATGTTAGTTGTCCATTTTAAGTCTTGAAATTTGATAGAACCCAGAAACTTGAAGGTCTCTACTGTTGATATTGTGTTATCTAGTATTGTAAGAGGTGGTAGTATATGACGGTTTCTCCTAAAATCTACTATCATTTCTACAGTTTTGAGTGTGTTCAATTCAAGATTGTTCCAGCTACACCACAAGGCTAGTTGTTCAAATTCACGTCTGTATGCAGATTTGTAAGATGGTTGTTAAGTGAATCTGGCTTCCACATTGATTTTGTTTGTCAGAGGGTCGTATAAGGTGATCACATGACTCCAGACACTGCAACTGTCATAAATATGAGTCAGTTGTCAAGCAAGCTGCACTGGCTCCCTATTGGTCTCCGGGTGCAATTCAAGGTGTTGGTCATTACCTTTAAAGCCCTATTTGGCTCAGGGCTAAGCTATCTTCAAGATTGCCTTCTGCCACATAGCTCCCAGTGACCGGTAAGATCCCACAGAGTCGGTCTCCTCTGGGTCCCGTCAACTAAACAATGTCGGCTGGCGGGCCCGCGGGGGAGGGCCTTCTCTATGGCTGCCCCAGCTCTCTGGAACCAATTACCTCCTGAGATCCGGACTGCCCCCACCCTATTGGCCTTCTGCAAAGCGGTGAAGACCTGGCTTTTCTGGCAGGCCTGGGGCTGTTGATCTCGTTATAATGATCTTGCGAGACCCGGCCATGAATAGGAGTGCATGTGTTTTAACGTTTTTAAAGTTTTTAATTTGTTAATGTTTTTCTTTTTAACATTTTTCATGGGATTGTTCGCATTGTTTTATTCTTTGTTGTAAGCCGCTCAGAGTCCCTTAGGAGTTGGGCGGCATAGAAATGTGACAAAATAAATAAATAAATAAATAAATAAATAAATAAATAAGTGTCCGAATTTTGATCCCGGCAGATACAGCATGGGGATGCTGTAACGGTTGTGTGTAAAATGGTCGTAAATCACTTTTTTCAGCCACTAAATGAACTGTTGAAAGTTGAGGACTATTTGTATAACACTTCATAATATAATAAATATATTATTTTAAATAAACTTTCATAAAACAGGGACAACCGACCTGAATCCATGGACTATATGTAAACCTCTAGCCCTGTTTTTGGAGAGTCCTAATTTGCATTTTTGAAATTAAATGGTAAAATAATTCTTTTTAAAACGAACGGATAAAAATATTTTTCTCCTCAAGACCCCAAAATATCAGGTCCATCCCCTCCAGTAACCTAATTCTTTTTCCCCTGCAGCCATTAGAGGCTATAAAACCATCGTCCCAATCAGACCTGACATATCCAGACTTTACTAGGTCAAATTGCAGGTGAATTTAGTACACCCCCATTTTAAGATACATGCAATATTAGACTCTAGGATGAAGAGAATGCTTGTCTTTTAGGTCAGATTAAGGAATCTGTTATCTTCTCTTTGTTGCCAAACTACACTCTTGATTCTCAGTGATTCTCAACCTGTAATCCACAGACCCCTGAGGTGAACTGCGATGTCATCATGGGGGGGGTCTGCATAGACTTAAAGAAATGTTATGATTTAAATCCTGAGTTAAGTCTTGGGGGTCCATGGCCACAAAAGGTATTCAAAGGGTGAAGAAAAGGTTCTGATTACTGGTATCACTGGCAGTGGTGAAATGTAAAATTTGTTACTACCTGTTCTGTGGGCGTGGCTTGCTGGGATGAGTAATGTGACTGGGTGGGCGTGGCCAACTTTTTTTTTTTACTTTTAAAAGCATTTTTTCTATAACCTTGAGGTTGCAGGAAAAAATGCTTTTAGAAGCCTCTGACGATCAGGCAACTCAGCTGGAATCAAGAAGCTTTTTAAAGCATTTTTTTCCCTACAACCTCTTCGACTGAAAAGGTTGCAGAAAAAAAATGCTTTTAAAAGCCTCTGACGATCCCAGCTGAGCTGCGCGATTATCAGAGGCTTTTTTTTTTAACTTTTAAAAGCATTTTTTCAGCCGAAGAGGTTGCAGGAAAAAATACTTTTAAAAGTAAAAAAAAAAAAAAACAGCCTCTGATAATCGCGCGACTCAGCTGGGCATGTGGGGTGGGCAGGGAATTTTGCTACCGGTTCTCCAAACCACCCGCCGCCATTGCTACCGGATCGGGCGAGCCGGTCCGAACCGGGAGCATTTCACCCCTGATCACTGGTATATATCACTGGTGTTCTGGTGGAGGTTGCTCTACAACATGTACAGCACCACAATTTCATATACTTCCCTAAGCAGAGAGGGACCTATAGGAAGACAACCGCATCAAATAAGTCCCATACCCGCAACTGGAGATATATGGACTAGATAAAATTTTCAGTAGAACTGGGATTCAACGGGGGAAAAGTTTTCTGATGCTATTTGACAACAGAGGAACCTACAATTGGTCATTGATGCACACCCCCCAGAAAAAAATCCTGGTATTCTTTGAAGAGCTTTGTTCATCCTTTCAGCAAAGAGACTAAGATTTGTGCGTTGCTTACCTAGTACTCCCATCCTTCATTCACCAGTTTGTTTGTTTTTTAATGAGATTGAACCTTTCAGATTTATGTAATCATCAAAAAAGTATGCGGTTCCACTCTTATGTAATGACTTTAAGTCCACATCTGACTTGCTGAGGTTATTAGTGAATCTTCTAATCTTTTGGCTCTTTGCAATATCAGCAATTACATAGCTTTACTCCATAGTTAGCAGGACTTTGTGAAACATTACTGTAAGGGATTTTTTTTTTTCAAATCGCTGCATGAGATTCTTACCGAACACTTTTCATTAACTCAGAGTGATGAAAGTTTTAAATAAATCAAAAAAGCTGTAATATAGGTTATTGCTCTCGTGAAAAAAGAAAGAAATTAGGCTGACCATTGAAGAGAAAGCACTGTACAGCAGTCATTTATTTAGCTGTTTAACTGATTTTCTTTGTTCAAGAAGGATTAGCTACTGAAAACACACAAAAGTTAGCCTCATAGAAGTTAGCCTCATCGAAGACTTCTACACTACCTTTTCTAACTAACAAATGTTATTAAAAGGCACACTATGCCACTCTGTAGATCTGATGAAACGAACAGCAGTTCAAAAATGCTACACATTTTAATACAAGTAGTCCTTGACTTACAACCACAATTGAACCCAAAATTTCTGTTGCTAAGCAAGATGTTTTTAAAGTGGTTTTTACCAAAATTTGGTAAAACATTTACCATTTTTACTCATTTTTCTTGCCACAGTTGTTAAATGAATCACTGCAGTTATTAAGTTAGTAACACAGTTGTTAAATTAATCTGGCTTCCCCCATTGACTGTGCTTGTCAGAAGGTTGCAAAAGGGATCACATGACCCCAGGACACTGCAACTGTCATAAATACATGCCAGTTGATAAGCGTCCAATTTTTGATCACATGACCACAAGGATGCTGCAACGGTCATTAAGTGTGAAAAACAGCCATAAATCACTTTTTTCAGTGCTATTAAAACTTCAAGTAGTCATTAAACAAACTGTTGTAAGTCAAAGGCTACTGTACAAGGTATTAGCTGGAAAAAGTGCTACCTGATTTTTGGCTATTAAATCAGGTATAGAATTGTATACTTGTATAGACTAACAAGGTTTCCTCCTATAACATAAAAATATAACATCTGAATTCCATGTAAGTTTTGATGTATCAAGGGTGAAAGAATTATCTATCCGCTCATTCTTTACCATTACTAGTTTCCAACATCAAGAAGAATAAACATCAGGTATATGCATGGAAAATTTCACTTCTTCAAAAATATTTGTTTTCCATTTTTAGAAGATAGAAACTTGACAAGCATCAATCATAGCTTGGCATGCACCCTTTCTGCAGATGCAGTAATGATGGCTAAGAACAGCTTTGTTTGCTGTCACTGAACAGGACATCAGATCCATTATAGAGGCTATGTCTGGTCTAGCTATTGTTCCATTGTCTTTTATCATTTTTACTTTCAACTGATTAAAATAGCCCTGTAAACCAGTAGTAAATATACAATAAGGTAAAGATAAAGGTTCCCCTTGGACATATATGCTACTCATTCCTGACTCTAGGGGGCGGTGCTCATCTCTGTTTCAAAGCCGAAGAACCAGCGCTGTCCAAAGACATCTCCGTGGTCATGTGGCCAGCATGACTAAACGCCAAAGACGCACGGAACGCTGTTACCTTCCCACCAAAGGCGGTCCCTATTTTTCTACTTGCATTTTTTACGCACTTTCAAACTGCTAGGTTGACAGAAGTTGAGACAAATAACGGGAGCTTCTCCCCTTTACGTGGCACTAGGGATTTGAACCGCTGAACTGCCGACCTTTCGATCGACAAGCTCAGCGTCTTAGCCACTGAGCCACCACTTCCCTTTTAAACTATACAATAAGATGGCTAAATTGTTACAATCTCTTTCAAGAGCTATATCTGGAAAAGAACAGAATGGTTGTGTATTCATGAAGCTCATATAAATCCTTTACCTAAGAACCTTCAGTTGCAATCTGAGACACATTCCATGCAAAACACATAAAAGCAGCTTATATAAACAATCCAGGTCCATGTTGTTCAAAAGCTTTTTACTGCAGTTCTTCCCATTAGATAAATAGTCATGGGCCAATATTATTTGAGGGTCAACCAATTTGGGGACAAAAGTCTTTGGGTTGTACAGCAGGATGAAGAAAGCCCAGGAGATTCATGTTCGAAAGCCATCTATGAAACAATAGTTCTGTGGAGTGAAATGTTTGTATATTGAGCTTTATACAAATCAAGTGGTTTTAGGAATACCAGCATTTTTTTGTAGTGGGCAGGCAGGAGAAAGTACGGTAATTTCAATGCAATGACATACCGTATTTTTCGGAGTATAAGACACACCTTTCCCACCCACCCCAAAAAAAGAGGGTAAAAATCTGGGTGCGTCTTATACTCCGAACGTAGCCCGCACGGCTTCTCAAATGGAGATTTCAGAGGCTGAAAAAAGCATCAGAAAAGAAGCTTCAGAAAAGAAGCCCCCAAACAGAGCTTCAGAAAAGAAGCCTCCAAACAGAGCTTCAGAGGCTTTTTTTTCTGAAGCTCTGTTTTGGAGACTTTCAGAGGCAGGAAAAAAAGTTTTCCCTGAAACAGTGTTTCAGAAGTTTCAGAGGCAGAAAAAAAAGCAAGGCACAGAGCTCACAACCAAGGAACCTGTTGCTAAAATTCACCTCTGGGAACAGCTGATTGGGGGTATTCCGGAGGCCGATCCACCTGCCAATCAGCTTTTTTCTTATTTTCTTCCCCAAAAACTAAGGTGCATTTTATACTCTGTTGCGTCTTATACTCCGAAAAATACGGTACTTCTTTTTTAAATCAATATATGCAATGAATTGCTGGATTAGGCCGAGGTAATTACCATGGGTAGCAATTAAACCTGTTGACTGCTTTAGGAGACTATCTTTATTTGAAACTGGATAGAAAAGAATACACCCTTGCCAGTTTGCTAACTGATCTGTGTGTTTTTGTATCATATTACTCTTCCGGGCTGCTTAACTGGTTTGGGAGTTGGAAGCAACTGTTTTATTATTCTATACAGTTCATGTGAGGCTGGAACGGACTCCTATGTGGTCATCGGCCAGTAGAACTTTATATTTCTATTGAACTGCTGAGAGAAATAATGGAGACTTTAACCAAATAAAATACATACCTCTTTCCATATAAATATAAATTCCATATAAATCCATGCCTTTTAGAAGGAAGCTGCTTAAATTATGAACTGCTGCCTTTTAGTGACAATGGACTGAAATAAAGAGAAGAAGCTAACATGGAATCCAGATAAGTTAGTGATGTTTTTAATCACTCATGGAACAGATTCAGTTTCTCTTGAATGGATTTGCCCTCCTGTGAAGACTTGGTAAGCAGGTAAGTGTATTTCTCACACACACCCCAGATTAGTGTCTGTAGTTATATGAGCCACTGTTTTAAAAGTGTTTACATTATTACAGGAGCTGGTTATAGGTAGGCTGTTAACTCTAGTTAGAAAATTTACCACCGACCAATTCACTTATGAGATCTATGAGTCTATCATGTAAAACAGAGATTGATAAAGTAGATATCCTATAAATTCTATGAGACTATACTTTAAGATACTCTCATTCTCATAGAAAATTTGATGAGGTGAGTAGCATGAAATAGAAGATTCAGTGAAATTATCTGTGGCCCCAGAATCTAGTTAATTTATCAAAAAAACAAAAATGTAATAGTTTTCTCTTCAGAGATGTGCTGTAGTTAGTCTTTTTTTCTTTCAATTTTCGTTTCTTTTTCATTTGTTCTCCAGGCACAATATTTTATATATTCCTAATTAACAATGCAAATTTTTGAAATGGCCACTTCATAAATACAAGAACAAAAAAAGCCTGCTGCATATGTGTGTTTTACTTGTTTCTATTATTCAAAGGATGTGGAAATATGTATTAATATGGCATGGATTTTGTGATGTCTTATACTGACTGTATTGTATTGCTCATATTATAATAGTGAACTCATGACTATTGGTAAGTATAAAATGTTTTTTGCTCCATAGTTTGTATTTTTAACATAGTTTTAATTTCCCCCCCTTAAGATTAAAGATTGTCTTGTTAATGCATGGATTAATTAAATAATTTTTTTAAAAAAGAATGAAAAAACGTTGAAATCTATTGAAATTTGATATTCATTCAATATTTTTGGGATACCACTAACGACCTGTTATTAAAATAAGCATTCAAAATTATCCTGGTTAGCTACTTTTTAATCTTCTTTGCTATAATGATTTCAAATCTTCTTACTTTAATAATATTGGGCTCTTTGATTCTGCAGCATTTTACAATTAGTTAATAGGTAATTAGTTCTGAAAAAGATATACAGACCGATATTTTTGGCTAAGTATCTATATCTGATTATGTGTTTTATGAAATAATGTAAAAAAATTGATCTGAGATTTAACATTAACAAACTTTTTAAAATAATTATGTGTTTAACTACTCCTCTGAAATAAATGTGATAGAGAATAGTTCTTAGGATTTCCTGGAAAAATTTGTAGTTGGGGCAGAGAATATTCAGATTACATTATCTTCACGGATTGAATTCCATTATGAAATTAGGAACCTTTAAATAGAACAGGGCTAGATCATTCTTAACATTTTCTGCTGTAGGACATGTGATAATCCCAGGTTTTGCAGCAATGGGTGTTTCCTATTAAGCACTGAAGCTCCTCGGAATGCTTTATAAAGCCAGCTGGAAATGCCTAGAGAATATGTTCCTAGCCACATGCTCTATTTTTCTTTATTAATGCACAAATTAGAACGTATCATGTAATTAGTACATTTATTACATGAATTATTTATCATATCATCAACAAAATGAAAGTTCTTTCCTCGAGGGTAATATTAGAACAAATAACTGAAAATGGATATCTGGCTTTCTCATTAAATGGGAATTACTTACCCTGTATTCCAGTTTTCCCATGACCAAAGGGGGGGAGATCCAAAACTATTGAGGAGGTGGCTCCTCCTCTATAGAGTTGATCAAGTCCAAAATCTAGATGCACCCATCCAGATCACACTAGAGGGCCAGAAGAATCCTTCAACCTCTTACAATGCTCAACAGTCAGCTGCCAATGTTTTCAAAACAAAATTAAAAAAAGAAAAATGTAAGCTTCCCTGCCATATCACTGCATACCAACCTTACAGTGTTGCACTAGGAACAGGAGACCAAGATTTTAGGACTGGAAGTTGCCTAAGCTAGAGGTCCCCAACCTTTCAGACCTCACGGACCACTAAATTCATAATTTTAAATCCCATGGACCACTAATATGATCTGCCTAATGATTGGCTAGGGTGTGTGGCTAGGTGGTTATGTGACTGGGTGGGCACAGCCAACTCGATGTCACTCACATTGAGGGGCACCTCGCCAGCCTCTACTCACCCCTTTCCTGCCAGCTACTCCTCGCCTCCCGGCCCAGGTTCCTTAGGGCCCCAAGAAGAAGCAGCTGTTGGAGCTAAGTAGCCATCACGAGAGGTGGCAAAACAGCTGGCTCAGTTCAAATTGGATCTGACCAAGAAGGAGGCTCAGCAGAAGCACCTCACTGAAGACTACAAGCATAGACTTTCCAAGCAGAGGGAAGTCCTGCAGGAGTGCAAGACCAGGTACCGGCACCTGGAGGCTCAGCAGGTTGAGATGGTCAGCCAGATTCCAGGCCATGATGCATTCCAACTGGAACAAGGCCCTCTGGAACCAGCAACAAGGCCTTCTTGCCACCAGCAGCACTTCCCTCCAGCCTTCGCCCAAAGCCCCACACCAGGAGGCTGAAGTAGAACCCCAAGTCGGAATTTCTTCCCCCCCATCCAACCCGCACAAAAAAACCCCGAAGGGGGAGACTCTCTGCAGCAACACAAATGTTCATTGCACGTGTCTGGCCCAGGGGCCATAGTCTAAGGACCCCTGATTTAGTGCAATATTTAAAAAATGCAAATAATATTTCTGCAGACCACCAAAATTTTCTCCACGGACCACTAGTTGGTGACCGCTGGCCTAAGCCACTCATCCTCTCTAAGCCTAACATGCCTTATAGGATTTTGGTTAGGGAAAAAAAAATAAGTCTTGCATTGCACTTTGATATAAGGGCATACCAAATAAAAATACCAGGCACTATATATGGAGATAAATGAAGCTACTAGGTTTTTTTTTTATTTTGAATGCACAGATCCCAGAAAGAGGTGTATTAAGTGCCCTTGGTTAGACAAGGAGAACAGGAATACAGCATACATATCATCTGCAGATAGTCTTTGACTTACGAGCATAATTGAGTCCAAAATGTATGTTGCTAAGTGAGACATTCGTTAAGTGAGCTTTGCCCCATTTTACGATCTTTCATGCCACAGTTGTTAAGTGAATCACTGCAGTTGTTAAGTTAGTAACATGGCTGTTAAGTGAATCTGGCTTCCCCATTGACTTTGTCAGAAAGTCGCAAAAAGGGGTCACATGATCCTGGGACAACGCAACCTTCATAAATATGAACCAGTTGCCAAGCATCTGAATTTTGATCATGTGACCTTGGGGGTGCTGCAACGGTTGTAAGTGTGAAAAATGGCCATGTCCCTTTTTTCAATGCCGTTATAGCTTTTGAACAGTCACTAAAGGAACTGTTGTAAGTTGAGGACTACCCATATTTCTCTCATCTGCAGGAGCACATTAGAAGCTCTTCAGAAAATCGAACCGTAGTTTCAATCCAAAAAGGGACCTGAATTTAAAGAAACTGTTCGCCATAAAGTATCATTTGCTAAAGAGACATATCCATTTGTAATGCCTGGAAAACAGTGAGGTAGTCAATTTCTGTAGTCACTGCACAGTTTCAAATATTAGCTGATGGGACTGTTCCTTTCAGCTAATCAGAAATGTGATCTGGGATCCTTTTATCTGGAGAATGGCAGGCCAACAAGAAACAATAGCTCAGCCTTTCGAGACACAGATGATTTGGGCACATTCCTTTCTACATGAAACAATTGTTAGGATATGCTCATAGCTCCTACTTTGTAAAATTGTGTGGTCTTGCTAAAGTTAAAATATAGTGCCCTATTATGTTCAACCAGGCTTTTAGTTTTTCTTGATAATGTTTATAGCAGGGGTGTCAAACTCGATTTCATTGAGGGGTGCATCAGAGTTGTGTTTGACCTGGGGGGTGCTGAGGTGGGTGTGGCCAGCTTGACGTCACTTGTGTCGGGGCGCCTCAGGTGACCTGAGGACTCTGTCAGTGAAAACAGTCTCCCGTTTTCAGCTGCGACGGCCTCCTGCAACACTCTGCCAGCAAAAACAGAACTTGGAAGGGACGCCCTCCCAATCTCTGTTTTCACTGGCAGAGGCACTGCAGGCCAATTCTTTGCTGTTTCCAGGGCGGCCCCATGGGCCAGATCTAAGCACCCCATGGGCCGCATCCGGCCCCCGGGCCTTGAGTTTGACACACCTGGTTTATAGGCTGAAGGAAAAACAAAACTGAGGACCTTGGGAGAGTACCATACTATTTCAGCAAATATTGAACTATTAATAGGAAAAATATTTGAAACCTGATAGTTTGAAAAGAAAAAATGCTGATGAATTCAGCATATTGGTCTTGTAGGAGCATAAAACAACATAAGTTCAGTTCGTTGCTCTTATTAAATTCAAAACTTGTATTGATAAATGGTAATATTATTAAAGAGTGCAATTATAGTAAGTGGGCTTTATGCAATAAGTACAAAAAGAAATCCAATCTAGATTAATATCTATCAAATATATGCACGTTTGTATGAAATATGATACAGATTATTGGAATCTCTGTAGTTTCCTTGTGGTAATTTAATACAATATTCTATAATAATAAGTGGTACAGATATCTAGCTTTCAGCACCTGGCCAATCTTGTTTGGGCTCAGAATCTAAACATGATAAAATCTGGGAGGCTGCCAGGGAATATCAGGGCTGTAAAGTAGATTGGGGAACTGAAAAAAAATCTCAGAAGAAAGCCAAGCCAAGCTACTTCCATATTGTTGTCCAAAATGATATGTCAATGTCTATGGAGTCATCATGAATCAAATCTGACTTGAGTTACCTTATTAGCTGCATTAGGATTGTTAATAAAGTTATATATATGGTATAATTTTATTATAATTTCATTATTGTTACATTGTGGATCATCCACAACTGAAATTAGGTTTTCAGCTTTGAGTAAAACGTTCCCTGACACTTGATGTAACACAGATTCCTTTCATCTCCTTGAAAATATATTGTCTGGATCCATGTGGCAAGCCAAGCCACAGTTTGTTAAATAATCCCCAAGAGTTGAGCTTACACGTTGCTCTAAGCCATTAAACATGACTTATTAAAACACAACTGACTGGATTCACATACCACATTTAACCAAAAACAAACAAAGTGCATTATGGCCACAGACCACAGACTGACTGGGCAAGAAGTAACAACAGAGTAGAAAAATAAAGGAAGTCAATGGCCATACTGACAAGTAAAGCCCTTTCTTATACACACACACCCCAAAACATGAGAGACGAGGAGAGATGTAGTGGGTTGATATAACAGGCAATAATTTTGAACCAATTATTCTATTTCTTAAAATATGACAGTAAAACATTATTAATAGAAGCATTTCAGGAAATGCATAATTCACTTCCTCAAGGAACATTCCAAGCTTTAAAACGTTTTTTTTCCCTCAACAGTTGTAGCCCTTAAATCCTCTCTGGCAGATTTCCATGGTTGTTTATAAGAGGATGGAAAATGCTGTTCTGAAGAACAGTGAAGGCCTATACTTCAAAAACAGTGTTGATTCCTCCACATTAAAATAACTTTTACCACTAGAGACAGAGGGGCTATGTCAGTTAAAATTAGTAATGGGAAAGTGAGCATTACTTACTGTGCTGAACTGCCAGCTTGACTTGGGAGACACATTTTGCCAAAACACAAAAAGATTATTCAAGTTAAATCTGAATAAAGCTGGCTTTGTTCCGCTACAGCAGACATACTATTTCAACTAGTCTAATCATTGCATATTCTAAATAGTCAAATTATGCATACAAAAAAGAATAATTATTATTTTTAATTAAATACAGCTTCAGGGAACTGAAATTATTATTTTAAAAAGTGATTCTGGGAAAAGGGTATGAAAGAATTTCCTGATTAAAACCAGCCCATAAGAGCTTCTATCTGCTCCTTAAGGCAGGAGGTGAATAAGAAAGATGCTCATTGCAATTCAAAGTACATAGATACAATAGCTGCGTTAGCATGATGCTAACTTGGTTGGTTTGTTTTACGTATGAACCAGGCTTCTGTGATTTATTACATAACAACTTAATTTGACATGTGAACCCAATCAATGTTTGCCAGATGGTTTGATCATATGTGGCCACATTTTTAAATTTACATTACATTATTTTTTTAAAAAAAAGGAGGGAGAAACTAATTCCGTCTGTATTTACAAAAGCAAAAATGGTTGAAAACTATCTGGCCTGCTCTACAATTCATACCAACTATTTACTAAGTAATTAAAATAAATAGCAGTCTATACAACACAGCCCCAAGAATTACAGTACATCTAGTTGACTCTAAAAAAGAAAAAAATATGCATTATATGATAAAGCTTCAAAGCCTAAATCAACGTTAGTAGATAGATTTTTAATAGAAGCAATGGAAGATTCAAAAAGGATCATCTGGCTGACATATTTGCAGTTGCTGAATAATGTAGAAAACAACAAATTTGCTTGTAAACTTGATATTTTATATAATACCCATAATGGGGAAGATTATACAGCTCAATCTATCTAGAAATAAGCCGTTCATACAGAGTGTATCAGGATTCTTCCCAATGAAAGAGCCCAGAAGAGTTCCAAGCCACAACTGCCTAGGTTACACTTTAAATGTGTCAATCAAATGCCCAGGTCCTTATCTCAGCACATTCAAGTCAATATAAGAACCAGAACCATGTGTCCTATGCATGTATGACCAAATGCTAGTATTTTTAAAAAAATAATTTTTATTTATACATTTTTCTTTTAACATATATAAATATTTAAAAGACTGTGTATTGTCTGGGTCATTTTACATATACATAATAATAGTAATAATGATATTCTTTACTTGTAAATAATAGTATTCTTCCAACTTCTAATTTCTACCTTTATTATCTAACCATTGATAAAACAAATCCCAAGTTAAAAAATATTGTGTCTTCTTTATCCTTTATCTTTAGCGTTAACCTATCCATTTCAGCATAATCTAATATTTTTTTGATTATATTTTTATCTGAAGAAGTTTCCTCATTTTTCCAGTATTGTGCAAATACAATTCTTGCTGCCGTTAAGATGTAGTATTAAATATATATTCCCTTTATTATATTTTTCTGGCAAAATTCCTAACAAAAATATTTCTGGCTTTAAATCTATATGTTGCTTTATCAGTTTCTCTAACCATGTATGTATTTTTGTCCAAATTTTTTAAGCTTTTGAGCAAGTCCACTACATATGGTCTTGATTATATAAATAGAACTGCTTGCTCACTATTGTGAACAAAATCAGGGTAGACCACAGCCTTCCCCCCCCCCATCAAATTCTCATAAAACAATAAACTTGGACAGCATCAATATCAAAACACCTCTCAAAGTTCAAAAGGTTTGAGTTATACAGTCACAGGGTTAAAAGTTAATTCTAAATGAATTGATTATGAGCAATAATTATTTTTTATTTCCTTATATAAAAGGAAAGGTACAATTAAATTTCAATAGAGTATGCTACCTTAGCTGGTAGCTGAAATGAGGACCATATAAACTCAACCAAGTTTTTGAACTTTTTGACATTTCTGCAGTAATAAAAGCAGTTAAAGCGGTATCAAATCACTTACTCTATTCATTCCAATAGCAATATTCTAACCTAAACATTCATAACAATCATTGCAACTTAAATCACCAAGCCAGAGCACCAAAGTCACGCCAAACTAGAAAATGTCTGAAATCAATTATTGTATAAATGTTGTAGTTAAAAAGTAGCTACAAGGAGGCAAGGAAGAATAATAGGTGAGATCCCAGCAAGAGAGAAAAAGTATTAAATCTCTTTCCCAATTATAATTTACAGTACACCAACAGGGAAATGTGGCTCAGAGAAGTTGATCAGGAGTCTTGAAAATCCTGCTGTCACTCCAAATGGACACAACATCTTTCTCACACTACCAAAAACTTACTTGAATAGATTACATTGATTCTGGCTAGCAAAGGTGTTTTGAACTTAATTTTTAAGAGATGTTTCTCTTTGCATTGATATTTCAGAAACTATTTTTCAGGCTTTATTTTCTTTTTTTTTAAATCACCATGCTGGAACGATTAATCCTGAAAAAAAAATCACATTAAGATTCAAGAAATATGTCATTGTTTTACTTGATGTCAAAAATATTTATATTTAACAAGAAATACAGATACTGCAGTATAACAGAAATGACTAGCAACTTACAAATGGTTAAGCCAGGGAAAGAAATCATGTGACTTTCAATATTTGAACAAAACTTCCTCAATACGAAGATAGCATTTAAAGGCTTTGATGTACAGGCAATGTGTTATATATATTTAAAGAGAATATGTAGGCAAAGATTGGAAAGGTTCTACTTGTTACGTCAAAAAATAATAATAATTTGCTTGAGAGTGCTACAATTCTGCACACAAAATATTGAGCCTAAAATATTAATTAGCAAAACACTAAAGTACTATATCATTTTCTTTCTTGTTAGCAAGCTATGCTTAAGATCTGAACAAAGCCCACATTTCAAGGTAGATCAAGGTAATTCAGAATGGATGTTGATTACTTGAGAAGGAATAGTTTCAATTCACTATGAGATTCAAAATTCTCTGCAAAGTCCCACTATCATGAAACTAGTGGTGTTGAAGCTCTATCCTCAAAGAAAAAAGGAAAGGAAAGGAAAGGAAAGGAAAGGAAAGGAAAGGAAAGGAAAGGAAAGGAAAGGAAAGGAAAGGAAAGGAAAGGAAAGGAAAGGAAAGGACTTATTTAAAAGTTCATGATAGGGATAGAAGGGAGAAGGAGAACTGGACTAATTAATCAACCCATCTGTTCTCTCCAGGAGTGATGCCTTTAATAGATGGCAATGTCATCAATGGTGTGTCATCAATGAGCAATGTCAATTATTCAGCTGCAAGCACAAAGAATTTATTAGGAGTTTGGAAGACACTGCAAAAGAAGCCAGAACATGTAGCTGGTGAGGTTTGAAGGCAACTTTGTTCCCCAAAACAGTGAAGGATGACTCTACAGAATCACATCTGCTCCAAAGGGTGGCTATTTGGGCTGGGGTCAAGTTGGGTCACTGTAGTCATTACACTTTGGGAAAACAGTATCAATTTTTCCTTTCCTCCTACTCTCTAGCAAGTTTGGTAGCAAGACTTGTATGGTCATCTGAGGGGTGGCAGCTTATCATGCAGCCCTTTGTTTAATGTTTCTTGAGAGACTGTATGGCATTGGTTGCCCAACAGGGAAGGGTTGTAACTGGGGATGGCTACCTCATAATTCTTTACAGTAAGCATCTTTGGGAAAAGGCAGACACAGCAGCTGGTCTCAGAGTCATTTCTCAATTAGACTCAACAGAGAAGAAGAATCAAAATCACCTGAGAGAGATGTTTTGTTTCTCTAGTCTACACCATAGGGAGAATTATCCCCCAGAGAGAACACTATTCTGTTTTCCAAATCATACTTAATATCGGTGTTTGATTATACCAAGTCCCATTTTAGGGAGCATCTTCATTTTAGTCCTAATGAAATTGTTTTCTGCACATGCATAATATTATACAATTTCTTTGACCATATCTTCCTTGAGTCATCTTTTCTTTTCTAAAAAAAATCAGATGTTGCAGTCTTTTCCTGTAAGAAAGATTCTCAAGTCTTCTGATATTCTCAAGATACCTTTATGATATCTTTTTTCAGATCTAGCAATCAAAATTGTATACATGCATATACTGTATTTTAAAAATTGGTATAGGATATTAGAATGTTGGAAATTTTATTTTCAGTTTCTTTGCTTCTGACTCCTAGTATGAAATCCCAGGTTTGATTGAACAGGCTGTTTCTGTAGCCACAGACTTTTTAAGGATTTTTGCCTATTCTCAGTATTTCCCCAGCCTGGGCAAGTTGCAGGTGTATAGATTTCAAAGCTTAAATTTTTTTTATCCAATATAGCCCTTGCTGAGAATTCTGGGAGTTGTAGATCACATACCGGAGATTTACCAAGGTTGGAAAATTTTGGAAAAGTCGGTCCCAGGCACAAAATCAGGCAGATGATCATAGCAGTAGCCAGGGACTGACTTTTGAATGCCAAGATTATGTTTTACCAAGCAAAGGTTCTTCCTGTTCCCTATACACAGAAATAACTATTGTACCTTCTTGCTTCTGACATTTACACTAGAAAGGGATCGTAGTTTTCTCTTTGTGCAATCTTGCTAAGGTAATACCTACCCTCTCTTAAAACAATGTTCTTTTGAACTTTGTATAGTGAACTATAAAGCCAAATGTTAACTCGTATCCTAAACAGATGAGTTTCATAACATACAGTATAAGAGTTTTTTTTCCTCCTTGACTGCCTCTATTTCCAACTATTTTTTAAACTATTTTATACTTTTAGATTATCTACAGGTAAAAGGCAACCATATTTTTTTCCAGACAACTCTGACTAAAGCTTGGTGGCACACTAATGCCAGCTGGGTGTTATTTGCCATCCCCCTTGGGGCTGAACAGAGTGTAATGGCCTTTTTCAGCCAGAACAAACAAGAGGAGAAACCTATGGCTTATTTTAATGTTAACAAGTTTCCCCTCTGGCCTAAAAGGGTATCATGATGTAGAGAGAGGCTAAAGTATAATTGTACTTATAAATGCTGTGAAGAATATCAGAAACCACTTCTTTGTGTCTTCCTTTTCCTTAACTTGTTTCCTTTCTTGCCCTTTTCACTTTCTCTGAGTTTTTCTTTTTTCTTACTGACTTTATGTCAAGTTCTTTATTTTAGTCCAGATTGCAGCATTCATTGGCATCCTTCAGTCTCAAGAGTCTATGGTATTGTGCTCTGGAAAGAGGTCCTAAAACAGTATCTAGTGTGACTAAAAAGGCCAATTCGAGAGTAGCAATCCCTTCCACACTGAGGACAGATACATTCTGTCCCTTGCCCAGCTCCCAGATTTCACTGGTTCCGGGACTGCCTCTTTGCCTTAGCCTGCCGAACAAGTGTCTCTTCGAATTGGAGAAAGCCATGCTGTGTCTTTAGCCTCCAAGCTGAACGATCGGAGGTCAAGGTTTCCCAGTTGTTAATGTCCATTCCCAGGGCCTTTAGGTCCCTCTTGCAGATATCCTTATATCGCAGCTGTGGTCTCCCTCTGAGGTGCTTTCCCTGCACTAATTCTCCATTCAGGAGATCTTTCGGAATCCGACCATCAGCCATTCTCACGACATGCCCCAGCCAGCGTAGACGTCGCTGTTGCAATAGTGTATACATACTAGAAATTCCAGCACATTCCAAGACTGCGCTATTTGGAACTTTGTCCTGCCAGGTGATGCCAAGAATTCATCGGAGACAGCGCATATGAAAGGTGTTCAACTTTCTCTCCTGCCATGTGTAGAGGGTCCAAGGCTCACTGCAGTACAAGAGTGTGCTCAGGACAGGCTCTATAGACCTGGATCTTTGTATGTTCCGTCAGCTTCTTATTAAGCCATACTCTCTTTGTAAGTCTGGAAAATGTGGTCGCTGCTTTACCAATACATTTATTCAGCTCAGTATCTAAAGAGAGAGTGTCAGAGATAGTTGAGCCGAGGTACACAAAGTCATGGATGACCTCCAGTTCTTGTGCATTCTGTATTACAAGATTGCAGCAGTGTGGATAGTTATGGACCCAATGCACTCAGGACACTGTTATGCCTGAAGTTGGCCTGGCTCCCAACAAGCATCCAGATGTAATTCAAGGTGATAATGCTGGTTATCACCTTGAAAGTCCTCCATGGCATAGGACCGAACTACTTGCAGGACCGCCTGCTTCCAACAACATTTGTCTGACTCACATATAGCAATAGCACTTCAACTTGTATATGGCTCCACAGTGTTCTATAGTACTCTCTGGGTGGTTTGCAATGTCAGCCTATTGCCCCCAACAATCTTACTCCTCGTTTTACCAACCTCAGGAGAATGGAAGGTCAACCTCGAGACCTGTCAAGATTGAACTCCTGGCAGTGGAATGCAGACTCAGCCTGCAATACTGCATTGTAACCACTATGCCACCAGGGCTCCGTTTCCCCCTAAGGAGGACACACTCCAGGTTCCCTCATTTAAGGATTTAAGAATTAATCATTCCCTCACATCCTGGACATAAACGGTTTCAACTCCTACCCTCAAAACGACGCTACAGAGCACAGCACACCAGAACAATTAGACACAAAAACAGTTTTTTCCTGAACGCCATCACTCTGCTAAACAAATAATTCCCTCAAAACTGTCAAACTATAAGTCTGCACTACTATTAATCTTTTCATCATTCCTATCACCCATCTCCTCCCACTTATGACTGTATGACTGGAACCTTGTTGCTGGTATCCTTACGATTTATATTGACTGTTTCCTAATATGATTTGATTGCTTATTTGTTCCCTGTGACTATCATTAAGTGTTGTACTTTATGATTCTTGACGAATGTATCTTTTCTTTTATGTACACTGAGAGCATATGCACCAAGACAAATTCCTTGTGTGTCCAATCACACTTGGCCAATAACCTGTTCTGTTCTGTTCTGTTCTATTCTAATCGATTCGAGTCTGTTCTGTTCTGTTCTGTTCTGCCATCTCATGGGACCTAGGACGTGGGCCTTTTCAGTGTCAGTGATGTCTACAAACATCTCCCACATACAACAAGCCCAACCCTGCTGGCCTTTGGAAAAGCAGTCAAGACTTGATTTTTTTCCCCAGTCAATAACTGTTGGTTATTTTCATCTATTCCATTCAGTTTACCATTTTGCACATCCAAGTTATCTTTTAATAATATAAGTTTTCCTCTTATGGTTCATGTTTGGTGAGAATGATGTTGGTTGAGTTACATAAAGGTGGCCATATAAATGCTTAAATCAATAAAGATCAGGACAGTCCAAATTCTGCCAACATACTTTAGTGCTACTTCACTGATTGAAAGAAAGCACATTAAAGCAGCTGTTTGGATGACTCCTTAGTCTCTTTACTTCTGGTAGAAGGAAGAAAAACATTTTTCTAATGCCAAAAAGAACAGATGCAATTTGTTATTAGTTACATCTTCAGCAAAAGCTATGATTGTAAAATAATGACTAGATAGTCCTTGAGAACCAACTGTGGCATATTTAACCACATCTTAGAATGGGCTGATGCACAGCTGATAAACAAAAAAATCTGCAAATGATAGAAAAGTGGTAACTAAGGTTAATGAACAACAACTTTCAAGGGCTCAAAAATGAAGGTGTACACAATATTTATCATGCACTAATATTAAAAAAATTAAAATCATGATTATACCACATTAGGTAGAAGATTTATCAAGCTTTCATGTCTTGTAATGTCGGTAATAATGCAAAAACATGAAAGGTCAGATTAATCCTTTCAATAAAGTTTAGAAGAGAAGCAGAAAATAGTTTTCTTTCTTTAAGGCCCCGTAAAAAGGCCTTGGAAAAAGTAGGTTAAAGACTTATGCACAGAGAAGTAGTGTGAATCATAAATCAAGGAAGAGATCTAGCTCTGATTTGCTATAATGAGAGAAAAGAGTTTCTGAAAAAAGCAGATTGATTCTCCTTCCTAGGTGAAACAGCACTGGTGAGAAAAAGTGAAAAGGCCCTAGAGCAGTGATGGCGAACCTTTTCAGCCCAAACCAGGAGGTGTGAATGTGTGCGCAGCACAGCTGGTCTTTGGGTTTCCGGTGCATACAAAGACCTGCATGTGCACTGGAAATCAAAAGAGCAGTTGGCGACAGTGTGCGTGCCCACAGAGGGCTCTGTGTGCCATCTCTGGCACAGGTGCCATAAGTTTGCCCTAGAGTGACCATTCCTATATTGCCAAAAAAATATTGACCCATTTCCATTTGCAAATCTAAGATGTACAGATGCGAATTCAGAATTAGCTGCTGTAAATTCAATAGAAACACAAGTAACATTTTTCAGCACAGTTTAGCAGGGGAGCGGGAATGTCAAGATGGCAACCGCAACCACAGCAAAAGCCCTCCCCCTGTTAAAAGGGGCAGGACTTTGATCACTGTAGCTCAGTGGTGGGCTTCAAATTTTTTAACAACCGGTTCTCTGCCCTAATGACTGGCTGGGGGGGAAGGGCGTGGCTGGAGGTCATGTGACTGAGTGGGCGTGGCCAACTCTACGTCACTTGTGTGGGTGGTACCTGTATGGGACAGGCAGGGTTGGGGAGGGAATCCAGGGGTCTTGGGGCGGGGGGGAGGAAAGAAAGATACAACCTGTTTTTTTTTGTGTGTGTGTGTGTGTGTGTGTGTGTGTGTGTGTGTGTGTGTGAGAGAGAGAGAGAGAGAGAGAGAGAGAGAGAGAGAGAGAGAGACTGCATCAAGATACACTGGGAAAGCTGGCTGCGAGAGGAAGAGAAGCTGGGTAAGCTGGACTCAGACACTTCCTGGGTCCCGTCATCCCAGAAGCAGCAACCTCATACTCTCCCCTCTCTGCTAGCCCCCTTCTTCGCACAGGATTACCCAGCAGCAGAGACAGAGAGGGAGAAGAGGGCAGCAGTGGCCGCTAACATTGAGGGGAGAGTGCCACACAAAAACGGGAGCACACAGAAAAGCCACCCCCTTCTCTGTCTCCGTTGCTGGGCGATCCCGTGAGAAGAAGGGGGCTAGCAGAGAGGGGAAGAGTGTGAGGTTGCTGCTTCTGGGACGAGGGGACCTGGGACACGTGTGACTCCTGCTCACCCGGCTTCTCTTCCTCTTGCAGCCAGCTTTTTTGGACCATTTTCAGGTCTTTTTTGGGGGCTATCTTGGCTGGAAAAACGGACTGAAAAACTACCTCTTTTGGGTGTTTTTCAGGCCATTTTCAGGCTGTTTTTCAGGCTGCTTTTGGCCGGAAAAATGATCAGCCAGTGGTCCGATTTCCTGGTTCTCCGAACTGCACGGAATCAGAACAACCGGTTCAGGCAAACCAGTCTAAACCACCAGCAGCCTAACCCTGCTGTAGCTGCCATTTTGACTTTTTTTTACTCCAGCCAAGATATCCTCAGCATAATGGGAATACTGTAAACAAGGGATATATGGGCTGGCTTAAAAGGGTAACACAAGTTCCTGCTTTTCTTCCCTTCTGATGGTTTTTGTTTTAAAAATGATCGCTGTTCAGGAAATACTCTGAGGAAGAAAACTGTTCCCTGCAAAGTACTTATTTGTTTTATTAGGCTTACCTACCACTTCAATTGTTGGTTGATTTTGAGCGGTTTACGACCCTTCCGTGTATAAGAAAGATTAAAACAACTAAGAAATAAACCAGATAAACAACAATATACAGTTGAATACTATGTTGAGGAATCATTAATTAATTTATGTATGTATGTATATTTGTACGCAGGAAGTATCTCCCTCAATTCATCTCCTTCTCAAAGACCTGCTAAAATAACCAGACTTTCTTAAATCCCTCTAATGTTGAGGGCAATTTCACAGGAATGCTAGAGAGACAGCTCATAATTTGGGCCAAACTCCCATAAGACAGCTGCAGAGTCTCAAGAGATAACTAGGATTGATCTTAGGAGCCTCTTTCTGTCTTCAGCTTCAGCCTGCTCATTCCTTGACTAAGCTTGGTCTCCCTCCCTTTTTTTTTTTTTTTTTTGTGCTGTTCAAACCCTGTTGGCAGCTGTCTTGGCTTCCTTAATATACTTCTTCAACCATCTTTTTTATTGGATGTTTTTATTTGAGATGTAACAGCTTAATTCTAAATGCTGTTATTTTATCCACATGTTATTGTTAACTGCCTTGACAGTATATTTTTACTGGAAATGAGGGATATAAATATTCTATTTAATGGTTATCAACCTACTGAATATAATGGACTTCATGGTACTATTAAAGGATCATAAGTCATACCTTTCTAAATCAGGACAAGGCCAACGGACTGTTTATCTGTACAGTGATGTTAATGGTTAAACAATCCACATGCATAATTCCTCATCTTCAAGAGCCTTTGCTTATTTATCAAGAAAAATGGACGTGTTATTGCCAAGGTAGCTGCAGCTCGGCCTACACTATGCCGGCTGAAACACTTTTTTCCTCCTCAGTTGTTTCCTAAACAGATTTGATTGTGTCACAATCCTAAACCATAACGTAGCTCAAGCAACTTCTGTTCCTTGAATTCTCAGCAGTTTTAGCCCTCAGGATGTTGCTGAGTAAGGTTCCCCATCTCCAATGAATAAAGATGCTTAAGATTACAGAGAAAAACTTGCTGTAGGCCCTATATGGCAGGGGTCGCCAACCAACCATGCCATGGACCACTATCATGGTCTGTTAGGAACTGAGCTGCACAGCTGGAGGTGAGTGGCAGGGAGCAAGTGAAATTTCATCTGTATTTGCAGCCGCTCCCCAGCTCCCTTGGATCAAGGCTCAGCTCTACCTCAGATCATCAGACATTAGATTCTCAAACCCTTCTAAGGAGTCTAACTTGTGCAGCCCTCCCCACCCTCGCCCCTGATTTGTGGAAAAATTGTCTTTCACAAAACTGATCCCTGGTTGGGGACCTCTGCTATATGGTATATTAGGCTTACCTACCACTTCAATCATTAGTTGATTTTGAGCGGTTTACAACCGTTCTGTGCATAAGAAAGATTAAAACAACTAAGAAATAAACCAGATAAACAACAATATACAGTTGAATACTATGTTGAGGAATCATTAATATATGTATGTATGTATGTATATACATTTGTACGCAGGAAGTATGATTTATTCCCAAGGTGCATGCTTGTTTGGTATTAGGTTTGTCACAAAATGTGAGAGATACCCAACTGCGTAAGTAACAAAAGAATATTGGGGGTTACAGTTCCATATAGTTCATATTATAATTGAAGTTGGCTTCTGCAAAAAAAAAACCCTATAGCCTAATGAATTTTATTCCATTAGTTTGCTACATATGAAAGGGCACAAGTTGTCCACCCCTGATTTAATATTACAGGTAGTCCTCAATTTACAACAGTCCATTTAGTGACCGTTCAAAGTTACAATGATACTGAAAAAAGAGACTTATGACCATTTTTCACAATTACAACCTTTGCAGCACTCCCATGATCATGTGATTACAACCTTCTGACAAGCAAAGTTAATAGGGAAGCCAGATTCACTTAACAACCTGATAATTAACTTAACAACAGTTAGGGTGGCAAAGCAAGGGAACTCTCAAAGAGCGTTTCACAATATTTTGAAATGTTGTTTTGAATTTGGTAGTCCTCACCTTACAATAGTTCATTTACTGATCGTTTGAAGTTACGACAGCACTGGAAAAAGTGACTTATGACCACTTTTCACACTTATGACCATTGCTGCATCCAACAATGGTCACATGATTTACATATGAATGCTTGACAACTGACTCGCATCCCAGAGTCATGCGATCCCCTTTTGTGAACTTCTGATAAAGAAAGTCAATGGGGAAACTGGATTCAGTTAACAACCATGTTACTAATTTAAGAACTGCTGTGATTCACTTAACAAATGTGGGTAGAAAAGTTATAAAATGGGGCAAGCGCAGTTAACAAATTTCTCACATATCAACGTAAATTTTGGGCTCAACTATGGTCCTAAGTTGTGGACTACCTGTATAGAAATATTATGGAGCTGCCATTTAAAAGCAATCCAAAGAATCTTTAATCTAGCGGAAAACTGTTAAATCTGCCATAAGCAACATTATACTACCTGAAGACATAGTACTGAACTATAAAAAGTCTTTATGATGTTTTTCCCAGCACAAAAAGGACATGAATGCATTTGCTGCCACCCGAGGCGTCACAAATTAAAAGAGCGATACCTGGAGGGCATGGCAAATAACATTTCATTTTATAGCCTTTCATTTCTACCACACCTACACTGCAACACACTTCCTCCTTTTTCCTGGCACATACAGTATTCAACTATGGAGAGATTCATCTCCCTCCAATTACTTTCCTTCCCATATCAGCAGTACAATTAGTTACTTTCTGTTCTCAGCAGCAGCTGCTATCCTCAACATTTAAGGCAAGTCTCTGTTGGCAGCCAAAGGAGGGGGGGGGGAGAGAAAGCGGGGCGGGGGGGGGGGGGAGAGAACAAACAAAAGACTTTTGCAATGGAATTTAATCTGAGGATATTAGCCTTCCCAATTTCAGTGGTCTTGCTACAATTCTGGATGCATTCCAGTTTCCATTTTCATAACTGTCTTTCTCATGAATGGGAAGCATCAGATCTTGGTAACAGGATATTTCACTGTATTGTCTATTGGTATGGCAAAAGCCCTAAGCATTTCTCATACATTGGTGTCATGTGTTTTAGAATGCTTGGGCTTTGCAGTTGATGTCTTTTTAAGTCATACTAGCACCTTTGTTCATTTTTACATCTTTAGATAGTGCTTATATCAATTTTGGTTTTGTTCTTCAGGCAAAAAAAACCCCCCACTTCTCTTACATCTGTCCGAAGAAACAGGGGAAGGATTCCCTCAGAAGATGAAGTCACACAACTGTGTCATCCAATACATCTTTCTGAATAAGATTTAATTTAATCCAGCATTGCAAGGCTCGTCTTTAAAACACAGTATCTTCTTCAACGGAAAACCCCCAGTATTTTATTTTCTCATATTATAAATGAAGTTGGTTTCTGCAAAAGAACCAAACTATAGACTGGATTTTATTCCATTAGTTTACAAGGAGATAAAGTTTCCTCTTTACCCTGAAAATCCATTCTCATTCAGATAGTTAATACCATAGAGATTATACAGTAGCACAGAAGATAGTTTACAGACCTTGTCATAAGCCTTCTACTCTGTTAATATTTCAGATATTTCTTAACTTTTACAAAAGAGAGGCACGTTGCCCAAGAAACTAGCAGTCTAAGCATCCTTTCCAAGCAGTCAGAAATGTGAGGAAAAGAGCTATATCTCTCTCTCTATTTGGAAAAGAGAGCTAGTACAGCACAGTCCAAAATAAAAACCCAGAGAATCCAAAGTTCAAATCCAAATTTATTTGCAGTGCAAGAATAAACACGTCTATTAATACCAGCAAAAGTTGTCTTCAGTATATCACACGCTGCCATATTACGGCTTTGTCAATATTGCAACCGTTTGCAAGCAGTCAATCCTGACTCATTAAACAAACCACGAAATAAGCTTCGCGGGGCTTACTACTTGCACTGACTTCCAGGTAAACAGGTGCAAGTTTAAAGTCTTAAGGCTATATAATCTTTACCTTCACTTACCTGAGCACAAAGCTCACTGAATGCAAAGTCTGACTTTCCAACACCCCCCCAAGATCTGAGCTTTGTGCTTCAAGAGACCGAAGGCGAATCGCTTTCTCGCGAACTCAGAGCCTCTCCCCTACCCTACCACCCCAAGGGACGCCAATACCGGCCCACCGACCAAGACTGTTGTAAAAAAGGATGCCCGACATCAGCGTGACGGCTTTTGCCAACCGTCCCTTCGTCATGGATGAGACTGCACAAAAATCTCTGATGCGCAACGCAACCGGGCGAGGACCGCAGACCCTCCGGTTAGCAATATTATTAAATCACCCGGCAAACCGGATATATTTTTACGCACCTCACCTAGCAGCAGCAGCAGCAGCAGCAGCCCCGGCGAAACGACTCACTCTAGCAGCCGAGCCCATGCAGGCGGGGCCAAAAACGCCGGGTGAGAGAGCGCGGTCCAAACCCGGGCGAGGCAAGCTTTAGACGAAGCCCCCGAGCTTACCTCTTCGGTTTTGGCTGGAAGAAGGAAAAAGCAAACCTCCACCATTTTTTATTTTTATTATTAATCACGCCCGGTCTGGCTACCCTCGTTTCCCTCAACGCAGAGCGAAGCTAATGGCTAGGCCCTATCCAATGGCACCAGAAGCAGAGGCCATGTGATTGCTGGCGACGCCTTTTCCTCCCCGCCTCGCCGTTCAGGTGCGGTTGCAGCCAAACCGAGCCCGGGCTCCCGAAGGGGAAGTCCGGCGCGTGCCCGGGTGCTTTTTTGGGGCAGTGGGGGTTGCCCGTTTTTTTACAGATTGCCTCCAATGGAGGGAATGTCCCTCTGCACCGTCCCGGAGGACAGGTGGAGATGCGCCCAGGAGGAGGGGGAACTGCTGGCTAAAGCTGCAGCCTGAGATATCTCTGACGGCGACCCCATTGGATTCTTTTTGAGGCCAGGCCTTGTTGTGAGGCAGAAGAGGGCACTGGCATTTGGCTGTCCTAACCCAACTTTGATTTCCTTTGTATTTCTTCCCCACCCCCCCAGTCGAGGGGAGGGAGCGGTCCTTCCTTTCAAGTTTCCCCCCTCCCATTTTTTTTAATTTATTTTTTTATTTGTCATGTATAAGATAACAGATATAAGTATAAACATGATTATGAATACAGGAAATGGATACCAATAAATGGGGACAATAGGACAGGGACCTTGGCATGTTGGTGCACTTATGCACGCCCCTTACACACCTCTCGGGTGAGGTTCACAGTAGACAGTCCTAAGGTTAAAGTTATGGGGGTTTGGGGATGTAACCACAGAGTCAGCTAGTGTATTCCAGGCATTGACCATTCTGTTGCTGAAGTGGTATTTTCTTGCAATCGAGTTTGGAGCGATTTACCTTAAGTTTGTATCTATTGTGGGCTCTTGTATTGTGGTTGAAGCTGAAGTAGTCATTGACAGATAATAATTGACAGACAGGTAATAGTCGCCCTATGAGCCAAATAAACTGGAAACGAGGGTCCTGGGATCCTTGCCCAGTATTGAAAAGAAAAACTAATGGGTGATTTCCATTAGTAGAAAAGCTACGACTTGAAGGATTCTCACAATATATTAAACCGTGGTTTAGAATCACCGTGTCAAAATCAAATAATTTCTTCAGAGCTGAGAAAGCTGCTTGGATGAGAAGCGAAACGTCTTCAAAGAAAAAAATAGAAAGTCCAGTTGTCTCTTGAAAAAACACCTTTGGGACAATGATGACCTGGATGACAGAATCTCCATAGACAAAAATCAAAATAATCTTGATTAGGCCTGAGCATGCTGAAACAAACATGCCTACATTTTGTGATGTGTTAAAGTTTTAACAAATACAATGTAGCTGGGTTGTTGTTTTTTTCAGTTCACTGTAAAGTAGAAACAATTCTGAGGGAATTTGGCCCTATTATTTGTAGGCTGAGTTCACCCAAGATATCCAGCTAAAATGCACTTGGCTTGCTTGCAGAATAGAATGCAATTTCACAATAACTTTTTTTTAAAACAATATTTAACTGAACCTGTTAAGCTGCAACCCATATATATTCAACCGGCAACCACCGTTCATGTGAATGTGTTTGTAATGATTAGTTTAAATGTCAGTTTCTTTCCATCCAGAAGAACTAAATCTGAAAGGTATCTGTTTGCAAGATCCATGGAACCACAAAGGAATCCAGTATGTTGTGTCAACCTAGCCTGTGTTGAAGGCTCGGTGGGTTGTATGAATACAGAAAACAAGATTGAATAAATGTTAAATATAAATAAGCATAGCATGCATATATAGCAATGTAATAAAGATTATGGTATAGGCAGTCCTCAACTGAGCCCAACATTTATGTTGCTAAGCAAGACATTTGTTAAGTGATTTTTGCCCAGGGGTGAAATTTAAAATTTGTTACTACTGGTTCTGTGGGTGTGGCTTGGTGGGGGAAGGGTAATGTGACTGGGTGGGCGTGGCCAACTTTTTTTTTTTAACTTTTCAAAACATTTTTTCTAATGCTTTGAAAAGCCTCTGCTGATCAGGCAAGTCAGCTGGGATCGGCAGAGACTTTTCAAAGCATTTTTTTTACCACGTGTTCCCCAAGAAGTCGCAGAAAAAAATGCTTTGAAAAGCCTCTGACAATCATCAGAGGCTTTTTTTTTTTACTTTTAAAAGCATTTTTTCGTCGGAAGAGGTTGTAGAAAAAATGCTTTTAAAAGTAAAAAGAAAAAGCCTCTGATGATTGTGCGGCTCAGCTGGGCATGGGGGGGGGGGGGGCGCAGGGATTTTTCCTACTGGTTCTCCGAACCACCACCGCCATCGCTACCGGATCAGGTGATCCGGTCCAAACTGGGAGCATTTCACCCCTGGTTTTGCCCCATTTTACAATCTTTCTTGTCACAT
The DNA here is from genome assembly GCA_022577455.1 of Arizona elegans. Lineage (NCBI taxonomy): Eukaryota > Metazoa > Chordata > Lepidosauria > Squamata > Colubridae > Arizona > Arizona elegans. The sequence goes on from JAKOOJ010000002.1 coordinate 125,382,155, forward strand.
TTGTTAAGTGAATCATTGCAGTTGTTAAGTTAGTAAGTTAAGTGAGTTTGACTTCCCCATTAAGTTTGCTTGTCAGAAGATTGCAAAAGGTAACAGGTAACGTTATCCTGGGACACTGCAACCGTCATAAATATGAATCAGTTGCTAAGTGTCTGAATTTTGGTCACGTGAACCGTGGGGAATCTGCAATAGTCATAAGTGTGAAAAATGAGAGTTTCAGGTTCTAGTCTACTGTCAGCTGTGGAAACTCACTGGTGATTTTTGATCAATCATTTTTCCTCTTTCCAACCTACCTTGCAAGATTGTTGTGGGAATCTAATGAAGGGAGGTCTCCTACATAAACTGCCTTGAACTTCTGGAGGAAAGTGAGGACAAACACCTTATAAAATAATGGATAAGCAAGTGCCATTAAAAGTACTAAATGTATTTTAAATTCCAATAATAAATATTAACTAATAGCCAGGGTATGAGATAGAAAAGGTTCTAAGTTCCAAATTAACTCAGCACAAAGCATTAATAGGTAAACAAATTTAAATTACAAAAGCTCAAAGATTAATTGGCAGCTCAAGCATAAGAATGCCTTTAATTTTATTAACTGTAGCAAAACTGAATATACAGTACACATTAAAACATTGAACTATGATCTACCATTTCGTCCAAATAAAGGTTATGACAATGAGAATTTTAGTAGCATAGACATAAATGCTGAAAGATAAATTTTATTAACCCTGCATTAATTCTTTACAGAACAGTTTAAGAACCCAGGAGGATTCTGAGCTATCTTGAAAACTACCGTAGTGTACTGAGCCATTAGAGTTTTCCCCTATCACTGCCTTGGGGAAAAAAATAAAACTAAAAGGGAAGTGGGAGAAGTTTATGTCATGGGAAAAACTTGACAGACTTATTTTCCAAGCTGTACATGACTTGGGAAATACCTAAGATATTTCTGCACTATTGAAGGGGGTGCAACAAAAAATCTTAACTATTATATGTCCGGTTGATACATTTTGTGAGCTGTTCCTCTTTCAGGGAGGCCCAGGATACAGATCTACCAGATCTGGGTTGCAAAATCCAGAATAGATAGCAGCAGAGAGTTGGGGTTTTCTCTATCACCATGTTGCCATCTAATGTTCATTCCAAATATGGTTGCCTTACCAATGCAGTTAACTTTTCAAAAATTCAGTTTGAATGGAACTACAATGTATAGAATGTTAAGTGCGGGGACCACGCAATATCTGATTTTCCTTTGACTTGCTTCTGCCTTTATTCTTGCATCCCCAAACTCTTCATGTTGAATATTTTTAAAAAGTCACTATTCGATCAATTAGGATTAAAAATAATATTTTAAAAATAACATTTTTAATATTTTTAAATTATTTTATTTACATTAAACATCAAATTGCTGTTTAATGACTTTAGCAGACTTGACTTCTCTTCTTCTCAAAGAGCTCCCTCTGCTGACCAGTGTCCATGTATAAAGACCACAGCCACAAGAATTGCAGCACGAAGTTCAATTGAAACAAATGAAGAAAACAATTACTCCAGGGGACCTGCTTAATAAAATCGCGCTCGCTGATCTGATTTAAAACTTTTAAGTGACATTAAACCTTATGGTTATATGGCATATGCCACATAAAGGGGAAACCTTAACCTTTTTAATGTAATAAAAAGCTAAACTGAAGATTTGTGAAAACCATGCATTTACTGAGGCCTTGTTTCTGTTTATCAATTACAAATGCATAAAACTGCATAAAAGTTACTTTGTTAGGAGATGTTTGTGTATTGAATGTTGCTATCAAATGTTATCTGAGCTTGGTGTGGGTGTCTATACCTGTCTGAACAAATAAAGCTACAATTTATGGATAACCAAACCAGCTTATACATAAAGTAGGAGCTGAATGAACCAATCATTACAAATTTTAGATGCAGCTATGGTTTAATTTAGTTATGCCATTAATAATATAAACCTAACCTTTACATTAAAAATTAGAAAAACATAAACATGATATAGAGAAAAGTCATATTCTATTGCATTTCCTTCTGATGGAAAGCAGAAACCTACAAGGAAATCGGATTGTTATTAGAATTCTTTGCTATTTCCACACACATGATCAGTAAATTACCAAATAGATTAATGGTGACTCTGCCCTGTTTTCTATTAACTTTTATGAGTAAAGGATGACATGGAAAATAAATTCTCAAAGGAACAGGACATCATATGCTAAAATAGTATCAGCTGAAGCAAGAATAGAAACATGGATTTTACAAAGACAGTCAAGGAATGAGAAATGACATCTGAGCTAATGTATATTCTTATTCCAAAATAATATTCTTATCATGCCTTATTAATAAATCTGAAATAAATACATTTTCTAGTTGACAAATAATACTTTTATTCTTTTATTACTCTTATTTTTATGAACTTATTTCTATCTCATCTCCAAAATACAAGTCACTTTTCCAGTGTAAGAACAAGTAGAAAATAGCATATGGATAGGCATTTCAAACAAAATGGAATTTGGTTGATGACTGATACCCGGAATTGGGTCATAAAACAGCTGAAGTGAACCTGGAACTAGGTGACAAGCCAATAATAATGAAAGTTGGTGCTGCAAAGTAGAGTGGCAAATTGCAACTACCAGGCTCTAAAAATAACAGTGGGTGCAAGATTGGCTGATAACCTCAATGGGAAGTAAAATCAGATTTAAATTAGAACATCTCAGCAGCTTTAAAAGAAGGACAGTACTAAGTAAGCTAGGTCAGATAAGATCCCTGGCCAAATTAAAATCGGGAAGCCCAAAGAGTGTGATATCTGGTTTATGGGTCTTCAACGTTTATGGTCCACTGGGCACATTGTCCTGAGAGGTTTTATTTATTTATTTTATTTTATTTATTTATTTGTTTCCATTTCTATACCGCCCTTCGCCAATAGGACTCAGGGCGGTGAACAGCCAAAGTAAAAAACAGAACATACAAAATTTAAAAGCAGTTTAAAATAATTAAATATTTTGGCCATAAATTAAAACAACCCAATTTAAAATCAATTTAAAATTTAACTCAAGCCAGCCCAGCTAGTTGAAATAAATAGGTTTTCAGGGCCCGACGAAAAATCCGGAGGTCTGTTATTGTACGTATCTCTGGGGGGAGGTTGTTCCAGAGGGTGGGCGCCACCACAGAGAAGGCTCTCCCCCTGGGGGTCGCCAGCCGACATTGGCGGACGGCACCCTGAGGAGGCCCACTCTGTGCGAGGGTACTGGCCGGTGGGAGGCTATTGGTGGCAGAAGGCGGTCTCGTAAATACCCGGGCCCTAAGCCATGGAGCGCTTTAAAGGTGGTCACCAACACCTTGAAGCGCACCCAGAAGACCACCGGGAGCCAGTGCAGCTCGCGCAGGAGAGGTGTCACATGGGAGCGCCTCGTTGCCCCCATAATCCCCCATGTGGCCGCGTTCTGGACCAGCTGGAGCCTCTGGGTGCACCCCAGGGGAAGTCCCATGTAGAGAGCGTTGCAGTAGTCCAGGCGGGAAGTGACGAGTGCCTGAGTGACTGTGCGTAGGGAGTCCCGATCTAGAAAGGGGCGTAACTGGCGTATCAGGCGAACCTGATAAAAAGCCCCCCTGGCCACGGCCGTCAAATGATCTTCTAAAGACAGCCGTGTGTCCAGGAGGACGCCCAAGTTACGAGCCGTCTCCGTGGGGGCGAGTGATTCGCCCCCAATAGCCAGCGATGGCAGCAGCTGGCTATATCGGGACGCCGGAAACCACAGCCACTCTGTCTTGGAGGGGTTGAGTCGGAGCCTGTTTCTCTACATCCAGGCCTGCACGGCTCCAGGCACTGGGACATCACTTCAAGGGCATCGTTGGGGTGGAGATGTACAGCTGGATGTCATCAGCGTACTGATGGAACTCCACCCCGAAGCCACGGATGATCTCACCCAGCGGCTTTACATAAATGTTGAACAGAAGGGGTGAGAGGACCAACCCTTATGGCACCCCACAAGCAAGGTGCCTCGGGGTCAACTGCTGCCCCCCTGTCAACACAGATTGCGATCGGTCAGAGAGGTAGGAGAACCACCGCAGAATGGTGCCCTCCACCCCCAACCCCTCCAACCGGTGCAACATGATACTATGGCTGATGGTATCAAAAGCCGCTGAGAGGTCTAACAGGACCAGGATAGAGGAACAACCCCTATCCCGAGCCCTCCAGAGATCATCCACCAACGCGACCAATGCCGTTTCCGTGCTGTGCCCAGGCCGGAAGCCGGACTGGAGCGGGTCTAGATAGACAGCTTCATCCAGGTACCGGGGAAGCTGCTGCGCTACCACACTCTCAACAACCTTCGCAACAAAGCGAACACCGCTTCATTCAAAGTGGCTGGCAGGACCCCCTCACTCAAAGAAGCGTTAACAATCTTCTGGAGCCAGCCTCGTGTCACCTCCCGGGAAGCCAGTAACAACCAGGAGGGACACGGGTCCAATAAACATGTGGTCGTGTTCAGCCGTCCCAGGACCCTGTCTATGTCCTCGGGAGCCACAGGATCGAACTCCTCCCAGATAACACTCTCAAGACCTGCCTCAGTCATCCCGTCCGGACATACCCAGTCAGAGGCCAGCCCTTCCCGAATCTGAGCGATTTTGTCATACAGATACTGCACAAAATCCTCAGCTCGGCCCTGCAAGGGGTCATCCCACACTTCTAGGTGGAGGAGGGAGTGGATCACCCTAAACAGGGCGGCCGGGCGATTATCTGATGATGCGATAAGAGTAGCAAAATAGCTAGATTACGCCGCTTTTATCGCCACTAGGTAGGTCTTAATATGAGACCTCACCAGTGTTCGGTCGGATTCGGAGCGGCTGGTCCTCCAACTACTCTCCAGACATCTTTTCCGGCGCTTCATCTCCCTAAGCTCCTCGGAGAACCAAGGAGCTAGGTGAGTTCGGTGCTGGGTCAGAGGCCGCAAAGGCACGACACGGTCCAAGGCCCCGGCAGCCGCACTATCCCAGGCGGCCACCAGGTCTTCAGACGAGTCATGAGCCAGAGTCTCAGGAAAGGGCCCAAGCTCCATCTGGAATCTATCAGGGTCCATCAGGCGCCTGGGGCGGAACCACCTGGTCGGTCCCGCCTCCCTGCGGCGTGGTGCAGCGGTTAGAAAGTCCAGTCGAAGGAGTGAGTGGTCAGACCATGACAAGGGTTCGATGGCTATATCCCCTATAACAAGGCCACTCAACCACTGACCAGAGACAAAAACTAAGTCCGGAGTGTGTCCCCCTGTGTGAGTAGGGTCATGAATTAACTGAGTAAGGTCCATGGCCGTCATGGAAGCCATGAACTCTCGAGCCACCTCAGACGTTTCACCGATAGATGGCAGGTTGAAATCCCCCATGATAACAAGTCTGGAGGTATCCACCGCCACCTCGGCTATAACGTTAAGCAGCTCGGGCAGGGCCGTTGCCACGTGGCAGGGAGCCAGGTACGTGAATGATGGTCATGGGTGGAACAGCAAATCATGAAGAACCAACGTAACAGAAGGCAAACAGAAGCTATTTCTCCTTAGCCACCCCACAGATGTTTTCTATCTAGTTGGTACCTTCCAAACAACACACTGAGATCCATCATTTTTAGTTTCAAAGAATGTGATTGTGGTTCATGTAGGATGCAGAAAAGGTCTGACAATAAAATTCAGTCTATAACAGTGGTGAAATCCTACTGGTTCGCACCGGTTCAGGCAAACCGGTAGTGATAAAAACTACTGGTTGGTCCGAACCGGTATTTCTGACGATCGGTTGTACCACGTGATTTAAAATCACTAGAAAGCAGGAAATCCTGCTTTCTAGTGAATCTAAATCACACGGCACAGCTGTTCCCCCCCGCTCTGTTCTACTTACTTTCCCAAGCCTCCTTTTTCTGTGCGCAGCGTGCATTTGGTGGATACTGTGCATGTGTGCGTGCGCAGTGTGCATTTGGCACGCAGTGTGCATGTGTATGCTTAGCATGCACTTGGCACACACCACGCATGCGCGGGCTGCGAACCAGTGGCAAACCAGGGAGGATTTCACCATTGGTCTATAAGCTTCCCTTTTATTTATTTTTAACAAAATCTAATAAATCAAATAAAACGGGAGGCAAAAAGATGTGTTGTCAAGTATATTGATACATGCATACACCACAACGGATTCACAGGATTGAATTAAAGCTACCCCAGATGACATAGATCCAGACAGCAAGCATAATTATTTCAAGTTGTTTTGTTTGATAGCATTATTTGACTCATCTACTTTCAGGCTCAAATGTTGCAAGTCCATAAAATGTCTGAAGAATAATAAAAATGCAACACAGCTTCCTACAGTCATTAAAATGCCCATTATTTCATGCTCCACAATTATTCATTTTTAAAATGTCCTAATATACCAGGTTTCAGAAAGTCCTCAATGCTGCAGTTGGTGGAACAGAACATACTGCTGTTCATAGACTTGAACAGCATATATAAACTATGAACAAAGCCAGAACCAAATAAATCTAAATTATATAAACTAGATAATTTATCATGGAACTCAGGCTAATGGGTCTTGGGATTCTAGTGAAAATATCAGCAACAAAAATAGATATACACATCTCAGCGTATCACCTATTTTATCCTTATTGTATCAATAACACTGACTGTATCTTCCATATAACGTTAAATTGTTGTTTAGCCAATTCAATTTGTTTTGATTCCTGCCCCCACTCCTATTGGGAGGCTTTCAATTCCAGCCCAAAAAGGGGAAAAAAATCAGTGGAAGACGCTTTGCCCCTTACAACCAGTCATTTAACTATTTTGGCTGACTAGAATAAACAGCTTATGCTTGAGCTATTGTCAAATTAGAGAAGGCTTTGCTACCAGGTCACTATTCCCTCCTCACCAATTAAATATTTTGCTAGCTAGTTAGAATGGCCAATCAAGGATGTTTCCTTCTGGAGCTGAACCTTTCAATAATTACTGCTGTTTCTTAGCAACGTCATCTGTATATTCCGCACATCCCTTTAGATTTGATTTCGTAGTCCTTTGGGAAACCATTACCGCCTGTTTGTTTTACTTCATCTCACGTTGATGCAGAATTATGCTTCATTAGCATCGTGATAATGTTTGTTACATCTGTGTCCAATTCAGTATTCACCAGGCGTTGGGGGGGGGGGAATAATTCTTATAAACATCTGATGTTTATATCCCTGATATTTCTGATGTAGATCTTCCAGGGCTGATAACAGATGTTTTTTCAGGAGGAATCTATTGTATTTGATGGGTGTGTTTAATGGTATTTCCTAGATTAGATCGTACAGGGTTTTTTTTAAATGTTCTTTTTCTCATTATAATTGAAATTGAGAGATAATCTCAAAAAGCAAAACAAAACAAAAAAAACCCCTATACCTCTGTACCCCACATTGGAGAAATATTTTCATCCCTTTCAGGTGCCTGCTGTTTCAAAATGGCATAAGAGGCTGGCTTCCATAGAAAATATTGGGCTTTTTTATTTTTTACAGAATTACAGTTTATACAAGGAGTCCTCGACTTACAACAGTACATTTAGTGACCGTTTGAAGTTACAACGGCATTGAAAAAAGTGACGTATGACCATTTTTCACACTTATGACCATTGCAGCATCCCGATGGTCATGTGATTTCAGATGCCTGACAACTGACTCACATTTATGACAGCTTTTTTTTTATTTAGACTTCTATACCGCTTCATAGTGCTTTACAGCCCTCTCTAAGCGGTTTACAAAGTTAGCATATAGCATATTGCATATTAGCATATTGCATTAGCATTAGCATATTTCCCCCAACAATCTGGGTCCTCATTTTACTCACCTCGGAAGGATGGAAGGCTGAGTCAACCTTGAGCCGGTGAGATTTGATCTGCTGATCTGCTGAACGAGCAGTCAGCTGAAGTAGCTGCAGTACTGCACTCTAACCACTGCGCCACCTCGGCTCTGCAGTTGCAGTTTCCCGGGGTCATATGATCACCATTTGCGATCTTCTGGCAAGCAAAGCCAATGGAGAAGCCAGATTCACTTAACAAACAGATTACTAATTGAACAACTGCAGTGATTTACTTAACACTTAAATGTGGCAAGAAAAATTCTAAAACTTAACGAATTTCTCACTTAGCAACATAAATGTTGGGATCAATTGTGGTCATAAGTTGAGGACTACCTGAAATAGGGTAGTTAGATCAGAAATGAATTAAAAGAGGGAAAGTCTGACCTTAGTAATATTCTGGGATCCTCCATACCTCTTGTTCATGAACTGTGCTCTTTCCTGAGCCAAGATTCACTCAAAAAGCAGATACGGTAGTTCAGACTGCCTTGCACAGTATTTCCCTTGGAAATTTCGCAGTACTATAGAGAACATTCTGTACCTCTAATAGTCCTGGACATTTAATAGTCTATTGTTTCTCCATGTGAGGACATGACCTCTAGTGATAGAATTCTTAGCATCTCACAAAAAAACAAAACAAAACAAAACAAAACAAAAAAAATGAGGGCCCAAGATGATAACAGCATTTTATGTGTGGCTCGGTTTATTAAGTTCAAGTAATCCTCAACTTAGAACAGTTTAGTGGCCATTCAAGGTTACAACGTCACTGGAAAAAAAAGGCCTATAACCATTTCTCACACTTAAGATTATTGCAGCATCCCCATGGGCACGTGATTTAAACTTGGAGGCTTGACAAACTGGTTCATATTTATGACGGTTGCAGTGTCCTGGGGTCATGTGATCCCGTTTGGTTGCCCTCTGACCAGCAATGTCAATGGGGAAGTCAGATTCAGTTAACAACCATGTTATTAATTTAACAATCGCAGGGAGTCACTTAACAATAGTAGCGAGAAAAGGTGTAAAATGGGCCGAAACCAGGGGTGGGTTTGCTGGGGGTTGCAGGGGTTCGGGAGAACCTCTAGTTAAGATTCTGTGCAGTTCGGACAACTCCCAAATCCAACTCCTGGCTGGCCCTGCCCACCCCACCCCACCCCACCCCTCCCCTCTTAGGAATCCCCATGTGGCCCATTTTGGATGCAGGTAAGTGCAGGGTGCATGCTGTTTCCGGACTCCAGAGGGCCTCCGGAGCCTAGGAAGGCCATTTTTGCCCTCCCAGAGGCTCAAGAAAAGCCTCCAGAGCCCAAGGAAGGCAAAAACGCCCCCCCCCCACCCATTGTGGTGCAGGAGGCCAACTAAGTCACACCCACCATGGCCACGGCCCCCCAGCAACCAGGCAGAGAACCCCTTGCTAAAATTTTTGAAGCCCACCCCTGGTTGAAATTAATCTTAACAAATTTCTCACTTAGCAACATAAATTCTGGGCTCAATTGTGATTATAGGTCGAGGACGACCTGTATACCCAAACCAGTAGAAATACATTCCCTAAATCAGGGATCAGCAACCTGTGGCTCCGGACTCGCATCCGGCTCTTTGGGCCCTCTGCTATGGCTCCCTGTCAGGTGATCCCACCACTGGCTGGCCCTGCCCCTCGCCCTCCCCTCCCAATTACTCCTCGCCTGGCCTGAGAAGATGGAGAAGCGGCCAGGGCAGAGACAGAGAGATACAGAGAGAGGGGGAGAGAGAGAGACATAGAGAGATGAGAGAGGGAGAGAGGGAGGGAGGGAGGGAGGGGAGAGAGAGAGATGTCAAAAGGATTTTGTGGTTCCCAGTGTTTTTTTAACAACTGGTTCTCTGCCCTAATGACCGGCTGGGTAGGCGTGGCTAGGGGGGGCATGTGACTGCTGGAAATGAGCAACGAGTTGGCCACGCCCACCCAGGTTTTGTGGGTTTTGTGGCTCCTGGTGTTTTCTTTCCTGTGGGAAACGGGTCCAAATGGCTCTTTGAGTATTTAAGGTTGCAGACCTCTGCCCTAAATCATGGTTAGAACCATGGCTTGGTATGGTAGGGGAATACATTTCTGTTGACCATTCTTATGTTTTATAATAAATTGCAAATGGAATGCTAGTGCTTTTAGCATAATGGCTAATGTATCGCTATCTCTGCTTGCTGGAGACTATTAGATGTACTAAAATAAAGGTTTATATCTACAAATAAAAAAAGGAATATGCTTCCCCGGAGTAGAGCAGTCACCTACAATGATCTCCAGCCATATTCACTGAATCCAGAGATACTCATGAGCTGAGGTAATGGAAAAACTGCCTGTTTCCTTGCCTTGCCAATAACTGTAGCAGTCTGCTTGAACCTTGAGTTCCTTTGATGAAGCTGCCTTGCTAATTAATTTCTCATATATTTATTTTTGAACAGGAATTATGAAGCATATGTAATACAATGTGGAATTTTCGAAACTGACATGAAAACAGACACAGAGCAGATAATTTCCTCCTCCTTATTATTATTATTATTAAAAGAAAAAGGGTGCTTTGAAGATTATATTCTTGGAGAATTTTAGTAGGCAAAGTGAATAGAATAATGGAATCTTGGAAAAAGCCAAAGAATGGCTTAACTATATCTTCCCCCAGCACCACTACTGTGTTTTAAATAAACAATTCAGATCATTTAAGTAATATTACAAAAAAAGAAATTGTACTTCTGTCATATGAGTCTCATCTCAGGATTCTGGATCAGGGACTGACTACCTTTTTGTCCAAAAGACAATTTAGAACAGATGTCTCCAATCTTGGCAACTTTAAGACTTGTGGACTTCAACTCCCAGAATTCCTCAGCCAGCTAAGCTGGCTGAGGAATTCTGCGAGTTGAAATCCACAAGTCTTAAAAGTTGCCAAGGTTGGAAACTCCTGATTTAGAATGTTGAGAAGAGGTTGCAAAAACCCTCTCCAAAAATGGATGCCATGAAGGGGTTGGCCTGGAGAGCTACTATAGTGGCTATGACTAGTCGCAAAACAATCATTTTCCAGAAGGCAAACTGAGGAACTTGTGCCCTGCCCTGTCTTTTAACCATCCAGCATCTTCTATCACCTCATTTATCACTTAATTTGCCTTTTGGTGGTAAGTGTAGCTAGATACACTTGTGAACAATGCTCTGGGCTGCAGTTCCCTGTCATTCTTCTTTTTCTAAAGATGTCTCAGGATTCACAGGCATTCTTGTAAATAAGGATGTCATTACACATAATACTTTGCTTGTTCACAAAATGTTTTTCAGCATCCCAGCTTCATTTATTTATACATACATCTATACATTAATTTTAATAAGATTCTTTTACTTAAACAGCACAATCAGCATTCGCCTGCCCATATATCAGGGTTGTAGAATAGTTAACTTTCCATGTAGTTTCAAATCATGGTTAATGGCTTAAACTGATATGTGAAACGAATGGTAGCTTAATAAACCAGATTTATACAGAAGAGGTTTGGATCTATGGGTTAACCAATTCAAAGAAAGCATCTGGGTTTGTCATTCCTTTCTAACCTTTTGACAAAAAGATGGAAACCTTCACTTAGGAAATAGAAAACAAATGCACAAAAAGGGGATGCTATAGTTTGGGCTAGGGTAGGGTTAGGGTTAGTTTGGCAAAAATATTACACTTGATCTATCAGCAGTATCAGTGTTGGGTTTCAAAAAATTTTATTACCAGTTCTGTGGGTGTGGCTTGGTGGGTGTGGCAGGGGAAGGATACTGTAAAATCTCCATTCCCACCCCACTCTGGGGGAAGGATACTGCAAAATCTCCATTTCCTCCCGATCCCAGCTGAGGCAGAGAATAGATGGAGGCGGGGCCAGTCAGAATCTTTACTACCAGTTCTCCGAACTACTCAAAATTTCCGCTACGGGTTCTCCAGAACTGATCAGAACCTGCTGAAATCCACCTCTGAGCAGTATGATGTAAATGCAACACCCGGCTGCATCAAGAGAAGTACTGTATAGTTTCCAAATTGCCAGAAATAGTTATTCCACTGTATTATACTGGTAACAATTTATAATAAGAACTCTCCAGTTCTCAGCACCATGCTTTAAGGAGGATCCAGCAAACTGGAACTGGTGTAAATGCAAAAAGCAGGGAACTGGAAATTACTGTACTTCCACTCCCTCCAAATAAAGTGGGTGGAAATGTCTGTGCATCTTATAGACTGAATATTGTGGGGGGGGGGAGGGGAGTTAGTGCCACCACTACCACTGTTCACCACTGCTGGGGAATGCTGGAGCCCTCGCTGCCAATATCAGCGGTTGGATTGGCCTCCCGGAATATCGCCAATCAGGTGTTCTACGCAGCAGGGATCGCTGCTGCTGCATGGCAGCAGTGGCGATAGGCAATAGGTAGTGGCAATAGGTGGCAGTGGTGATAGGCTGTATTCCAGAAAGCCGATCCAACTGCCAATCAGCTGCTTGGCAGCAAAGGTTTCAATGTTCCCCGGCATCGGCAGCAGCTCAGCTCAGTTGACCAGTGGTAGGCACAACAGAGCGGAGCCTTGACAAGCCACGTGCTGGGGCTGTAATAATGTGCTGAAGCTGACCAGGCTGTTTGCTGGAAGGATGCTAGCCAGATGAATACCAGAAGGATGCTGGGAGGCAGAGGCAGATTTTTTTTTCTTGTTTTCCTCCACTAAAGCTAATGTGCATCTTATGATCCAGCGCATCTTATAGTGTGAAATATACAGTAAGTCTTAAGTAGAGAATTTGAGGAAACAAGCTGGGTATGTTTAGGCCTAAGAAGAGAAGATTGAAGGGGAATAGGATGACATTCTTTAATTACAGGAAAAGATGTCACACAGACATCAGGCCTATCATCATAGAGTTCAGGACATGGAATAATGGCCTAAAATTACAAGAAAGCAGATTTTAGCTGAACATTAGGAAGAACATCCTAACAGCAAAAACATGTCAACAATGGAATCGCTTTCCAAGGAAAATGAATGGGCTGCTCTTGACCAGATGTATACAAACAGAAGGCAGACAGACATTTGTTGGGAATGTTTTCATTTGTGTTCTTAAACCAAGCAAGTGTTTGAATTCCATGGCCTAATTTGCTCTGTCCAATTTTTTGATTCAGTACCCAGAAGGAGGAAAGAAAGATGTATTTTTAATTACCTTTTAAAGACATATTTCTGCTTGCAGCACAACCAGAGATGGAGGCATCGAATGGAGCAAATTATTAGTAAGGGGGTGAGACATTTCAAATCTCTTACCAGTTTACCAGATGGATGCAGAATTTTACCTTCTTAATTTAAAACAGATGTTGCACATTCTAATAGAAAAGCTCATAATAAAGTTCATAATAAATATTAAATATAATTTAACATTAATTATGTACATTTAGAGTCGGTTTAGTGTAGTGGTTAAGGCATCAGGCTAGAAATCAGGAGCCTGTGAGATTTAGTCTTTCTATCGCTACAAAGCCTGCTTGGTATCCTTAAGCCAGTCAATTTCGCTCAGCCCTAGGAAGAAGGCAGTGGCAAACCACTTCAAAAAACATTTGTAAGAAAACTAGGGAATTGTTCTGAACAGAAGAAAAAAGAAAGTGGGGTAAAGTAGATCAGATAAGTCTTTGTCTGAAAGGTTTTTTTTTGTCAAGGTACCCAAATCACAGCTTGTCAATAAATGCCAGAATTTCACATAGCTTGACTTAGCTGTTACGCTTGGACTTACCGGTAGCTTCTCAGTCACATATCCCCAGTAAATGGTCCAGGTAGATAAATTTATTGCACACCAGTATGAAATAATTCTCAAAGTCTGATTGGTCTCTACCATTTTAAATCCACTGCTTCTCCTCCCACTCTCAATCCCAGTTTCTGTGCTTTGTGTTGGTTGTTGATAAAACTGATATATCTGTTTAAGAACTGTTCTCTCTCAATTTACCTCTCGTTTTTTCTGATCCATGAAGCCCCTAGAAGTGGAACTGACCTCAGCAATAACTTGCGGTTGAGTGACACCTGTGTGCATTGTTTTATTATGGAAAATTAATGTTATTCATCTTTACAACTGAAAACTCATGTGAGACTTGACCTTTTGCCTGGAATGGGCTCCCTTTCTTGAAACATAGACTGAGATATTCTACTATGAAAAGCGGTTGAATCAGAGACAGGCCAGCTGTTTTTTCCTATGCTTCCTTTCCTTTTTACCCTCCTTTTAGAACCACAAAAGAGGCCTGAACTCATCAGTTCAGGGCTGGTTTTTGTCTTCCTTGTTAGATTAGAAGAATATCAAGTAAATAGGAAGACTTTGGATTTTACTGATTCAAGCCTTCCCAAGGTCTGCCTAATTTTCTCTGATGTAAGGTAAGTGGTGATGTAAGGTAAATGGACATTTCTCCACCAACAGGGAGTTTTATGATGCAAGAAATTATTCTCTGTTCTTAAAAATCTTATGATGCCCCTTTCAGGGACCACTGGATTGCAGTACTGTAGATTATATTCTGTTTTTCTAAATATGCCATAGATGAATATTATTGCTTGGAAATAAGAGTTTTGTACGTACAGTTACTCCTTGACTTAACAACCATTTGATTAGTGATCTTTCAAAGTTACAATGGCATTTTAAAAAGTGACTTCTGATTGGTCCTTTTACAATCCTTGCAGCATCCCCACAACCATTTGATCAAAATTTGGGCACTTGGCAACCAGCATGTATTAACAACAGTTGTAGCACTGTAAGGTCATGTGATCATCATTTGCAACCTTGCCAGGTTCTGGCAAGCCAAGTCAATGGTGGAAGCTTGCCAGATTCAGCTAATGATCGTGTGATAATCCTAAACAACTGCAGTGATTCACTTAACAGCCATGGCAAAAAGAGGTCTTAAAACTGGGCACAATTCACTTAACCATCTTACTTATCAACAGAACATTCCCAGTTGTGCTTATAAATCAAGGACTATCAGTACCATGTAAGCTTTGTACCCATGCACTGGATATGCAAGAACTACCTTGGGTTTTTCATCTTTTTAGCCTTACCTGGTCAAAGATTTTTCACTATGGGTAGTCCTCGACTTATGACCACAACCGAGCCCAAAATTTCTGTTGTTAAGTGAGACATTTGTTAAGTGAGTTTTGCCTCATTTTATGACCTTTCTTGCCACAGTTGAGTGAATCATTGCAGTTGATAAGTTAGTAACCCGGTTGTTAAGTGAATCTGGCTTCTCCATTGACTTTGCTTGTCAGAAAGTCACAAAAGGTGATCACATGACCTTGGGACACAGCAACAGTCATAAGTATGATCCAGTTGTCAAGTGTCTGAAGTTTGATCACATGACCATGGGGATGCTGCAAAGGTCGCCACTGTGAAAAGCGGTCATAAGTTACTTTTTTCATTGCTGTTGCAACTTTGACCAGTCACTAAATGAATTATTGTAAATCGAGGACTATCTGATTATTCTCCTAAGATTTGTCAACTGCCCTCTCTGTCAAGAAAGGAAAACATGATAGTGCAATTTACTGATGCTGATAATACTGATTAGTAAATTGTACTAAATTTAAATTAGTGCAATTTACTGATCAGTATTAAATCTACTATCAAAAAGAAAAGAAAACAGGCATAAAAGCATGATAAATATTATCCTTCTGGAAATGTCAGTAGAAGAAGATCCCCCAAGTTCTGGGTTTAAACAGATGGGGTATTGAATCTTTCTGAAGCTTCTTTAAGGCAGGGGTCCCCAACTTCTTTTTTTTTTTTTTTGAATTTTTTAAAATTTTTCTTTTAATACAAAACATTCCATCGTTCATTAAACAGTGTGTCGTCTGGGTACAAATTTTTTTGTGCCATAACAATTAAAGCTTACCACCATATTCATTACTTATATCTATTCTTATTTTAATATTAATGCTTAATGCTTAATATATCTATTATCATAACATTTCTCTTCTTAACTTATTTAACTTTATTATACATTACTTTCATATTTATTCTCTAACCATTGATAAAATAAATCCCACATATTGTAATAATCAGATTCTTCCTTTCCTTTAATCACAAGTTAACCTATTCATTCCTGCACATTCCAATATTTTCTTAATCACATTTTCATCTGCAGGAATCTCTTCACCAATTCTGTGCAAATACAATTCTAGCCGCAGTTTTTACATGAATTATCGAATATACATTTTCTTTACTATAATTCCCTGGTAAAATCCCCAACAGGAATATCTCAGGTTATAAATCAATATGCTGCTGTGTCACCTTCTCCAACCACATACAAATTCTTGCACAGTATTTTTTTGCTTCTACACACGTCAACCATATATGATAATAGGGGTCCCCAACTTCTAAGCAGCAATCCACTACCAGGCTGTGGTCTGTTCAGAACCGGGCTATAGAAGTGGCAGGCAAGCGTGGGTGCACGCAGCTCCATCTGCATGATTGGCGGTTATCCGTGCCCGCCACTTGCCCGGAACCATCCCCTTCTCACCCCCTTCCCACTCCACAAAGTCAGAAAGGTTGGGGGCCATTGCTTTAAAGTCACTGTCATTTTTTTTTTAAAAAAACAACCCTTTGTTTATTAGATTTGTTTGCCGCCCATCTTGCTAGAGGTGACTCTGGCATCTTACAAACATTAAAAGCCAATCAAATATTGAAGCAATCAATATTTTAATAATTTGCAATTAAAAAGAGGGCGAGGAAGGGTTCAGGATGCCCATGGAGAAGTGGGGTTTTGTCTTAATTCCCTCAGCCCCTCCATCTTGATTGAATCCATATTGGGGCTGCAGGCCAACTGGCAGAACCAATTCTTCAAACCCTTAGTCAAAAGTCAAAAGGATAGGTGCAGATCTCACCTTGGGAGCCCCAATGTCCCAAAGGGCAAGAGTCATGGCAGAGAAGGCTCTTCTCCTGGACACTGCCAACCGAAATTCCTTAACCAATGGGATCCCCCTTATGCCTCTTCTACTGGCATGGGTGGGGTGAGCCTATCCCAGGGGGGTGAGATGGTTCCTCAGATAGGTTCTTTTTATAGATCATGCCCTGAAGCTTGTGCAAAAATCTTTGATTTCTATCTTAGAAGGAGGGGAAAAAATAAAAAGTCCGATGCCTACTCAGTCCCACTGGGAGCAGAAAGGAAGCAAACTGTTTATTTACAGAGAGATTCCAAGCACAAAGGAGGGAAGTAAGACAAGGATTATTGAAAATATGTGAGACTGGCTGAACTGTGACAAAAGCTTCATTGTTACTCATATCAGAGTAGATGAAGTAAGGTGCAAGATGAAACATTTCGTTTTTAAGCCGTGGTATTTCTCTTTGGTTACTCAGTCTGTATATACTGTATATACACATACATACCTATATTTCAATGGGGAGGAAGCAGAAGCAAGATGAGACAAGCTGATCAAGAGGGGGCCTTCACTCACAAGGGCCATTCTATAGTCGTCCAGGAAATTTTATGAAACAGCCTCCTTTGATTTGCAGTATTCAGAAAGTAAATTGAGACTTCATGATTGTGCCCTGTATACAACAAAAATGGTGACTGAAATAATATATGATCCTAAGGCAGGACTTAACTATAATTTATTGAGTAAGTGCTCTCTCTGTATATCCCACCATTATTATTTTTATAAATAATTCAAAACAGCAAACATACCTAATACTCCTTCCTCCTCCTATTTTCCCTGCAACAACAACAACCCTAGGGAATGGGTTGGGCTGAGAGTGTGTGACTAGCTCAAAGTCACCCAGCTGGCTTTCATGGCTAAGAAGGGACTAGAACTCATGGTCTCCCACTTTCTAGCCTGTTGCCCACTAAACCAAACTGGTTGCCTATTAGCAATAGCAATAGCACTTAGACTTATATACCGCTTCATAGTGCTTTATAGCCTCTCTAAGCAATTTACAGAGTCAGCATATTGCCCCCAACAATCTGGACCCTCATTTTACTGACCTCGGAAGGATGGAAGTCTGAGTCAATCTTGAGCCTGGTGAGATTCGATCTGCCAAACTGCTGGCAGCCAGTGATCAGCAGAAGTAGCCTGCAGTACTACACTCTAACCACTGCACCACTGCAGCTGAGTTTTCAGAGCATAATATTGCATCGATGAACATATGAAGCCCAAAACAACAACATTAAAAATTAAAACATCCTGGATAAGTGCAGTGTTTGAACTCAGGCAATATGGGGTTATTTGGGTGGTCAAGAGAGAACCTTCAAAACTCTTACACATTTTTCTACTCAAATAGAAGATCAGGATAGTTTGTTGCTTACTCAATCTATACTTCTGAAGATATATCTTCTCAAAGCAAGGTTGCCAAGCCAGGATAAGCTTTGACCTCCCAGTTGTATCAGCAATCTTTCCCAAGCCAGACAAAATTATGTCCTGGCTGATCTTCATCATGCCATTCCTTCTGATGATCATAAGTGTTGGCATTTAAGAATGTACTATGTTCCATGTGAATGATTTATTCTGAGTCTTTCAGCAAGCAGATAATGGAAACATCTTCCCAACAAAATGATGGAACCACTTATATATTTGTATTATCTGCTGTTTCTTGATTGTTTGATGCCAGATTGACATTGGAACCAAGACAACGTTTCCCCAAAAATATAGAGGGAGTGCTTAGGTTAATAATAACTTGTATTTCAGTACAGTCATTCAATTTCACATTTTGGCTTGAGCCTTGTAAGACGCTTGACTGCTGTTAACTCTTGTGAACACAGCAAATAGCAAATGGCCAATTTGTTGGCCATAGCTTAGTGATTATTGCTGAACTGGAACTGTAGGAGACACACTTTTACATTGTGCACAACATTTTATTTATTTATTTACAAATTCCTAATGATAATCTTTCCTCAGTATTTATTCCCAAATGCTTTTGGGTCTCCTTTTTCTTGCAGTTATTCTTGCATTCCACGTAACGCTCAAGAATTCTCATCTAGGTTTTTCTTATATAGAATTAACAAAAGGGTTTACAATTACAAAAGGGTTTAAAGTGGATAAAAGGTTTTAGGAATGTTTATGAACAAAGTCTGATTATAGGTGAGTTCCTCTACTTGAGATGTTGACTTGCAGATGTTCAACCACAGACCTGGGCAATGCTGGAAGAATTTGCCTTTCTGAATCATATCCAACCCTAACTATGCTGTGCTCCGGAGTAGCACAGCATAGTTAGAAACTGAAAGAAATGTCAGAGTTCAGAATGATTAAAGGAAGTCTCAAAATAGCCAACTCTTCCTGTCAGGGTGTGTACCATTTCCTTAAAGAAGTTCATAAGGCAACCTCTTTAGTTGGTCACATAGACAGTGATTTATTATTATTATTTTTTGCAGAAGATTAAACAGAGTTGCAACCCTATTTTGGAAGGGACACTGACAAATGATTCCTCACCACCTTTCTTAATTTTAATATTCCAGGCCTTGGTTCTGATGATAACAAATCCCATGATGCATTTGCTGAAGACAAGCATTCTTAAGATGCAAAGGGAATGAACCCAGAGGTGGGTTTCAGCAGATGAAATGATTTGCTCAGAGTCAACCAGTTGGCTTTCATGCCTAAGGCAGAACTAGAACTCACGGTCTCCTGATTTTTAGCCTGGCATTAGACCAAATACTTTGTTTGCACTGTAGTCAGTGGTGGGATTCAGCCAGTTCGCACCACTTCGGGAGAAGCGGTTGTTAACTTTCTGAGCAGTTTGGTAAATTGGTTATTGAAAGAAATAATTAGGGCAGAGAACTGATTGTTAAATTATTTGAATCCCACCACTGACTGTAGTCCTTGAGAATCTCTCCTCTCAAGGATATTCATGCCTATATTTTTCTTATATACAATGAACAGAAGGGTTTAAAGTGGGTAAAAGATTTCTGGTTTTGAACAAAATAAGACTGAATTTGGAAGAGAATTATGTACTCATATGAACATATTGTTGCTAAAATGTATGCACTTTTACCGAAATATGAGACAGAAGAAGAACAAGTGAAAGAATGTATGATAAAATCAGCTAAACATTTTGGCTGTGATACACAAATTGACCAATGGGAAAATGTGCAGTTGAAAGGATTGCACCTTATGTTTTTTAGCAGTAATTTTTTTTTTTATAAAATGAGGTATTGTTGGAATTTGTCAGCAAGAAATTGTCAAGAGGAAATGTCTTGGAAATGTGAACAACCTGAAGTAACATTTTATCATGTTTGGTGGACATTTTTAAAATGCTGAAACATTTTGGATACAAACACATGCATCAATTAAGAAGATTTTAAAGATTTTTAAATGATAACTGAAACCAGAGATTTACTTTTGAGATTAATGGGCAAGCAACTAAAAGATGTCACAGAACTTTGTTTTCATATGTGATAACTGCAATGAGACTATTATCTGCTCAAAAGTGGAAAGGCTTAACAGTACTACAACAAAGGAATGGTTGGTGAAGATGATGGAACTTGCCGAGATGGCTAAATTAACTGCTTTGAGTAGAGACAAAAACAATAATTACACTTATGGTTGACTGGAAATCGCTTACAAACTTTTTGCAAGAAACAGAAAAATGCACAAATGTTTGTGGTTTGATTTTTGGGGGGAGGAAAGAGTAATACCGTTAGAAAAAAATATTGTTTTTGTAATCATAGAGTAAGAGGTAATTTTGTAATTGTATTGATATTTGCTACAAAGGAAATTTGAATTTCTTTTTCTTTTTATTAGTTTACATTAATTTTTATGTTTAGTAAAACTTTGATTAAAAAAAAAGAATTTCTCCTCTCAGTTCTATTCTAGCAGCCTTATTTACTCCCTTAAGTAAGAGACCCAAAGGCCTATAGCTTCCACATCAAATTGCAGTGACACCAACATGATGCCACATATGCAATGGCATCATCAAGCGAACATACAATTGTGTACTTGCATGGGGTGACTGATGCAATGATGCATCAATTGTGGCATTGATGTGCTTACATCACCATATGTATGACATTGTTGTTCTTCCAGCTCCTTGTGAGGATCAGCAGATCTCAAGATAAATCGTACTAAAAGCATCAATCTTCCACTGAATTATTTCTCTAATGAACATCTAATGAACTTTCTATTCATCTATATTCTACTGAAACTCATGTGTCTGTTTGATTGTTTGAAATCTTCAATTGGGCGAAACAGCACATCAGAGGGTAATAATTTCTGAATCAAAGAACCCAGGGGTGGGTTCTACTTACCTTTACTACCGGTTCGCAACGGGGCCACATGTGCGGTTGCTTCGTTCGCTTCTGCGCAGAAGCTTCCTGATGACATCGGGGTCAGTGGGCGGAGCCTCCTACTGGATTGGCTACCAGTTCTATAGAACCGGTCCGAAACGGGGGCAATCCACCACTGAAAGAACCTCAACAGAGTTAACTTTCAGAATGTGTCCAAAATTTGGGACCCATGACCCCTATGGGATTGAATTTGGCAAAAAGGTATGGCTGCTTCAATGCTGCTGGATTGCGGCACCACCACCATGTTGCCAAGGTCAGCTTCTATCATGTGATTGTCATTTTCATTGCTCCCTGCCAATTCCCTAGAAGGAAAGTGAATGAGGAAGTGGCAGGAAGTCAGAAGTCACTCCTGTTGCTATTGCTTTTTTGCCTGCCTAGGATGATTCTGTTTCTCTGTTTAGATAAAGAAATGTGTCTCTCAAACAACGCCCAAATGAATTATTGGTCATCTGATCAAGGATAAAAATGAAAATGTTTGAATATACCAAGTTGTTTGTAAGATAGTTGGTTTTATTTTCTTGGTTCTGTATGCACACATTTCCATTACTGAAGACTGAACGACTCCTTGCTGGCCTTTAAGATACTGTAACTGAATTAAAAAATAAATCACTTTAAAATTGAGCTCACTCTTTCTTGGAGTCCAGATCATTTAAGACAATATAACTTCCTCTCTGGCCTCAGGATAAACATGTTGTTGCTTTCTCTCCCCCTTTTTTTCCTTTTGCAATCCATTTCCATTACTGGCACTGACTAAAGTTTAATCTTTAGTCAGACGCCCGTCTTATTCAGTTGTTTATGTGAATCTCATCCTGTTTCACTTCATCCCATGCTTTTTTTTTTTTTAAAAAAGATTTTTATCTCGAATGATCCCTCCGTGCATCGGCCTACCTTTTTCTCAACTAAGAAAAATGATGTAAACCAAATGATTGAAGACATTATTTCAAGAGTTGAAAGGCATCCATTGGAGAAGGGAAATTAGGACAACTGAGGGAGGCTTACTCAAATGTTCACTAAATGCAGGAGCCAAGAATCTGTTGGAAGAATTCAGGCCATATATAAGCCAAGTCTGGCTGTAAGAGCAAATATTTAAACAAAACTACATAAATTGGAATCTCCAAATAAATATCTGGCTAGATATATACATCATGCTAATTCAAAATGTTGTTTACTTGATTTTTTACATAGTTCGTTGGGTGAATCCTAGCTATTATGGTTTATAAAGCATGGATTATGGCAGTATGTTGTTTTAAACTTGTCAGTTGTGATTTATTCATTAAATCATGGCTCAGCGTGACCTCACAAACTACCCTATGTGGGCATGATCAAATGTTATCCTATTGATTTCATTTAGTCTCTTCCCTGACTTCTACATTTGATGCCTGTTGGCATTCCAGTGTCATGAACCAGTTGAGGTCTAGTAGTTAAGGCATCACACTAGAAAGGAGGAGGCTGTGAGTTCAAGTCCTGCCTTAGCCATGAAAGCCAGTTGGGCCAGTCACTCATTCTGTCTCAGCCTCGCTCATCTCACAGGGTTGTTGTTGTGGGGAAAATAGGGGAAGGAAGGTGTGTTAGATATGTTCATCACCTTGAGTTATTTGTAAAAACAAACAAACAATGAAGATGGGAAATAAAATAAATAAAGTAATAAAACATAAGTAAAGTAAAAGTAAAGTTATTCAGCTTCTTGTGAGGCTTAGGTTCTCTCTGTATCTCCTGGAAGGCATACATTGTAGGAAACCAAGCATCAGATTTGGCTGCCCATTTTCCTACAAAAAAGAATGCTCAAAAATAGATAAGAAGAGTGTTCTTTCCTGCTGCCATGTTGTTCTACACCAGGAATGCAAATGGGTGGGGAGATGCTTGGGCTGCATACAACCAGTGAAATAAAAACTGTTTTCTGTACAGCTCTAAAAAGTGTTGCAATGGAAGGACTCCAAAGAACAGGAACATCGGCATGCTGTTTAACCCTAATTATTAAGATATTTCTCCTGTTTGGTCATTAAGATCAGTCCAGGAAGGGTATCTGGAGGACAACCATTTTGGAGAAGGTTGCCTTTTATGGTTGTACTGTTGTTATGCAGCTTTTATGTGTTTATTTTATTTACGTTTATTTTAGACTAAAATTTTAATACATTGGTGGGGAGTACATTGTTGATGATTGGACGGGATGCATCTTACATGCGCCACATGAAGTATAGAAAATAGCAGGTATAAATAGCAGCAGCAGCAGCACTACTGCTACTTCTACTATTTATGTAGTAGCATGGTGGTAGTAGTAGTAGTAACAGAAATAATAGATTCTTTTTAAAGGAATGTTTGGCATTCTCTTTATTTTCCTTAATGACTCGTTTAAATCTTTTTTAAGAAGTCAGTTTTATATTGTGCTGATATTCAGTTGCTATTTTGTTTTTGATGCATATTATTATATACTCTATTTTAATATTTAAAAGCAGCTCTGCAAGCTTTTTGGCTAAGAATATATAATAGACACTCTCTATCAGAAAATTAAAATGCCCCTGCCAAATACAAATAAAACCAAATAAACCATGTTATACAAGGTTATAATCAAAATGTAATAATTGATATAAGGTTGCATTGTAAATTAAATTTCCCTGGAAAATGACCAAAGCTATACCATTACGACAAAGAGCAATTTTAATGAAGTGCAAGATTGCACTCCTAATACAGAATAGATGACAGTTCTCTTGAGCTGCTAAAAAAAATAGAACCTACCCAACTCCCAACTACTCATTTGGCAATTATTAGGACTTAATTGTCAAGAATGTTACATGAAGCATTATCTTAGTGTATTCTTTAGCAGCTAATACAACACCCAATCGGTTGGACAAGTATTACGTGATGCCTAAATTATTCTGTAAGATGAAACTCAATATTTCAGCTTGTCAAAATTATATGTGGATGATAGATGTCGGATGAACTGCAGCAAGCTAGATAAAAATTCAGCTGCAGAGAATCCATGAGAATTAAATGTGAGCTATGTGATGGAAAAATAAAATAGAGATATAATAATTTCAGTAAGTGACTTAGAGATATGTTTTGAAAGAGCCAATTGGTTTGGGACTCAGATTGTGAAATCTATGAAACAGTGCCCAGGTTGGGTACATATCTCTTTTCAAGCCATAATATAATTTGTTGGGTTTCAAGATTACTGATAGTTTAAGACTTTATGTGCTATATGATCCCAGCCCATGTGGTCTATTCACTAAAAGATGGTTAAGTGATGTGTGAACTCAGCCAAGAGGATCTACAGCAGGGGTGTCAAACTCACATCGTTGCGTTGTTGTCACGTGACATATCGTGACTTTTTCCCCCTTCACTAAACCGAGGGTGGGCGTGGCCAGTGTGTGATGCATCGGCCTACGGGCCATAAGTTTTACACCTCTGTATCATCACAAAAAATACAAAGATATTCATATTGGAGCATTCAAATAACTGATGCAACTAACCTAGAGGCTTCACCTCCACAACCTGGCTGCAAGATTATGAGAGATGAAGTGTACCATATCTGGAAGAAAGCAGGTTGAAAAGCTTGACTCCCACAATTAGCTTTGAGACTGATGAATCTGATGCAGCAGCACCCATCGCTTAGCAATTCTGCACTGACCTCAGCCTCCCCTGGATAGCTGAGGTGTGCTACACCATCGTTTTATTAAGATGAATGAAAAAGGGAAGGACAGTTGTTTAAGTGGTATTCTGTTGATCATTGCCTGGCATAAACTTTAGTTCTTAATTGCGAGGAACAATATTATACCAATAGTAGATTTATATACCATTTTATAGTGTTTTATAGCTCTCTCTAAGCAGTTTACAGAGTCAGCATATTGCCCCCAACAATCTGGGTCCTCATTTTATCAACCTCAGAAGGATGGAAGGCCTGAGTCAACCTTGAGTGGTGAGAAACAAACTGTTGGCAGTCAGCAGAATTAGCCTGCAATACTGCATTCTAACCACTGCACCACTACAACTTTTATGGCAGCAGGAAAAAAAATCAGTAATTTTTTTTTTTACCTATAGGAGTACATAAATATTTTAGATGCAATAGTAAAAATGGCCCTTATCAGAGTCATCTGTGAAAATTATAGCCCTGAAACCAAAACCCAACTGGGATGTGCCCTCAAATGGTGAGGGACTTTGATTATTCAGGTGTGATTGCCTTTTTTTTAACTCCCTCCACTATCACTGACATGATTGTGGAGGAAGTGAATTTATGAGAATGCAGGTTGGTGTAGTGGGGAAAGCATCAGGCTGGAAACTAGGAGACTCTGAATTCTCTTCCCATCTTAGGCACAAAGCTAGCTTGGTGACCTTGGGCGAGGCACTTTTTCTAGGACCCTAAGAAGGAGATAAAACAGTTACCAGGAATCAAAAACTGACTTGAAGTCATAAAAGAAATTAATTAATATACATGAGCTGTGGTGGCGCAGTGGTTAGAATGCAGTATTGCAGGCTAATTCTGCCGACTGCCAGGATTCAATCCTAATTGTTTTAAGGTTGACTCATCCTTCCATCCTTACCATACAAGGTAACATCATCAGTACTAGAAGGGAGTGGAGTTTGCTCTTATTTTCATATACTAGTGGCTTACCCTGTCAGTGTTGATCAGTTGCTTCACAAAAAGTGTTTTGATTGGTGCCGGGTCTCTACAGCCTCAGGCAGAGAAGGGCTATTCTGCACCCTCCCTCAAATGTTCTTTAAAATACAGACTTTCCCAGCATTCCTTTAGGAACTTCCAACATGCCAACTGTGGTTACTCATCCTAAAATGAATCCCCTTTACCTGCAGCATCAACATTTGCTGTTTGCTGGGGAGGTGTGTAACTAAAAGTCAGTCTACATTTAGTGTACATCTGACTTCAGGGATATTTCTTCATAACCAAATAAAAGTGTATTTTCTGTGCAGTTCACACCACTTGCTCACTGGATCTGGATGTCACAAAGCAAAGTCCACATTTTGTAATTAACCCCCACACCCCGTTTTGACTGGCAGAGTGCTGCAGGAGGCTGAGTGCTGTCATGCCCCATGGCCATGCCCACCCTGGCCATTCCCACCCAGCCACACCCAGCCAGCTGGTCATTAGGGCAGAGAATCAGTTGTTAAATTATTTGAATCCCACCACACTGGCTATAAAATACTGTGAAACTAATATATAAATCTAAGTGCTATTATTATAACTTTTTCTTACGATTTTGCTTTGCTTTACTAAGATTTGCCTCTGTGACCATGCATCCACCTTACTGCAAAATGTTCTTTGTCGTCCCTTTGCTTTTGTTCACAAGAGAGGTCCTTGTTGCAGTTTTGCCTCACTATTCATGGTAATGAAGCTTTTCCAGTTCAAAAGTGGGGTCGCTAGAGTTGGGTAGGTACAGATCCTGGATAAATTTGGAAAATCTGCCACTCTCCCACATTCTGGGACTCTTAATTGGGGCAGCAAGCAGGAAATGCTAGATGATCTGGACAGATTCAACAAAGGCAATAAAAAAAGAAACAGTGTGTAACAAGCAGGAAACATCTTAAGAAAAAAAAATGAGCTAGATGGACCTACGAAGTAAGCTGAAGAAGAAATGTTACACAGAGGAGCAATGGGAAAAAATGTTCTTTATACAGAAGTAGCAATATAGAAGATGTGATGGTTCTTGATGAACTACTCTGCCCTTGATCCCAATGACAATCACAGTACGCGAGAAAGTGGTCTCAAAGCAGTTATAAGGCCATTATTGTAATATCTGGAGCACTTTCAGACAATCCTGCATCTTCAAATAAGTACAACATATATAGGTTTTTGCTCAATTGCTCAACAAAATTACTCTTTTCCGTTAGATGGAACAAAGATCTTGCTGTTCAGGTCAACTTTTCTAGCAAACAAAAAGTTTCATGGGAACAATTGCTTTTTATGGAGAACAAGGCAGGAAGGCAAGCCTCTGGACACAGCGGTGTGCAAAAGATTTGGATACCTGCAGCCATTGCATCTATCAAAAGTCTCCTTACTCTCTTTGCCTGAGAAGGAGATAAAAATAAAGAATTGGAAGGGAGTACCTAGGCTCACTTCTATTGTAGCATTAGGAAAAACAACTATAGACTGATAAAAGGGCATGTAACTGTGAAAAGCATACTGTATAAGCTGAATAACAAATAATGTCTCTAATATTCAGAAAACTATTCATGATAGGGATTTAGTTATGTATTAATGGTGGGTTGCTACTGGTTCTGCCCGGATCGGCGAACCGGCAGCAGCAGTGGCAGGAGGCTCTGCTCACCCACGCCAGACACTTCTGTGCATGGGCAGAATCATTGCAGAGCGCACGCACAAGCGACGGGTTTTGCAACCCACTACTGATATGATATGTATGTATGTAGCCAGCCCATGAGGGATTGGAAGCATGGACATATAAATTATCTATGAATTCTGCCTAACCTTTTGCTGTTATTAGCAACAAATTAGCACTTGACCTGGAATTGTCACTGTAAGCGGTTGGTCAGTTGTTTTATTATAATACCCTGTGAATTGGATGTGTAAATTAGCTGTTTAGAAGGTCAGGCAAATGAAACATAAATCTCTATGTATAATAGCATGATCTTCTATTCCCCCTTTGATTTACTCCCTTCAGTTGAAATTAATTATACAACTAGGATTTTTAAAACATTTGAGAAGTAGATAATTGAGCATCGCTTTAAGTCTGTAAGCAGCTTTTGCATGCCACACAATTTATTTTAATCGTCTTAAATAGCCTTTTATATTACTATAGGGCAGGTTCTATTATTTGGGCCTTACCAGGTAGCAACAATGTGAAGGATGTACTTCTGATAATTCTATTAACCAGCTGAACTCACAAATTAGGTTGTCTCCCATATTGACAGCTATTTTTATCATCATTGCTTAATTGGTAGTTGAAATATATATATACACTGCTCAAAAAAATAAAGGGAACACAAGCAGAAGACATCCGAGATCTGAATGAATGAAATAGCCTTATTAAATACTTTGTTCGTTACATACAGTAGTTTTGTGTTCCCTGTAGTTGTTTGAGCAGTGTATAAACTACTGTATGTAAAGAACAAAGTATTTAATAAGGCTAGTTCATTCATTCAGATCTCGGATGTCTTTTGCTTGTGTTCCCTTTATTTTTTTGAGCACTATATATAAAAAAAACAAGAAGAAATCTTGTGATTCTTCCAAGCATATTTTACTATTCCTTACCTATAGACCAGGGGTGTCAAACTCGCAATGACACGTTGTCATCACGTGATGTATTGCAACTTTTCCCCCCTTCGCTAAACCGGGGGTGGGCGTAGTCAGCACGTGACACATCCGGCCTACAGCCCACGAGTTTGACATCCCTACTATAGACAGAATCTTGCCAAACTAAAGCAAACTACAACTCCCATAAGCAACTCCCATATTTGGAATTGTTAAGGAGGAGCAATCTTCACTTTCTTTTCCTCAAACAAGTCTGAACTGAATTTCTTTAGAATTCACTCCTTCCTTCTGCGAATCCGGATTAAATTCCATCATAATTATAAATCTAAAATCAAGAAGACAAAGAAAACAAGGATCCCACACTTTTCATTGTAGCAACTATAGCTTTTAAAGCAAGCTGGAGAATATACAAAGGGTTTCGCTGTGACTTCATCTATTCCTGATCTACAAATGATAACTACAAAAGAAAATATGTGGAGACATTTATGACTTGAAAAGTCATTTTCCATTATTTACAATCGTTTAGATTGACTGACTTGGCATATTACATGATCAGAGCTTTCTGCGGCTGAGGCAGAAACTTAATGCTCCCACTTGGAAAATGGTGAAATTAGAAACCTTGTTCACTGATTCACATGACAAGAATTGCTCAGTTTGAAAATTCAGATTAATGTCCACCAATGCTGAAATACTGTTGAAAAGAAATACAAATGTATAGGGTAAAGTGACCTATTTACAGAGCCTGTTTCATGGAAATATGAAATATATCTAAACATCTCTTATAGTGGTATATTGTAAAACTATTCTACCTAAATCTAATACCTACACATGAAAATCCTATGAGTTTATATATTGGAGTGTAATTTAGTGTATATTTAGTATTTTTAAATCCCTCACAGCAAGAACATGCTTTTTTTTTTGTTCAACTCCATATTGTATATGTGTATGACTTTTCAATATTTTAATCCTTAGTTAAAAGGATAGATAGATCCTTTTGCAATACAAATGCTATTGCAATATCAGATTTTGCTCCAGCAGAATTAAGCCTTAAAAAAAAGTGATCTTGTTTTTCTCACAAAAGCTTCAAATCCATGATTTTCAAAAGATTTGCATTGTACAAAACAAACGAGAGATGAATTTGAACATTTTTTTTAATACACAGGCATTTTGCCCATTTAATGTTTGGGAAGTTTTAAGGAATAATTTGTTCTCATGTTTTTGTACATACTTCATCTGAAAAGAAAAACAAACAAATCCAGACAAGACAAAGTGGGGGGAAAAGTTAAAAGAATTTTTGAATGGATGTGCCAGGCAGCTAATAAATAATTTTATGTCTGCTAAATTGTACAGCATTCCAGCTAAGCACTTCATATAGAATATCCAATGAATTAAATAAAGCAAAGATATTGTCAGAACCTAGATAGACCTGGCAAATTATTGGATTCTTGACTGAAGCAACAAAACAAAGTGATCTTTGTATTATTAATGGTGCTTAGAGAAATAGTATATAATAATATAGATTTTTTTCAAAGTCAATATTTATTTTTTTTAAATGTTTATACTTGGCTTTACAATACTGAGTAAATGTCACTGAGGAAGGAATCAATTAACTTTAAAAAATAATATAGTTCTTCTCAGGATTACACATGACCAAGCTGTTTATTTTTATCTTTACCTCTTCAAAAAATAATAAATCCTCTTAATAGTATTAAAAACAATTTTAAAAATTCCTGGTCCTTGTAACTTGGGTAATATAAATCTTACCTTGATTTATTTATATTGTTGAGGAATTATAATGTTGCTTTTTTGGATAACCGTTTCCAATTGTAATTTTGAAGGTTGGTAAAGATTTTGATTCTCAGAGCTATCACCTACCATGTAAGTTCATAAATGTATATCAGGCTTAGATAATATTAAATTACTAACTGGTCTTTTAGTTAACCATTCAGAAAACCCTGAAATCATAATGTTCATCATCCAAATAATGTTAGTTACAGATTAAAGGAGTTTTAAGTTTCTCTGAGAGTGGGAGAGAAAATTAGTGAGACAGAGAAAGATACTGGTAGTCATCAGACACATCTTTGACCTCTACATATTTTGCCCTACATTTATTTACAGAATCCAAATGATCAATTCCAAATTCATCCCAAACACAATTAGAAAGCTGTTATGTGACCCCTCTTATATCATTATTCTAAATAACTCTTTTTGTAATCATAATTCTATCACATTTCCAGCATTAAAAATGGCAAAGCATTTGGAAGATGCCGGGATGGGAGTACAATTCTGATCTTTTTTCACATGGTAAATTTATACTGTGAGACAATCTCAGTTTAAAAAGTGCAAATAAATAATTATTGTTCATACTGTTTCTATTTAGACCATGTTATTGCCAATCAAGTTTTCAAACTATTTCAGCTATTGCAAGAAAACTTTGCATTGGCAGTGTAAAAATGCAGAATCACCACATATACAATTACAGCAACTTTTGATTTCACAATTTGATCTAGAAGATGAATTAACTGCATCTACCACTTTTAAATTACGAGTTACTGTCATATTATTCATGTTGAAATGTGTCCTGAATGTCTTCCAATTTGTAGTATTTTTTAAATTGGCAAAGAATATTAAAGTCTTTTCTTCCTTTCTTTCTACATGCTAAAAGCAATAAAAATATAAAAAGTAAAGAGCTATGACCCAATTTGGTTTGGAAAAATTGATATCACTTGGCAAACTCAGGAATACACCTTCTAAAAAAGACACTCTAGATTTATTAACCAGCACATAATTTAATCTTGTATTTCCTGTTGAAATGTTTATGTTGCTCTAATATTTTTGCAAACCATATTGCTGTAACAAGAAAAAGCAGGCATTTCTTTAATAAATAATAAGTAACATAGAAAATGATGAACATTGACTGCAGTATCTGCAATAATAGTGATGGACTACAAAGTAACCTTTCACATAAGTTTCTTTTGATAGCAACTTTACTTCCCTTTTCAATTTTTGGAGGAGTCTTGATGGTCCATTTAGGATTGCCTTCACTCTTGTGCATCTCTTTTCCACTACTTGTTCAGTGAGAATGTTTACATGAGCTTCACATATATGCAGCTGCCATCACTCCAGATCTTTCTGTAACAAGTGGGAATGTGACCTGCCCATTCTTGAGTTAGCACAACACTAGGTCAGCCTAACATTTCCTTATCTCCACAGCCAATTCTTCTATTGCATCAGTTCTCAATGACTGCCAGGAGGGTGGTGCGCTGATTTGGGACAGTGCCACTCTTTTCATGCAAGGTGGTCAGTTTTTTCCTCTCCTTTTCACGATGTCGCTAGCCAGTGAGGAAGACATCCATCAATCATGGTCCAGGACAATGTTTGGACTCAGCCAATGTTCTTTAGGTTGGTTTGTGTATATTTCCTCCATTTGGTCCTCTTCCAAATTAAAACTGTGCTAAATAGACATACAGAAAGATTACAGAGCAGGAAATCCCAGGGAGGAAGGTGGCAGTCTCCACCATGATTGCAACTGGCAGCACTGAAACTGACAAGATGCTGGCAAGCACTTTGACTTTAAGGAGAAGAAAATTAAAGCTGACAAACAAGCAACAATGACTCATGATCAGAGGGGAAGGGATGGAGAAAGGCCGCCAAACATTCCCCAAACATGTATCGGATTAAACCACAACAGGCTAGCTGATCTCACCTACCAGATGGAAGAAGTTGGAATAAGAGTAAAATGATACTTTTATGTGTCCTTCTCATGGGCTGGAGATGAGATAAATGCTATCTCATGGAGAAAGTGAACATTATTCTCAGAGTATGATTGTGCCTTCTTCAAGGGCAAATGGGGGCACAGCCTGCATCTACTTTGCTTCCTTGTTCCAATGTTAGACACATTATAAAAATGGATTTTAGCTACTGACATGGAATCAGTCTATGCTTAAAACATAAAAAGTGACATGAGAGAAGAAATACAGTGATTAAATGCTCTAAAGTGTCACATTTAAAAGAACCAATTTTATTCAGTTTTCCCTCTCTACTCTTAATTCTATTCTGTTCCAGATTGGCCTAGTTCCATTAAAAGACAATTCTTCCGCACTATTCAGTTATCAAATCAAATCTTTACAGCATTATGTTATCTGGTGGAACTACTATTCTATAACACTTTTGCTGCATTTGAGCTGAATTTAGCTCTGCATTAAAAATGCAGAAAGGAAAGTTCAAAAGAAAATAATGGTTGCATTTGCTTAAGAATGGCCCATTTCAAATAACAGCTATGAGAGTGATCACATATTAACCACCCAAACTCCATTCTTACATTAAGTTCTTTTTTCCCTAAAATCTCAATTAAGGAAACTCTTAATTATGGAGTTATTATTTCATGAAAATAACAAAGGACCTAATTGTATGACAGATACAAATTTTGAAATCTCCAGTAAAGCGATATATTCATGAAGGACTCAAGACTGCCCAACTTGCATTCTTAATCAAAGACCAAGCGGATAATTTTGATTTGACTCTGAAGTCACGCATGGTTGTCTGTCTGCATGGTAGAACTCATAAAATGGAGTGAAGATGACTACAGTTACTCAAATTAGATTCCACCACAACATGGCAATGGCTTCATATTGTCAAGACTGATGGGATGAAGAAGCAAACAACAGTTGGGATTGACAGGAGCTATAATTTAACAGGTTTGGAAGATGCCAAGTTAGGAAAGCTGTTCACCACCTATCTTCTGAAAGTGGCATCATGTTACAACTTAATTACAGCTTAAAATCTTTGCATTATCTTTCTATTCTATTTCAGTCAGATCCCATTATTTACTCTCATAATATGGAACTCTTGTTATAAAAATTGCAGTTATACTTAATTAGGATGGAGGAAAAGGGAGAATCTGATAGGATTGACAACGTCCTGACCACCAATAATGAATTCCAGATTGTGTTCCTATGCATTAAGGTAAGATGTAGCATAATTACTAACATGTTGAACCAATTCTAATATTGCTGAATAATAGGAAGAAAAACTGATTCAGACTAAATGGACATAATTTGCTGTAATGTTTAAATAGTTGTTTATATGCAGATATATGTAATAATATAATGACTTCTTCATTCATTTGCCAATATGGGTAGCATTTGGAAAAGTTATCACTTTTGAGCAAGCATGTTTTTTTAAAGTATATTTAGATAATATGACTTTGCACAAAAATAATTCTAAACTGAAGTCCAGTAGTCAATTTTTCTAACCTTATTTCATGAATATTACGCATCAAATTATACATTTAAAATATTACAGATTTTTTTAGAAACTCTATTTAAAGGCACTTGCTATTTGAATTAAAAAAAACATTGCTTGCAATATGCAATACAGTTTTAGGAATGACAAAGGCTTTAAATACATTAAGAGTATTTTTTAAAACAAGCATGTGCTCCTTTGACTACTTGCTTTGAAGGAACCCTTACGGAGATTCTGAGATTTCTCCAAAGAAAGTGGCCAAGATCCTGCAGCCGTTTTGAAGTATTTCTCTGATGAAAGTAGATATTATGGGCAATTCATGTAAGGTATACAATATATACTATATGCACAATGAATCATAAAACACAAGCCTCTTCTGGCCCTCACCCTACAAATACAGGTAGTCCACGACTTACGACCACAATTGAGCCCAAAATTTCTGTTGTTAAATGAGTTTTGCCCCATTTGACGACCTGTCTTGCTACAGTTGTTAAATGAATCACTGCAGGTGTTAAATTAGTAACACGGTTGTTAAGTGAATCTGGCTTTCCCATTGACTCTGCTTGTCAGAAGGTCGCAAAAGATGATGACATGACCCCCAGAATACTGCAGATATCATAAATATGCGTCAGTTGCCAAGCATCTCAATTTTGATCCCTTGACCATGGAAATGCTGCAATGGTCATAAATGGGAAAAACAGCCACTTTTTTCAGTGCCATGATAACTTTGAATGGTCACTTAAATGAACTGTTGTAAGTCAAGGACTACCTGTATAGAACACATATCCCATCATAAATGCCCAAAATTTACAATCTCTAATCAGTAATATATAATATTGTAAGCATGAAAGAAATTGCAATTATGGATATGCATTGATATACGTGTGCCCTTTCATCTTATTACTCTGGATAGGAATAGTGCATACAACTTTGACATCCTTTCAGCAGATGTTATATCTTGTGTAATTACAGAAATAGCACCCTCCACGTATAGGTGATAAGCCACCCCTTGTAGTATGCCCTTGCAGTAAAAGTAGACCTTTGCCAGATTATACTGTTAGGCCATATCAATTCTCCTCTTCAGTGTAAGACAAGACTTCAGTTC
Organism: Arizona elegans; assembly: GCA_022577455.1. Taxonomy (NCBI): domain Eukaryota; kingdom Metazoa; phylum Chordata; class Lepidosauria; order Squamata; family Colubridae; genus Arizona; species Arizona elegans. Next base: position 125,416,798 of record JAKOOJ010000002.1, read on the forward strand.
TATAATAGATCTCTACAGAAAGTCACTAGTTGTACTGACAACTTAAAATAGTTTATTAGCAACATCAGCACTTTGGTTTATAGAATAGATTTAAGACTCTGAAAAGAACATTTCTCCTCTTTGTGTACTGGAAAATCTCAGCAATGTAGAGAATGGACTGCTTGTAAGACTCTTTTAGCTTGGGATGTTTTACTTCAACCCTTGACTTGTTTATACTTTTAAGCAAAGAATGAAGATGAGAGACAAGTTGGCAGGGGCTGAACTTCGGTCTGCATTTCCCATCTTAGCATAAGGATTTGCCTTAACAATAATGTCGTTTTCCATTAAGTGGAAGTTTATTGTTTAATAGCATCAAGACCTGGGATTCCCAGTTTCATACAGAAACACTAGGAAATACTGCGTAGCCTAGTCTATTACCTGTAGTTCCAAGAGAATTGCATTTATAAGAGTCTCTAGCAAACATTATTTCTCAAGGTTCATGACAGTTAAGCCACTATAAAACCGAAAACTGCTTGTAATAGATAGGTCCTCTGAATAGAGGAAAAAACTCAAGACTGTTGCTGAAAGATTAAGAAACAGTTTCTGTTGGTGGAGGTTGTTTCTGTTTTACAATGATGAGATCATGTCTGAACTGAGCAATGTAACCCTAAAGAACCCCAAAGGCTTAAATAATTAAGTGGTTCCGATTCCAACATAAACGTGTGCAGAATTGAGCCGTGCCAAACAAACGTAGATGATCAACGAAGTTGGAATGTATCAGTAATTCATATGTATTCTTTTTTTTTTAAAGACAATTGATGGAACTGATAATCCAGAGGTACCGATAAGGGGGTCAGACAAATTAGAAAATAAATCAGCAACATGCCTTCAGTACCAATTGAAGGGGGTCAACAATGGAAGGGCCTTCTGTCCTCCTGCTCTGGTGGGGATTATACTGAATATCACTCTAGGAAAAGAATATGGGTGTTGACAGGTCTGACTCAGGAGGCCTCCCCCTTTTAAGAAAAAGAGCACATGAGATTGCAACACGTATAATGCGGAAGCTGTTTTTAACTAGGTTTATGAAGATTTCATTTTTTTGTCATAGATCGGATGCTTAGTTTGGTGAACCTACCAGGAAAGACAAATCTAGACACTTGGCAAACACTAAATGTACTGTTTTCAAGTCAGATTCCTTGTGAAGGTGCTTGTTAAATAGTGGGAGCAGAAACCTTGTCGTGGACTCTGTGGGATACGAGAAAGAGGGTAGAATCAAGTCCACTCCATACTTAGTTTAGGTACACAAACGCTTAACATCCATTTGTTCAGTAATCATTTGAAGTTACAACAGCTCTGAACAAAGCAATTTGTGACCGGTTCTCAAAGTTTCAATTGTTCAGCTCCCTCAAGTGAACAAAATTTGAGCCCACCTCATTTTATAACCTTATCTGCTGCCACCAGCTGTTCTATCACCCAGCCCTGCCCACAGTCATGCATGCTGCACAATGGCCCACTCCTATATTGGCAGAGAGTTCCTTTGTGCCAGTTCAACCGGGGCTTCTTCGCATGCCACAGGACCTCCATTCATGTCCTGCACATGGCTTCTATTTGTAAACACCCAGGGCCTAAATCTGTGCCCCACCCTGGACCTCCATTCCTGCCCACCCAGGGTCTCTATTTGTGTCCTGCCCAGCTGGGTTTTTTTTTTTTCCATGTGTCAGGCTTTTTTTACAACTTTTGGCCATGATAGAAAAGGAGATAAGGGTATATAAATTTGAGACTATTCTTCTTTCCCATTACAATAAACTAGAGACTTACTATGATGCTTGACTGCAGTCACAAACAATTAGTTGTGAACACCTTGCATACCTCTAATACTAATCCACCTAGCAATTTAATGATTTGATGATAGATGTTTAAGTGCAAATTACATCTATAATGACCAAATTCAGGGAAGACTTATTCCACATGTAGATATCTTTCTGGATTATTCTCTACAGTGCAGAGCTATGTTTACATTTTCTTTGTAACATACTGGAAATAAATTCTTCTGAACTGAATTATTTCTCTCCAATCAAGCATGAGTAATTGAGTAGACTAAAAATTCCTTAAGTCACGACTTGCATGACTTTGTTTATAATTGATTTGCATGCTACATTTTCATGGAAAATCAAGCCCAAAATATTTCACAACCACACATTTGTCACTTCATGGGAATCTAAGATGCTGTACTTTCTTAAGAATGAGAGAAGCAGAGGAAATAATTAATAGAATTTTTAACCCTCCCACTCAGTTAAATTCCTATAATTCTTTGTGGGAAACCAGGACAAAGAAAAAAAAACCCATATTAAAACAGCATAAATTTGATCTTTCCTTCTCTTTGAAATTATAATTATGACATAGATGCACCCTTAGATAATTATGAAGGTATTCATGATAGATTCATGATAGAAACTATTTTGTGCAAAATCGTATCTGGTTGCAATTTGCAAAGACTTACTAATATAGATTTAGGAATCAGTGTTTAACATACAAAAGGACAGATGAAAGAAAAGATTCATAGTGTCAGAACATAATCTTCAGACTTATGTTCTGATTATAACTAAGAATACTAAAGATGGAGTCAAGAGACTCAAAAGAAATTTAAATAAAACTGAATCCTAGCTAAAGTGCGATTTTAATTCAGTCTTTTAAAGAACAGGTTCTATTGCCAGCAATAGCAGCATAGGTTTGATGAGCACAGAACAGTCATCAGCGAAGAAGTATCTTTTATCAATGATCGGTTACTTTGCTGTTTTGCTATAAAGAAATCCCAAGGACAGGGCAATCTGACTTGCAGAAGCCACAATTACCTGGCACTAGGAAATAAACAAGATAAAGAACACTTTTTTCAGTTTTAAAGCATTTAGGTGATTTTTGAAAAGCAGAATAGAAAGAATCCCAGTTGCTACAGCAACCATAAATTGTTCTACTTAAATATGTTACCTAAATTATTTATTTTTTAAAGATGATTATCTTCGTTTGAGCTAGGGCATTTTTTAAGGCAGATGTCAGCAATTTGATCTCAACAAAGCAAAGTAAAAAGTAGAGACATACAATATGAGGCCAAAATTAAAAAATAAGATTGTAAACATGGAAGTGGGTGGGGTAGAAAAAGAAAGCTTATATAAATATAAACATTTACATGTCACACATATATTCCAAAATGATCCATATATAAAATGTCAAAATACATCAAAATAAGATAAAGACTTGAAGGCATATTAGTTATGTACAAGGCATTTGGCAGAAAGTTTGCACTGAGTACTGAGAATATTATTCAGCCTTCATCTGTTCTCTAACATCCAAAGGTAGAGTTTCAAATAAGGTGTCTTCAACCACAAGTCCACCCTTTTTAAGAGCTCTGCAGTCACCAAGTTCATGGGGAAGAAACTCCAGGTGATTTCCTTTAATGTCCAAGTAGGATAGCGACACTAGATTTCCAATTTTAGGTGAAAGAATAGACAAGTTATTTTTCCCAATCTTCAGTGTCTTGATTTTTTTGCAAAAGTACAGCTCATCTGGCACACTCTCTATTTTGTTCCAAGAAATGGAAAAATACTGTAAACTTTGTAGAACCCCAATTTCAGGGGGGATGAATCGTATGTCATTGTTAGATAAGTCTAAATACCTAATTTTGTTGCACAGGAAAAGGTGGGATGGGAGAACCTCTATCTTGTTGTGACTAAAAGAAAGCCGTTCTAGACTGGTGAGCTTCTTTATGTGCTCAGGGATATAGGTTATACTGTTGTGCCATAACTTTAGGATTGTAAGTTTTCTAAGGTGTTGAAAGCTAACAATTTCCTCTATAGATTTCAGATTGTTTTCCTTGAGATCCAGCTCCTCAAGAGCGTTAAGGCTGAAAACAGCATGAGGAATGCGCTCCAGATCACAGTGCACCAACTCTAATTCTGTCAAGTTGACCATTTTTTTCAGGTTATTGAGCATTACTAGTTTAGTGCCATCATTATGAATGCACATTTTTTGAAGGTGACTTGAAACATCAACTACAGACTGTGGGACTTTGGACAGGTTGCTTTTAATCTGCAGGACTTTAAGGTTCTTCAGCTCTCGAAAAGACTCCAAAGTTATATTTTTAGAAATGTCGTGACATAAAGAACCAATTAAGCTCAATTCTTCTAAATTTCTGAGCCCGTACATCCAAGGTGGAAGTTCTCTGAAGTCATCAAACTTGACATTCAAGACTTTCAGGTTTTCTTTTAGAAATGCCAAGGCTGCACTATGGATCTTTGCAGAACACTGGTATAGGGAGAGCTCTTGGAGATTGATGAGTTGCACAATGGTAGCTGGTATCATGACATTATTAATAATTTCAAGTTTCAAGGATTGAAGCTCTGTAATTTCAAAGACTGTATCAGGAAGTCCAGACAGCATAAACAGTTGCAGTTCCAAACGGTTATGGGCATTCGTTTGCAATCTTTGCCTGAGTTTATCGGCAGTCCACTCATTGTTTAAATTCAGCTGCTTCAGTTTGTTTTCACTGACCTCTGAAAGAAATACAGCAAATCTTTTCGAGTAAAGAGGATCATACTGGTCTATCATGTGGAGCATAAAAGCAAAGTCATTCCTGACATCTGGGATATCATCAATTCCAGTCTCTTGCCGGACGTACTCAAACGAATATTCTTTCAGAGAGCGGTAAAACAGCCAGTACAAAGTGTAAAGGCAAGTCAGTCCATAAATACTTACAAAGCATAAGTAGCAGAATGAGAGTTTAGAAAAAAGATGTGCCATTGTATGATTGCAAGAAAAGTGCTTATATCCTGTCATGTCTTGAATGTCAACATTGCAATCTACTGTAAACTGAACTTTTGAAACAAGTGCACTGTTATATGCAATAATAATAAGAAACTTGATCACTTTCAGCACTGTTTGGCGAACATACATAGCATATAGTAGGTCACCTTCCTCAACATGGAGACGGAATTTCTTCACTTTCTCAAATAATGCTTTAGCTTGTTCTCCTTCTTTTTTATCCAAAGCCCCTGGAGTTCCTTTATCCACAATGAATTTTTCAGGTATGGATTTTAAGGACTGCGTCTTGACCAAATTGCCTTCCGTGCTAGGCTGAACCGTGTTTGACCGGCTGATGTTGTTCTTCCTGTTGTCTTTCTCCTCAGAGTCTTCTCCAGAAACCTCTGACAAAGCCCTTGTGGTCCAAGGGGAGTCAAAACATTTCCCCAGAATGGAAATGAAATGTTCAATTTTTGAGCTGGACCCTGGGAACTTGAACCAAAAGTTGCTACATAGCATGAAGATCAATGTGTGTATAAGGACAAGGTATGGAAAGTACTTTGCATACCAATGCAAAGCACGCTCGTAGCACATTTGATTTATAAAGCTGTACTGCTGGAGGTCTAAGTCAGTCTTTAAGCCCTTCATTTCAACTGTGGCAGGAGGTGTGGATGGCTTGGGTGGAAGGAACTGAGCTGCACTGGAATCCATATCTGACATATTAAGGTGAGATATATTCGGAGAAGGCTGGACTCTTTTGGGAAGGCATATGATCTTATCCTGCATCACCTGAAATGCACACAAACAAAAATTGTATTTTGAAAATACATTTTGAGGCAAGTTTCTCTTTTAGCAAAGGAAGAAAAGGTCAGACACCTACAGACTTTGAAACATCTCTACCTATAAAATTTCTAGATTTGGAATATGAATCATGCCACCTCCATAATCACCAGAAGTTCTGTAGACCTCAGTTGTGTGTAAAAATGATAACTAACTATAGTGCTGTTATATTCTTCTGGCCACCAACATTTCAACCTGACCATCTGTTTCAAAGGTTATTTATCCTTTTCACTTGGTGTTTATTGTTGAACTAAATAACCATACGAAAGAAAATCACAGTATTATAGATTTTATTGCATGTATATATTTGTTAGCCTGTTCCATTCAGGGCAGGTAATAGATGTTTTCCCTCTCTTGCAATATATATTGCTATCCGAAGTCTGCAAGTCTCCATTTCACTGTGGGAAAGGAGACATAGAAATATGGTGGCTTAAATATTGAAACATATAGAAATATAGATGCACCTTTTAGTAAATTTGGCAGATAATCACAGCCTGAGGTTTCAGACTAGAAGCCTGGATGGTTTGAAAGGTATAAGAATTCAAGCCATAGGCAAAAATTAATACTTTTCTCTAAACCATGTTTTTCTGCCATGAATGTTTTGGAACATATTTCCAACTGTATTTCCTAAAACTAGAATCAGTTTGGGAGGGCTGACTAATAGCATAGATCAGGGCTTTTCAAATATTTTATATTCCACTATATTCATGCAGAATAAAAAATTCCAAACCATGAGCCTCTGTATTTGGGTGGCATGAGTCACTCAAAGGCCCCCTTCATAAAATCTAGCATTTCAAAAGGCACCCATGTTTACTTCCAACGGAAAAATTGGCCATAGATGATTAAATCTTTACAATGAACAGCAGCTTTGCTCCTTTCTCTTCTGTAGCTGTATCACTTCCCATCTGGGCATTCCGGCAGCCTGGGAGAAAAAACGGCATGCAGACTATGTCTTGTAGTTGCTTAGCAACAAGGAAGCAAATCACAGGACCTTCTCTTTACCATCAAAATGGCCAGATGGGTGTTCCAGATTGTTGTTATGGGCATCTCTTCAACTGCCAACAGGGGCATGCATTTGTATATTCATTAAACCCTACATTTATTCGAAGTAGAACATGAAGCTAACCCTGGCAGCTTAAGGACTAGGCCTCAACTTCAACAACAGGAATGGACTGCCAGACCAACCTATTAAAAGCAGCTGTAATTACACTTTGCTCTATTGCTCTATGCCCTCCCAAGCCTCATAATAGATGGGACAAATGAGGTAATCTTGCAGAGGGAAAGACAATGAGCTATTCTCCATCACCCTTTAGGAAATATACAAGTCAAAAGGTCCATGTAGTGGCTTAAATATTACCATTCCGGTGTTAACAAAATTTTGTTTTAGACCAGTTCTACCTCTGCACCCATATGGTGCAATTTATCAAAAGAAGGATGATCGTGAATTTAAATTGACTTCCAACATCAAAAATAAAGATGAAAAATCCATCTGCTTCCAATATTATATTCTCAATATAAGATGGCCCTTATATTTTAAGGGGAAAATATTAGGGTGGGGGAAGTTTTAGCTTTCTTTTTAGGTAAACAGAGAACTGCAATGCCCAATTACAGAATGTTTGAATACATACAAGTGTTTTCAAATTCTTTGTTGTGGACCACAATACTCTGCAGAAAATAATTCTTTATATTAAACAATTAGTCCCACAATCAGTAACAAGGATACTGCAAATGACGCATTGGTCTGAATTTCTGATATGATCTGAATAATCACAGATTTGTGCCAGCAAAGCAGCTTTGTTTGCAGAAGAGGAAATGAGCAGCAGTATAAATTCAAAAATTGGCTTTCTTACTTGCTATTTTCCTGAGTTTTACTCATTAGCACACTGTAGCTCAGTGGTCCTCAACCTTTCGAGTTCCACCAACTGGTGGCAGGGAAGGAGAGGGGATGGTTTTGCACATGCATGGCACTTGCATTAATACATCTTCAAACACACACTTGCCCACTGTTTGCATGGCCCGGTTCCTAACGGGCTCTGACCTGGTTCTGAGCCATGGCCCGGAGTTTGGAGACCCCTTGCTTTAGCTTTTTTACCCAAATTACAAAGTCAAAACAAAGCAAACCACATTAAGTCTTGATCTGATATGTGATATGGTACAATGCTGTTGATGATGTATTTTCCCCGATATCTGTTAATATTGTACCTGCAATTTGTATCTTGCCATGATAGCCATGTTTAAAGATTGCAGGAGGCAAAACAGTGCATTCTCAGGTAAAGGAGCATGACAGAGTGCTGTCAGGCACAAGCAACCAGGGCCACTAGTGAACAATCTCAAACAGAAACTTTACTGTCAGTCCCCTATGTTACAAGAATCTTGCCAGACTAATTGCATTCCCTTGGTCATATAAGGCTTCAGGGATTTTGTGCTGCTTTCTGCAATACAAGGACTCCAAGCTTGTCCCTCTCTTAGCATGTACTTCCAGTCTAGCTACAGATTCCACAAGGACAGAAGAAGACATCTGGATCTCTAATTTAGGTCCAAGTCATTGACACCAGGACCTTACATTCAGAGTTTTTATTTAATAATATTTCTACTCTGGCTGTAATATTATGCCAAACCGGATTATCAAATTCCACCTATTCTCTATGTTTGCTGTTTCCACTACCTCCTGCTCCCAATGAATAATTTTGTTTGCATCTCGGAAGCAATTTACATGGACTCTGCTGATCATGGTAATACATACACTGACTGGGAAAAGCCAGAAGTAGGAAGTTTAGTTAGCACTAGGCCTCTGGCCAAGAATACAGGCTTTTAGAGTCAAGAATTTAAGTCTTGCATATAACTGCTACTGACTGCCAATTCAAGAAAGACAGAATACAGTATGTGTGGAAGGAAAGAGAGAATAAGAACAACTTAATGCCATATATAGCATTTGAATGCTATTTGTATCACAAAAATTAAAAAATTGTTATGTTCCAGATTTTTCAACTTTGTTTTTAATCCACCGAATTGAATTCCTGTAAGAGAGAAAGAGGAAACACTCTGGAATATATGGTTTTAATATAAGGCAAAGTCCACAACAAGAGTCAGTGCAAAAAAGGCAAATTTATTATCTAGATCAGCGGCCCCCAACTTTTGGGCTGCAAGGATCGCTTCTGTGGAGAGAGATTTTTCCATGGACTGGAGGGGGCTGCTACCTGCATCCCATAGATGGGGCTTCGGTTTTTTTGTGCGGTTCAGGTTTCTGGCATGTCACAGACTGGGGATTGGGGGCCCCTGATCTAGATGACTTTGTCTTTGCAGAACGTTACCTTCAAAAGACTATATTTTGCCTGTCATACTCAGATATAGATACACCACAAAATGGTGTAAATCTGGAAGGATATTTGGCAACAATGCACTCAGAACTTTTTAGATTGTCTGCTACTATAAAAACGGGTTTTAAACAGGAGATAGAAGGGAATACAACCAAGAATCAGGCTGCTTTGGATATTAATTTTAAAATGACAGGCTACAAGAAAGATATTGGCAAAGACTTTAAACAGGACTTACTGTACAAATGAAAGTGGGTGATGTTTTAATAGTTAAAAAAGAATCATAGAACAGAAGAGTAATTTGGATGTGTGGATTTCAACTCAGAAAAGTGACTTGGACAACTTTTTATTGTGGACCTACAAAAGAGATGTGTTATATTTATAAAGGAGTTTGTGAGAAAAGATAAAGAGAGAATGAAAAGAAATCAGCTACTTAAAAGGAATCAAGATTTTTAAAAGGAGGATCATAAAGTTGACTTTTTCAATCAAGGAATATATATATATGTAATGTGTGGGTGTGTATGAAGATTTTTGTTGTTGTATTTTTTAGAGACAGTGATAAGCTATAGTGTTAAAATTGAAGGTCAGTGTTAAGCTTGAGAAGGAGTTTCTGAGAAGAAATACTGGAAAAATTATAAATTAATTAGTGGGACAGTATTTGAAGGGATTAAAGATCAAGATTTTCAATATGTTGTTGTTTCTGGTAGCTTTTAATGGAATTTTTCTTAAGTCTGAATGACAAGGCTTTAAGGATCTGTTTATAGAAATGCGATATGATATGGGAAGGGGCTTTTGTTGTTGCATTTTTAGAGAAAATTATAAATTACTGGGTTAATTAAAAGAAAGGAACTCCTTTAGGAAAGGAAAGGAAACAAGTTGGTTTACTTGTTTAAGATTGTGTGTGTTTGTGTGTCTATTAGTAACTAAATGGATTTTTGCTCATTGACTAATGAGTATTATCTGCTAATAGATAAAAGATGAGATGGGATGAAGAGATTTTTGGCTAAAATATTAGAGAAATTAAAATGCTAAACTCTTGTGCAATTATCTTCATATCTGTTCCTATCTAAAGTGACTTATAAGAAATAACAGTGGAATGTGTTTTTTCTTTATAAACTCCCACATAACTGTTATATTTTGTAAATCTTTAATACAATCTTTTTCCTTCTTTCCTTCAAATTATTTTTTTCTCATTCTTTAAATTTAAAAGTTATGTTCCACTCCCCTTCCCAAATTAGCACATACCAAGAGTATGAAACTTATTAGTTTTGATCTAAACATTTAGATCAAAAGGAAGCTATCAGGGCCAAACAAAATTGTATTAAATTAAATCAAAATAAAAGTAAATATTTACTACCTATGTATTCATTAAGTACCTTTTTTGTCAGCTGGATTTAATCATGTAGCAATTTTTAGAGTTGTTGGGATTGCATACAAAGCCTGGTGCCGCAAACAACTCTGTGACCTCAAGCCGTACACTTGAAAATCTTTTCCAATGTACTACAAATGTGTGGGCGCAGGTTATGAGAACACTTCATTTGGACACACACATAACTCTGCCAAAGATTCGTCATATGTAGGAGAAGAGCAGGCAAAGCTGGGGGGCAGAGTTAAACGTAACACCAGTTTAGAGGCCTTGCATTACCACAAGAGATCCAACTCCACCTTCCTATGAATTTCATTGGCGCTTATCTAGCGCCAGTTAATGCTGACTGTTAGTTGACTAGATTTTTGTGTATAGGCTTCAATAAATTGGTTATGCTGCAATCTACACAATGGTCCTGGTTCTTTGTGACTGACTTGGATAGGATCAAATTTATATAATTTAAGTGTGATCAAATTATATAATGTCAAGTGTAGAGTAGGACAACCAGACCTTATATTAATATGATAGCTAAATAAAAAAGTATTTGTCAAAGCAAAGAATCAGGACTATTCGTAAAGTTGCAGCATAGATTTATACAAAGCTATGCACAAGAATCTCGTCGGCACTCAATTGATCCTAGATAAGAATTAAAGATTCTAAACTGATGACATGTTTAACTCCACCCACCACCTCTGCTTGCTCTTCTCCTATATCATATTACTTAAATGACCACATGTGATTCTGGAGCCCACTACTCCAAAAGCTGAGCAACACTACTGCAAATTGGTCTGCTATGTTACTTGAGCAGATGAACAAATAATTCTAGTATCCATCATCTTAAATCTTTTTTTTTAACCAGCATTTAGAATTTGAGACACATCACAGTCCTGCTTCTATGATATTATTCATTTTTAACTTGGAGTCCTGTTTATTTACCTGTAATGTGCAACCAAACACACCAACCATCAACATGGCAACAGAAAGATAGTCTGTAAATACATCCCACCATGGCTTCAAAACACGGAAGGCTGGCTGCTGTTCAGAGAATTGGCGGAATTCAGTGATAGGAATCATTGTTCTGAAAAAGAACAAAAGGGGGAATGTGTGAAATGGTTACTTTTTTAAATATGAAAAATAGTTGCAGTTTTATTCAGTGCAACCCCAACATACAAACATACATAGAGAGAGAGAGAGAGAGAGTCAGTCAGCCTAGACAACATTTTCTAAAACTTGGCATCTTCCAGAAGTGTGAATTTCAATTCCCCTAATTCTTAGCAGTAATGATATTGGGGGATTCTGTGCATTAAACACTATACATAAAGAGAGATGCCAGGCTAGGAAACGATAGTTTAGAAGTGGTTGTGGAATTTGAAGAACTAGGGAAGTATTAACATTTCCCAAATTTCTTACTGATCACATGATCTCCTAGGGAATGACTGATTGCTCAAAGCCTCTTAAGGAAGGAATTCATCAGACACTGCTTCAAACCTGGATGTTCTTTCAATGACAAGCTAAACAAATCAGTAACCAGAACATCTGTATTCTAATCTGTCTGACTAGGCTTCCACCCTCAACCTCTTCTACTCCTTACTTAACTTTTACAAATTCCAAATTGTGTTTTCACTCCACTGATCGGCCTGAAGTACCTCATTTCAGAATCAAGTGCCAGCCCAACTGGGAAGAGTTCTATTAGTCATTTTGGTTGCAAGCCAAAAGTAGAAGTAATAAATGCTACATAGATAAGGATCAACAACAGGGTAGCAAATTGTTTGGTTGTTGTTTTCTGCCAATTCAAAAATGAGTGAATAGCAATTTAACTCAGCAATAGGAAAGCCCCAGACTCTTCTTGCCCAACAGCTATAAGGGAAGAAGGCAAATCAAGAGCATACAGGACAGTCAATTAAGTTAGAAAGGAAGGAAGGGAGTTTCTTGGAAATATGACTGATGACTTAGGAGGAGCAAAGGGAAGGGAGCCAAGAGAATAAAAGCTTGGGACCCATTCTCTCTCTTTAACCATTAAACCATAATTTAAATAAACTACAACCGTCTGTGATCAGAGTACTAAGTCTTAAATTATGTTTTTCAAACTTTGCATTCAAAATTCCAAGCCAATCAAATAAACCACATTGTAGGTTAGACCCCATGTGTGGACATTCAAGAGAAAGAAATTCATATACTCAGAAAGAGTTATTCATTTCTTAGTCTCCAATCCCACTCCCCAAAAGTAAATCTTAGACTCCACCCAAGAAATGCACAAATTATAGTGGTTTATGCTCATCAAGAAACAAACATAATTTCTTCTAGCTTTGCTTTCAGTCTTCCTATATTGCATCCTGAGCTGTTATTTTAAAATCTACTAGCCTAAAAAACTTTGGTACAGATAAAATTAGATTATATATAAACCGATGTTTTTTTACCCACTTGTAAATCTCATCATGTCTTCTGACAGAATAAGCTATATAGAAAAGCAGCAGGATCTTTTATAGTACAAATGTTAGTTCTGTCCTAATTAACCTGAATCTTCATGTGGTAATTTTTTTCCAAGATGACATTACTGTCCACTCTCCAACGGAGTAAACAGAAGCACAAACATGATTAATGTTTGGTAATTAAAGGCCTGGAAGTAGGCTTAAGTCAGGACCTAGTACTCAAATGGGGATGAGTAATGAGGAACTCATGCACATACATATCTATCTTGATTCTAAAATAGTTTTATCTTTGAATTCTGTTTTTCCCCCCAATTGGTCTTTGTCACATAAATAAAGAAAAGCTACGAAGTTGGTAGTACAGATAGCATTCCTTGAATAATGAAAGTATATGTTGAATTTCAAAAGATTGAGAGGGCCTATGCACCAGGATATATTGTAAGTTAATTCATTTACCTACTGCACATTGGCAACTCAGGAATCACTCCTGGATGAGGGTTTGAGATTGAAATAGGTTGAGTTGTAGTTAAAAAATTGATCAGGAAGAACACAGAATCAGAGAAAGCGGTTGTATGAAAAACAAATTTCTAGCAATGGCATTAAATTCAAGTTAAAACCTATGCATCCTCAGTTTGCTTCATGCTAACCTGCATTATTAATAACTCATGCTAACCTGCATTCATGCTAACCTGCATTATTAATAATTCCTATATATGTATTTTCTTTTTGTGACCACAGTACTGCTATAGAATTCTTTCAGATGAGTTCAACTATCAGGCTCAGCAGTAAATCTCAGGAATCCAGGCATTTAATCCTTAATTCGGCTTTCAGCTAGACTTGGCAGAAAACTCCCAGACACAATTTAGCTAGAGTAGTCTCTTTATTGCAAACAAAAACACAACCACAATAAATGAGTAATACTGCAGTGCAAAGAAGCCAGAGGCCTAGCTATCTATTCACCTATGATTCTTTTTCCCACTTTGTAAAGTGACAGGGTAGTTGATGGCTTGAGAAGATGGATGAGATATTAGAGCCAATCTGAAGCCCATAAACCACTGGTTTCTGCCTCTGCAGCCTCAGCTCTTATATATAGTCATTATACTATATTATACCATTTTGGCTAGAACTGGCTGAAAAATGGATTTAAATTTCTGTGGGGTTGCCCACAGTACCACTGTATACGTGTGAGATACACTGGGATCTTGGTTGATCAAAAATTTACTAAACTATAGTTTGCTACTTTTGCCTTTACTCTGAAACTCCCATTCTCATTACATCTGATCTTGAGTGACTGTTAAAATTGTCACAATCCCCCTTTTCTCTTTCTCCTGAGATAAACAATTTTCCATCAGCTCAAAGTCCTGAAATACTGCATCAAGATTTGGAAAGGACTTAGAAGTGGGTTATTTTGCAATCACACCCAATAATTCATGCAGTTATTGTACAACTACAGGTAATCCTTGATTTACAGCAGTTCATTTACTGACTGTTCAAAATTACAATGGCACTGAAATTTTTTACACTTTTTAACACTTATGACCATCACATGATCAAAATTCAGGTGTTTGTCAACTGAGTTAGATTTTCGAAGGCTTCAGTGTCGCAGGTCACTTTTGCGACCTTTTGACAAGCAAAGTCAATGGAGAAGCCAGATTCACTTAATAACTGTGTTACTAACTTAATAACTGCAGTGATTCACTTAAAGACTTCAAGAAAGGTTGTAAAATGGGGCAGAACTCACTTAACAAATATCTCACTTAGCAACATAAATTTTGGGCTCAACTGTAGTCATAAGTCGAGGAGTACCTGTTGAAGACTGTGGAAATTTTGTGCCATGGATCCCATTATGCCATTTTTTTCAGGAAAATATAAATTTTGTACAACACACACACAAAATCATCGCATGGGGACATAATACAAATTGTTGGCCATTTCATGAGCACTCTGTCAAATTTGTATACCCAGAGCATAGTACACCATTTGTACATAAAGAGTTATATATGCAAGCTTCCCTAAAGGATCTGCAAAGCCATCACTTCTGGCTTAATGCCTGAATTGATTTCAGAAAATCATTTGGGGATAGTTGCTAATTCGATGAAGTGGAAATTTTTGAATCCACACCAAAGTTATGATTCCACAACAACATCATCAGGGGGCATAATTAAACCCATAAATGGAGTACTTTGTTCTTTGGGATTTTGACTCTAGGCCACAGGTTGAGGAGATTACATGACAAAATGTTCTTTCTTAACGAAGAAACAGAATGTGAAGGAAAAGCCGAGAGATTTTTATTGTCTACTTTTTCTGTCTACTGTGTGTGAATCATGATAGGTCTGCATAGAAGCAATCTGAAATAGTGTGGTCTGGTAATAGAAACACCACATTATTCATTGTTTTGAAGGACTGGTGGATTATTCTGTGCATTTGAAAGCTAAATGGAGTCAATTACTTTAAAGAGAAATATAACAACGCTGTTAAACTTCAACAGAGCTGAAGAAGTTTCTTGGATGCGAAGTGAAACGTTTTCAAAGAAAAAACAGAAAGTCCAGTTGCCTTTTGAAAAAGCACCTTTGGGACAACCATGACCTGGATGACTGAGAATCTCCATAGACATTTAGCGATACACTTTGGGATGAACATTGTTAAAGCATTTATTCTTTTTAGTTTACACTACATATAAAAGATAGGTAGGACATATTCCAGCAAGAATAAAATGTCACTGGAATTTCTGGACTTCCCATTTATATAAAAACTATACGGTAAAGTATTTGTGCCCAAACATACTTTTTATTGCCTATCCCAACTCTGCCTTCCCTAACCAAATAATCTCTAATCATTTTAGTATTACAATCAATCTTACTTTTGAACAGATAGATTAATAATCACATTGTTGGCTAACACAAAGATCATTTCCACACTAGGGATTTAGAGCATCTCCTACAATTGTTCAACTATTGTGCCAAAACAACAGCAGTGAAGCCAGGCTTTATATCATTTCAATAATGTTTGGGTGGTGCTGTGAAAACACTATAAATCACTAGTATGAAAATGAGCTACATTCTTAGAAACGTATAGAATCAGTTACTAAAAGGCACATAATAGGATTACAGCTTGAAGTAAACATCTATGTTGCTTCTTGAGATGTAAGTTTTATTTTCCACTCAGATCACCTTTGCTCCTCTCTAGATTTATTTTTAAGACAAGGAAGAACCATTTACTGTAATAAGCAAGAAAAGTGATGTTCTGTAGGAAAATGTTCATTAAATACAAATACAAATATTTCTTTGTCTCAGTACATGATTTATTTTTCAGAAGTTGCATGTCAAATCAAATGCTCACATTTCTTTCAGGATGCCCTACAAATGCTATATAATGCTAAGATGTCAGGCAACAATGAACCAGCCAACATAATTATTGTTACATCACAGTACTCCCCTATTTTTTATTAATACAAAACAAGCTCACTTTACTGTAATGTGCATATTAATTTATAATTCAGTGTCATCTGGAAAAGTCACTAGGAAAACAGCACGCAGAATGGCTTCCTGTATTAGTCTTAAAAATCATTTATCTTAATTATGGAATCCAGAGTTGTTTTAAAATTTATCGATTTGATCTACTATACAGTAAAACATGCGTGACAGTCAAGGATTACAATGTTTCAGGTGAATTTAAAGTGGTAGCACCAATAGCTAATGAGATGACATATAAATCAAGGATGAGCATTGTAACCTTGTAAATTGTATTATTTACTAACTCTAAATAACTACTAGTTATTTATTTGTTAACTATTTTGGCTGGAAAAAGTAAAACCATTATTTCTTGTTTGCAATTACTTACTTACTGTTTACTTCTTGTTTTCAATTGAAATTTCCTCTTGTTGTTAACTATTAATCTAACACAATTTAATTGCTGGATCTGCTTGATTTAGCAAAATGGTCATTCTTCTTTTCTCTCTTTAGAAATTCTGGCTCATTCTACAGTAGAGCCAAATAATACTATCTATTATTATGATTGAAGGAGCTCTGTGGGATGATGAATGTAAGAAACAGTGTTAGGTTTTGCAAGTACTTTCTGTTCAGAGCAGGATGACAAATGCTGGCAAGGCCATCTTGTTTTACAGATTTGTGTGTTTTTTGCCAACTTGTCATATATTTGATGAGCAACCCATTTTTGTTTATCATAACTAGAACATTCCACAGTTTAAAAACATCAACATTAAATGACATATCTATAAATGCTTAAAATACAAAAAACTGTTGTTGGAAAAACTGGAAAGCTTTAAAAAAAATTGTTTAAAGATCAGCTTAATACCTCAAATTATTCACTTTTAAGCCAACAGGCCAAATTTCCCCTCCCAGAACACCAAAAAGAAACATCTCTAATCTCAGTAGCATCTGAATATCGCAAAGGCTCATGGCACATCACATTTGGCCCGCAGAGCAAAGCATTCCCCAAGGATTCTAGAATATTCCAGTGACATCACATGTTATTTTCACATCAAGTGTTTGAACAATTTTTCAACCAGACCACATCATCAGAGCAATTTGCTAATTTGGATATTTCCTTTTAAACATGAAGTATTACCTTAAACAATACAAACATCAGAGAAACCTTGCACATAAAAAATTAGTATGAAAGCCAGAAACATTTAAGTACTTGACAATATTTGTTTCATTCTCTGCATTAGCCAATGGCATATTCAGGATGCCATAAATTACAAAGAATCATTTTAGATTATCAAGACTCATGGAGAAACATATTAAAAAGAAAACAGAACTAGACTAGAATTAAGGATTCCCAAATTCAAATTTGCATTTAAAATCAGACAGAGCATCATCACCTCTCACAATAATCTACCTCTCACTCAAAGCTATTATGAAGATTATTAGGAGGCAATAGATGTAACATACCATGCATATATTTATTGCCCATCTGCAATTACATATAGGTAATTCTAGGTAGCCCAGAGATTAAAAAAATATTTTAATACAAATGAAAATAAACATAATAGGAAAATGAAAGAGAAAGACAGAGAAAGAAAAAGTATAGGAGAAAGGGGAAAAAAGTATTGATTTCCAACTTTTTTCAGCTCAGTAGAATACAAAGTAAAATTATAGCCTCTACTTTTTATTTTTGCATATTTAGTAAATATTAGCCATTTCCATGGCATCAAAGTAATCTAAACAGCAAATCCCAAAATCAAGATTTCATTTTTTTTCTGTCTCGAGTTCACATATTGCCTAGCTACCAATCACATTGTCACTGCCAAAAGATAAAAACTAGGTCCAAAGTGTGACACTTCCCCTAAGTCATTTGTTAGGCCACAGGTAACTTTGGGTCAGTTGCATGCTAGCCATGAATTCCTCTGTAGAGGAGACACTACTCTGTGTCCTGCATCCAGGGTCACTAAATAAAGCCAGGTCACTAATAAAATTTCTATCGACCAAGATTTCTCCAACTGAAGTCCTTAAAATTATATCATAATGCCTGCTCATGATAACAAATACCCAAATTAGTTGCAAGCAATGAACTGAATTGGAAATTAAACAAATTATACATCTAGCTGATTTGTCTAGACACTATCCTCTAAAGATGCAATTTAACTGGCATATTTCAAAATCAAAAGGTCTTCTTATCAAGACCTTTCCTTGTAAGAAATGTTAATTTAAGATCACAGGAAGCTAAGGAGGGGTACGATTGATTTCCTGAAATATGGGTTTTTATATAAAGGATACATTCTACCTTATGTCTGCCTTTTACAAATTGCCTGTAGCATTTTTCAGCAGCCCTTTACACACATGGATTAATAAATATTTCTTCAGGCATCCAATGCATCTTAGGCATTTATTTTCTTTAAAAGAAATTTAGACTCCAGAGTGTGATCCTATTTGTGCTCAGAAGTAAGTCCAATTCAGTTAGAATGAACTCATGCATAGGAAATGCATAAAGTTGTAGCAAGAGTGAGCATCATGTTTGTTATTATTTCAGCTTTACAATAACAAATCTAGAAAGTAACTGAGCTGAAAGATCGTAATAAGCTCAAAGTTGTTTGGTAAATTCCATAGTTAAGTAGGAATTGAACCTTGGTCTCATTTAATATCTTAACTTCTACACCCAATTTGCTGCTCTTCAAATAAGTTTAAATTACAATGTCTGCAATTATTTACAAGCACTGAAAATTCTAGGACTGTAGTTGCAACAAAACTGCAGATACCAGGCTGGGACAAGAAACAATGGATGGAAATTAATCAAGGAGAGAAGCAACCTGGAATTAAGGAGAAACTTCCTAACAGTGACAACAATTAACCAGTTGAACAGCTTGACTTCAGGAGTTGGGGGAGGCTTCATCTCTGGAGGGTTTTTAAGAAAAGACCGGATAGTCATTTGTCTGAAATGGTATAGGGCAGTGATGGCTAACCTTTTTGCCATCGCGTGCCAAAAGCGGGGTGAGCGTGGGGGGGGGGGTGTCACACACACATGTGCCCACATCCATAATTCTATTTGCCCCGCCCCATGCTCCCCCTTCTTTTGGCACGCGATGGCACAGTGGGCCCAGTAGGCCCATTTTTCACTCTCCCCAGGCTCCAGAGCCTTTCTAGGAGCCTGGGGAGGGCAAAAACAGCCTTCCCCACTCCCCTAGAGGCCCTTCGGAGGCCGTAAACAGTGTGTTTCCTGACTTCTGGTGGGCCCAGAAGGCTGAAAATCAACTGCCGGAGCTGAGCTCACATGTCCACCAATATGGCTCCACGTGCCACCTATGGCACCCATGCCATAGGTTCACCATCACGGGTATAGGGTCTCCTGCTTGAGCAGGGGGTTGGACTAGAAGACCTCCAAGGTCCCTTCCAGCTTTATTCTGATTGATTGGGCGGACACTTCTAAATAGAAAAACTCAATCATAGGGCTTCTAATTTAGCATTTCTAAGGCACCTTTCTCCAAATGTATTAAGAGGACAACTTTCCCAGTGAGCATGACATATTGTGGAGTAAGCTGTCCAAAAAAGCCATCCAATATAGCAACCGTGCATAGAACTGCTATTTTTTTTTCACAAACACGCCATCCTTTAATAAAAAGCAATTGCTACAATTTTCTCATTCATCTCTTGCCTCCAACTGACACGAGTGTCTGTCCTGTTTCATTTGTGGATCTGCATTGGAAATCATTTCTGATTCCTCATGTTTTAACTTTGCAGTACTCTACCTTCTAAGAGTTAAGATAGAGAAACTGAATGTGTTAGATCGGCGCAGGAATGAAGACGTGACCAGCTCGTTACATAAGTAACTTTATTAGAACAGCAACAGTAGCAAGACTAGCGTGCGCTGCCGGAGCTCTCCTTATATTCGCTCCGGCAGACGCACCGCCCCCTGACAGGGATTCAAACTTTCCCGCCCGGTGGCTGGCAGCCAATCCGGGCGGATGTCCTTATAAGGACATAACACTCCTCCCCCCTAGTCCAAAGAAAAAAAACGTTCAGTGTTCGTCAATAAACGTGACGTAGTCCTGCAGGTACGTAGGACGCCTAGGCACCCTACTTGACCTGCGCAGTCTCATTTCTCCCATATCCCCGCCCTGGACGGACGGGGTTTCTGTGGCTCCTGGATCCTTCCCCGGAACCGGGCTCGGTTCGGCTGGCAAGTGTGCGGAGTCACCCTCAGCGCCTCCGGCCGGACCGCAGACCTGGAATGGCTGGTTCTGGTGGTCTTCCTCCTGGCCTGTGGATCTTTCGCCTCAGCGGTGCTGTTCGGTTCCGACCCGGGAAGAGCGTCTGAGTCTCGGTAAGACCCCGGCTGTCACTTGCTCTTCCTCGGTCTCCCGGTGGCTGCGGTTCTGCTGTGGCCCGGCCCGCTGTGGTCTGGAGGGTGGTTCGGTCCGGTGCCCTTGGGTCCGGTCTGCCCGCTGTGGGTGGTGTTGGCTCGGGTAGCGGTGTCCGACCTTGCAGGGTTGGCGCAGGTCTCCTTGGCCGGGCAGGCGTTGGTCTTCCCCGTCGGGTTGGTGGTGGTCGACCTGGTCGGGGTGTCGTTGTGGGGATGCCTCCTCGGGTCGGTGGAGGTCTCCCCTGCCGGGTTGGCGCAGGCCTCCCTGGCCGGGTTGTTGTCGGCTTTCCCTTCCCCCTAGTCCCTGGTCTACCGCCAGTTGGTGGTTGGGGTGGTCTGGGTTGGGTTGTTGTTGCCGGGTTGTTTCTTGCGTTGGGCGGGGGTCCCTCTCGCCGGGGAGTCGTGTGCCACCCTCACCCCTGTGCTGTGGTGTGCCCATCTGCGATGGTCCCCGGTCTACTCGCCTTGCGTTGAGGTCTCCCTGGTAGGGCTGCCGTGGGTTGCCTTCGCTGGTGGGGTGCGGTGCTTCCCTTCTGGGCAGGTCCCGGTCTACCTGCGGGCTGGGTCGGGGGTCCCTGGGCCTGTTGTGCCGGGTGCCCACCTGGCCGGGTTGGTGTTGCCATCCCCCGTGCGGTTGGCCCCGGTCTACCTCGCTGCACTGCCGACGTGACAGTGCCTGGTAGTGTGCTGGGCCGACCTCGTCGGGATGGCGTTGCTCTGCCTCGTAGGGGTGTGGTGGGCCTACCTCGTCTGGGTGTTGTAGGTCTACCTCGCTGGGGTGTTGTAAGCCTACCTCGTCTGGGTGTTGTAGGCCTCCCTCATCAGGCTGGTTTTCGTGTGCTCCCCCCCACCTTTTCCGGAGTTGGTCGATGTGACGTCTCACGACCTGTCCATCTTCCAACTCGACGGTGTAGGATTTGGGGCCGGTTGTGCTGGCAATCTTCCCTTTCAGCCACTTAGGAGAGCCGTTGAAATTCAGCGCGAAAACTGAATTTCCTTTGCTGAAGGTGCGAAGCGGTCGGCTGGCGGTTGCGGTCACTTCCGGGCTGTATTGGGGGTGCAGCCGGTCCAAGGGTGACCTCAACCTTCTGCCCATGAGGAGTTCGGCCGGGCTCTTGTGGGTGGTGGCATGCGGCGTGATGTGCTGGGTGAGGAGGAAGTTGTCGATGCGTTCTTGCCAGTCTCCCGGGCCCATCTTGGTGAGGGCTTCTTTTGTGAGCCGGACCATCCGTTCCGCTTGTCCGTTTCCGGCCGGCCTGTACGGAGCGGAGAGGGCATGGCGGATGCCCAGTCCTGCCAGGAAGGACTCCATGGCCAGGGATGTGAGCTGTGGGCCGTTGTCCGAGACCAGCACGTCCGGTAGTCCGTGTGTGGCAAACAGGCGGCGCAGGGCTCGGATCGTCGCTTCTGTTGTGGTAGATGCCATGGGTATCACCTCGAGCCACTTGGAGAAGGCATCTACCACGATAAGGAGGTGTCGCCCCTGCATCGGGCCCGCGAAGTCGATGTGGACCCTCGACCAGGGGTTGCTGGGGGTCTCCCAGTTCGTGACTTCAGATTGCGGCGGCGCAGGGCGGACTTCTTGGCACGGGTCACATCTGGAGACCCATTGTTCGATGTCTCTGTCCAGTGAGGGCCACCAGACGTAACTCCGTGCCAGGGCCTTCATGCGGACGATGCCTGGGTGCCCGTTGTGCAGTGTCTCCAGCGTCCGCCGTTGTAGAGTGCTTGGGATCAGCACCCTGTCTCCCCATAGCAGACAGCCCTTTATGGTGGACAGCTCCGTCTGTTTCCTGGTGAACGGGCTGAACCTCTCTTCCGTCTGTTTCGATGGCCACCCCCTGAGGATCCAGGACCTTACTTGGCGGAGGGTGGGGTCTCTCTGGGTGTGCGCGGCCACATCTGCGGAGGAGACTGGACAGCTGGCGTCGTCATCTATGTGGAATAGATGGAGCGTGGGGGCTGGGTCTTCCACCGGGTTCTTCGATGGGCATCTGCTGAGTGCGTCGGCGTTTCCTATGGCTGTGCCTGGCTGGTGCACAAGCCTATAGGAGTAGCCGGCCAGGAAGATGGCCCATCTCGTCATCCGCGGGGACATGAAGGTCGGGGTGGGTTGGTCGCCTGCGAGGAGTCCCAGGAGTGGCTTGTGATCGGTGACTATGGTGAAACGTCTTCCACAGAGATATTCGTGGAAGCGCTTCACTCCTGCCACGATGGCCAGGGCTTCTTTGTCCAGCTGACTGTAGTTCCGTTCTGCTCCGGACATGGTCTTCGAGAAATATGCGATTGGGGCTTCGGTGCCGTTGGGCAGTTCGTGGCTGAGGACTGCCCCCACCCCGTAGGGCGACGCATCACAGGTCAGCTTTATGGGGAGCGTTTCGCTGTATTGGATGAGGACGCTTTTGGACGTCAATAGTCCTTTAATGGCTCGGAATGCCGCTTCCTCTTCCTGGCCCCACTTCCAGGATGCCGATTTCCCCAGCAGGCGGTGAAGTGGCTCAGCAACTGTGGCTTTCTGTTTTAGAAAGATTGCATAAAAGTTGAGCAACCCAAGGAATGCCTGAAGCTCCGTTTTGTTTTTTGGGCTTGGAGCTTCATGGATTGCTTCCACTTTTGATTTGGTGGGGTGGATGCCTGTGCTATCAATGAGGTAGCCCAGGAACTCGACTTCCTGTACTCCTATGATGCACTTGTCCCGCCTGACCCTCAAGCCCTTGGCCTTGAATCGCTGCAGGACAAGCCTGAGCCTTTCAAGGAGTTGAGCTCTTGAGTCACCGGAGATGAGCACATCGTCGAAGTAAGGCACCACCCCTGGAACGCCTTGGAGAAGGCGTTCCATCATGGATTGGAAGATGCCGGGGGCAGCGCTGACTCCAAATTGGAGGCGGTTACATTTGAATGCCCCCCTGTGCGTGACAATTGTTTGAGCCTCCGCCGTTTTTTCGTCTACTGGCAGTTGCTGGTAAGCCTGGGCCAGGTCCAGTTTTGTGAAGATTGATCCAGATCCCAGGGAATGCAGCAGGTGTTGCACCACTGGGACTGGGTATGCGCTCTGTGCCAACGCCTTGTTGATGGTACAACGGTAGTCGGCGCAGATGCGCACAGACCCATCATGCTTCAGTGGGGTCACAATGGGGGTCTCCCATGAAGCATGATCGATCGGTTCCAGGACGCCCTGGGCGATCAGTTTATCCAGCTGCTCGTCTACTTTGGGCCGCAGGGCAAACGGAACTCGGCGGGGCTTGAGCCTAATTGGGGTGATTCCCTTGTCCAGATTGAAAGAGATTGGCCTCCCCACAAATTTCCCCAGCTTACCATCGAAGACTTCCTTGAACTCTTCGATGAGGTTGTCGAGTCTGACCCTGCGAATTTGGTTGATGCCTTCGATTGAAAGCCCCAGCAGCTTGAACCACTCCACTCCTAGCAGGTTCGGTCGGCTGTCCTTCACGACGGTGATGGGGAGCTTGCCTTCGAACTCCTTGTAGGTGACCCGGATGTCGGCTCTCCCTAACACTCCGATGGGGTTTCCCCCAAAGTCGACGAGCTTGGAGGGTAGTGGCTTCAGCTCTCGCTTGGTGATGCTGGGTTGCAGGCGCTTCAACTGCTGCCAGTCCATGATGGAGTAGACCGAGCCCGAGTCTACCTCCATTTTGCAGGGTGCTCCCTCCACGTGGATGGTCACGTGGAACTTGGTGGCATTGTCTGATGTCGTGTGAGCGATGGTCGTCTGGTGGACCGCTCCGCTCCGGGGAAATTTGTCGTCTCTGCGTCTGGAAGGGCCAGAGGACCGTTTGGATGACCTCTGGTAATCCTTCCGATTCTCGCGGGGACGGTGGCTGGAGGGCTCTGGGGCTGGTTCCTCAGCTCTGCAAGCTTCGGCGATGTGACCCCTTCTGTTGCAGCGTCGGCAGGTCGCATCTCTCCACTTGCAGGTTGCTCTGGCATGGTCCCCTCTGCAGCTGGCGCAGCGCTCCCCCTTGTAGTTCTGTTGGGCGGCTTCCCGCCTTGGGGGTCTGGAAACCTTGTGGACAGTGGCTTCCCCCTCTGACTCGGATCCGGCTGTGGAATCCTCTGTTGACGATTGCGCTGTGGAGCGAATCTTGTGGATTCCCTTTGCTCTGCTTACTGCGGCGGCTGCTTTCTCCGAGATTTCGGATGCGGTGGCTTCCTCCACCACATCCTTGAGCATGAGTTTCTTCCTGCTCAGGAATTTCTTTTGCAGGCCTCTGTCCCTCATGCCGAAAACCACGCGGTCAGCGATGGCATTGTCCACGTGGTCGAACTCACAGCTGGCTGCGATCTGGCGTAGGGCGGCCACGAATTCCTTGATCGTCTCACCTTCCTTCTGGTCCCTTTGGTGGAAGGTGAACCGGTTCGCCACCGGTGTTCCTGTTGGGGCATAGTGGTCTTCCAGGATCTGCAGCAGGTCTGTCCATGGCACTTCTTCGATGTCTCGTGGTGCTACGAGATCGATTGCCATGTCGAGGACCTCGGAGCCGCAGTTGGCCAGGAAAATGCCCTTTTTCCGGTCATCATCGGCATCCCTGATGTTGTTGCCTCTCAGGTATTGCCGGAATTTCACTACGTAGGATTTCCACTTGTCCTTCCCTGGCCGGAAAGGAGCAAGGGCTGGCAAAGTGACTTCAGCGGATGCCATGCCTACGGAAATGCCTACTATAGTTCCCGGTGCCGGAGTCTTGGTGTTGTTGGCTTGGTGCCGCGAGGTTCGTTCTTCTCTCTAGTCCTTCGTCGCCAGTGTTAGATCGGCGCAGGAATGAAGACGTGACCAGCTCGTTACATAAGTAACTTTATTAGAACAGCAACAGTAGCAAGACTAGCGTGCGCTGCCGGAGCTCTCCTTATATTCGCTCCGGCAGACGCACCGCCCCCTGACAGGGATGTCCTTATAAGGACATAACAGAATGAAAGGGGAGATCAAACATCTGTTGGTTGGATTTTGACATATCTTGTTCTTTAAAACTTGTTATTGTGGTTGTAAACAACGGTTTATGGTTTACCATATTATTTGAATCCAGACAATTGTAGCTTGTTAGTCAAACCATGGTAAATATAGTCCCAGTTTAGTGTGATGCACAAAGCTCATGTAATATACTACTTGAAATACAAAGCTCTAAAATATTATGAAGTATGGAGAAACAAACAATATTGTTATGAATTTAGTGCTAAGTACCTTCAACCTATTATTTTTCTACAATTCAGTATGCAACATCTCATAAAGCTGTAGATAATTAAAACACATACTGGGAATATTTCAAACCATGCCTAAAATTATGTTTTATTCTTTTTAATATATGTATTGTTTACAATAGGTTTATAGGCTGTTTTTGTTTTAATATTTTAAACATTAAAACAGAGAGAAAACAAATGCAGGGATAGATCAGAATTTGTTTAAAATACACAACAAATTAAGAAGACCGAAGTTTAGCATACTGCTATAATTTAAAATAGTTTTCTAGCAAGTTGATAGAAAAAGTTAATGGAGATAAACATCATCTTGTTCTGGACACTCTGCCAAGACCAACTATGTCACAGCTATCAGAAAAAGATGAATCCCCATCTACTAAGCAGAATAACCTATTGTGAGTATCAGTGCTATTGGTTAGCAAAACACCCTTATTGATTGCATTCCTAAAATGCATGTCCCTGAATATGGATCTTAATACAGTAGCTTAAATTTGATATGGTGGGATTTACTTCCCAGCCCATATAGATAGGAGCGTATTTTTTTAAATTGCTTTAAAAGAAACAGAAAATGAAAACAAAGCAGAAAGATAGCTATAATGCAAATATTAAAACTACACATAAAAGGTACTTAAAAATGAAAAAAAGAAGAAGCAAAGAATATATATTTATAGCAATTGAGTGTTAATAATAATATACTTATTCAATGTAAATATTATCCAAGTACATAGATGTTAATTTCCAATACATTTATAAAACTATCTTTCTTTTTTTAGCCTACCGTACTTTGTATAAATGAGTTCCAAATTTCATTATACTTGTCCATACAAAATCTGTATCTATAGCCAATTCGCTCATAGATTGCAATTGTAATCAGGTCTTCAATCCCTTCAGTGACTGGAGTTATAAATAGGCAGGAGTGAAATTCAGCAGGTTCTGACAGGTTCTGGAGAACCGGTAGAGGAAATTTTTAGTATTTCAGAGAACCGGCAAATACCACCTCTGGCTAGCCCCAGAGTGAGATGGGAATGGAGATTTTGCAATATCCTTCTCCTGGAGTGGGATGGGAATGGAGATTTTGCAGTATCCTTCCCCTGCCACGCCCTCCAAGCCATGCCATACCCACAGAACCCGTAGTAAAAAAAATTGAATTCCACCACTGTAAATAGGGTTGTATTGTTACAAGGTTATAAGGTTTTTCTCATCATGAAAGAGTGCATCACTTCAAGAATTTGAAGCTCTAACCCAGAGAAGGTTCCCTCTGTCCTGAGAGAA
Organism: Arizona elegans; assembly: GCA_022577455.1. Taxonomy (NCBI): domain Eukaryota; kingdom Metazoa; phylum Chordata; class Lepidosauria; order Squamata; family Colubridae; genus Arizona; species Arizona elegans. The sequence continues at coordinate 125,443,812 of JAKOOJ010000002.1, forward strand.
TACCTCACTGAACTGGGGATGGAGGCCATGTATGGTAGTTACTCATTGGTTTTCTCTATTAAATATTTTTTGTAACTTCTGCTTTCAACTTAAACATGCTTTCATTCCAAGCATCTCATATAACCTAATTCAACAAACAGGAACAGAATGTGGCATACAGTCAAGACTGCTCTAACTAGACAGAGGATGAAAACAATATCAATTTAAGCTATTCTTTTCAAAGAAGATCGTCAAAATTAAGTACTATGCTCAATGTAAACAGTCTTAAATATTTGTGGAAAAATAGAATTGAAATAGTAAGGTACAAAGGTAGTTAATGCTAGATACTGTCTCTGGCAAAATATTTAACCATGGAAAATATTCCAAGCAACATTGACTCATAATTTAATAAAATGTATGCATATGTATGCACATATTACACAGATACATACGCCAAATCTAATTTACTTAAATATTTTTCAGTTCAGTCCCATTTTATTAATTCTATTTACATATTTCAAAACATCATGTTACTGGAGATACTTGGCTAAGGGACAGAAATGGAACCTCACTCTGGAAATCCCTCATGTGTATTTTACTCAGAAGCAACTCACACTGTTCTTTGTATTCCCAGATATATGCACAGATAGTCCTCAACTTACAACCACATTTGTACCCAAAATTTCTGTTGCTAAGTGAGGGATTTGTTGAGTTTTACCCCATTTTATGACCTTTCTTGCCACAGATGTTAAGTGAATCACTGCACTTGTTAAATTGATGAAGAGTTGTTAAATGAATCTGGCTTTCCCATTGACTTTGCTTGTCAGAAGATTGCAAAAGGTGATCACATGACCCTGGGATACTGTAACTATCATAAATATGAGTCAGTTACTAAGCGTCTGAATTTTGATCACAGGACCATGGGGATGCTGCAACCGTCGTTAAGTGTGAAAAATGGTCATAAGTAACTTTTTCAGTGCTGTTATAACTTTGAATGGTCACTAAACAAACTGTTGTAAGTCGAGTACTACCTCGGCTTACAACAGAATTATACTTCTATTCCTCTGGCTTTTTTGTGGAAAGTATTCCAAGTAAAATGTTTTTTGATCAATAAGCAGCCAGTCAAAATGTAAGGCTTAATCCTCCCACCCCATAACACACAGAGAAGATTGTCATCCCCGCATCCTAATATTGGAACAGAACTGCTTCCAGTAACAATTTATCTTTATCATGTACTATTTTGTCTAAAATTAAACTGCTGAAATACTTGACTTAAAAGGATTCACCTTTGTCATTATATGCAGACTTACCACACTAACAAACTCACAAAAGAAATGGCAATCAATGCCCTTCCAGAATATTATATTACCAGAAGTCATAACCAAAAGCTAAAGATAAGCTACGGAAAGAAGCCTTTTGATGTATCATCATGCACATTTCCAGTGAAGAGAAAATTTGATTCCCTGTCTGTTCAGCAAAAACCCAAAATAGTTACTCATACTTGTGGTTCAAGTGGAATACTTTGAACTACAGGCAGTCCTTGACTTGCGTCTGGTTGCTTAGGTCCAATGGACCCCCAAAAGATACTCACAACCTATATTTGAAGTTTGATGATGGCCATCCCCCCGTGCAGTCACATGATTGCATTTTGGGCACTCAGGAACCAGCCTGGATTTATAAACATTGCAGCATCCCATGGTCGCATGACCACGATTTATGATTATTACTTCTTCTTTTTTTTTTGTCAGTAACTAGTTTTACTTCTGGTTTCCAGCAAGAAACACCACTGCAGACAATGGATTTACTTAACAACCATGGTGTTTGCTTTACAACTGCAAAAAATGTCATAAAATCAGGTCAGTCAGAGTGCCTTGTCTTACAACTGTCATGACATATGATGAAACTTCTGGACTCCACTGCAGTTTTAAGTCAATGACTATCTGCATTTAGGCTGATTCAAATGGTCCAAAGTATCTCTATGCACAGTTCCAACCTAGTTGGCAGAATATAATGAATGACAGAGGTTATGTACAACTATCTTATTCTTCCAACGACATAATGTATATCCTGGGAAGTAAAAATGTGCCAGGACCTCACACAGATCCTTTATTCTTACTCCCTCTCTTGCTTGAGCAATGCAAGTCAGCCAAAACAATTATGGCTTGCTTCCAAACCAGAATTGGAAATATTTTTGAAGTAGATCTTAATTTCTGTCCTGAACCAAACTACTGGGTAGATGCACATATATCACCAGGTTCTCAGTCTCTTAGAATAGGGATCCCCAATCCCCCAGGCTATGGACCAGTACCAGTCCATGGCTTGTTAGGAACTGGTCTGTGAAAGCAGTGAAGCTTTATCTGCACATGTGTAGGATCTAGATTGCAAGTGAAATCATTTTCCTCCTCCTCCCCCCACCCCCAGTCTGTGAGGAAGACAATTTTTCTTCCAAAATCACTCCCTGGCACCAGAAAGGTTGGAGGCCACTGTCTTAGATAGCCTCAATGGGGAAAAAATGTACAAATTTGTCTCCACATTTAAACTATCATCTTTATAGCTTGGGATATCATTGTTGGTAAAACCTCGTTACCTTTCACAGTTTCTTTAAAAAAATTATCCTGGTAATAAACATATAGCCACAGTTACAGACTCTAATTGGAACTGTTGTGCGATTGTAGAGGGAAAGTCTTATGACTTTCAATTACAATGTCACACTCAACTACAATGTCAGTTCTGCTGTGGTTATTAAAGCAAATCACCCATGGACATTAAGTACAATGTCACGTGACTGCAACTTGTGACTTCTTGCTGTATTCCCTGTGGTTTTTGCTTTTTTGGAAGCCAGCTGTGAAGGCCTCAAATGGCGATCAGGTGAGTATAGGATGCTGTGACCAATGTAAAATGGGTCTTTACAAACTTCTCTTGTAGGATGTAAGGGTTATGCAAAATTCAGCTAATGAGACATTCCCTCCAAATTTGGATCTCACTAAAATTCAACAAATATTTATTCATGGAGCTATCAGCATAAGCTACACTGGAATCACACTTTCACACCAGTTCCCCCCCCCCCAGGCATAAATAGGAATAACCTGCAGAAATTCATAGATGTCAGGCTTTTATCCAAGCCACGGTAATACATTTTTCATCTAAGAATTAAAAATGCCGCCTTGAAATTTTCACAGAAAGGCAAATGATGAAAAATGGAGAGAATAATAAGGACTACAGTCTACAAAGTTTAAGAATCTACTCAGTAGTGGGTTTCAATTTAGTTTCAATTCAGTTCAATTTAGTTTGCTACTGGTTTGCTCTTGGACACGCATGTGCACAATGCTTCCTCAGAGACATCCAGGCAGCTGGGCGGAGCCTCCCACCGCTGCCGCTATCCGTTCGCCCAATCTGGGGCAAATTGGTAGCAATCCACCACTAGATCTACTTCTTTTTATAGGTGTGTTTAAACCCTGGATTTCTTTCTTGCAACTTTGTTGAAAAGACACATAGCTACTCTTGGGAATAGGTAGGGGGCTTTTCTGTTTTGACCATCCCCAAATTATTTATAAAGCAGACATCTCTGTTCCAAGACATCCTATTTCCTGCTTTGCCAGCTTCCTCCTTAACAATAAGATATTCTTTTTGTGTTTCTGTGAAGGAAGATCAAAAGGGGTGACAATGAAAACATGTTGTAAAACAGACACAAAACCTTGCCAAACCCCACAGAGCAGAGCAAGACTAAGAATACAAGAATGCACAGAATTTTGCACAACTAATTCTCAATTTACAACCGTTTGAAGTCACTGAGCAATTGGTTGTAACTTGAAGATTAACTGTACAAAAGGTACTTATGACCCGATTCCAAAGTTCCAACGTAACATATGACCACAATTTGGGTGCTTGGCAAACAGCCTGCATTTACAGCCATTTGCAGCATCCCACATTCACTTAATGACCATTTCAAAACAAAAAACAAAAAAAACACCAACAACATTGTAAAATTGGGTTGGTTATATAATGATTCACTTTACAACCATCACAATTTAGAACCATAATTGGCAGGGAGCATAACTGTCATGAGTCAAGATACTATCTGTAAAATATCTTGGGGCAAGTACAGAATCTTGAAAACTGTTAATAACAATTTCTCAGCCTCATGTATACTAAATTACCATATTGTTTAGTCCATAAGACACACTTTCCCCGCACCAAAAGTGGGTGGAGATGTCTGTGCATCATATAGAGCGAATGTTGCCGAAGTCCCGCCCACCTGCCAGCCCCCACCCATGGGCCGTTTTCAGCCTCTACACATCCCATTTTTGGCGTCCGCGCATCCTGTTTTCGGCTTGTTCCAGGCGGCGAGTACTGCCACCACCACCACTGTTCACTGCTGGCGGTGATTCCTGCTGCCTGGAATGGGCTGAAAACGGGACGCGCAGAGGCCAAAAACGGAGCGCACGGAGGCTGAAAACAGGACACGTGGGGGCTGAAAACAGGACGCACGGAGACAGCGATAGGCGGCAGCGATCCCCGCACCTTGGAACAGCTGATCAGCAGAACTCCTGGAGGCCAATCCAATCACCAATCAGCTGCTTGTCTAAATCAGGCTGCGAAGCTGTCCAGATGAATACCGATGGATGCTGGGAGGCAGAGGCAGATTTTTTTTTCTTGTTTTCCTCCCCAAAAGCTAGGTGCATTTTATGGTCTGGAGCATCTTATAGTGCAAAAAATACAGTAACTGCAATAAAGACTTTTTGAATCTTTTCAGCAACATCTTCACAGATTTCTCTTCACCTGGGGTGAGTTGTAGTTTGAGAGAAGCTGTCAACTGAAACCTGGGTGGCTATGCCTTCCTTTCCTCTCTCAGGTTCCCCCCAATCTCTCCTACACCTGTAAGAAAGAACCCCATTTCAGAACAGTGTACTATGCAACTGATTCAGCTGCTGGCATTTCTGCCTGAAGTTGAAAAAACTATCTGAAACCAAGGACTTCAGGGGAAATTAACACTAACTGAAATGTGAGCCAGTTTGGTCTAGTGGTTAAGGCACCAGGCTGAAAACCAAAAGACTGAATTCTTCTCGTCCTGCCTTAGGCATGAAAGCCGGCTGGGTGATTTTGGGCCAATCATTCTCTCTCAGCCCAACCCACCTCACGTCATAGTTGTGGGGAAGTTAGAAGGGGGAAAGAGTGTTCACTGCCTTGAGTTACTTATTAAAATAATAATAAAGGCAGGATAAAAATAAATAAAAGTTAGTTTTCATATAAGACAATTACTTTGCTCCACCTTGAGTAGAAAAATAATTGTACACAAGCTACAATAAACTGAACGGAAAAGCAGGAAGAAACATCAGTGTCTGACTGATTAAAAACAACAGAAAAAAAAGGAAATGATTCACAAACCACAGGTGCTTAAAAGAGCTATGTTTCCAATCCTAAATAGGCCCACAAACTAGTTTTTAAAACCAAATATAGCTTCATCTTCCAGCTCTGGATGTGTCAATACAAATGAATTTGTCTATTGTTTATTGTAAAAGACTGATAGTAAATAAGATCCTTGAGATCAAGAGCCTTGATAGTACAGTGGTCTATGCACCCTGTTATTAACACAGCTGCCTGCAATTTACTGCTGGTTCGAATCTCTCCAAGACTCAAGGTTGACTCAGCCTTCCATCCTTTCTAAGGTAGGTGAAATGAGGACCCAGTTTGTGGGGGCAATAAGCTGACTTTGTATAAATATACAAAAGTATGAAGGCTATTGCTTAACGCATTGTAAGCCGCCCTGAGTCTCCGGAGAAAGGCGGCATATAAATCAAATAAAAAAAAAAAGATGAATGACCAATGTTAGTCTATAAAGAGAATACTGCAAGTTTCCCAGGAGCTGAAGCATGGCCAGCCTAATCAATGTCACCGAATGTCAGCTTCTTTCCCTAAGTTTCCTTATGTTGCATGAGACACTCTGATGCATGTGTTAATATAGAAGGAATGGCAGAATCTGGTGGCAGGGTGAAAAGAGGAATCAGCCTAGAATCCCTATGTAGCCACAAGCAAACTAACTGCAACCCCCTCGAGTGCCGGTAACTCTTATCTAACTCTAACCAGGTGCCAATTGTTAAGTAAGATTTCAGTCCAAAGGCTTTTAGCAATAAATCAGCTTTTTTGGACCTTCTCTTGTGAACCTGGTCTTTCGCATCTAACACTTACTTAATTGCAAACGGATGCTGCCACTAAGGAAGTATGAAATCAAACCAAGTCCTTGATGCCCAATAAAATAGCAATAAGAAAACTAAATAGAGTTCTGTGATATACACTGCAATGAGACCAAACATCTCTCTTGGTGCCTACTAAGTTTCTGCTCCTGTGGTGAGAAAAAAAATGAGACTTTTTAAAAAAACAAAAAAGTTTTTAATAATTTTTCATAGGGCTCAGAAGCAACATAGGAAATCACTGTGATAGGTAGATACAGACCACTGCTATATTTAGAAGCTTGCCCAGAAAAGAAAGGAAGAGGGAAGAGGACAGGAGAGAAAAAAGATTAAAAGGGAGCTGGGAGTTTGTTGGAAAGACAGATAGGATCGTTAAAGTGTGTCCTGTGCTAACAAATAAAAAAGAAGTTTCTATGGTGGCAATATAGGAAGATGAGAAGAATAGCCACCCAACATCAAAAGCCAGAGTTCCCATGCAGGCAAATCTAACACCAAGGCATCAGACCTGAGTGGAGTCTTGTACTAGTTCGCAGAAGAGTTACAGAATCAAAAGGAGCAGACAATCAGGAAGTCAAGTCCAAGGCTGGAAAATTATTTACCTACAGAAGTCTGACTCTCAAAAAAGCCCTCTTTTATAGCATGTGTCCATTTCTCTGTGTCATGCCTCTTTCTTCATTAAGCCAATGAGATTTCTTGACTTACTGAACAACTGCACCCTCTCCTCATTTAGTGTCCACTATCTGTTCTAACAATTTGGTCATTAAGCAAAATGGTCACTATATGACCACATGTCTGACGTGTCTGAGAGAGAGAGAGAGATGCTGCAAAGATCACTGGTTGCTGCCGTCTGATTCATACAAAGTTATCTCACAGAGTTTCCTGTGTCTGAACCTGTTATTGTCCCCTCGCAGGGCAGAGTCAACTGCTTAGACAAGCTATCTCTTCCTGAGCTGCTTTTCTCCCTAAAAAGTGTTAATTGCAAGCTGACCAACTCAGGTCCCTGACCTTAATTAGTTGAGTAGAATCCTCTCCTGGGTGGTGCTGCGGCCTGAATCGGTTTTATACTGAAGACTTTTGTTGTCAGGCCCACAAAATTTGGCCATAAATGAATGCATTGGTCATAATGGATTTTTCCCCCTTATTACCATCATATTTGTGAATAGTTGCTGCTAAATGAGGAGTGGCTGCACTCACCTGACCTTTCTACATGTGTGAGAATCTTTTTGGGTTCAGAATCTACTTCAGGTGACTCAGTAGACTGCTGTGCTTCTGCAAGAGGAGAGGCTGGTTACTTGACTGTTCCAGAATTACAGGCTCATCCTTCAAAAGGCTCTTTTTCCTGAACTTCATCTGGGAGTCTACTGGCTCTTGAGCTGCAAGGTAAAAATCCAGCAGTCCCACTTCCTCCAATTTTGAATCTTACAATCAGGTAGGTCCATACAGAATAAGGGAAAAACTGACAATTGTGATGGCTGTGTTCATCCAGGGAGTCATTTGGTGGTCCAGTTTTTTTCTCTGTAACAATTTGAAAAAAAATCCAAATATCCTCACTATCCTGCCCCCAAAAACAGATAAAATACCCATAAAACGCTGCCCTACTAGCCTTTTCTATTGCGTTCCAGTGAGTTATAAAAATTGAAATCTGCCAATAAGTCTATCAAAAACATATGTCCTAAATTGAAAATTCAAAATCTTTTGTTTTACAACATGAAGTAAGCTTGCCTTCCAAAAGGAATAAAACATTAGCGTGCATATGGGAGCTTTTACAATATGCTCAGTTTTCTTAATGGATTTACAAACGATAAAGAAAAGCTGGCAGCCAACATCCATCTCATATCAACAAGAATAAAAACAAAACTCCATTACATAGGTCAAGAAACTATTTTTTAAGTGAAAGGAAAACAATCAGACTTGGTTACCTCAAGGCTTTTCGTTCACTCAGTCACATCCATCTATTCATTAGGGTAGTATTTCTCACAAATTAGGAAACCGCATAAATAAAGTGATGGCTTACCTCTTAGATACGGTTATCTTAGTTTATAAACAACAGTTAAAAGACTGCAATGGAGTGTTGGAATGAAATGTTCCAAAAGCACAATCCTTTGCATGCCTATTCAAAATAGATAATTAATGAGTTTTATTACCAGATTAACTGTAAAGTTATAATTTTAAATGAAGAAGGCAGGACAGTTGCACAGTAAATTTTCCACCACTCCTGAAGTCCCGCTTTATCTTAATTTCCACTACATCCTTGGGAAAAGCAAGAAGCATAATATAAGGCCTTTGCAATGATACTGGACTTCAGTTGCCATAAACCCCAAACATTAGCTGAGGATGGGGAAAAATAGAATCCAAAAGTTTTCCATTGGCTAGTTAATATTTCCTATTTCTGTCTCGCTACAGTCGCTGGAAATGTGAGAGCTATTTAACATTGCCCTAATAATTCCATTTTCTCCCTTTTCGCAGTCCCAGGAATGACAATAACTATTCAATATGAGTTGGCACCACTATTCTATTTTCATCTTTAACAGATACACACACACACACACACACATATATGGTGGATTATATCAAGAGGAGTGCTTTACATAATTCATTGCTCTCTTAGATCCTGTGTAACCCATCCGACATTGGAGTACCTCTCCCATCAGCCACAGCCGCCCAGAGGTATACAGTAAGGAAGCGAGATTACGAAGGCGTCATATTGAGCCGAGTACAAATCAGCCCGCCCGAAACTACAGCTACGCATTGCAACTTTTCCACTCCTTCCTATCCCCTTCTAGCGCGGTTGCCGACCCTTAAACTGCAACGTTTTCGGCTTCGACTTCTGCCTCCGTCGCTTCTGCCGGCAAAGACGCGTCGTCGGCAGCGGCGGGAAACGTCCTGCGCCGTCCCCAACCTCAGCAAAAGAGGTGGCCGCCACCTTCGTCCTCCCCCCCCCCCCCGCCGCCGTTTCCTTCCCTCGCTGAAAGTCTAGGGGAAAAAAAGTTAACTACGACGAGGGACCGGTCGTTGTTGAAAAGTTTTCCTCCAGGGAGCCACGGAGTCCGCCCAAACGGAGCAACAACGCGCAAGCGGAGAGATGCATTTCTCCTGGGAGAACTAACGGGCCGCTCGTTTTGTGGCACGTCAGGCGGGGGGGGGGAGACGAGAGGCAGGGCTCGAGGCGATAAAGGGGGGACGGCTTCCCGGCTTCCAAGAACAGCCAAGGCTGAGGGGGGCGAGGTTGGGCAAAGGCCAAAGAGGAGCCAGGTTTCCTCCGGTTGCACGCCCCCCCCCCCACCGCCGCCTTGAGAGAGAGGAAACGCAAACAGCCCAAAAGCCAAAGAAGAAAAATAAATGTCCTTTACTCGTTGAAGAAAAAAAAGGGGGGGGTGGGGAATAACCTCAGGATGGCATGCATAAAAAATCCCGAACCCCCCGGTGTTGAGATGTTTTCCCAGCGCGAGACACTGATTAGTAACTCCACCCCCGCCCCAATTTATTTTCGAGGAGAGCCTCCTCTCCCGCCCCCCGCCCCCCCACCAAGGTCTCGCATGGAGACGCCATCCGGAGTTGCCGCGTTCCGGCTCCTGAGCCGCCAAGTGGCTGCGGACAAGGGGCGCTCCATCTCCCACCCACCCTCCACGATGGGTGGACTCACCTCGCTGAAAAGAGCGCCCCGCGAGCGCTGGAGGGGGGAGAGGAGAGAGAGAGAGAGAGACAATTCACGGGCAGCGGCTGTGCTGGAAGCCGAGGCGGGCTCCGGCGCCCTCCATAGCAGCCCAATGCGGCGTCCGGCTGATGCTCCGCGGCGAGCTCTGTGCGGAGAGCGGTAACTCGAGGCCGCGGTCCCCGGTCCCTCCTTTCTCTCCTCCTCCCGCCTTCTCCGCCGGCCGCCACCTCCGGGCCACTCCCTGCTTCGACGCTGAGGCGCACGTGGCTTCTTGGAGGCTGCTACTGCGCAGGAAGGGTGGCGGGAGGTTTCCGCCCTTTGCCCTGGCCGGACGTGGACCGGTGGAGGGTAGATGCGGCGCCCCGATTTCGTAGCAACATGGGGAACGTGTGGTTTTCGGGAATGCCCGCTCACTGCGCAGTTCTGCCCGCGCTTGTCTCCACTATTAAAAACTTATGCCCAAATATGCATAGGCAAGGTTGCAGCCGAGCTGTGCAAACCTATATTGGGGGTTTAGTCAGGAATGAACCTCACCGACTTCGTTGGTACTTAATCATCATCATCCAAGCCATTGTCTATCCACTGCAGGATAAAGGCCTCTTCCGCATGTTTCCAACCAATACGGTCCTGAGCTTTCCTTTTCCAATTGAGCCAGCAATGATCTATCTTGTTTTAGGTCTCTTTCGTGGATGCTTTTTATCAAGTGGGCTGCCACCAAAAGAAAAAAGAAAAAAAGGGGGGGAGTCAAGCTATTCTCCAAAGCACCTGACGGCAGGACAAGAAGCTGAGGATGGAAACTAATCAAGGAGAGAAGCAACCTAGAACTAAGAAGAAATTTCCTGATGGTTAGAACAATTAATCAGTGGAACGACTTGCTTCCAGAAGTTGTAAATGCTCCAACACTGGAAGTTTTTAAGAAGAGATTGGATAACCATTTGTCTGAAGTGGTGTAGGGTTTCCTGCCTAAGTAGGGGATTGGACTAGAAGACCTCCAAGGTCCCTTCCAACTCTGTTATTCTCTTCTATCCTATTGGAATGGAGAGACTTACCCAGTTTTGAAGTTCTAAGGCTGCCTTGGTCCACCTGCCTTCAGTTCTTCTTCCTATGTGACCAGCCCGTTTCCATTTCAATTCACTGATATTTATTGCTAAATAAGTACAAGATCACAATACAGCCTGCCTTTAAGGATTGCTTATTGCCCAGGATTAACCCCCCTTATATTTTTTGCAGTCATAATAGTGGCTCCAGTCCATAAGGTTTTATCTGTACAGGGCTAATTGATTATATATATGTATTTATGTATTTATTTTTATTTTTTTTAATTTGATTTATATGCCGCCCTTCTCCGGAGACTCAGGGCGGCTTACAATGTCCTCAGCAATAGCCTTCATCCTTTTGTATATTTATACAAAGTCAGCTTATTGCCCCCTCAACTGGGTCCTCAATTTACCTACCTTAGAAAGGATGGAAGGCTGAGTCAACCTGGAGCCTTCGTGAGATTCGAACCTGCAGTAATTGTAGGCAGCTGGTCTTAATAACCAGCTTAATAATAGGGTGCCTTAGACCACTGTACTACCAAGGCTATGTAGGAGTGTGTGTATGTATGTATGGTATGTAAGTATATATGTATATAGAATAGATGTATATAGATGTTGCTCAACTATAACTCCTATTTTCCCTCATTGTTCATGCTGGTTGAGTCTGCTCAGAGTTTTAGCAACATCCAGAAAGCCGCAGATTCTCCAGTCTCACTTGAAGCTGATTTTAGCCTTTGCCAATAAGTGATGAAAAGCTGTTAGTTATTTCTGATGGATTACAGTAAGATATAGGACATCATGCAGCAACTAGGAAAGGACCTGCTATGGGGAATACGTTTTCCTTTCCTCCTGTTGTCTCTGGAGGAAGGGGGTAATTTGGATCCAGTTGCTTTATCTCTGAAGGAATGATGGGAAACACTCTGCTGTCAGCCATGGGGGCTGAAATCATTCTATGAACTAAGCCAAAACCTAACAAATGCCAGACACTGTGGAAAGCATTCTCTATATTTATATATATGTGAATGAAAAATGACTGATTGTATGTATTGTGCTAATATGACTTATTGTAGTTTAATGTATTGCATACGCCCAACTGGTGTGATTTATAAATTATGGTATAGCATCATTTTTGAACTTGACCATTGTTTAAACCAACAAAGCATGGTTAAAATAAATCATGCTTTAATGTAGTGTAATATATATGGTACTATGTGTTTAATAAAACAGTGCTTACTCTGGTGATTTATTTATTTTTTTACTTTGCAGAAATAAGTATGCTTACTCTGACAATCTTATTCTAAAACTTGCTCTTAATTTGGGATGGGGCTGCATCATTTTTAATTTTAGATAAAACATTTCCCAGTGTTATTTTTCTTGAAACTACTGTTTGTGGTTATGGAGAGGGAAGCGTAGAATCCAGAATTAACATATTCCAAATTAGGAATCGGCTTTTTCATTAAAACATGTTTAAACATGTGCTGTGACTAAAATATGTTTAAACATGTGCTGTGAGTAAGATGGCATGTAGCTTGCTTCTGACATCCATAGTGTAAGAGAAAATGACACTATGCCGTAAATGATGTATGGACTAACATTTTGATCACTTCCAGTTGAGTAATTTTATGCTGGGATTTCTAAAGGGAAATTCCTCTGTAAAATTGGCAGCTTTTACATTAGCTGCAGTATCTTTCTCCACTTGTAAACATGTCTTGGTAGTGTCTTTTTTCTGTTGTACCCCCATAATTTATTTGTCAGATTTGTAATATTGTCTTCATCTTAACCTTATGACTAAGACAAGCTTAAGCCATTATTTACATTATGACAGCACCATCCAAGGGCAGGCTGAAAGTGTAGAAATCTGTTAAGCTTGTTACTATCTTTTGGGGAAATCTGATAACTGCAATGACTTCAAACAGGCAGGAGAGGCAAGATAGTGATTTACTATCGGGATAGGGTTACCAGGTATCTGAATAGGCAACCGAGGACATGGACAATTAGAAAGAAGAACAAACGATGGGCATGCTATCTGTTTAACTTTCTTGGTGTCTGCAACAAAAATTACAATGAAAAACTGCAAAAAATATACTTGGGTTTACATATATGTGAAAATTATTTTTTTCAGCATCAGAAAGACTGATTGTTCAATTGCAATATTTTTCCAACAAACTTTTATTTTCAAGAGCATATGCTGGTGATAATGTAGAGTTAACAACAATACACTCTCCAAATTTTACCATTGAAACAGAATGAATCAAGAGATCTACAGACTACAAAGATTGGATTGAAGGGGTTGGAATGAAGCTGATTGATGGAATCGGGAAGTAAAATAAATAGTGCAAATCTAGGCCACTGAATCTGTCGGCAGATGATGGGAAAAATGAGGCAAGCTTGCGATAAATGAAAGTTTGAATAATTACTGTTGTGAAAACAGTCCAAAAAATCCCCCCCAAAGCTGGAAAATATTTGATTTTATGACTGCTGAATTGAGGACATGGGGGCAAAAAAAGAGGACACCCTCATTTTGCCAGATATTTGGTAAGCCTACAGTGAGGATAACCACTGTTTTATTGTGATATAACTTTCTGGCAAGTTGAAATGAGGGAGAGGATTCTAATATTTTCATTTCAGTGTTCCTTGGAGTGGGAAAGAATTCTGTGCATTCGTAGCCTGTCATTTCAGTTTATGTAATAAATCAAAATATTTTTTGTACTATGATAAATGGGGAGATTCCATGCTAAACAAGAGAACTAATGCAAATGTTCACAATCTTAAACAGAGGTTAGGCTTGAAAGTAATTTGTTTAGAGAATAAAGCCCGTATTTCAAAATCACATGTAAATATTGCTTTAGGACAAATCTTCCTTTAAAATCCCATATTTTTCTCCATGTTACAGTGATTTCTTGTATGTTTGAACCAGGTCTTCACAACTCCCATCAGATCAAGGTTGCAACATTCCCTATAGCAGTGATGGCTAACTTTTTTGCTATCACGTGCCAGGAGCGGGGGAAGTTTTCCACACGTGCGCGTGGCCACCCATAATTCTATGCACCCTGCCCCCGTGCATGCGTATGTGACTCCCCCCACACTCCCCCCGATCCTGACACACGATGGCACGGTAGGCCCATTTTTTTGCCGTCCCCAGCCTTCAGAACCTTTCTAGGAGTCTGGGGAGGGTGAAAACGGCCTTCCCCACTCTCCTGGAGGCTGAAAACAGCCCGTTTGCCAACTTCCGGTCTCACTGGAAGGCTCTGGAGGCTGGGAACAGCAAAAAATGGGCCTTCTGGTCCCACCGGAAGTTGGCAAATGGGCCGTTTCCAGCCTCCGGGGAGTGGCGCTGGAGCTGAGCTCGCGTGCCCACCGATATGGCTATGCATGCCACCTGTGGCATGCGTGCCATAGCTTCACCATCACAGCCCTATAATATTGTAAGAACTCTAATCTCCAACTGGACCTATTTTGGAACTAATTTTCTTCCTTTAACAACAACAAACCGTACACCTCATCTGAAAGACTGGGGCAGTGGTGGAATTCAATTTTTTTTACTACTGGTTCTGTGGGCATGGTTTGGTGGGCATGATGTGGCTTGGTGGGCATGGCTTGGTGGGCGTGGCAGGGGAAGAATACTGCAAAATCCCCATTCCCTCCCCACTCCTGGTCTCCATTCCTACCCCATTCGGGTCAGCCAGAGATGGCATTTACCGGTTCTCTGAACTACTCAAAAATTCCGCTACCGGTTCTCCAGAACCTGTCAGAAACTGCTGAATAGCACCCCTGGACTGCAGGTATTCAAAAGGGATGCTGACATGACCCCTGTGAGCCAAATTTTTGCAGCTGTGTTGTAAAATGATGACCATAGTCATTGTATTATATAGATCCATGGCCAAAAGCATTATTTTGTTCTTTCATATTTTGTATATGCTTGATATTAAAGACTAGTTAGTAAATTAATTAACACTGATTAGGTTCATACAGCATGCTAAGACAAAAATAAACAAATTAAACCTACTGCTTAAACGTAGCCTTTGTGATTTGTAAACCATAGTTCACAGTTTAGGGTATAATGGAAACCCAGCCAACCCAGGATTATTCAACAAATTATTGCTAAAATAAACATGGTTTTGCACAAACTCTGGCCCAATGGTGAGTTCAACACATATCTTGCTAAATCATGGTTTCAAGAGGGCATGGGGAACAGGAGTTTCTCTTGACTAAATTGCCAGATAGTGTTCAGTAGGGCATCAGCAGAGCTTTTTATCTGTATAAATAATAAAGGAGCTATATCTGGCAGATGCCAGTGTATGAATGTGATAATCTTATATTAAGTTTGCAATCATTGGACTCTTGAGACTGTGAAATTGGAGAGAGTAGTTTGACATCAGTTTTTCCCTTCCTCAATCGTTGCCAATTCCCTGATCAAAAATTCTGCCATTTAGTGAAGGTTGAAGGGTGCTGCTGCTGCTGTTCGAACTGCTGAGGAGGAAGGTAGAATCTTTTAATGAATTGGAAAGGATTTTGGAGACCATCACCTCCCTTAAAAACTGTGTAACTATACCATAGCATAATGAGATGGTTTTCCACCCTTTCTTTAAATATCCCCAGGGAAGGAGAGTCCATCCCCTGCCCTTTTCTATATGCTCACTATTTCAAGCACCTGTTAGGATATTCTAAGGTGACCAGATTTTAACATTGGTAAAGAGGGACATTGTGGGTGTGGCTTATTTTGTGGGTGTCGCTGGCTGGTCATGTGACTGGGTGGGCATGGCTAGCTGGTCATGTGACCGGGTGGGCGTGGCTATGTGTATAGGGTAAGGTGAACAGATATTAACATTGGTAAGAAGGACACCATTGTGGGCATGGCTTATTGTGTGGGCGTGGCTTGGAGACCATGTGACTGGGTGGGCGTGGCTAGCTGGTCATGTGACCGGGTGGCCATGGCTATGTGTACAGGGACTACTCAGAGGGCTGAAAAGTCAATTCTGACAGGTCCTCAAACTTTTGACTGGTCCTCACACTTATGACCATCCTCACATTTATGCCCGTGCAGCATTCTTAACAACCAGGTCACGCATTTCACAACTGCTTCTCTTCACCATGGTGACAAGATAGGGCAAAAACGTAAAATGTGAGGACAGTCGTAAGTTCGAGGACTGGTCAAAAGTGCGAGGACCAGTCAAAACTAACTTTTTCAGCCCTCCGAGTAGTCCATATGCACAAAAGGACTAACCAGAGGGCTGAAAAAAGTCATTTCTGACAGGTCCTCGCACTTTTGACTGGTCCTCCCACTTATGACCATCCTCACATTTATGCCCGTGCAGCATTCTTAACAACCATGTCACTCATTTCACAACTGCTTCTCTTCACCATGATGACAAGATAGGGCAAAAATGTAAAATGTGAGGACAGTCGTAAGTTCGAGGACTGGTCAAAAGTGTGAGGACCAGTCAAAAATAACTTTTCCAGCCCTCTGAGTAGTCCATATGCATTAAAGGATTCAGCAATAGAGAGGGATGAAGGAATGGAAATTAGAGTAGGAGTGAGGGTAAGAGAGGGAGGAAGAGAGGAGGAGAAGGAGAAAGGAAGGGGAAGTAGGGAGGGGAAAAAGAGGGTGGGGGGAAGAGAAAGTAAGAAGGAAAGAAAAGAGAGAGGTGGTGGGTTTGAGGAGAAAGATTGCTGTACAATAAAAAAGATGAAAGGGAAGAAAGCCAACCCCAAGCAAATATAAAGATATTAAGATAAAGAATGAATTGTTAAACTTTAAAGAATAAAAGAGAACAAATATGAATAAATAGCAATAATTAGAAACACACATACAAACATACAATGTATTTTCTTTGAACAGAATATTTGGCTGGTTCACAAATGTAAACAGTGTTTAGTCATTTCAATTAAATTTACAATTTCTATATTTCCTTTTTGCCATATTTATTCCTCATCTATTTTTTTAAAAAAACAATATTACCCTTCATCCTCATCTCTAATCTTAATCAAATTCAATTTTTCCCTTCTATTCTATATTATATCCCTTCCCATTGTCATCTATTTTTATATCCATCCTCACATTGGTTAATTATGTAATTATGTAATACAGTTGCTTAATACAAATTCAACATTTTAATATAAATCAATTAGTTATATAACTATCTTTTTTGTATATTAATCAATATGAACATGAATATTCCAATTATTTCCATGCAATCCAATTTCTTACAAATCAATTAATTATATTTACCAATAATAATAAACCAAATAATTTCCCCCATATATTCCTCCAAACCATAACTTAACAATTTCTGCTTTCAACACAATATAGAATTATTAATAGTATCTCAATTATTACAATTCCCTAGTTAAATAGAGCTTTTTTTCTTTTGTGTTTTAAAATCTTGAACTCTCCTCTTTTGCCCTAAATTTCCCATTGTTTGCAGTTTTGCACCTACCTTTTTTGGTGAGGAAAAAGAAAAAGAAAAAGAAAGAAATCTCTCTCTGACTCATTTTATCACATTGCAGCTTTACTTTCGCTTTCGCCTTTGTTTTCAGAGTAGCTAGGGGGAAAAAAATCTGCTCCAGGAACTTTTTGCAGCTAATTAACCTAGCGGAAGCTGTAGGGGCTGTTTTTTCTATTTTTGCAGGCATGGGTCTACTCATTTTTTTTTAACACTGATCAGCTGTAGGTCGGCCCTTTGAAGCCCCGCAGCAAGAGTTTAAACAGTTTTTTTTCCCTCTAGCCATCAGCGGGGACTCAGGAGGCAGAATGAAAAATCGGGACTTTTTAAAAACGCCGCGGGACGCGGGACAAATTGCTCAAAAGCGGGACGGTCCCGCCAAAAGCGGGACGTCTGGTCACCTTAGGATATTCTAAATATTTTCCCTCACATTATGAATAATCTGTTGGCCTAGCCAGGGCTGGATTTAGATGAAAAGAGGCCCTAGGCTATTCCACTTATGAGGCCCTTTCACCTATAGTGAAAGTGTAATTTTAATTTTGCTAACAATTTGAATGTAGGCCCCTCTTGATCTTGAGGCCCTAGGCTGAAGCCTAGTTAGCTTATAGGAAAATCCGGCCCTGGGCCTAGCCTTTTTCCTCAAATATTCTAGTGCAGAACACACTTTTTATTCCCTTTTTCAGTTAAAAACAACAGTGCAAGCACATAATTTTCTGAAGAACTCCAGTGTTATAGCCTGGTACATAAAAAGGAACATGAGAAAATAAGTTCAGCCAAAGGTCAAGGGACTTTTTGTTTTTTCTTGGTTAAAATTTCTGTGCAGATTGCTCAGATTGAATACACAATGTATTCAAAACTACATTTTACAAATACTACATCTGTATGCAAAGCACAGGTCAGATTCTTTTTTTAAAATGTGTTTTATGAATCTGCTTTGCTTCACCAGAAGCTCAGGAACTGGCATTAGCAGGTTGCTATAGACTAGAGGACAAGCGGAAGTTTAGTTTCTGACTTTACTTCTCCCTCTCTCCCTCTCCCTCCCTTCTTATGAAGGAGAAAGAGGAGCCTTTCTCCTCTTAGTAATGTGAACCAAGCACAGAGGAATGGCATATTAATGGTGAGGAGGAAAGTAAGCAGCATGAATAAGGGATCCTTACCTAAGAAGTGTAACAAAATGGGGCTCCTTCCACTGCCTAGTAGTCAAATTGTTTCTGTAACTTTCTCTGTGTGTATATGTGTGCACAGTAAAAATCACTGGATTTTCAGATATTCCCTAGTTAGAAATCTCAGCATCCCTCACCACTGCTCTTTTGGACTGCAGATGCTTAGAAAAATATTTAGAAACTTAGGGCTTTATCTAGGTTGTCCATGACCCCCCAAACATGCATAGAGGTGCCCTAGATGTTCCAGAACAAACCTTGAAACTGCAAACATTAGCATGTGGGTTTGAATGTATGTTTCCTTAGCCATAATTATATTTCTGTTTTTAAAATGTACAGTATGCTTCTTAGTTGCGCACAACTATTTGATTTAGAATACCACATACAACTGTATAACTGTAAATATATGGGGATTGTCAAACCCCTACCGGTTTGAATGCCAACGCCGGATGGTGGTTGAGTGGGTGGGGCTGAGGGATGTGGTCCCGCCTATAAAGAGCGCTGGGAGGTGGTAGCTCCCAGCGCTGACTTTGCAATGGACTGCTACCTACTCAATTTGTGCCAGGCCTCAGCCTTGAATAAACCTGTATCCAATGGTTCCAGAGCGTTTCTGTGTTCGCCAGACCTGGGGATTTGGACATTTGAGAGGGATGTACATCCTCAACCAAAATAAATTTAATCTTGTTGGAAGAAAAATCGTCCAGTTCCAAGCCAGGAAAAAGACACTGAAAATAAAATGGAGGCAGATTACATGGAAAGGAGGTCTCTGTTTATTTGGGTGCCAGAAACTTCAGTGACATCAGCATGTTTTTGGGTGGTTGACCAATTGGCTGGTTGGGTAGGTGACTTTTTATAGGGTTATACAAAATCTCCATTCCAAAAGACCAGTCTCTTCTGCTTTAGGCTGTTTTCCTATGGCAGAAAAACTGGGGCTGCTTTCTGCCTTTAAGAACAACACTGCTTTCTGCAGTGAGAGGTCTAGTCATTGGTCACTAAATCAATTTTCATAAGTCAAAGACTACCTGTATTTTGGGTCTGAGAGGATTAGTTCATGGTGTGAGCATACTTGCTATTGCCTTTTTCTTTCTGGATTATTTCTAAACCTTCATAACTTCCTAATGTAAGGTGTCTGGGCACACCATGTTGTCATATTTCTAAAATGTTGTCCTCTCATCCCAAAGCTAATCAAGACAGGCATTTTTTAAAGAAAGCCCATTAAAGGAAAACAATTGCAGCCCAATGGAAAAATTGGGATTTTAAAAACATTTTTTTTCATGCCTGTTAGACAATTGACACACAATCACCATTCAGAAGAGCAATTGGTTGCTTTCTTATGAGTTTAACTATGGAGCGCCGCAGGAGCGGAAGTGGTATTCAGCCGGTTTGGACCAGTTCGGGTGAACCGGTAGCTCTGACAAACAGCTGGCCCTACTCACCCACCCTCGTCCTATCCTGTCCTTTATTTCCTGCTTTCTAGCTGATTTCAATCACACGGTAAGCTGATTTCCCCCCCCCTCCCCTGCATTGCTGACTTGGAAGATAAGCAGCTGAGTTTCTAAATGCTCCATTTTCAGCAGGTGTGTGCTCACCAACCAGTTGTTAAACTGGCAGCATCTCACCACTGCGCAGGAGGGTATAATAATGATCATGAACATCTGCACATATAATAGAAAGAGATACCTCTTGCCATGTTTTTAGTGGTACAGTTTTCTATTCTGTTGTTATTTTTATTTATAAGTGCCTATTTTACCTGGCAGAAAGTATAACACATATTTGAAAGCAAATATGTCAGGGAAGAATGATAGCACCATTCAGATTTACCCTGGGCAGACAATAAATTTGATAAATAAAAAAAAAGCATAATCACTGAGTATTTGATGAAGAACATTCAGTGTCTTCTGCCAATAGACACTTTTAAATGTATTTATGTATACAAATTATGCAGATTATGTACGGATATAATTTGAAGTAGGATTCCGTATGATGGCTGCTTCAAATACATTTTTCTCTTGTCTGAGAGAAAAAAGGAAGAAAAAATGAGCTTGCATTAACACTGCAGCAATTTTAATAGAACTGAAAAATAAATATTTAGACAGAATTTCAACATTTCTGGTTGAACATAAACAAATGATTTTTCTGATAGCATAGTTGCTTGCATAATGTTTGACCTAATCTGATGAATTAAAAACCCAATTAAAATCAAACCCACAGACATCTAAACCAAAGCAGACATGAGGCAACAAATAGGAATTGTTTATGATTTAAATTTAAAAGGCTTAACATATGTTTTCAATTTACATGAAAAGTGATGCATTTCCTGGAAAAAATGTTTTACAAAACAGATTATGTAAATGTTGTTAATGGATAGAGATTTTAAAATCATTGTATTAATGACCACATTGTTCCATTAGTAGTTTCTTTAAAAAAGTCAACATAAAGCAATGCACAGTAAATCCTGCCACATATTTATAGCAACAATCTGCTTTGTAACAACTTAAACATTATCTCATAATAATTTGTTTCTCATATCCAATTTTTGGTAGGGAAGGAAGTTGGAAAAAGGAAAAAGAGAAATAATTAAGAATTACAGTGGCTTTTAACAAAATAGTACATGGGACATAGGCATTCTGCATGTTGTCACTGATTTCTGTACTTTGCACTTTGTGTTAAATTATTTAAGCTCTGTTTTCAGATGAAATATCTATTTATATTTCATTTTTTAACCAAATGTATGATTTTGTGTTAAGATTTTTGTATATGGCAATCAAATAATCAAAGAGCTTCAGAGATCCAAGTTTTCAAAGTCAATAAGGAATTGAGGGGGTGGTGGAAAATTCTAAAGTTTCTATGCACTTTCTGTCTCAATAGAAGCATTCATATACTTTCTAGCTCACATACATTCATGGTTAATCACATTCAGACTTATTTGGAAAAAATTATCAAAATTAGCATTGTTCTCAGCATGGGCGTCCAAACTTTTGGCCTGCCTACTCCACATTAAGTGAAGAAGAATTGCCTTGGGCTACATATAAAATATATAATATGTATATGTATATACATAACAAACTTAATTTTTTAAAGAAAATGATCTTGTGGGGCTACATTACTAGTTATCCAGGACCTCATGTGGCCCACAGGCTGTCGGTTGGACAAACGTGATGGACAGAGTTCAGTACAAAACTGTAGATTTAATCAACATTAATAATATATGCTGAATTTGGCAGAATCAACAAGTGGAAATCTCATGTGACAACCCATTATCATCCATTTATTGGTGCTTCGGAATATTATGAGATTGTCTTTTGTAAGCCTGATGACATGCTAAGAGTTTAGGATCATTTAGGGTTAGGGTAACACTGAGACTGAAGTACTGTAAAGAGAAGTTCCTCTCTTAATCCAAAATCTTTCAGCTTTTGCAATTATAAGGAGCAATAAAAAAAATTATAAGGTGACAAGTGTGGTGGGTAGGAAAGTGACACAGGATTTCCCCAGCCAACCCAAGGAGTACCCAACATTCATCTACATAAAAAACAACTGAAATTTTATTAGTGATTTTGGGAGGATGAAAAAGGATGATCGCAAATTGTCTGCACCTTTCCTGTATTAATTTTTCAATCAATGAAAAATTAATATCTATTCTAATTAATAGGTTATTAAGGCCCAAAATGAGAAAAGATTAATACAAAATGTAATACAAATCACAAAGAAAAGAAACAATTAAGAGTTCTCTGTCAATTGTCCGACTATTAAATTTGGGGTAGAAGCTAAAATGCAATATTTGGGACAAAAACATTGAAAGGCACAAAAGAACTCCATACATGGTTTTCTACATGTATTAAAATCTGAATTTCTTTTTCCTGAGTGATAACATTAAGACAAAAACAGTGCAGCAATGTTTAAGATGAACACAACAGAGGCTTAGAAATTAAAGTGCTACAAAATACAGTATAATTTTAATAATATTGTTATACCAATAGATGGAAATAGAGAGAAGCATAGAGGTTCACAAAATCTTGAAATAAATAATTGACTTATAAAATGAAGCACTGGTTTTTCCTTTCCTTTCCTCTTTCCCCACTCAGCACATGACTCAGGCAGCATACATTTTTCAATAACAATAGATTCCACAAAAAAATCACATTAAAAAGCCATTCAAAATATAAAACCACAACAGAAACATATAAAATGCTGGAGAAAATATCGTCCAATGGGTCACACCATTACGAGACATGGTATTTGAGGAAAGGGAGGGACAGAGCCAGCCAAATATTGAGAGGAAGGGAGGGGGATGAGGGGACCCCAGAACATGCTAACCCTACCATTCTTGCAAGTGATATGTGCATCTTATGCACAGTGTTATATGAGCATAGGAAGTATTCCCATAAGCACCTATACTACTGCAATTTGAACCAGATGAAGCTTCCGAGTAGTCAACAAGGACAGTTCTACGTAGAGTGCATTAGTAATCACTCATAAGATGACTTAAGGTATGAGTAACCCTAAGAAAGACCTTCTGATCCAAAAATGGGCACAATCAGCACAATCATGACCACTTGCTCTTTGATGAGGAACTGGTGAGTCTAGAAGGATCCCTAGGTTGCCCTCTGAAAGTGCTTGGGGCAGTGCAAACAGAAGCAAAGATGAAAAATCCTTGGATCCAGTGGTTCCACAATGCAGATATGAGTGCTTATAAGCTGGATAGTGCTTCTAATTAACAAAAATGTTCTATATTTATAAATGTATACAACCTCTGCTCTTTTAACAAATTAAAAAAAATAGAATTGAGAAATTAAACATGGACAAGATAACTGATGTTTATCCATTTATCTATTATTTATTCAAATTTTATTCTCAACAAATCTGTCAACATATGCAAAATCATATTCAAAGTCCTCCCACAGCCCAGCAGCATTACAATTACTGAACCACAGTATAAAATAAGTGCTATCTACAAATATGGTTTAAGCTTATTTATCCTACAATCATGAAGGAGAATTTAACAAGTAGTTCATTTGCTCTCAGCAGAATTTCCTTCCAATACATAAATAGTGTGATGATGGAAAGCAACAGACTGGATATTAAAAATACTTATAGGTCACTTCTGCTACTGGAGGAATGGGGCACAAAAGAAATCCAGAAGGCACACTGTGGCATCCGTTAAGGCTAGAATTACCAGCCTTTCAATTTCTTGCCTTTTGTGAACCATATTTTGCAACAAATATTAAAATGCTAATTTGCTTGAAGTTTTATTACATGCACTTTTTTCAAAAACTTTCTTATCTACCACAGTTGCATTCTTTATGAATGCAAAAGGAACTCTTTACATTTGTTCCTGCTACTTATTTCAAAACACGATTTCGCTCTTCTCTAATCCATTGTCTTCCCAATGGGTTGGATCTCAAAGTCTTTATCTTGTCAGCTAATGGTAGTTGGCAGGAGATGGAAATCCAGAACATTTAGAAGGCATCAAGATGGGGAAAGCTTCTTTAGAAGATAAATAGCTGGATGGAGAGAATGTTCAAAGCTATTTTTGGCGAAACACAATGTAAAAAGACAGGCTTATTTCAAACAGGGAACATCAGATTCATGATAACCTTAGAAAATGTTCTCAAGATACAATTCATCATCTTTCAATATTAAGATAACTCTTATTAAATCAAACAAGCAAAACCTTTTTTTTAATGGTACATGGAATGGTACATGATGGTCCTTTTTCTACAGCAGAGATAGTGTGGGTTAAAGTGAGTACAGCATTTTTCCTCATACTTATACCGGTACTAGTGGTAGGGTTCAAAAGCTGCCTGAAATTGCTTCTTATGGAAGGAGACGATTCTTTTCTCCAGTTCTGGAGTTACAAGCCAGAAAAAAGGGCTCAGTATAACAAAGCTTGAAATGTCAAAAATACAGGAGAGACATTAAAACGCCTTCCAATTTACAGATTTTGTAAGTGCATGAGTAGGCTGGATGCTCAATCTCCACAATAAAAGAAGGATCTTCATGACAAGTCCAATGTATTTTCCTATAGTAGACCCAGGATAATGTAAAGTGGCATATACCAAAGTTACAGGATCTGAGTATTTGGAGGGGCCCTTGTTCTTGCTGAATATTATTTTTTGGGGGGTACTTTCCTGCTGAAAGATGCTTTGACCAAGGCACAAGAGCTGAGCTGCTCTATAAGGAATACCTCCTATCCCTATGTGCCAGGAAGTCACTAGTATCAAGGATGGCTGAGGTGGCTGTGCTTATGGAGTGTGCCATCCGCATGAGACAGACTTATCTTGAATCTCACAGACTAGTTTGATGCATGCTTCGATTCAGTAGGAAATCAGATTAGGAAGGCTTTGTGGCTGAAATATCAATGTTGAAAGTCAACCAGGATATTGTTTGAGGTTATAAAGTCCTGTTTTATTTATGTAGATTTTGATGGTTCATCTAGCGTCTATTTCAGAATTCCGCCTGGCTGTATTATTATGACTATTTCCAATTCCATTCCTTTCCAGATTTTCTGAGGACAACCCATGCAAGGGTTTGAACAGGGAATGACTGAAGGCTTCTAAGTATTAGCTCTAGTAGAAGTCTCCTGAAAAATACCTATGGATAACTGATAGTCTTAATAACAGCCCACCTCAAGAATTTCTTGATCATTTTGTTATTTTATCATACTCAGGAAGATAGTTCCACTCAATATGTCAGCCCTCCTTGGTGTACCAGATGAGAAATAGACCAGATGAGCTACTTCAATTTTATTGTAAGGCTACATTAACAGAATCTTGCAAGTCTGAATATACAAATCTCCCACCATTTTCTTTAGAGCCTGAAAACTGGGGAGGGTCCCTTCTGAGCCTCTTTTTCTGCCTGTTATACAGCTGTCGGCTGTATCCTCTTTCTGGTTATTCCTTAGGGCAGCGGATCATTCCCTTTGCTGTTTCTCAAGGTGATTCTCATATATTACTACAACTTGCAGTCATCTAATTATTGTTGTGTTATTATTGGTGTGTTGGGCTTGGTCTCTGGGTGTTATGTGAATTTCATTGTATGGGTATACTGTGTATTGTACAATGCACAGTTGTATGGGTATACTATGTATGTATACGTACAATGACAATAAACTTTATATAAAAATAAGCAGATGAATGAAGATGACTGAATCCCAGTTGGCTTAGCCACTCTGATGATGCCAGGCAACTTGTTTGTTTGCAGTCCATTCATTCAATTTCTATAGCTGCCCATCTCAGCAAACAACTTAGCTCAATGGATGGCAAGTTGAGAAGGTGACTAGAACTGATGGCCAGGTATCTGTTAGCCCAAATGAGAGCTACCACAGTCAGTTCTATTTTTATGGCTTCGAATAGTCTCAGGAAGAGACTATAAGCCTCAGGAAGAGATGAATGGAGGGAAATACGTATTCCAGGTCTTTGGGCCAGGTGGCATTGAAAGTGTTTGTTGCCTATGCTCTCTGGGACAAGAAATGGGAGATGAACTATTCTATCTTGTGACTGGTGGAAGGTAGCAGAAGGTCTATTGCTAGCTTCCAAAAGATTGATATGATTTGCTCCAAAGTGGTCTAGGATAGTTATTATTTATACATGTGTATAATAATGTTGCTATTTGGGGTAGTTTTCTCTGGAATTGCTGGCATTTTGAATGGGAGAAATGTATATTGTGTTGGAATTTGACCTTTTTATGCTTTTATGTAGGGTTTTCCTTACAACTAATGGTTGAGATGTGAAACATTGAGTTTTATATATGTTAATTAATGTTAATAGTTTATAGCTTTTTGGACTTTTTGCTGATAAATTGGTTAAAAAGACATTACTTATTTGATTTGCCTATTACTAAGTTGGGCTATGGGATGAAGAGTTTTATATTTGTTAATTTAGAAGAGATGTTTATGAAATTGTTTATATGCTTGTGATGAGGATAGAAAGTTGCTTTGTTAAAAAGGGGGATGCTTTTTGCTTTTTCATTTTCTTGCACTTTTTTCTTTCTTTACTTTTTAAACTTCGTATCACCTTTTACTGTCCTTAACAAAATTACTGGAAAAAAGATACCTGTATAATAAATTGTACCTTTAACTAAAAAAGCTGGGGAAATGTGACTTGCATCAAACCCATGAAACGACAACACGTGTGTGTGTTCCCTGAGAGTTACTCTGAAAGTTCTTTGGAATGTAATTCTTCAGATGGACATAACATGAACATTGAGAAATGTTCGCTTCATAAACAACTCAAATTTATGGCATCATTAAAACAAGTGTGCTGCATTTAAAGAAGCAATCAAAAATTTATATTAAAAAAAACCAACATTTCCAGTATCTCATTCAACTCAACCACAAAATTGGGCACATGATGAAGACAGTGGATTATAAAACTATATCATACATAAGTAAAAGATTCATTTTCGCTGAAAGCATGCGATCAAGTTACTGTATTTTTTACAACAGAAGCCAAAATCCCTTCCCCCAAGTCCCCACACACAGAGCACCACAGCCACGATAAAGATGATGTGCCCAAACAAGACTGAAATGCATCAAAATAACTACGGACTGAATCCCAAGTTTTCTGCTGTGGTCAGGAATTGCTTTTCCATTCACAGAAAAACACTTCAGTCTAATAGAGGTTTCTGTTAAACCAGAGTTTCCCAACCTTTGCAATTTCCAGGTATATGGACTTCAACTCTCAGAATTCCATAGCCAGCATAGCCATTGCTGAGAATTCTGGGAGTTGAAGCCCACCCACCTTCAATTTGCCAAGGAGGAAAAACACTGTGTTAAAGGGATCACTTTTCCTCTTGTCTTCCTTTGCTACTCAATATGCTATCACAGAAATTCTTCTAGTTCTTTAAAGTAGAACTCTGTTAGGAAATATTAGTTAGGACTCAGCTTTAGAGGTATAAATAATCTCCCTCCTGTTTTAGTGAAAATAAAGAATGAGTTATAGGAAAGTTCTTCCTAATGTTAGTTTTTCAAAGGACATTTGTGAACAAGAGAGAAATATATAAGTTTTGTGCATTCATGTGCTTTTCATTAAATATTTTGCTTTTCATACACTCTATATTCTTAAGTGCTTAAACTGCTATTTCTACAATTACTTATAACTTGAGGGACATCTTTAAAATCTTTACTATGGTGGGCCAGAAAATTGGGGAGAAAAAAAATAGCCAGGTTTTTAAAAGAAAGGAGACCATCTATATTGCATATTACGTATCTACTCAAAATTAAAGCGCTAGCCTTTTTTCTTTTAATGAAAGCAATATATTAGTATAGTAAAAAAAAAGTGACATGTTAAATTTTACCACTTGCATAGTTCTCTTAAGATTTGATTTTACCTTTATATCAGGTCAGTTGTTTTCCTTTAGGTATACATAATTAACTCCAGTGTTAAAGCAGCAAAAATTATTGGGAGTCTGGATTGCATGAACTTGGTACCATAATCTGGACATAGTTCATAGCATCCCAATGAAATTTCATTATGCCTATGTGGGGAAGCACTCCTATATTTCAAAAACAAAAGTGAACGTTTAGTTCTGAAACAGATTTTATATAGGGAAGCTTTCACAAATAGTCTCTCCTTCCCTCTATATATGTGCCAACAGTAAAAGATGAAAAAAAATTATTAGTTGGTCCTTACAACTATTTAAGAACTGCCATTTAAGGAAAAGAAAAAAAAAACTTTTCTAGACCTGAATAATGTTATTCAATCTCGGCCACTTAAGTACTGATTATACCAACCACTTAATTTTCCGCACATTAATTTCAGGTTTGAATGAAATGCATGTAGTTACTTGCCAAGTCTATATTTCTGCTTAGGATTTTAATGTTGATTTGTTATCAGGAAACTGAAGTCAGTGGGCAGACCTGTATTTCTCTTCTTTCGTCTATATGTTTCTTTGAACCATGATTTTGTCCACATGCACACAAATTTTCTCAATCTCAAACTTTGTCCAAGCATATCTGTATATGCTCTGTTACTCGAAGGGGAAGCGTTTTCAACAAGCATTCTTCTACAATTAGACAACTCCGTTTCAGAGAATTACATTCCTCTAGCTCAGCAGGAAGTAACTCCAGATAGTTTCCTTTGAGCTCCAGATGAACAAGGTTGGAAAGCTCACCAACTCGAGGGGACAAGTACATTAGGCTGTTATGTCCCAGAAGAAGGTGCTGTAGCTTTTTGCACTGGAATAATTCGTCAGGAAGTGCTTCAATCTAAAAGAAACAAGTAATAAAAAGTTCTTTTCAATTTGTAAATCAGTCCTGCAAACTTAGTATAAGAATGCCCTCAAATTGTAACAGTACTCACAATTTCCTTCCTCTTTCAAAAGTATGTGTAAGTCATATTAATGAAATATATATTTTTAAATGAATTCCACAACAGCAATAGCACTTAGACTTATATACTACTTCACAGTGCTTTGCAGCCCTCTCTAAGTGGTTTACAGAGTCACTGCATTGCCCCCAAAAATCTGGGTCCTCATTTTACCGACCATGGAAGGCTGGAAGGCTGAGTCAACCTTGAGCCTGGTGAGATTTGAACTGCTAAACTGCAGGCATCCAGCAGTCAGCAGAAGTAGCCTGCAGTGCTGCATTCTAACTACTGCACCACCAAGGCTCATTAAATAGTGAACATTTCATGTAATTGTCAATTCACTAGCGTCCCGGGATAATGTTTCAAGATCTAACAGATTGGATCCTGCTAATTCACTCTTTAAAGCCTATTTCCAAACAAAGACCTGCAATGAACTAAACCACTCAGTAGTCTGCTACAAATTTCTAAAATATGGGCAAGTATCACTACTCATATTGCCTTCCTCAGGGAATACTAACTGAAGGCAGGAGAAGGTAATTTGATTTTACAAAATGGCTTCTGCAAAGACAGGAGGGAAAAAAAGAAGAAGAAAATGCTATTAAGATTTGAGATTAAATTGGAACATTTGCTAAAAAAAATGCTTTTAAGGAAAGACAATTTCTTGTAAGTTCCCTGAGAGTTGAGATTTCATCACATTTTTTAAAAAAATTGTTTCTTTTCTGCACCTATAACTCATCTTTTCCAATGAATACTAGTAAGATTTGGAAATGCTATCCTTTATATATTCAAAACAAGCACAGACTTTTGTATAATTTGCAATGCACCACCACTAATACAGTTTGTCTATAATTGTAGACTTTGGATCAGCAGTTCAGACCATGAAACCCTCAAGTGATATAAAAAGACACAGCATTCTAGAACAGCATCCTTTGAAAAATACGGGGAGCACCATTAGTTCTTTCAACTGTCAGTCCTACTAGGTCAGAGGTGTCAAACTGGCGGCCCGCGGGCTGGATACGTCACGTGCAAGCCACACCCACCTCAGCTCTGTGAAGGGAGAAAATGTCATGATATGTCAGGTGACAGCAATGTGACGTCGCAAGTTTGACACCCGTGTTCTAGGTAGTTTGTTTGTTGCCTTAAAGTCAATCTTGACTCCTGACAACTGCCTAGACAAGTTCCTAGAGTTTTCTTGGAAATGCTTTGGTCATTGCCTTCTTTTTCATAGGACTGAGAGAGGGATTGGTCAAGGTCACCCAACTGGCTTCACACACAAAGTGAGACTAGACCTCATGGTTTCCCAGTATTTAGCCTGGGGTCTTAACCACTATACCAAACTGGTTACTAGATAGAGCAGACAATGATCTCCACACAAAGATTAGAACTATACTTTATTGAGCTATGCTATAATAAGAGAATGTTGCAAATCAGATTGGGCTGTCCCTCATTCTTATACTCCAGTGAATCAGAAGAATGTTTGCCTGAGCCACTTCCAAATATTATTGTGCTTTACACAATATTGTGTGAAGAATGTTTCAGCTGTCTTTGCCTAAGTAACAGTTCTTGCATATTTCAGTCAAAGTCATTCCTCTACATCAGGGGTGTCAAACTCAAGGACCAGGGGCCGGATCTGGCCCATGGGGTGCTTAGATCTGGCTGATGGGGCCACCCTGGAAACAGCAAAGGACTGGCCCGTGATGCCTCTGCCAGCCAAAACAGAGCTCGCGAGGGCCGCGGGAGGCACTCCCAACTCCATTTTCACTGGCAGAGGGTTGCAGGAGGCTGTCACAGCCAAAAATGGAACTCAGGAGCCCATTTTCGGTGACAAAGCTCTCGGGCCTCCACAGGCACCCCTGACATGAGTGACATTGAGCTGGCCACCGCCCCCCTGGCCCAAGGTCAAACACAACCCTGATGCAGCCCTCAATGAAATCGAGTTTGACACCCCTGCTCTACATTTATAAGCACATTTTTAAATCAGAAATCTCATCAACTATGAAGGATGTGACCATGTGACACGCCTTCATACAATCCTATTTACATCAAGGCAAGTTGATCTATGGTCTTCCATATATTGCTGAATCTCAACTATTGGCAGTTCTATCCAACATGGCCCAACTATGAAGGATGCTGGGAACTATATTTTAGTAATGTCTGAATTGCCACTCCACTTCTTGTTTACAAGAGAATCTTATTGTGTGCCCTATGCTCCTTAAGTAAATATATAAATGAAGGAATGTCAATACAACTGAATGAAGATGAATCAGATCAACTGCATTTTGCTGGCCATTAACATACTTCAGAGTTCAGTCAAACATGGGTAGAGTATAAATGAGAGGAAACAGTAAGGAGGATCTGAAAAAAAATACTTCAAAATGCACTTAAAGGAAGCATTAGCTTCTACTTACATGATTCTTTGTCACAGCAAAGTACTGCAAATTTGTTAAATATTGGATTTCATCAGGAATAGAGGTTAGCTTATTGAAACTCAGATCCAGATGATGTAGCTTTTTGCAAAGAAAAAGTTGTGGTGGGATTTTTTTAATGTTGTTGTGATTTAAGTAGAGCTGTTCCAAGTTTGCTAAGGTACCAATCTGCACAGGGATATAAGATATTTTGTTGTGCCACAGCTTCAGGCAAGAAAGATTTTCAAGGTGCTGAAAGCTAATAATTTCTTCTACCGTTCGTAGATTATTTTCTTTCAAATCTATTTCACGTAAATAGTTTAAGCTGAAAATAGAATGAGGGATGCGCTCCAAATCACAGCTGGTCAGTTCCAAGATTCTCAGGTTTAACAGTTTCTTCAAGTTGGTCAACACTAACAGTTTTTTCCCCTCGTTGTCAATAGATAATTTCTGCAGTGAAGGCAATTGGTCTGTAACCACCTGAGGTATGCGGGAAAGGCTGTTCTTTAAATGAATTGCTTTCAGATTTACAAGGTCTTGAAAACCCTCACTGTAGAAGCCATTCTGGGGTTCTGGCACATAACATCCAGTCAAATACAGTTCCTGTAAGTTCTTTAGATAGAATACCCAGCGTGGAATCTTTCCCATATCAACAGATTTTAGACGCAGAATTTTTAAATTATCTTCAAGGAAGTGCAGTGCCGGATACTCCACAGTTAATGTTGAATGATAAATGTTTAGTTCTTTAAGACTGGATAGCTGACTTAGAGACGGTGGAAGTTTAACCTCAGGAATGAGCTCTAGTGTTAGAACTTCTATCTCTGTGAGTTCAAAGACGTCATCTGGAAGGCCACTAAGCATAAAAAGATGAAGTTCCATTTTGTCTTGAGGGTTTCGCACCAGCTTGCTCTTCAGCCTCTCTAAAGACCATTCATTATTGAGACTAATTTGCTTCAGCTTATTTTCACTCACCTCGGAGAGAAATATTGAAAACCTCTTTGAATACAGAGGGTCGTACTGGTCTGCTAGGTGAAGAATAAAGGCAAAGTCATTTTTTACATCAGGGATATCGCTGTAATTACTCTGCTCCCTCAGCTTCTCAAAAGAATATTGTTTAAGTGAACTTCTCAGCATCCATAACAAACTGTAAGTGCATGTCAGGCCATATAAAATCACCAGAACAACATAAAATGAAGCAAGCACTTTAAAAATTTCGGCCAGTGAATAAACACATTGGTATCGCTTGTAGCCAGTAAAAGTTCGAATATCAACTATACAATCGATTTCTAGGTTAATAAAAGTTAAATAATATGGAACATAAATCATTATTAAAATGAACACAATGACCTTGATCACAATCTGTTTTAGATACACTCTATAAATGACATCTTTCTGTTCAACATGTACCCTGAATCGTTTCACTTTCTCAAATATTGACTTTGCTTGTTCCCCTTCTCTTCGGTCAAGAACATTTGAAGTGCTCTCTCTACCAGCTGTTTCTAATCCAGTCTGTGAGTAGGACATTGATTGCCTCTTGCTCTCCAGCTCTGTCATGTTGCTTGGGGAGGGAAGAAATGTTTTCGATTTTGAGCATGGCAGAGTCCTCACAGATTGTTCAGCAACTGTTTCTGATAGGGCACGTGTGGTCCAAGGGGAATCGAAACATTTGTGAAGTATGGCTACAAAATGCTCTAGCCTTGAACTTGTGCTGGGGTAGTAAAGCCAGAAATTACTACAAGCTGCAAAAATGAAAGTGTGGAGAAGCACTAAGTACGGGAAAAATTTGGCAAACCAATGAAGTTCTCTCTCGTAACACACTGCATCAATGTAAGAATACTGTTGCCTATGAAGGTAATTCTGGATTTGAAGAGGATGAACTTCTGGTGTTGCAGAGGTGAAGGATTCATTGATGTTGCTTTTAATCAGATGCCAAGGCACTGTGCAATGATTGTCAAATTCAAGCTTGCAAGGAAGACAACATAACAATCTAGTCTGAGTGAGCTGAAGAGCCCCAGCAAGGACAGCAACAAGCAGCATTATCATGGTAAGATAGTAGCAGAAAACATCCCACCATGGTTTCAAGATGTGAAATGATGCCTGGGCATCTGCTAAGCATCTGAGTTCAGTTAATGTAATCATGATTTGCTTATGACGCAGTAGCAACTGGAAAAGAAAAACAAAGGAGAATGTTTAGCTGAATTAACTGGATGGAAATTAAAATTACGCTAAACAAAACTGTAGCATTAACATTTTAAACAAATTAGAAGTCTTTAAATATTATTTTGTAATCTACACAGAGAAATGCAATTTATGGTTCATTGCAATTTTGTCACAAATGAAATATTTCTATGAATTTCTCATTTTTTTTTTTATCCTAAAAGATAAATCCTATCTGTTATTGCAAGCATTAACTCCATTGTGGTACAAGACTTAGTATTCTGTATTCTTCCCCCACCACCACCTTCGATTCAATTGTGTCTAATTCTTGGAGACTGCCTGGACAAGTTTGCATTTTCTTGGAAATATTTTTTAAGAAGTGGTTTATCTATGCCTCCTTCCTAAGGCTGAAAGAGAGCAACTATCCCAAGGTCACCCAGCTGGTTTTGTGCCTAAGACAGGACTAGAATTCAGAGTCTCCGGGTTTTTAGCATGATGCTTTAACCACTACATTAAATTGGCTCTTTCTTTGAGATATTCATATTTTTTTCAACTACATTCCATTTGCATGGCAAAGAGAGTGGGTTTTTACTGTCCTATTTACAACTAACTCACTTATTTTTCAGCTTATGCCTCAATTACTCGGTGGTCTATAGAGCCAATGTTAGTAGCCACATATGAACAAGATACATGTATCTGTTTGTTTTATAGTTTTTAGCTTTTTATTGTAATTATATACTTTTATTTTTTAATCAATTAAACTAATATCAATTTATTGTACAGTACTATAAAACTAAATTTATAATCTAATCTATTTAATCAAATTTTCTTGGGTTATTTAAAATTTGGCATACATATTCCCACAGATTTCTCTTTTTTAATTTCACTTTTTTTATGGTATATAATATTTATATGGTTAACTGCTCAATCAGATTATACAAAGTGTAATTTGTTTATACTATTTATATTACTCTAATTAAGGAGCAAATAAAATAACATTTGGTTCACAATGCACTATTACTGTATTGAGTTTTTTTGCTATACATACACATTAAATGAAATGATAGGCCTCTCACTTTGAGCAGCCCTTCCCCCTCTTGTTTAAAGGAAACATCTCCTAAAAAAATGAAGTTGTCATGATACAAATCTGCATACTGGCACAGAAGCAGTTTCTTGAGACTGTTGTCCATTTCCCTAAGAACATTTCACTGCTAAGTCTGAGGATTTTTGTTATTTATGCATGGTACATGGTCTTGTTGAATAGATATAATATACGACGCTATAGGGCACTAATACAGGTAGTCCTCATTTAGCAACTGCCTTTGACTATAGTGATGGACTGTCTGCTAAAAGGCTATGGCATACAGTTGAAAGAAAATGTATTTGTGGAGTCTGGTAAGAACAAACAGTGTTTAGAAAAACAACTAGACACAAGGGTAGTTTTCCCCCCATGCCAACACTCTGCTAAACAACTAATTCCCACAAACTATCTAGAAAGGCAGTGTTACCATCATTATTCTCATCTTCCCTATTACATATCTCCTTATCGTCTTATGACTATAACTTTGTTGCTTGTATCTTACGATTTATATTGTTTACTTAGTATCCTAGTATGATTTATGTTGATTGCTTATTTAGTATCCATGACTATCACTAAGTGTTGTATCTAATGTTTTGTGATGAATGTATTTTTACAATGACTATGATAATGATCTTTCACTATTGCTGTATGTTCACTGAGAGCTTATTCCTTGTGTGTCTAATCACACTTGGCCAATAAATAATTCTAATTCTAATTCTGATGACTTCTGAACCTGCTAAATAATAACAAATAAAAAAGACTTCTAATATAAATGTGCAATGTATATGTTGGAAATATTAATTTGTACTTACTTTCCTAACTGAATGGCATAAAACATAGAAGTATCATTTTCAATCAGGTGGTCTGCATCTTTTAAAACTCCTCAGGCATGCCATCTTCACAACCGTCTTCATCCTGAATATCAACATATGACAAGCATTCAAAACTGATGTTGGCTATATTGTAAGATATACAACCATACACAGTACTGTATCAGAATCTTGGTGATAATGTGTCAGAAAGAGAATCTTTGTTTCTAAGGTTATATTAGTAATTGGTTACATAATATATGGATATATGATTAAACAGCACTATCAGTTTCAAAGTTTAAAAATAATATTTCTATCTTTGCTCAATCAATTCATAGAATGCAGATGAAGGATGAAACTACAAACAGAAAATATATATGGTCTAAAAAAAAGTCCAGTTAAAACAAATTTGGAACATCAGAAAGGTTCTCATCCAAAATTCTTGAAATGTCAAACCTCTACTTAACATCTCATCCTAGTTAACATCCATTACAGTGATAATACATGTAAGAATGTATTCAGATGTAAGCATTAGGAGAGAGTTAATTTGCAAGTTACTTATCACATGAAGAAATAACAAATGTCATGTGGCATAATTAACTACTTACTTTTGGTATGATAGTTATACTACTCAGTCAGAACCACCATTCCTGATATAAGTTGCAAGTAAAGAATCAATAACAACTTCTGGAAAGCTGGTATAAAGCTAGGGTAAATAGCCTTAGATTTTCAGAAGGGTATCACCCTTTATAAATATTTTTAAAAGTCCCTTAAACCATCTTGAAGTTTTATGCTGAGTTGTGCAGTAGAATGTTTCAGATTAGCTTGGCATCTCATAATCTTAGCCTTCCATCCAGATAAAGCCAGAAATTTTGTTTGATAGAGATCTCTTCATTGTTTAAAAGATAGGTCTCTCTCATTGTGATTTATAAGGAAAGAATACTGCAAATATTACAAAGGAAGCAGTTCTTAGACATTTAGTTCCATATCAGCTCTACTCTGGTCAGTATGATGAATTATTCTCTTTGCTAAAAGTACATTTTAAAATAGACCAAAACATTAGATAATACATGTTAAAATACCGTGTTTCCCAAAAATAAGACCATGTCTCATATATTTTTGAACCCTGAAATAAGCGCTTGGCCTTATTGCCATGCACTCAAAAGCCTGATTTGGCTTATTATCAAGGGATGTCTTATTTTGGGGGAAACAGGGTATAAGTACATTATATATAATTGGAAGGTAAAATGAGTGGTCCGTCCATCCATCCATCCTTATGGCTGAAAGAAGCCATGGAGAATTATAGGTACCACAAAAATACATTATATTTGATTTGATTACCACAAAAATACATGATATCTGAAGGCTAGCAAAGGAAAAGTCCTAGCCAGCAGAGACCTCTTTGAAGAGTACGGATATATAGAAACAAGTACTTTCCTACCTATAGTGCCATGCAATTTCTTTCTAGGTTATTTTTACATTGTACATTAGGATTTAAGGATACACTATGATACAGGGGTATGGCTAGAGAAGACTTATTGTCTATAGATTCTCCTTAGTTTCATATTCCAAGAGAGAATTGTCAGGCCCTGTGAAAGGAAGTTAGGTGAATAGCTTCTTTTGAAATGCTGCAGCTAAACTGAAAAAAAATCCTGAGAGAATGTAATTATTAATCTCTTATCAGAAACACACAGAGAAAAACTCTACATGCCCAATTCACAAATTTATCATGACAAAATGCTATCCATTTCCTCTCACAATGGGGTTATAGAATATAGCCTTCCCAGAAAATAATTTTTCTTTCTCCCTAAATATATTCAATTAGTTTTTATAACAGCAGAAAGGCTACAACTAAAGGTTAAATCCTTTAGTAGGTGCACTTATTAGTTTTTGACTAAAAGGAGTTTAATATGTGTTAAATGGGGAGAGGCAAGCACAATTCACTTGTGATTTTAATTCCTTGGTTAGAATACCAAAGCTGCTCTAATATGCCAAACTATGTCAAGCTGCAATGAAAAAAGTTACTTGCCTGGATATTCCAGTGAAGGCAATGAGTCTGAACTTCAAAATGAATTTAGATTGGAGTGCCACATATGACCGTGATCCCAATGAAATCCATATAGTAAAAAATGATTTCACTTGACAAGGAACACGTCCTTAGAAGGAAAACTACTGAAAAAAGGATTGAAAGTATAGCTGAAACAAGCTAGACTAGATTATATTACAGCAAATAGTTTGTCTGGAAATACAAATGAACTTACAACCATACATTCACTGACCATTCTAAGTTATTACGGCACTGAAAAAAAAAATGACTTACAACCAGTCCTCACACTTACAACCATTGCAGCATTTGCGGTGATCAAAATTCAGGGGCTTGGTAACCGGTATGTATTTATAACAAGTGCAGCATTCTGGAGTCATGTGATCACCCTTTGCAGCCTCCTCAGCCAACTTCTGACAAGCAAAGTCTATGGGGGAAGCAGGGGTGAAATGTAAAATTTGTTACTACCAGTTCTGTGGGCGTGGCTTGGTGTTGGTGGGGGTAAAGTGACTGGGTGGGCATGGCCAACTTTTTTTTAACTTTTCAAAGCATTTTTTCTGCAAATGTAAAAAAATGCTCTGAAAAGCCTATCTGACGATCAGGCCACACAGCTGGGATCGTCAGAGCCTTTTCAAAGCATTTTTTAAACCACCTCTTCCTCTGAAGAGGTTGCAGAAAAAAATGCTTTAAAAGTATCTCTGATGATTCCAGCTGAGTTGCCTGATTGTCAGATATTTTTTTAAAAGCCTATCTGACGATCAGGCAACTCAGCTGGGATTGTCAGAGAAACTTTTAAAGCATTTTTTTCTGCAACCTCTTCAGCGGAAGAGGTGGTTAAAAAAATACTTTGAAAAGGCTCTGATGTTCCCAGCTGTGTTGCCTGATTGGCAGAGGCTTTTCAAAGCATTTTTATAACCACCTCTTCGGCGGAAGAGGTTGCAGAAAAAAATGCTTTGAAAAGCCTCTGACGATCCCAGCTAAGCTGCATGATCATCAGAGGCTTTTTTTTTACTTTTAAAAGCATTTTTTTCGGCGGAAGAAGTTGTAGAAAAAATGCTTTTAAAAGTAAAAAAAAAAAAGCCTCTGATGATCGTGTGGCTCAGCTGAGCATGGTGGAAGGGGGGGGGCAGGGATTTTTGCTACTGGTTCTCCGAACCACCCGCCGCCATCGCTACCGGATCGTGTGATCCGATCTGAACCGGGAGCATTTCACCCCTGGGGAGAAGCCAGATTTGCCTAACAAACATGGGAAAAGAATGGTGGTAAAATCGGATGGGACTCCCTTAATGATTGCCGTGCTTAGCAATGAAAATTCTGGTCACAACTGTTAAGTCAAGCACTACCTGTACTAGCCATTTGTCTTCTTTGAACAGTACTTTGCTTCCTCTCTTTTATGGCAGAAGGGTTCAGAATAGAAATTGAACTAAAAAGGTATCTAATGCTTCATTTGCCACAAACTAGGGACACAGTCCAATTGACTGAGTCTAGGTATTGCTTCAACATCAATCTTAAAAGAAACAAAATAAAATTATAATGAACGAAAAGTTGCTCCTGAACACCTTGGTTGAAGCAATGCTAACCCGTCCATTTTGTTTAGTTCTAAAGGTTATAAAAAAGAATAGACACATTTCATTGTAAAATAAAAAAGAATAGACACATTGTGTAATGTGTAATACAATTAATAGATCAAAACTCTTCCAAACAGCTTTTAGCTCATAAAAGCATAAAAGCACTTCAAAGTTCTCTAATTGAATTGTGATTATGTTCTAAAATTGGAACATGAAGTATCTAAAATGATCTCAATAATTATCTCCTCATTTTGTTGAGCTTTAGGTTGTAATCCTATTTGCATTTATCTAGGTCACAGGGAATTTAAGCTAAGAGTACATAAAAACTTACTTTCATATCAAGTCTCCTTTTTGGTATCAGTATCAACATGTTTCGGGATTAATCCACAAAAACTGCAAAGCACAGTGTTACCATTTACAATGCAAGCCAGCTTTCTAAGCAATATATTTTAAATATATATTGTTCACTCAAATATTTAATACTGCCACATATAGGAATAAGAATTTCTATGTATGCTGTAGAGCAATAATTGTGGTCACAACCACAGCAAGGAGGAATGGAACTCCAACATGTTTGCTTCTTTCTCACAGAGCTGTTAAGATAGAGTGCTATTTCTCCTATGTTGCAGAATACTAAACTGATTGATTCTGTATTATTCCATTACTAAATTTGTTTTAGTTGGTCTTTTATTATGTATTGTTTGATATTTGATTTACATTATTATTAATTTCATTTTTTTTATGTTTGGAGGACACCCTGAATACTAAATGTGGAAACACAGGATACATGTTGAAGAAATAACATGTATTTCAAAGTTACAAATGAAAATTTAGTTAAGCCTTTATGCTGCCACTTTTGAATAGTACCCATCTGGTTAAATAAAACAGAAACATATTAATTTCTAATACCCCTTCCTGCGCCTGCAAAAACAAAGCATAGAAATATGTGCATTTCATGACCTGAAAAGTTATTTTCTTTTCTGCTGCTATTTTATAACGTAGTAAGGAGCTAAGCCACCAAAAAAACCAACAACCGGCTATATAATCAGGGAGCAAGATAAATCAGAAATACAGCCAACAAGATTAGATTTGTTCTTTGTTTACACAGTAATGGAAGTCTTAAATTTCCAGAACAGTGCTAAGACAATTTAATAGAAAACAGGCCTTCAAGTGCATTGAAAATCTACTTTTGTGTTATTTTCCATTCCCAAAAAATTATCTTTAGTAATATTCACACTAATGCCAATTTCACTAATAGGTAACTGGAGCCAATAGGCTGCCATTTAGAAACTGTGGTATATGAAGGGCAAAAATTATCTCTACATCTATTTTTATATCTATCTATCTATCTATCTATCTATCTATCTATCTATCTATCCATCCATCCATCTCTATCCATCCATCTCTATCTCTGTACCTAGCTAGCTAGCTGCATACACAGGGATTCCAAATTGCTTCATAATTGTATTATTATAACAGGGTACTGTGAGCCTATGATAACAAGTTTTAAATAAAATTGGGACAGCCAATCACAGTAACAAATAATGCTGCTGTTTCGTCTATGGTAGATAATGAAAGAACAATGGATTCTGACATGACCTTGCCTAAACTTCCCAGGATATAGCTTAGTTAGGACAAAGTTAACATGATCATTGGTCTGACACAGAAAACAGACTTTGCAGATGGCTATCCTAGCAGGGGCTAATTCAAGAGGAAACCTTGAATAAAGTGTACTTGTAATCTTAACTTCCAGAAAACAAAGCACACTAACTGAGATGACATTTAAGTTCTTCAAGAACTGTTCACTGCATACAAGATTAGAAGAGTATGTGATGACAAGGCTCT
This sequence comes from Arizona elegans, assembly GCA_022577455.1. Taxonomy (NCBI): domain Eukaryota; kingdom Metazoa; phylum Chordata; class Lepidosauria; order Squamata; family Colubridae; genus Arizona; species Arizona elegans. The sequence continues at coordinate 125,484,487 of JAKOOJ010000002.1, forward strand.
GAATGCAATTGCAGAATGTGTCAACTGCTGACTTTTACTGTTTGAAGATCAACAAAATGTAGTATCAAATCCTGGTAACTTTTATACGTCAAAATATGTAAAATACAAACAGTACATATTTTTAGTCTAGTATTTGACTTGCCGGTTTTTACGAAACTTGTTGTAAACATGTTAAACAGAAATGAATAAAACCTTGTTACAATTTAATATTTTATATGCCATTTGGTGGGGACTTCAATAGGATAAGGAGTGATCAATTAGCCTAAATGCTATTTAACACTTGTTCAATCACCACATTTTTAATAATAAAAACTATAATTTTTGGCTGTAATTCTTGCGTTATTTACTGAAATACTTCGAATACTAATTATTTGCATAGAAATCAGTGGTGGGTTGTCCTTGGTTCGGACCGGTTCTATAGAACTGGTAGTAAAACCAGCGGGAGGCTCCGCCCACTGACCCTGATGTCATCAGAAGCAATCTGCGCATGCGCAGAAGCTTCTGCACATACGCAGAAGCAAGGCGTGTGTGAGAGTGAAGCGTGTGCGCGCGGTCCCGTTGCAAACCAGTAGTAAAGGTAAGTACAACCCACCCCTGATAGAAATGTATTGCTGAATTAATGAATGCTATACAGTATTCAAAAATTTTATTAAATCAAGGAAACACATATTCATATAGACAGATATAACCTACCTAAGGAAGAACCATAACCTAGCCCAGTTGTGTTCAACCTGCAGCCAGTGGGCTGCATGTGACCCTAGATCAGTGGTGAAATCTAAAATTTGTTATTACTGGTTCTGTGGGGGGTAATGTGACTGGGTGGGCGTGGCCAATTTTTTTTTTCTTTTACTTTTAAAACCATTTTTCTCTACAACCTCTTTGGCAAAGAGGTTGTAAAAAAATGCTTTCAAAAGGCTCTGATGATCCCAGCTGAGTTGCCTGATCGGCAGAGGCTTTTTTTCTTTTAAATGCCTCTGACGATCAGGCAACTCAGCTTGGACCATCAGAGGCATTTAAAAGAAAAAAAGGCTTTTTTTCTTTTAAATGCTTCTGACGATCCAAGCTGAGGTTGAAGAGGTTGTAGAAAAAATGTTTTTAAAAGTAAAAAAAAAAGCCTCTGATGATTATGCAGCTCAGCTGGGCATGGGGGGACCAGGGATTTTTGCTACCGGGTTTCCGAACCACCTGCCTCCATCGCTACTGGATCAGGCGAACCGGTCTGAACCGGGAGCATTTCACCCCTGCCCTAGATAGCTAGTAATGCGGCCTATCAAAATTATAATTAAAATATTTAAAAAATAAAGGAAGTTTGTTATTTATATACAATAACTATTTATATTTTATATGGGGCCCAAGACAATTTCACTCTTCACTCATTGCGGCCCAGGCAAGTAAAAAGGTTAGATAAACAATGGCCTGATAAATGAAATCTAAATCCAGAGGAGGAATGGGAATGGAGAAAGCATCTCAGAAGGGACTTTCCCTAGTTTTCCCTAGTTTTCTTGAAAGTAAAGGCGGGGGAGTGCTTTCAGACTTGCAAGATTCTGTTACTGTAATCTTACAATAAAGGAAGTACTAAAACTCATGGTTTTAGTTGTCTGTCTAGGCTACCTTGAAGGGTTGATGTATTCCTTTTAACTCCCTATACCACGGGTGTCAAACTTGCGGCTTCATGTTGCCATCACATGACATATCGTGATGTTTTTTCCCTTTGTGGAGCTGGGGTGGGCATGGACTGCACTTGACGCATCTGGTCTGCGGGCCGCCAGTTCGACACCCCTGCCCTATACTCTTTCAGGAATGTTTTTATAGTGTTGTTTTGTAGAGGTTGCAGCATTTTCCCTCATTATTTTATTTGAGTTAATGCATTATTTCTCCTCAGATTCCTATTTTTGCTTGATTAGCCAGAATACTTCCTCCTGTTTTTATCAAATTAAGCTTTCCACTTTTTAAAAAAAATCCTTGCCTCACAATTTTTTTTAACATTTATTTAAACATGCTGCTGTTTTCTTATACATATTCATTCTTTCTATGATAAATAGATCCATTGTATTATAAAATTATTCTTTTATAATTATTTAAATAGTTTCCAATGTTTTCCTGAGGAAACATTTGTATTGAACATTAATACAAATGCTTGAAAACAGAATTATTACAGCCTGTATTTCTAAAACTCCCTCTCAAGTATTCATCATGGCAGAGGATCTGTTCCTGGAAGGGATGAGTGAAGAATGCCAGGAATATATTCACAGCGGGCTAACCCAAGGTGTGAAGCCAATTACCCATCTAAAGCAAGCAGGCACCCTTATTGGGCAGCAGCGATACAGGAAGATGCTGCAGGCAGATGATTGCTTTAGTGACAATAGCAAAAGCTTCATTTGAAACTTGGTGGGAGAAGACAGTGATAATCCCCTCCTACATTCTATTATGAAAACCATGCAGACAAACAATGTAAAGTGATTTAGGATATGGATTGGATGGCACTCAACATGCTACTGAGGAAGCGCTGTGGATGTTTTGGAACACTAATAGTGTTTACAATGTGGCTAGATTAAATCCTTTGGAATGTCTAATTGGTGATATTATCACATAGAGGGAAAAATCTGACTTTACAAAGATAGAATTACATGGTATATACAGTATAGTATATACCAGTGATGGCTAACCTTTTTGCCATTGCGTGCCAAAAGCGGGGAGAGTGCGGGGGGGGGGGGGTCGCACACGGGTGTGCCCACACCCATAATTCAATGCCCCCGTGTGCCCTGCTCCCCCGTGCATGCATGCGCGACCCCCTCATGCTCCCCCCACTTTTGGCACGCGACAGCAAAAAAGTTACCGATAGGCCTGTTTTTCGCCCTCCCCAAAGATGTTCTTGGAGCCTGGGGAGTGCAAAAACAGCCTCCCCCCCCCAGAGGCCCTCTGCAGGCCCAAAATGGCCCTTTTCCTGACTTTCGGTGGGCCTGGAAGGCCCAAAAAACACCTGGCCGACGCGCACATATGTGCTGGAGCTGAGCTAGGGCAACGCTTGTGTGCCCACAGATATGGCTTCGCGTGCCACCTGTGACATGCGTGCCATAGGTTCGCCATCACTGGTATATACTATAAGAAACATGAACATGAGAAGGATCAGTGCAGCGAAAGATGAAATGAATCAACTACACATTGACATTTCAGGCATCAATAAATTGAAATTATCTAGAAATGGACAGTTAGAAGTTAGTATTGTTTATTATTCAGAACACAGAAAACAAAGAAGGAACAGCATTGCTTTCAAGGCAGTGAAAGTACTGCAAAGACAGTACATGGATATCATGCAATCAAAGATGGAATTATACTAATTAGATTTGGAGACATCCCTTAGTACAGTGATGGCTAACCTTTTTGCCATCGCGTGCCAGGAGGGGGGGGCGGGGGAGGGTTGCACGCGCACGTGCCCACGCGCATGTGTGCGCAACCTCCTCTCCCCTCCCCCCCGCTCCTGGCACATGATGGCCTGGTAGGTCCATTTTTCTTTCTTACCTGGTTCCAGATCCTCTCTGTGTATCTGAGAACGGTGAAAACATTTTTTGCTGTCCCCAGCCTCCAGAACCTCTCTAGGAGTCTGTACGACCCTCTCTAGGATTCTCTGGAGGCTGGGGACAGGAAAAAACATCCTGTCCCACCGGGAATGGGGAAATGGGCCCTTTCAGCCTCCGTAGGGCCTCCAAGGGAGTGGGAAAGGCTGTTTTTGCCGTTCCCAGATACACAGAGAGGATCTGGAGCCAGGTAAGAAAGAAAAACGGGCCTTCCCCACCTCCCCAGGCCCTCCAGAGGCAGGAAACAGCCTGTTTCCCTACTTCTGGTGGGCCCAGAAGGCCCGAAAATCAGCTGGCCGGCGCACGCATGCGCCCCAGAGCTGAGCTGGCGTGCCCACTAATATGGCTCCACGTGCCACCTGTGGCACGTGTGCCATAGGTTCGCCATCACGGCCTTAGTATAACCATCATCCAGGTTTACGCTTCAACCACTAATGCAGAAGAGTTTCATGAATTTTATGGTACAGGTTTAACCTGAAATCAGCAAAATATGCAAGCAACATGGGCTGCTTATGGTTGGAGACTGGAACGGTAAAGTTGGAAATAGTAAGCAGGAAAACGTGCTTGAACTATAAGGCCTAGAAACGGAAATGAAGCAGGAAAATGATTTATCAGTTTCTGTCTATTCAATGCATTTTTCATTACTACTAAGTTTTCAAATAATACAAACACCTATATACATCGACATAACCAGATGGAGTACAGAATCAAACATACTACTTCTAGAAGGAGATGGATAATAATAATAATAATAATAATAATAATAATAATAATAATAATAATAATAATTTATTAGTAATATCAGTAATAATAGCAAAGATAAGCCTAGCAGCTAGCTTTACCACAGTTTCTACAGCACATATACACCATTTTCAAGAAGAGCATCAGAAGCTAGTTTGAAGTCCTGAACCTCTTAATCAGAAACCAGATGAATTGTGGAAATGAAATCACGGAGGTTGTCAAGGATGAATGTGAAAAGAGACTGCTAAGACCAAGAAAGGGAAGAAAGCAAATTGGATTACAGAACAGATGGTGGGTATTGCGAAGAGAGACAAAAGCCAAGGGGAAAAAAAGTTCTCAGGAAGAAACTTAACAAAATTTCTAACAAAATGTTAGAAGAGATAAAAATCAGTATTACAATAACATCTATAAAGGCATTGAAGATGGAAATAGATATAGAGAAGCAAGGAAGTCTTGCAAAAGATCTCTGAACCTTGAAGGATGTCCCAATCTTGAAATAGTATACTAAAAGAGAAGCCATAACGTATTCCAAAAAAATCAAACAAAAATGGAAGAATACTGAAATTTTGTACAAGAAGTGATGTCAGCATTCAACAGAAGATATTCCCTATTTACAATATTTCTACAACTAGAAACTGAAATTAGATCAGCAATCTGGTCAGTACACAAATTATCTGAATAAATATTAATATTTGGTAAACAAGACAAGGATAAATAAAATTCTAACCAAACTATGCCAGAAAATAAGGAGAATGACAGATTGGAAGTGGTCAACCCATATACCAATAACAAAGAAAAGAGGCTTAAACAGAATATGCAATCTATCATACTATATTCTCAATTTCACTACTGGCAAAATGCTCAAGATTATCCAATGCATATTAGAGTCCTGCACAGAAATGGAGATGCAGATGTTCAATCTGGCTTTAGAAAAGGCCAAAGAACACGAGACATTGTTGCTGATGCATGCTTTATAATTGAGGAAGCAAATGAATATTTTTAAAAATTCAGCATGTACTTCATTGATTAAAGAAAAGACTTCAATTGTGTCAAGCTGTGGAAAGACCTTAGGCAAATTGGAATCCCAGAAATCTGATTGTCCTCATGTAGAATTTACAGACAGAATAGGAAGCCACTGTTCAGGTGATACATTGTAAAACAGACTGGTCCTAGATCAGCAAAGGAAGGAGATAAGGCTATACGGTCTCCCCTTATCTATGTTGGATATATGTTAAGGGAAGTTGGATTGGAGGAATGTAAATTTGGTTTTAAAATTTCAGGAACAAACCTCAAGAATCTATACTATACTGATATTACTATGCTATTTGAAAATATGAATGATCCAGATTCCAGAAAGTCTAGTAATAAAAGGCGCTTCATTACTAGAACACAGTGAAAAATGGGATTAAGATTAAACATAAGGAATACCAAATTATTGATAACCACAAATAGAATTGAAAGTGAAATATTAAAATGGTGGACAACTTCTATTCTTTGAAGATGGACTATCAAAAGAAAAAAAAGGAAAAAAAACAGAAATCAAGAAACATGCCACATGTAGCATTTGATAGATTAACAATGAGGGTCTTAGAAAACATATTCAGATACTGTGGTATAGTATGTCTGAACTACAAAGAATTGTGCAGGCAAAGGTTTTCTTTGTGACCTTCTATGAAAGCGAAAACTAGACTTTGAAGAAACAGAGGATAGAAAGAGTATTTTTTTTGATTCTTCAAATTCAAAAAAAATACCACTAAAGAAACAAACAGGTGGATCAAAGCACATATCAAACCAGAATTCTCACTTAAATACAAATGAATAGGCTCAGATGATCATAATTTGGATATATTATTGAAGACTTAACTCTCTGGAGAAGATGAAGGAAAAAGGGTAACAAAACAAGTAGCAAAGTGGATGGACTCAATTAGTGGTGATTGGTATCCCAGTAGAAGACCTGAAGGTCAGGATGAGAACAGATCATCCTGGAGAAGGTCTATGTGATCATTAAAAGTTTGACACGAATATGATGGCACAGAGACAATCAATAATCAACTCCTAAAAATGTTCCACAAATATATCTAACAAGAATCAGAGGGTTGTTATTATTAACTCAAGATATGCTTTCTATCTTGTCAGCTCCAGAAATTTCTAAGGCATGATAATTTAAATCTGGAAATACCATTGATATCAGAGTAGGTGACACAAACTTCAATTTTTAACTTTGAACTCTGTTTATATTTAGGCATATAATTTAAATTAATCTATTCAGTAAACAATAGTTAAAATAGCCAGGTAAGCTAATTAACATGTTCTTACCTGCCAATTGCCAGTCAGATATGATTCCTTCTGGAGCTTGACAGTTCCTGCAGAGACATTATTGAAAGAGTTACTGCATATTTACAATATAAAATTATAGAACAAGAAAAGCATATGAGAGTCATGTAGTCTAAACTCTCTAATTATGGTTAATAAGATTTAAATACCAATCTCAGCATGTCTGAAAAATATTTAATCCAAGGCACCATCTAGTGGCATGGTTTAATCACAGCATTTATTTCTGCTAAACTCCAAAATTCTATTTCAATTTTTAAAAACTTTAAATATACTATAGATTAAGTACCACTACATTTCTATCACACATACAGCTCACAAAATACAGCCAGTTGTATCCAAGATATAGGCAAATGGAAACACTCTACCAGTGTCAAGCACATTTTGACAAATTTGAAAAAGTCTGTTCTAAGTGGATATATGAAGCTACTGCTTCAAACTGCCAATCGTATTAACTAATTCTTATTGACAGTGGCTGCGTCATTTTTTGTATAGTACTCTGTGACTGAGCAGAATTGATAAACTTGTTAGCAGATCGATTGAAACTCTTTTGGAGAATTTACTTTATATGCAGTTTTCTGTACTAATCAATATTTATTACTGCATATTTACTGTTCAATAAATTTTCATCTTGGATTCACTGTTATTTTACTAAGTTGGTAAAATCTAAAATTTAGATTTACATCTAAAAAAACTGCTTTAATTTTTTTTTAAATTGTCAAAATATAATTTAAAATATTTCTAAACTTATGCCCACAGTTTTGTATCACTCTCCAGTGAAGTGGGATGTAATTCATAACAAAAGTACAATTCTTTAAAATTACCATATTATTCTTAGTTTTTTCTCGATTTTGAAAAGTTTAAACTGCAACAAAATAGAGCTTAGTTTTTTGTTCATTCAAACGATTTCTCTTTTAGTCAAGAAATTATTTACAAATATTATTATTATTGTAGCAGCCCAACATTTTTACAAGATACATAGTATAGACTAGCATAAAATTTGGTGTCAGAATGAGCCTGGGAATAGAAAAGTGTTTTCATCTGGTTATTTTACAGTTTTAAAGAGATGTCGTTATGGGTGTGCTCAGGGGCGGGTTCTATTTTTTTTACTACCGGTTCTGTGGGCATGGCTTATTTTGTGGGTGTGGCTTGGAGGTCATGTGACTAGGTGGGCGTGGCTAGCTGGTCAGAGTCATTTCTGGAAGGTCCTTGCACTTACGACCACTCCTTGCACTTACGACCCGACTCATTTGTTTGCTTTTAACACTGATCAGCTGTAGGACGGCCCTTTGAAGCCCCGCGGCAAGAGTTTAAACAGTTTTTTTCCCTCTAGTTATTAGCTGGGACTCAGGAGGCAGCAATAGATTGGGGGTAGGACCAAATAAAAGGTAAGAATAATGTATGTGGGTGGGGGGGAGGGCGGGGGGGAGAACCGGTTCGGTGACATCATATCATCACTGCTACTGGCTCGGCTGAACCGGACCGAACCGGGAGGAACCCACCACTGGGTGTACTGAAAGAGAAGTCAAACTACTCTAATCTAATGAATGCTGTCAATGATAAGGGGTGGATTCAGTTAGGCTACAAGTACAGATTCTCAGAAAAATAGAAGGAAAAGCTCCTCCTCGTTTTTCCAAAACCGAACAAAAATATATTTCCTGTTTCTTTCATATATTGCAATCCTTCATTTATAACTTTTTATAAATTTGTAAAGTCTATGAACTTGGAAAACCTCTGTGCAAGATTATTGAAAATATCGGATCATTACATTCCCATATACAGGTAGCAACAGAGCCAATGAGGGATCACAGGACAAAGCCAACTATTTACTAAAGTCTATTACCTAAATGTCAGGGCCATGTGACTATATGAATCTTCAATCTACATTTGAGTGATCACAGATGGCAATTAAAATTCTAGAACTGGCTAGCATACTCTATTAAGGTTACTACATAATTATACAGTAAACATTAGTGTGATTCAGATAACTAAACTAACAGTTTTCTGGTTTCTAGTTAAATGTCCTAACCACTAGACCAAACTGGCTTTGTTGTTATAATTAAGGATAATTATAACAACAAAGCCAGTTTGGTCTAGTGGTTAGGACATTTAACTAGAAACCAGAAAACTGTTAGTTCTGGTCCCCACTTAGCCCAGTCGGGCTTCAGGCCTGGGTACAGCAACGGCATTGGTCGCGTTGGTTGATGATCTCTGGAGGGCTCCTTTGTCCTGGTCCTATTAGATCTTTCAGCGGCTTTTGATACCATTGACCATGGTATCATGCTGCACCGGTTGGAAGAGTTAGGGGTGGGGGGCACTGTGTTGCGGTGGTTCTCCTCCTTTCTCTCTGACCGGATGCAGTCTGTGTTGGCAGGGGGGCAGAGGTTGACCCCGAGGCGCCTCATATGTGGGGTGCCACAAGGGTCGGTCCTCTCACCCCTTCTGTTCAACATTTATGTAAAGCCGTTGGGCGAGATCATCCGTGGTTTCGGGGTGGAGTACCATCAGTACGCTGACAACACTCAGCTGTACATCTCCATCCCGGACCACCCCAACGATGCCCTTGAAGTGATGTCCCAGTGCCTGGAGGCTGTGCGGATCTGGATGGGGAGAAACAGGTGCAGGCTCAACCCATCCAAGACCAAGTGGCTGTGGTTTCCGATGTCCCGATATAGTCAGTTGGTGCCATCACTGACTATTGGGGGCGAATCGCTGGCCCCCAAGGAGAGGGCTCGCAACTTGGGTGTCCTCCTGGATTCACAGCTGTCTTTAGAAGAGCACCTGACAGCCGTGACCAGGAGGATTTTTCATCAGGTTCACCTAATTTGCCAGTTGCATCCCTTTCTGGATTGGGACTCCTTACGCACGGTCACTCATGCCCTCGTCACTTCCCGCCTGGACTACTGTAACACTCTCTACATGGGGCTCCCCTTGAGGAGCACCCGGAGGCTCCACCTGGTGCAGAGTGCGGTTGCGCGGGTGGGTATGGGAGTGACATGTCGTTCCCATGTAACAACTCTCCTGCACGAGCTGCACTGGCTCCCGGTGGTCTTCCGTGTGCGCTTCAAGGTTTTGGTTACCACCTTTAGAGCGCTCCATGGCTTAGGACCTGGTTATCTACGGGACCGCCTGCTGCCACCAGTAGCCTCCCACCGGCCAGTACGCTCTCATAGAGAGGGGCTCCTCCGGGTGCCGTCGGCCAAACAATGTTGACTGGCTGCCCCCAGGGGGAGAGCCTTCTCTGTGGGGGCATCTACCATCTGGAATGAGCTTCCCCCGGAGATACGGAAGATCCCGGATCTGCGCACCTTCCGCCACGGTCTCAAGACCTTTTTATTCCATCAGGCTGGCCTGGCCTAACTTTCCCTTTTTCCCTTTTAAAATGTAAATTTTAATCTGTTCTTAATTATTGGGGTGTTTTAAATCTGTCTTGGGCCAAATTGTTTAATTCGGTTTTATTTTGCTTTTAAATTTTGTATTTATGTGTTTTATCTTGTGGCTGTTCACCGCCCTGAGTCCTTCGGGAGTAGGGCGGTATATAAATCTAATAAAACTAATCTAAACTAAAACTAAACTAGAATGGTTGTTGTGGAGAAAATAGGAGGAGGAAGGAGTATAGAGTTAGGCTTGAGTTGTTCATAAAAATAATGAACTGCAGGAAAAAAAACACCTAAAATAAAAATAAACATCTGCAACCTCATTTGGTATTGTTAATTTATAAAATACTATTGCTAATCAACTAAAAGGTGCCCTAGACAATGGATCCCCACCCTGTGGGCCACGGGCTGGTACCGCTCCGTGGCCTGTTAGGAACCAACCCACACAGCTGAAGGTGAGTAGTGGGCAAGCGAGCAAAAACGACACCATCTCACTCCCCCATTCTGTAACTGTCTTCCACAAAACCAGTCTCTGGTGCCAAAAATGTTGGGGGCCACTGTCCAAGACATTTATCAACAGATCCTTAGCTACATTCATAAACTCCTGACATAATTTTAATATTTACAGCTCCTAGTCACAACCGCCTAATTTCTGTAGTACTTTGCAGAGGAATACATATAGTCCTTGATTTACAACCATTCATTTAGCAAATGTTCCAAGTTACGACAGCACTGAAAAGTGACTTAATAGCGGTCCTCACATTGATGACCAACACAGCATCCCTGAAAACACATGATTGTGATTCTGGTGTTTGACAACTGTCACACATCTATGACAGATGCAATATTGTACAGAAATGTGATTGCCATTTGTGACTTTTCCAGCCTGCTTCCAACAAGCCAAGTCAATGGGGAAGCCAGAAGGAAAGACTGCATGTCTCGGTCAAGTGATATCTTGTTTGACATCCTTAATGATTAATTTCTGGTCCCTGTTGTGCAATTTAACCATAATATTAAAAGCTGCAAATAGTTGCTTTTCTTTTGTTGTTAGATATGCTCCAAAATATGTACTATATGTAACAGCAATCATTCAAATTACCCAGAGACAAAGCTGATAAAGCTGTTTATTTCAGCAGGCAAAAATATAATTATTTTCAAGCATTTTAGAATTCATGATTATGAACACATCTTAATAGTATACCCTCAAATATTTAGAAAACATTGCTTAACTGAAAGTCCACCTATATGCCAGGATGACTCTTGGGTGTCCTGGCAAAGCTCAAGATTTTAGCCTTTTGATAAAATTTTAATTTTTTCCTCCACTCAAAATTGTATCAAGGTCTTCACAACTCTTCTGAGACCAACAGGAATCAAAGATAATATAGTTGCTTCAGCTACATAAAGTGAAAACAAATTTCTCTCTCAGTTTAGGGTGGTGAAAGTCCACATTTGTTAGGTAACTTAACAAGTCAAACGCAGAAAAGTTAAATAATAATGGGGCTAAAATTCAACCAAGCTTAACTCCATTTTTAGTTGATGCAGCAGATGTTAAATGACCCTAGGGAGCTGTCTCTGATTTTAAACATCATGAAGAATGCAACCTAAGAATAGCCTTTTGACAATCAAAGAAGCTTTCAGCTTCTCCCAGAGTTTACTTTGATTAACCCAATCAAATACTGGCTATTGAACGAGACTGTGGATGAGGAAAAGTATTTACAACCAATGTAATTGGGACTGGAATTTCCATTACTGTGAGGTGTCACATGACAATTCTGGCAACTGTTGTTAACCAAGAATCATGGGTTGTTAATTTATGACCACTCCAATCCAAGCCATTCCAGGCTTGGTCCCTTGAAGCCCCGAGCCTCAGTAAGGTAAGGGACTGGCTCCAACCTTCTCCGCCCTTATATCTTCTCCCCAGTTTTGCTCTTTGGGGAACCCTATCATGCAAGGCGGCAAGCAGTCCCCAACTGTCCAATTCTGGGGCTGCTTGCTACACCTTGGAAGCCAGTTACCCCAAGCCAGTTGTAGTTGCCCTTGCTACTCTGCACTCTGAGACCACCACTGCCTTGCACTCTACTGCTCCATATGACGTTTGCCGTCTTCTTGCTCCTGCTGCCAATGAGGTGTACATGGCCTAGTTGCTGGGGCTGGGCTTTATGCTTAAAAAAAAAAGCCAAAAGGAGCCCTGGCCTGCAAGTCTGTAACACAAAAGGGATGTTTTGTGTGCCATGGCTCTGGGGCTTTTTTTTTTTCCCTACAGCAAGAAACTCATCTCCAACCTGCCTCAGCAGCCAGGCCAGGCACACCTCATCAGGAACAAGAGCAGGAACAGCAAAGGTCAGATTGGGTGGCGAAGCATAGGGTGCCAAAAGGGCATAGATGGGAGACCATAAATGGATGGGGGGAGCTGAAGTGCCCTTGTAGTCATAAATGTGGGCTGCCAAGCTCCCCAATTTTGATCATGTGACTGCGGAGACACTGCAATTGTTATAAGTTGAGTGCCATCGTAACTTTGATCAGTCAAGGACTACCTATATTGGAGGACACTACATTGATAAATAGTGCAGCAATCCTCCTGGAAGACAACCAGTTTCTCCAGCGGATTTTCTCTGTTCTATCTGCTCCCTAACCTTGTAAGAAATATCTTGCACTAAAGACGTTGCACTGGTTGTATTAACTGATTAACCAGTAATTTGCTGCAATAGGTCTCCCCTTTCAAATTAAGACTATATGTACAAACTTCAAATCCTCAAGATCTGATCATACTTTCAACTAAATATTAACAGTGAAGCCGTGATAGGTGCCCATTAGTCTGAATTATTAATTCAGGAAGAATTAAGTCTCTGTCTGCACCCTTCCCTTATCTTAATTGGACAATTAGGTCATTAACCTCTGTGGAGGCTTGTAGAAGATAAAGTGGATGGAAACATGCAAGAACTGTTGCCAGGGAGACAAGGGGTAAAATGACATATTTTAAATTCACAACGGAAAGATAATATCTGGGAGCAGTTCAGACAGATACCTCCCTAATTCAATGAACTATAAGTATGAGGAGGAGGTACAACATAATTAGACTTGCAAGTTTCTATTATTATAGCCAAACTCAAGAAAAGTAGTTTTAGCTTTTTATGAAATTGTACCTAGTGGGGCTGACAAGACCAAACCCATAAGTCCTTTATACAGTACCTACATTTTCTGATTCATCATTATATAATTATTTCTCTCAAGCCTCAGATGAAATGCAGTGATAAACAGGAAATGGGCATTTTGTGAGTGGTTTGCAGCAATGTGCTGAAAGAGAAATGAGTTCTTACTGCTTATACAAGATATGACCAAGGTATCCTTAATGGAGGTACTTAATGTAATATTTATCTTTGTATTAAAGTCACCAACTATTTTTGGGTATGGATAGGTTCCCTCAAGAGGTGAAATAACTTTTATCTGGACAAATATTGATTTATATGGAATGAGAAAACATTTAAATCTTCAATTCCAAATTGTAGTAAGGAATGAAGAAACAGTAGTGAAGGAAACATAATAGTGCTTATTGAACAAAATGGCTGTTCTGTATTCAGTTCAGTTCTGTTCCAAATATTTTGTACATCCAGCATTAGATATGTAAATATATATACTGTAAATGTTTATCCCATCTCTAGAGGTTTTTTTCTTGTTTTCTTTATTTCTTTATTCCCATGAATAAATTGGCAAACTGGTAACATAAGTGTAGAGAAATCTCTGTTCTTTTTATTACTCCAGTTCTTTATTTCTTTTGATTATTTGTTGCAGTTTCTGGGTGAAACCTGCATATGAATAAATGCAATCACAGTTTTACAGCATTGTATGGCTTATTCTGAATGAAAAGTAGCTGTTCTGAGCTTTTGGAAGTATTTTGGAAGTGTTTTGACCTCAAAACGAATGTTATATACTGAGGACATAATAGCAAAGTCCTCTAAAGGGAATATTTCCAACACACACAAAGAGACAAGCTTTAAAATTCCTGAAGACATTACCTCTAGATGTGACTATGAAAAAGTTCCATTTCTTACCTGTCAAGAGCTAGTATTTGTGGTTATCCACTATAGACTAGAAGATGCCCCATCTAGGACTATATTAATATGATAATTTTGCTGCCAAACTGTCTATACCAAAAGTTTCTTATCTAGTAGTCTGGGATATTAAAAATATATGAGTTAACCAGTGTAAAAGGCATTTGGGCAATCTTGATCAAGGAAGGCTGTACTAAACATAGGAAATGTACCAGCCTCAGAAGCAGTGGGCGCACAGCTCTAGGAATAGCTCGTCTGGTCATTAGTAAAGCAAGTCTTGCAAACAGTTATATTACAATTCCGGAAAATAACTGAAATGAATGAAAAGTGGAGTATAAATTTATAAAAGTAAAAACACTGAATGAATTTGCTTCTATTATTTCTGACAAGGCAAAATACATTTTTAGTCTTTGTGTACAAGTAGACAAATAAGATATTTCTATTATTACTATAATCTGTATATTTTTGTAGTAGTGCTAGATATGCTCTTTACTGGGCAAAGTTAGGGATTACAGGTAGTCTTTGCTTAGAAATCACAATTGGGACTGGCAATTCCGTAACTAAATTCTGGGTTCACTAAATGGAAAAACATTTGACCACAATGGGCTAACAATGTCACTTCCCATTTGGTCAGTAAATGAATCATCACCGCAATTAAGTGAGACATGATGTGACCACAATTTGAAATTTTACCTACACCTCAGTGATGAGTTTCAGATTACAGATTAGTTTCTTTAATCGTCAGACTTAAAGGGTATTATAGATGAGAAAGTATTAATGTCCATCTGCAATCAAAATCCAGGTAAATAGTACCAGATTGGATTTAAATTGATGCTTTAGTAACATGCACTGGTTGAAACATTGCTATATTTTAATATAGTATATAGAAATGAAGTAGCATAGTGTCTGGATATACTATATTTCTTAACTTAGTTATAATGTTAAAATTTATCAAGGAAATTGTAAGCATTGCTAGGAATAAAGAAAAAATAATTACCTCTTCCAACCTTCTATATTTTAACTGCATTTCTGTTCTTACTTAGCTTGACTTGGAGCAGGGGTGTCAAACTCAATTTCATTGAGGGCTGCATCAGGACTGTGGTTGACCTTGGGGGGGTCGGGGTGTATGGCCAACAGTGTAGGCGTGGCCATCTTGACGCCACTCTCCAAACTGCTGGCATGTTTTCTCTTCGCATTGGATAGACCGGGCCGAAGCTATGCTGGCCTGATCTTTCCTTTTTCCATTGGGTAAACCAGGACGGCCCCATGGGCCGGATGTGGCCCACGGGCCTTGAGTTTGACACCCCTGATTTAGAGATTTGTGTAGTGTCTTATTAATACAGTTTGACAATCTGTATGGAATTAAACAGATTTTAAACTTCAGCTACATATGCTAATTTTTTCTTAAAGTTTATCTTATAAAAACACAACAGCACATATTTGTTTCAGTTTAATATTTCATATTTTTCAAATATATTAGGCAAATAGTTGCATGATCACTCTTTCTTTGCCATGCTATTATACTTAGTTTTGCTGACAGACAGTTAAACAAAATAACATTTGCTAAAAAAATAAATGTTTGACAAGAATGAAAATAAATATATTGTTATACCATTATTAGCATGCAGAAATGTTATGCTGGCCATAGGATTCCCCCATATTATTTCCTTCACTTCCTGTTCAGTTGAATAATAGGTTCTTGATTATGTTAATTATGCGCCATCAAGTCAGTGCCAACTCTTGGCGACCACATAGCTATTTTCCCATGATGACCTATCCCTAACCTTCAGGTTTTCCAGGGGTGTACCCATCACTACTGTAACTGAGTCCATCCACCCTGCTAGCTGGTCTTCCTCTTGTCTTTCCTTCCACCATTCCCAGCATCAGAGCCTTCTCTAGAGAGCTAGGTCCTTGCATAATGTGTCTGAAATATAATCATTTGAGTCTGATCATTTGTGCCTTAATGAGAATTCTGGCTTGATTTATGCAATTACCTGTTGATTTTCTTGGCTCTCCATGGATTCTTGAGAGCCTTTTCCAACATCCAAGCTCAAAAGTGGCAAAACTCTATCTGGCTTCTTCAAACTTCTAATTTCATTTCCATAAAGTATCACATGGAATACCATTGCCTACACTGTTCTGATACGTGTACGGATAGATTACATCAAGGCATATAAATATCCTTCCCAAGGCCTTCATGATTACAAAAACAAGTGCTAATTTGTGGCATGTTTCATAACTGCTTATTTCATTATTTTTGAGGGTTTGTTGTATTAAGAAACTATCTACCATTTCAAAACTACACTCAAATTCTTTCAATCTAGTTTAGCCTAATTTATATTCTGCATATAGGTTGAATAAATAAGAGCAGAGTAGGCAGTCTTGTTCAGTGGTGGGTTGTTACCAGTTCGCCCCAGATCGAGTGAACCGGTAGCAGTGGTGGCGGGAGGCTCTGCCCACCCACCTGGATGCTTCTGCGCATGCGCACACACCTACGAGCGAACCGGTAGTGACAGGTTTTGATCACTGTGTTGTACTGTGGCTTCCTGATCAGTATGTAACTTTGCATAAGGACAATGAGATGTTCCAGGAATTATCATTTTTCTAAGCATATTCCAAAAGCTTGATGTGAACAAGCTTTTTTATAATCAATGAAACACATATTAACTTGATTTTGGTTACTTTGGTTTTCTATTATATCCAGCATGTATCAGGAATAATGATTACCATTTCTGGGTCTTTTCTAAAGCCAATTTGAAGGTCTGGCATCTCTTTTTGATGACCCTAAACATTGTTTTGTTAATATGTGAAATTAATAGTATTGTAAGATAGTCAGCACACTCTAACAAGTTTCCTTGTTATTGGCATTGCATCGTAGAATGGCCACAGTGTCATTCTCCAGATTTGCTGGCATATCTTGGTTAGAACTTTAGTGCTTTGTGTAAAATTGTGCTTAGTGCTACGTATGGAATTGTTGATCTTCTCTGTCCTGACAACTGGAGATTGTAAAAAAAAAAAAAAAAAAAGGTTTGGCTCTTAACTAAATCTAGCAACTTTTATTGTGTTACTAGACAACCTTTAACCTGCTGGGTCATGATTGCAGAGATATTTCCTTACTTTCAAAAATTACAAGACGTCTAATGTACTTCTTCACTAGAACAGTTGGGATACATTCAGAGATGTATCTGCCTGGAAAACAGTCCACAAACATCAGCTCAGGAAATGTTTTATGATATTTTGTATTATGTCATAAACTATTTTAAGATAATTTTATGTCATAAAATGTTTTATAAAATTTGCTGAATTTCAATTCTATAGGAGTCATGGGTCCCAGATTTTGGACACATTCTGAAAGTTAGCCCATGTAAAATACCTTGATTCAAAAACTATTGCCCTAAGATGCACTGTTTCCCTAGTTAAAGGTTATAGGAGCAAGAATTTTAGAAGTATATAGATTTTACTTTGACTCTCCTCCCAGTTATTATATATTGTTATCACTACTAAACTATATAGAGTCATTCTCAGTTCCTACTCTCTGCCAATGTATATCCATAAGTATATTTCAAAATAATATTATGCATGTTAGGAATTTATTTGGTAATCTTATAAATTGCCACTGTTATACTAATTCCATTCTCATTCAGACATTTTATTAAGAATCCCCCTGGTTAAAAGTTGAATATTAGGGAGCACTACACTAAATATTTCATAAAACTACTTAGACTGACCACGATTAAAGGAAGTTGTTGCTCATGATAAAAAGAGGCACAAAGCCATATATAGCAACTCTATACTGTTAATTTTGCTTTGCTACACAGGCATTGTAACAGTTTTATGCTAAGATTTATTCCAGAGAAATTTTCACTTTTTAATATTACCTTAGTTAGTTTAAGCATTTCAGGATGAGAGTATTTTCAAGCATATTCTTAGCCTTCCTGAATGCGTATGAAAGCAAAAAGGCAGGATATACAGTATGTTCAATCAAAAATGTGTTTCTTTTTTCTACTTGATTAATTGTCATTCGATCAGTCTAGTCACTAGTTAAGAGCCTCCTAAATCTGTTCATTTAATTTGGATTTTACTCAGCTTTCTTTAGTCATTTTCAGCTTGACTATGTATTACAAATTCCCTTTTTTGTGTATACAAGTTTCATTCTAGGATCTATCTATATAGTAATAATATTACTGTTTAGAATTACATGCATCAAAAACTGGATCGATATGTCACAGAAGCATATTTTATAAACAGAGCACAGAAATAGTATTGATCTGGCACAAGAAAAGCCATTGACATATATACCATTTGCATTACTATAAACAATAAAATAGGAAGAACTCAAGTAGAATACATCCGTCTATTTCTTACCCTACGAATGATCATCAAAATAGGTTTAAACATACTTACCAACAGCAAAAAACAGCAATTAAATAAAGATCAGCTTCAAAGTCTTTGCTGTCGTAGCATATAATTCCATTAAGCACAAGAAACAGGACCTATTCTAGGGTCATAGCAAAATACCGAAATGTTATCTCAATGTTACATCTATAATTTTTAAAACACAGCAACATTCAGCTTTGTCTTTAAAGTTTTTTAGGCCGGATTTTTTTTTTTAGAATTGTTTTCTGATGGTTTTATGTAATCCTAGTTATATTGCAAACAACTTTTGGTTTCTTGAGTAGAATCATATGCAAATATATATGCACATTTATTTATCAAGTAAATGAAACAATACGTATGATGTCAGCAAAAACCAAACAAGGATCTATCTATGTAGAAGTTTCAGATTCAAAGAAGAGCCATGCTCCTACACTCAACAATTAGCTAATTGGAAGTTATGATCATAATAGATAGTCCTCGACTTACAGCAGCTCATTTAGTGACCATTCAAAGTTACCACGGCATTGCAAAAAGTTACTTATGATTGTTTTTTACACTTATGATCATTGCAGCATCCCCATGATTGTGTGATTAAAATTCAGATGCTTGGCAACTGACTCATATTTATGACGGTTATAAACCTTCTGACAAGAAAAGTCAATGGGGAAGCCAGATTCACTTAGGAACCAGTTGTTACTAACTTAACAACTGCAGTGATCCACTTAACAAACGTGACAAGAAAGGTCATAAAATGAGGCAAAATTCACTTAACAAATGTCTCACTTAGCAAAAGAAATTTTGAGCTCAATTGTAGTCATAACTCGAGGATTACTTGTAATGTCCTTAAATATAAAATGATCAGGCCAGCTTTATTCCCTTTTATTGTCTTCTTCAGATATATCTGAAAGGCACTTCAGAAGATATGGTTAGATTAGGCATATTGATTGAGTTCAACTAAATGAGAAAGCATGTCAAGCATAATAAAATGCTTGACATGGGTGGAAGATAGATGTATTTGCAATTGTCACTTAGGAAAGACATTTTGCTCAGATGGCACTTTGGCTTTTAGTGTCTATAAATTCCACTCTAATCACCAGTTAGCTTTCTTCTGGGAACACTTCTTTCCAAATAAGCAGTAAATGCTGCATTATGCCAAGCTAAGAGGATAGCCTTTTTCTTAACAATGTTCTTTTTGGCCCAGCAGCTGACTTGTGAATTTTTCATATCAAATATGCCTGATTTAGAGGTTCTGAACCACTATATACACAAATGGTAAACATTGTGTTGGAACTGAATTATTCAAAGCATCAGGACAGACAATTATTATTTATTATTATTTAGCCTATGATGAGAACATGACAGAACAGAAACAAACATATATACAGAGTCCACATAATTCTAAGTAATGGGGTATGGCAATGGTCTCATAACTAGATGTCCAGTTCAGCTATCAAAATGATCACCTCTGGTGTTGTTTCATGCAGATCTTCTAGGGAACAAGAGAACGCATGTTGTGGGCAATCTTGCACAATAAGTTTAATAGGGGAGCAACAGTCGCCCGTATCCGTAGCATTTCTCAATCTACACATACTCCCTGGGCGGTGCTAAATGGGTGACAATGACCAGATGCAGCCATACTGCTCTTTTGGGCCTCATGGCCATGACAAACACAAGTGCATAAAATCAAATAGGGCTGACAATAAAGAGCATAAATAATATTTCTCTTATTCTAAAGCCTTTTAGAATAAAAATACATGGATGTAGGAATTTAATGAAGGTGATAGAGGAGGAAAACATTACTGGAGAAACAATTCCTGATCCCATGCAGGATATTAATTACAGAAAAATGGAGTAGCCACATTTTAAAAATTTCCTTTAATTACATACACTTTAGGATGGAGTAGTCTTTGATTCTAATGGACAGTGAATAAAAAATGCTTTAGGATGCTGCCTAATTCTCCAGAGAGTAAGATAATTTTCAAAGCATTTTTGAGAATTTTGATAAAACTTGGCTGTTTTATACTGAAAGAATTGATTTGTGTTAGATATTTCAGTCATAAATTACCAGGAATAGATTTTAGATGGAATAATCTTTACTGCAATGAAGTCTAAATTGTTCACTTTGTATCAGTTCTCTAATTACCAAGAAGCATTTAAAAATCAGATAGAATGTCAATACATTTGAATATCAAGTTCACCTAATTAAGACGGATTTATTTGGAGGATTTTTAATCTAGCAATTTATTTAGCCATATCTTGGATTTACTAGGGAAGTCAAAAATTATCAACGCTTCTAATTTAAAGTATGGATACAAACATAATCAAGAATCAATTTTATTAGATTACCAAAATTTAAGATTACTATATCTGGGCTGCTTAAAACCAGACACTCCCGTGAGCTCTGGAACTTAAAATTTTAAAATAATTAAAATTTTATTTAACTAAGCTTTTGTCAGCCATCTGCTGACATCATCAGAGTATTAAACTACCATTACAGAGATCTCTGCCTTTATATGCCATTAATCAATTTGGCCCTTGCGCGTGTAATAGGGCCAAATTGATTAATGGCATATAAAGGCAGAGAATGTACCTCGTATTTTACATATATAATATATCTCATGGATATATATTCATAAAACGTATCTTATTATCATTTGCTTACAAGGAAACAACTAAGTCTGGTTACCAATTTGTTATTATTCCTTCAATAGATAAATATTGACATAATTGGTTTTGTTCCTTGGAACCAGAAAAGAGATAATTTTTATAATAGGATTCATGCTGTAAATAACTCCTGATAGTTTATTTCTTAAAAATATAGAAAAGAGGTAATCAAACGATGTGTTAACAAAAATCTTAATTACACAGGTAAGTATGTGGTTTTTGGACAATCACTTTCTCTCCAGCCAACTTATTTGGCAATTTACTTCATAGGATTGTTGGGAGAAAGAAGGGAATCCTATGTATGTCACCTTGAGCTTCTGAATAATAGGATATAAATCTAATAAATTATATTTATATACATATATATATATACACATATATATATATGTATACGTATACACACATACACACACACACACACACATATAAATCTAACAATCAAATATTGCTGTATTCATACAAAATTTTTATTACTGTCACTGTGAGTCAGGCAGCCATATAAATTTAATAAATATTTTACTGTTTTGAGTTTTTAAATCAATTATGGCTCAGAAAATCATAAAATAAGTATATCTGCTATAATAAATGGAGACAAACTGTTGTGTGAACCAAGTTAAGAGAACATGTCCAGCTCAAAGAATTTATTAGATATTACAGAAATTTTGATCACAGTATATCAACAGGGAATGTCCCATTCAAAATAAATTAATCCAGTCAGTTAAAAAATAAGATTTAGCTTGCCATCTTTCAACAATCAGGAGTCTACGGGCACCTTTTCCAGCTGACAAGTTTGAACAGTTCACAAAAGCTTGTGCCTTTTTAATGTATATTTTTTTAGTCTGAAAAGGTGCTAGCGGGCTCCTCTTGATTTTGAGTTGCTATAAACAGGGCTCTTCCACGGGGCCTGTGATCAGTAAGGTCTTTGTCTAAAATACAAAAACACGCCAAATTGTGACCAAAGCATGTTTATATGTATATATTTGTTACGTTTTAAAACAAATGTTCTTAGGCCAAGAAAGCTGCTTCTGCTATTGTAAGAAATGGCTGTCTTCACAGCATGGCCTCATGCTTCTCTCGGTAACAAATAACTCTGAGAAGTGCTTCCCTGTGATCTCTGTTAGCCAAAACTGGTCTCAGCCACTTCAGAACCAGAAAAGCAGAACCGACTTTTTTGTAGCAGCAAAGGAGAAAAAGTCTTTTCATGAAAGCTAATCCCCCTTTTTTTTTAAAAAAAAAAAAAACCAGCCACCCCCTTTTCAACCTACAGTCCACACTTATCAGAGATGAAGCGATCTATGCCAGATCTCTTAATGCCATATTTGTATCCCACCCTTTCTTATTTTTAAAATAATCCAAGACAGCGACTATAGCTAATTATTCCTTCCTCCTCCTAGCTTCCCCACAAAACCCTGGGAGGTGACTTGGGCTGAGAGACTCAAAGTCACCCAGCCGGCTTTCATATGCATAAAAGGGGGACTAGAAAGCTCCAGTTTTCTAAGCCTGGTGCTTTAACTACTATACTAAACTACCTTTAACATTTCACCAGAAGTTGTGACAGGCAAGCTATTAAAAGAAAAAAACAATCTCTATTAGCTGGAAAGTCTATGGAGATTCTCACTCATCCAGGTCATGGTTATCCCAAAGGTGTTTTTTTTTTCCCAAGAGGCAACTGGACTTTCTGGTTTTTTTCTTTGCAGACCTCTGGCTTCTCATCCAAGAAGCCAAATCAAAGAAAAAAGAAGTCCAGTTTTTCTCCAGAAAAAGAAAGTCCAGTTGCCTCTTGAAAAAGCACCTTTGGGATTCGCTGGAAAGGGAAAGGCACTTAACCCATGCCCAGATTCCTAAGTTTTAGACGCCAGTAAGGAGCAGGTTTGACAGCTTAATTAAGCGCGGGGAGGGAATAAAAAATACACTCATTAGGGGTTGAGAAAGACTTGCAAGGAGGAGAGGCAGCTCATTTCTCCACCATCTCCTCCCACAAGGCTGGAAGATGCCTGCAGAAAGAACAAATGTCAGGAACTTGCGCCAAGCTCCCCACCTAAGAGAAAGGGCGGAAACTCAACCTTTAATCACCACGCCGCAAACGTCAGGTAAACCTTCTCGGGTCCGGCGCCTTCTCTTCCAACTGCCCGACTTCCACTCTCGCTTACCGTCGATTC
Source organism: Arizona elegans (assembly GCA_022577455.1). Classification (NCBI taxonomy): domain Eukaryota; kingdom Metazoa; phylum Chordata; class Lepidosauria; order Squamata; family Colubridae; genus Arizona; species Arizona elegans. Next base: position 125,507,760 of record JAKOOJ010000002.1, read on the forward strand.
TAACCGCCGCCTTGCGACACCCGGACAAGCCTGCCACCGGGCGCGCACGCACGCACGCTTGGGCCGCCCGGCTCCTCTACCGCCGCGGAAGGGCGAAAGGAAAGCGAGCCGCCGAAAAGAGAGGGGGAGGGAAAAATAAATAAATAAATAAAAAGGGGCGGGGCTTAAGAGCCGGCTTCAACCAGAGGCTCGGCGGCTCAGACTCCGCCCGATTCCTTTGTCGCGTCATCGGCTGCCCGTCCACCAATGGGATTGTCGCTGGAGGAACCGCTGACTGGGCGCGAAGGGAAGCGCAAGGCAGAACCCGCGGAGGCGGGGTTGGGAGAGGGAGGGGGGAGGAGGAAAAGGGGAGCGAATAATAAAAGGGGCGGGACCAGAAGGGAGAAAACAAAAGGAGTGTTGGCTTTTTTCTTCGCTTCACAACGGAGGAGGCGGCGGCGGATGACAGCCCTGTTTCGACTTCGCAAAGGCGGGCGGAGGTCGAACGCGCTTGAAAGTGTCCTGACATGACCTTATCAGTTCCTTTTTTTTTTTTTTTTTGGCTTTAGAAAGATGCAATAAGTTTCACAGAGCACCACTGGGGCTTTTCCTCCCAAGCAGGCGTGACCTGTATTTAGATAGCTGGCCTTCCTTTGATCTCAGTCCCTAAATTGTATAATGTATAAATGGGGAAAGACACCTTCAGCACAATGCGATTTGCAGGGGGGGGCGGGGGGGGCAGACAGACAGACTATCTAACATATAGTGAGGGAATGCTCTAACAGAAGGTATCCAGGAGATTTTAGGGACTTTCTCTGCGTAACAAGGACAGCTACTGACTGGATCTCCAAACTCGACATTAAACTCTGAAATGTTATTTCTGTTTTTCTCTTAGGTTTTCTTGCTGCTCTTTTTCTAGTTGTTTTAATTGTTTTAACCTGTAAAAATGAAGTGTTTTAATATTGTGTGTGACCAGCCATACGCTAAATAAAAATAAAGTCCCTAAATTTTAAAGTTGTCTTAGATAAAAGCATTAGATTTATTATTCCCTTCTTGAATGCTTACAAGAGGCCTACTCCAAAGTGTCGAGGGCAGTGTGGCTTCAAAAGCATAATTAAGCAGCTTGAGTGGGATGGCCAGGGCTTTTGTTACTGCTTCTTCATTATTCAGAGCTTATGGGTCTTTGGGAATAAAGGAGCTGGGAGTAACTGTTAATAAAATAATGATGCCTAAGATACAGGAGGCAGAGCTTGGTAATACAGGTAGTCCTCATTTAGTGACTGCCTTGGACTGTAGTGATGGGCTGTCTGTTAAAAAGCTATGAAAGCAGTTGAAAGAAAATGGGGAAGCCTGTATTTGTGGAGTCCGGCAAGAACAAAAAGTGTTTAGAAGAACAACTAGACACAAGGACAGTTTTTCCCCCATGCCATCACTCTCCCATAACACTATCAAACTATCCAGAAAGGCAGTATTAGCATCATTATTCTCATCTTCCCTAATACCTATCTCCTTATCTTCTTACGACTATAAGTTTGTTGCTTGTATCTTAAGATGTATATTGTTTACTTAGTATCCTGGTATGATTTATGTTGATTGCTTATTTAGTATCCATGACTATCACTAAGTGTTGTATCTAATGTCTTATGATGAATGTATTTTTACAATGAGTATGATAATGGTTTATGCACTGGAGACAAACTCCTTGTGTTTCTAATCACACCTGGCCAATAAAGAACTATTCTATTCTATTCTATTCTATTCTATTCTATTCTATTCTATTCTATTCTATTCTATTCTATTCTATTCTATTCTATTCTATTCTTCACAGAGAATATGCACATGTAACACTTGTATCCATTCTAGGTAGTTAGAGAACTGATAACAGTATCAAAGAGTTAGACATCCTGCATACCTCAGCTAGAAGTTAGAAATAGGGATGGCCCTGAGCAAATAGAATGTGTATTAGATAACTCCTGGAGCATTCATTAGCCAAGGCTTAGGAATAGGGATGGCTAGAAGCCAATAGGGCAATTGTTAGATCATTACTAAAATGTTTATTAGATAATTTGTTTTATATAGCCCGCCTTCTGCTTTAGTGAAATTGTATAAAGCTTTCTTAATCCTCTGTCCTGGCATTTTGCTGGCTGGGACCCCTTTTGCTGAAGTGCTTCAATAAAAGGAAACAAAACTATGTGCTTCGTGTCTGGTGTTCTTCATTGGTTTCAGCACCAAGCTCAGATCCGAATTGGGAACAACAGTAGTTACTGCAACCAATCATATTTACAATGTTAATAGGTCTGTAATGGAAAGCTGAAGTAAGATCTTAAGCACAGTTATGATTTCATTTAGTGATTGCTTAATGACAAAAGTGCTGGCCTCAGTTGTCACTGGATGAGGACTACTTATGTAATAATGATCCTCCAGGCCCTGCATTACACTACAAATAAGTTTCCAAGACCAAGATACAACCCTAACCCTTACAGATTCTCCACCACATGGAATCTGCCCTGAGATGCATACTGAGATGCACAGGGATCCCATCCCTTACAGAAATTAGGGGATCAAAGGCAATGCTTTTCTATAATGGCCTCCATACTTTGCCCTCAAGGTTTCCTCTGTACTGGCTTTCTACAGAGCAGTGAAGATGGCTTATTTATTTTATTTATTAGTAGTATACCCTACCTACTTCAATTTTATACAACTCAAGCTGGGGGTGTCCTTTAAAGACCCGATTTTTACAAGATTTTGATATGACTTGGCTGTAATTTTTATTGTTATGTTGCATGACCAACTCAAGGTTAACTCAGCCTTCCATCCTTCCGAGATCAGTAAAAATGAGGACACAGATTGTTGGGGGCAATATGCTGACTGTGAAAACCGTTTAGTGAGGGCTGTAAAAGCACTGTAAAGCGGTATATAAGTCTAAGTGCTATTGCTATGTATGTGATTTGTGATTTTAATCTTAGTTGTGTTAACTGCTCAGCCTTTGGAGATGGGATATATCATATATGTAATAAATTTAATTAGTAAATGAATATCTCAAAAGTGGAATTTATTTATTTATTAAATGTACTTGCTGTCTATCTTGCCACGGGGCTACTCTAGGCAGCTTACAATAATAAAGAAGAAAAATGAAAAGGCGTATAAACAGGAGTATAATGAAAAGGCGTATAGAAGTAAAATGATAAAACAGTAACATAATCAAAGGAACACAATGAGAATAAATACAATATGATAATAAAAAAGATAGGTGGGGGGAGAGCAGAGAACAAGATGGGGGGAGGTGGCATCTGCCATCAATCTTAGCAGAATTTAGGCTTTTGGCTGTGTCCTAAAGTTGAATAAATTTAGATAAAAAAGTTATCCAACTCTATAGAATTTACTTTTGAATAAATATGCACAAGTTCAGCTTGTAAAAAAAAAAGCATTTTTTTAAACTCTGTTTTCTTCGAAGCAGTGCAACAAATGAGAGGGGGTGGCTGAACTGCTATCCTATTGGTAACCTAGCAGGGTGCCATCATTTCCTTCCTGTTACTGTTCCTCCCATCACAAAAGAAAACAGGTGGTGAGGGGGCCACTGCTGTTTCTTTTTCAGGCATTCCAAAGGCTGACATTCAACTTACAAATCGTACTTTCTCTAGGATGAGCTGTCTGTACCTTAATAGGAATATTTCCCAGACTCTGTGCTGTAAAAGAAGCAGGTACATTTAATTTACTCTTGTCTACTAATTACAGATGAATGGGCTAATTGGCTTTAGTGTGCAAGTTTGCAATTTAAAAATAGTTTTCTTTCTCTCCTAAAGACTTACTAATTTATAAAGAAGTTTCGTAACTTACATTGTCTCCTTTAAAAAAAAAAAGAAACTGACAGATGATGTAATAAAATCAAAGGCTCTCTTTGTACGATGCAATTAGTTATGGTTAAGTTCACCGTTGTTTGAATGAATTGACCAAACTTTCTGGGCTTACATAAAATGCTGAACCATAAACAATACCCACACAGTCTGCTTTTCTCAAATACTAGATTCAAATGTGTTTGGCTGGTTTCAATATATCGTGCGAACGTAATGAAATTAGTTGCACTGAATTGTGTTCTGGGAAATCTCCATAATAAAATCGCCAAGAGTCGGGTCGGCTTGACCAACCGGGTAACATTATCATCATCAAGGTATTGCAAGATTCTTTGTTGCTTCTACTTATCACTCTAAATGAAACAATCTGGTGCCTCTCTAAAAGAACCCTTGGATGATGTTCATCTATTTGGTGCATATATAATACAACCTAAAGCAATCTTACATATACATACAACCTTTACTTTATTTTTTACTTTACTTTTATTTGATTTGTATACCGCCCTACTCCTGAAGGACTCAGGGCGGTGAACAGCCAACAATAAAATACATACATACAAAATTTAAAAAGCAGAAATAAAATAGAATTAAATAGTGTGGCCCAGACAGATTAAAACCCCAATCAATTTAAAACAAATTTAGACTTTGAGTATTAAAGATATTAAAAATATTAAAATATTAAAATCGTTTAAAAAGAGGGACAAAGTTAGGCCAGGCCCGCCTGGTGAAATAAAAAGGTCTTTAGAGCGCGGCGGAAGGTGCGCAGATCCGGGATCCTCCGTATCTTCGGGGGGAGCTGGTTCCAGATAGTAGGTGCCCCCACAGAGAAGGCTCTCCCCCTGGGGGCCATCAACCTGTGATGATTCAGATAATAATTGCCACTGTCTTATGGTAACCTGCATGCCAACTTTATTCCTGTATCTATTAAAGACCTAACAACAACTCAATACTGGTGGGAAGAATATATATATTTTTCAATGTTGCACACGACAGTTAGTATTTTGAATATCTCTATAGAATGGAACAAGCTAGCCATACAATACAAATCATATATCAACAATGTCAGTATCCAAGAAACAGGAGATACTTCCAATATTCCATACATTCTGACAGTGTTTGCACAATTCGTGTTAAATTAATAATTAAATCCAATTTTCTGAATTTGCATCAAGAGATGGAGGCTTTTCAGATGTGAAAGGCAGGCTGATAATCATATAAAGATCAAACTAAAGTTTTTAAAAATTATAAATGAATGACATTTTTTAATATGAACAATTTTAGTTTCAGATTACTAAAGGATTCCCAGGATTGGAATGTGGCATGGAACAATTTTTATTAAGCATGAAATGAAAGAGAAAGCTCAACACAGTAAAATATGCAGTAGAACAACTACACATTGATATATTAGTTATCAGTGAATTGAAGTGGACTGGAATTGAACATATTCAGTCAGGTGATCATACTGTTTGCTACTGTGCATACTTGGCTGCAATATAATAATATCAATTGGACTTTATGCACAACTCTTTAATATAATAACTATCCAGGTTTACGCTGAAACCACTGATGCAGAATAAGATAGGGTTGGTGACTTTGAAAACAAGTTCAATTTGAAATTGAACATGCAAACAAGATGTGCTCTTTATGACTGGAACCTGGAATGCTGCAGAATTTAAATAATCTGGATTCTAGAATATATACTTGAACTGTATAGTCTAGGACAGGCTGAGGAATTCTGGGAGTTGAAGTCCAGAAGTCTTAAAGTTGCCAATTTGGAGACTCATAGCCTAAGAAACCAAAATGCAGCAGGACAACAGAAAGAATCAGCAGAAAATTCATGGCACATAGTCAATTAAAAAGAGACCAGGCTTACCATGAATTTATAAGTTGTAGATTCCTATATTGTTGAGCTTTCATTGGAGCGTCAACAGTTAGTGTACAATCAAAAGTTAGCAATTCTGATATACCGTAGTTCATGTTGACTTGATTCATTTGTTTTGAGAAAATGGCATTACTAATTATTTATATTAAAAGTTCAGATACTGACTTCAAACTTTGGCATATCTTGGGTTCTGATTATCTTAGTAAATGCTGTGTGTGACCAGCCATACGCTAAATAAATAAATCTTAGTAAACATTATTAAGAAAATGTTTCATGGCCTTAGGCTAATGTTTTAAGCCTAATTTTTAATTATATAAAAATTAGCTTCATTGTAACACTTGCATCTGAACAAATATTTATTTTATTTATTTTATTTTAAATTTATATACCGCCCTTCTCCCTGAGGACTCAGGGCGGTGTACAGCCAGAATTAAAAAAAACATGAAATACAAATATTAAAAACAATTAAAATATATATAAATTTGGCCCAAAATTAAAAATACAAACCAATTAAAACATTTAAAATTTCTTCTTAAGCCCGCCCGGTTTGCTGGAAAAAGTGGGTTTTAAGGGCACGGCGGAAGGCGCTAAGGTCTTGGATTCTCCTTATCTCTGGGGGCAACTGATTCCAGAGGGTAGGTGCCCCACAGAGAAGGCCCTCCCCCTGGGGGTCACCAGCCTGCATTGATTGGCTGATGGCACCCTGAGGAGGCCCTCTCTGTGGGAGCGCACAGGACGATGGGAGGTCGTTGGTAGCAGCAGGCGGTCTCGAAGATAGCTAGGCCCGATGCCATGGAGCGCTTTAAAGGTGATAACCAGCACCTTGAAGCGCACCCGGAAGACCACTGGGAGCCAGTGCAGCTCGCGCAGGAGCGGTGTTACATGGGAGCGCCATGCTGCTCCCATCACTACCCGTGCTGCTGCATTCTGGACCAGATGGAGCCTCCGGGTGCTCTTCAAGGGGAGCCCCATGTAGAGAGCATTGCAGTAGTCAAGGCGAGAGGTGACGAGGGCATGAGTGACTGTGCACAGGGAATCCCGATCAAGAAAGGGCCGCAACTGGCGAATCAGGCGAACCTGACAAAAGGTCCCCCTGGTTACAGCTGTCAGATGTTCCTCCAAGGACAGCTGCCTATCCAGGAGGACTCCCAGATTGCGAGCCCCTTCTGTGGGGGCCAAAAACTCTCCCCCAATAGTCAGTGATGGAGTCAACTGACTATATCGGGATGCCGGGAGCCACAGCCACTCAGTCTTGGAAGGGTTGAGCTTGAGCCTGTTCCTCCCCATCCAGATCCGCACAGCCTCCAGGCACTGGGACATCACTTCAAGGGAATCATTGGGGTGGCCTGGGGTGGAGATGTACAGCTGGGTGTCATCAGCATACTGGTGGTATCTCACCCCAAAGCCACAGATGATCTCGCCCAGCGGCTTTACATAAATGTTGAACAGAAGGGGCGAGAGGACCGATCCCTGCGGCACTCCACAGATAAGAGGCCTCGAGGTCGACCTCTGCCCCCCTGACAACACAAACTGCGACCGGTCAGAGAGAAAGGAGGAGAACCACTGCAACACGGTGCCTCCCACCCCCAACTCTTCCAGCTGGTGCAGCATGATACCATGATCGATGGTATCAAAAGCCGCTGAGAGATCTAACAGGACCAGAACAGAGGAGCAACCCCTGTCCCGAGCCCTCCAGAGATCATCAACCAATGCGACCAATGCCATAAAGCGAAGGTTGGAGACAGGACGATAGTTGGCCAATATTGCCGGATCCAGGGATGGCTTCTTGAGGAGAGGCCTCACCACCGCCTCTTTCAAGGCAGCGGGAAAGTGGCCCTCACTCAGCGAAGCGTTGATAACAACCTGGAGCCAGCCTCGTGTAACCTCCCGGGAAGCCAGTACCAACCAGGAGGAACACGGGTCCAGTAAACATGTGGCCGCACTAAGTCTCCCCAAAATCCTGTCCGCATCATCGGGAGTCACAGCGTCAAACTCCTCCCAGATAACATTCTCAAGACTATTCCTTGTCACTCTGCCCTGATCTACCCAGTCAGAGTCCAAATCCCGCCGGATCTGAGCGATTTTGTCATACAGGTATTGTCCAAAATCTTCCGCCCAACAAAATTTGGTCTATAAATGTTATTTGATGGGAAAAGATCACAGTAAACATTTCTGGGACAAAAGAGTAATGACTGTTCTTTATTTTAACAAATACAGTCAAAACTAGCAGTCTTTAGTGAATAAGTCACATTAGGTATAAGTTAAATTAACCAAATAAACAGAAGTAAGATCAGGGCACAAAAATATATCTGTCACTAGCTTTAAAACTGAAGTAAGGCCTTTCTTTATTGCATCAGGAGTCTCGCTTAAGAGAAGTGCTAGAATAAAAAGGAAATTATTTTCAAAAATAACATTCGTATTAATAAAAATCTATCAATGTAGAAAATATTGATTGCTAAACTAATTGATAGTGTTGATGTTTTAAAAAGTATATTAATATATCACATATTCTTACTTACTTACAAAATAGAGTATGTTTGTTTACAAGCCATCACAATATGGTATTGTCTGGGTGGTGAAAAATTTCAGAATAAATATATTTTCACCAAAAACAACAACACAAAGTTTTAGTATCATGAATATGAACCATAAAGAAGACATTTGTTAAATTTGTTTTTCCTCTAGTCTCAAGCTTTAAAGATAGGTAGTTAATGGAATATTGCCCTCTACTGACCAATCTGAAAATTGAAATACACAATAGTGATTCTGAAGATCAGTAAAACATTTATCTGAGGCTTAACTCAAATAGTCAATATAATTGAAAATACTCTCTCCCCAGATTTTCTGATAGAAATTTTTTCTACTCCTCTATCCAAAATTCTTCTTTAGAGATGCCAAGAATTACAGTTGAATGCAAAATATATTGTTTTTTTTCTACATTACCATTACATTATTGTGCAGATTGCTCTTCCACATTACCTTGCATTTTGTATGAAGCAGCAATTTTCACTATTGAAACTAAAACATATTAATCCTTTAGACAAGGCTTGTTCATTTTAATCTAAAATAATTTTATTTCCATCTCACAGAAATTCTAGCATATAAATACACTACTACCTGTTGCATTATATCCAGCAACTGGTCCAACTGCATTATCTTATTTTTTATTAGCATTTTTTAAATTTCAACTTTATTAGTTTATAAGTAAGCCACAACTCACTTCAGCAGAAGATGCTATACAGTAGAAGCGAAAATTCTGGCAGAGGAAGAGAGCTTCTACACTTGATGAGGTTACCTAGTTTGGTAATGAAATGTTTGCAAGAAAACAATCAAGCTCAGAGAGCATGAAGGACCCCTCATTTCAACCCTGAGTGACAAATATTCTCCTCCATTAGCTTCTAAATCTGCCATTCATGTGCCTCAGCTACAGGCTTGACCCCAGGGTGTGGGATGGATGGGAATGTACATCCATAGTGCATGGAAGTAGATGTTAGGTGGGGAATGACTGGGTGGATGTTCCCATACTGAGCATCTTTTATAAATAGCAATGATGTCATCCTCTTTCAGACTGTTTACAGAGCATCTGGTCCAACACAGATTTAATTTTCCAGGACAATCTATAAGCTTGAAAAAGACAGCAGAAGACATCACCTTTTCTGGTGTGTGTGTGTGTGTGGGTGTGCACATGCATATCAGATTGTACCTTTAGTTAAACGATTTACAAGCTTAGTTCTCCTCTGCTAATATTAGGAGGTATCATTATATGAAGAAAATTGCAACAGGTTGTATTATCTGCTTATTCTACACTGTTATATTGATACTTTTGCTGGATTGTACCACGTACCGATGCGACATTACATGCTTGATTTTTCCCCGCTTCCCCACAAGGACAACGCTTGCTACGCTACACATGGAAAAAAAATACTTTGTAAAAGCAAAGGCCAGCCTGAGTCTCTCATGCTAGTTTTTGGCGTGACAAGCATGCACATTTGCTATTTGCAAAAATAAAATTAAAAAAAAAAACGGAGGGGGGGAAGCCTGTTCAGTCCTTAATAGATCCAAAACGAGGGATTGCGATCGGGACTTTGACCCCGGCCACTCTCGCCTCTTGTTAGGCGACTGTAATAAAAGGACTCAAAGCAAGCCGAGCCCATCCTCCCTGGCGATTAGCCCTTCTCCAATTTGTTTTCACCGCCTCTTCGGGAAGGACACGCCATATCCGGGAAAGGGGGGGAAAACAAGTATGAGGTAAGGAAAGATGCAGCGTGGTTGATTTGGACGCAGAAAGTGCCAAAACTTTTAGGGAGATCGTTTCTTCAACGTCGAGGGGACGTTGAAGCGGGTCCCCGGAGGCTTTTGTTTCTTTCTTACTGTGATTACAAAATTATCTTTAGTCTCTTGCCGAGCGAAGAAGCAAGCAAACGAGGGGAAAATGGCCTCCTTGGGAGGTGGATTTAAAAAAAAAAATCTGTAGGAGGACGGGAGAAAGAAGAAAGTGGGAAAGGATTTGCAGAATTAGCAATAGATAGGAAAAGCACCCTTTGGTAGAAGGCCGTATGGGTTTGATCCGGGGAGTTCTTGTAAGATTTGCTTGGCTTTCCCTCCTCCCGCCTTGGGTAATAAATGTTTTGAGAGTGCGTGGAGTGAATTTTACTCCTTTCTGCATGATTACAGCAGTTCCCTTATAGATACGTGATTTTTTTTTTTTTAAATCACAGAAGAGTTTGCGGAGTAGTGAAAATATTAAGTCTTTTAAAGAGACGAATGAGCAAAAGAAACCGAGATGGGTGTCTAGTCCTGGCACTAAAACCAATTATATAAATGGGCATAAATGCAAACAGATATTCTGAGATCATGACTTGAAAATCGCAGAGTGTGTTTGGTAACCCCTGAGCTCAGTGTAGTATATCTGTACTACATTGGGAGAATAGCAATAGCACTTAGATTTATTGTATTCCATCCTTCACAGTGCTTTACAGTCCTCTCTAAGTGGTTTACAGACTCAGCATTTTGCCCCCAACAATCTGGGTCCTCATTTTACCCACCTTGGAAGGATGGAAGGCTGAGTCAACCTTGAGCCTGCACTATAACAGTTCCTTTTTTTTTCTTTTGTTCTTCAAAATCAAGGCCTGACTGAACTATTCCTGAATTAATCAGGATATCCTTCTATTTAAGGGAACTGTTGATTTTGCCCTTAGGACCAAACACTTTCCTGATCTGAATATTCTGTCCTTCTCCCTCTCTGTTCTGTTCTGTTTCTTGGATAACAAGACTTGATGGAAAGTGAGAAAGTATGGAGCAGCACGGTTCACTTTTGGAATAAACAAGTGAAATAAATGGCATTGCATAACTTTATAATAGGTTGTAAACAGCCTGCTTAAGATTACATTTCAGGTTACCTTTACGCTGCAAGAAACACTTAGGTAAGATGGGTGGTGTGGAAATGTGATAAACAACAAATGAATAAAATATGGTGACTTGTATCTTATATTGCACAATGTATTATGGGGTTCCGATCCTTGGGTTCCCTGGCATTAATATATATTCATAAACCTGTCATTCTGACAGATAACTATTTTCTTACAGGTAGGGCTATGAGATTTCTGAGATCTACCCACCCTCCCCAAATTCTCATTCCTGATTCCTCCCTGCAAAATAATAACTGGAAGGGCATGTCTTGTGTTACGCTTTGAATTACAGTTCTAGCATCTAATCATCACAGAGAGACCTTATTTACATTTCATTTCCTTTTTGTTGTAAATGTAGTTACTGAGCTCAGCATAGTTATATGTCTCGTCACCATTTCAAAGCATTTTTCCCAGGTTTATTCTTATACAATTCCTGCCAAATTAGATTTGCAACAAAAATAAGCATTACAGGACATAAGGGTCAGTAGAGTTCCTGGCCTTTGAAAGGAAGCAGGCTGTCGTTTATATTTAGAATAAAAATAATTTCAAGAAGCTGCTTGTAAATATGCCAAAACTGCTAAAACTGTCCCTACTATTAACAGGGCATGCTGTATTTGGAAGGGGTGGGATTAAGGCTGGATATGTAGTCAGGAGAATCCTAAAATAAATTGAATGCACTGAAAATGAGTTACTTAGGAAATACATGTGATAATGCAAGAAAATACAAAGTGATACAAGAATGAGCCATGAATGAAGGTTGATTGAATAGTGGGTTAATCAACGTTAAATAAACGTGTTAAGCTTTGGCCACATAAAAAAACCAGTATAAAAAGTAAAAGAAATATATACATTGGTTGAGAGAAAGTGGAAAACTGAGAAAGTCATAGTAGGATACAGCTGAAAAATCCTGAAAAAGAGAGAGATGGGACATTTAAAGAGCAAAAGGCCTTACATGAGGTAATTTAAGAATTTGTGAAAAAAAATGGTTTGTGAAGAATTGAAACAAATAAAATGAATGAAGTTGGTGTAAATTAAATTTATATATTGTTTCCTTCTCTTATATTACGACTTGTTTGACATATTTATTGCTTTTTGCACCTTGCCTAAAATTTGTTTTGCTTGAAAGAGAATAACTCGATGAGTATACTATTATCATAAAATAGACATCAGGACTTACTTTAGTCTTTATGAAAACCCATATTCTCAATACTTAGACCCAATCCAATACTTTCTTAAAACTCTTTTTTCTATGTATCTTTCTTCTGAGGAAATTAAGCGAAGTTATTTCAAACTTGATTTGCTGCCCCCTCCCCATTTAATTCAGTCCTGAATTGCAGAGATTTGTTTGGGTAGAAGTGACATAATTATTTCCAAATAAATAGTGATAAGTTGTTTTTCTTTAAATGATGCCTTGTTCTTCCCTGATTTGCACCCAAAATAATCTGAAATCCTTACATGGTAAAACTAACCTTTATTTCATTCTTGTGCTTTGGGCCAAATGTAAAATGAGAAAGGGCAATCAATGCAAAGAGAGTGCATCTTGCTTTTGCCTGGAAAACATTTTTTTTCTGTAATTAATTCTATATCGGATTTCCACTTTTTTTTTATAAGTGACCACCTAATTAACCTCTCTACTATTTGTTGTATAACTATATATCTATTGAAACAAACAGTAATATTTTGTTCTCATCCATGACTTTAGCATTCTGTTGTATAGCCACCCATAAATCCAAAGAGGCACTCTATTCTGGTTAACTGAGAGTAAGAAATACCTTAACCATAGGGGGAAAAAAACCCCTTAGACTAGAGAATGGAGAGAATGGAGAATAGTTGCTGAGTTAGCAGAGTTGGAGTCTTTAAAAAAGGAAGGGATTTTTTTGGAAAGAGATAGAGGGGTGGTCTAGCATCTATCTCACAAAGGATATAAACAGTACTGCATGTGGATTTTTTTCCACTGGTTGCTGTAATGATAGCTGGTGATCCTGAGATAGGTTGGGAATGTTACATTTCTGGATTGTTAGTTCAATGAAAATACGAAATTTCCTGAAGTGAAGCCTGGACAATTTGGAAAAAAGCGCTGAAGCAAAGGAGGAGCAAATCAATGCAAGCAGAGGGTCTCCATTGAGGTCAAGATCTACCAGCCAGAGATTTAAGTATTGCTAGCCTGATAGAGAATGCTGGTCAATATAATTAGTTTATGTCTTTTCCTCTGCGTTTATAAGGGAGACAATAGAAGAGTTGGGGTTTATATGGTTGTACAGAGCTCTTGCTCAAGTAGAAAATTCAAAACTATTTTGTTTATTGTATTAACAAAATAGGAAAAAAAATATCCCAACTTGTGCCAGGTATGTTATGTTCGGTATTAGCTCCCTTGAACTCATCAGAAATGTTGGGAGATGTGTCAAAAAAGGCAAGGGGCAATTAAGCAACTGAAGTCATGCCCCTTTTGTTTATGTATTGTGTTATCACATGCATATCCAAAGGAGCAGGTTTGGCGATATGATTGTGGATGCCACGATGACTTCTTTAATTCTTTGGTTGTTGCTTAAACCCACAAAGACCTGTGACACAGTGGACTAGAGGTTTTCGTCTAAAGAATTGCTTATCACGAGCCTAAAATATGTTCAACTCCTTGATTGTTCTAATTGCCCTTTTCAGCTCTCTTCTCTCTCTTTTGGAGAGCAAAAAGGACTTTGGATCCACTATCAGAACTCAATAATTCAGATCTTATCAAGTTTATACCTGGATCAGAAAACTTAATGCAATGTGCTCTATTCCCTTTTAAGAAATTATGACTATCAATGAATGGAGCCTGTCTATAAATTGTGATAAACTTTCCAGTAGGGTTAATTTTGATCCTATTGCTTTTTTCTAAATATATTTGCTATTTTTTGCACTTGCGTTCTAATCCAACAAGTGCATTAAATAGGTTTATCCCTTCTGATTTCCTCATGTTTCTTGATTTCTTATTTTCCATTTCTTATTTATTGGTTGATAACCAAAATGTATTATATAAATTTATCTGTGTATGTTCATTTTAAAACACAGTAGTGCAAATTTTGCCTGTTAATTGCCTCTGTTGTGTCTCAGTGTTATTTTACATTCATTGTTACACAGGAATGTTCTTAGCTCATCAGTACTTCAAGTGTCTTGGCATTAGAACATATCTACGGAAAATTAATTATCGTTTGAGATGCTCCAGGTTTTCAACTTGCTCAGTATGTATTCAGTCTCATGTAGATTTCATAATTGCACACATTTTTTGTTACATTTACTATTGAATCACTAATGGCAGTGCATAACTTAAATGTCTTCAAAAAGCTTTCCTTACAAATACTGCCGATATAAGAAACATAAGAACTTCAGCTTCTTATCTCATTTGTAGGCTATACTGTAGTATGTAAAAAACCATGGGAAAACTGGACTAGAAAAATAAATTTGGTCTTTCTGATCTTTTAAGCAGGAACAGAAGGCAGCTTCTTTTAGATGGTTAGAATCAACAACCAAAAAAGGAGGACAAAGCATTTGATTGAGCATAGCAAAGAAACTTTTTCTGCATTTTTCTTTAATGTTTCTGAGGCTCTATTTAGATGTGCACTTGAGGTTCCCTCAGGTCTCTCTTTAAATGCAAAACAGTATTTATAAGACTAGTGATTGACATTGCTGGCTATTCATACAAGGCCCTTCTCAACACTCCATGAGCAATCCAAGAAGGTATAGCTGGCATAGATGTTCTGTGTGGATATCTCTGATGCAATTACTTTGAAACCTTTAAAACAAATCAAATTGCCCTTTGTGTGTCTCGTTGTCACTTTTATGTTGGAATCTAAGACTAAGTGCTGCTCTGTCTACTACCTCCATGTAATTCTCTTAACATATCATTCTCTACATTTGGCATTTTGGTTACATAGATTGTTTTAATATTTTTTGAGGAATTGTTAGAATGATTATTAGTATCCTGGTATTATAGTAAAGCTTAGTTTATACATTTTTTATAATAATTTATCGATCCCAAAATTCTTAATAATATTTAAAAGATTGAGAGAGAAAGAGCTAGAATAGCAGTGTTTTTTTTTTCACATATTCACTCATTTATTCAGAATTTCTTGGTTTATTTGGGTTGTATGACCAGAGGAGTTCTGTACTTAGATTGACCATAAGCCAAGCAAAGAAATTTAGCAGAGCTATATTTTATAATGTTGCTGTACATGGATACCGGTAGATGCATGATATCCATTGTGCTATTCCATTTTGGAGTAATAAAATAGTAAGGCAAAAATATTAAAGGAATACCATTTTTAAACAAATGTTATAAACCCAGAAAAAAAGTGCAAACTCATAATGCTATGAGATGTTAAAAAAACATTAAAATGTAGGTATATGTTTAATAACCCATAATACATTTTTGGATTGTCTAAGCCAAGGAGTTCTGTAGCGATGTTAAAAAAGTGTATTGGTTGACAATGTAAATGTATATATATGTATGCAGATTATGACAATGCAGTGTTGGCCCAATATCTGACTGTTTTCTAGCAAATGTTAGATGGTATAATGCAGTGAAGCATAAGGTAAAGGTAAAGGTTCCCCTCACACATATGTGCTCCCCCGACTCTAGGGGGTGGTGCTCATCTCTGTTTCAAAGCCAAAGAGCCAGTGCTGCCCGAAGACGTTTCTGTGGTCATGTGGCTGGCCTGACTAAATGCCAAAGGCGCACAGAGTGCTGTTACCTTTCCACCAAAGGTGGTCCCTATTTTTCTACTTGCATTTTTTATGTGCTTTCAAACTGCTAGGTTGGCAGAAGCTGGGACAAGTAATGGGAGCTCACCCCATTATGCAGCACTAGGGATTCGAACCGCTGAACTGCAGACCTTTCGATCGACAAGCTCAGCGTCTTAGCCACTGCGCCACTGCATCCCATAATGAAGCATATCAATCTAAAATTAATATATCAAACACCAAGGTAGTAGTGTTTGACGGGAAGTGAACAGTTACAAACTATATATAAAAGGTGACAAATTAGAACAAGTGCATGGTATACCTTGGTAGAATTTGTATTAAAGATGGAGAAATGGATGGAGGTTGTGGTCTCTTGTAATGAATAAACGCTTATTCAGAGAAATGAAAATGTGTTCTACTGTATTTGTTATTTGGAAAGTTAGTTATGTCAGGTGAAACACAAAAATCAATTGAGTGCAGTTGGAATAGAGTCACGAAGTATGTGTGATAAAACAAGAATAGTCAGATCAAGAACAAATGAATGCTAAATGAATTTGGACTGAATATAAAAGCGCTTGGTCAGTATGAAGGGAGCACTCTTGAAGTGGTTAGCCATATAAAGACAATGAATGGCTCAAGATGAAGGGGGTGAAAAGAGAAAATTGTGGTTAGATTAAACTTGGTAGAAGAGAAAAGTGAGAAATTTGAAGGATAAAGGCAATGTATTGTATCAATGTGCTGGAAGCAAGGATAGTTTACAAGTAGCCCTCATTTAGTGATTGCCTTGTTTAGTGACTGCTGGCAGTTATGATGGAAGTTATTATTGTGATGGAAAAGTAACTTTATGACCAATCCTCACATTTATGACCATTGTTTAGGCACTCACCCTTTTTCAAATGATTTTTAAAATTCTTCAAAATCACTTTTGTGTTTGTTCTTTCTCTTTTAAACTTATCTATTCCTTGTTTTCTTTGACTACTTTCTCTGTAACTTTCTGTCTAGAGAGATATATTTACAGTATTTTCTCATCCTCTTTTTTTTGTAGCAATCTTTACATGCATTTATTCTGATCTGCAGCTTCTTTCTCTTCCGCATCCAGCAAACATCCTTCTCATATTTCTCCTGAGTAACTCTGTTTGAAGCAGCTTCCAAATTAATTTACTTACATCCAGTTTCCATTAATTTGGTTCTAGTACTTTTTCATAGAGGATGTATCTACTTTTCATTCTTGTTTGCGTCTTCAATGTTAAGTGAAATTTGTTTTATATTAGAATATAGTTGTAGTTTATGCTGTTTACAGCATTAAGGGGAAATATAAAAGGAGAGATGGCATACATTAACATACCATCCAATAATATACTCTTTTTTGTCTCTAACAAAAGTCCTTTTGTCTCTGATTTTTTTTTTGCTGCTAGGCCATGAACTTCAAGCACAAAAACGCTAAACGAATTGAAGGGCTTGATAACAATGTGTGGTAAGTAATAATGAATGAAAGCATTAATTTAATCAATAATCAAACCTCAAAACATTACAGCTTCTGAAGAGAATGTGTGTTAGGGTAACTAATTTTTCATCTTCATTTGTGCCTTCAATATCACTTTGATTGCAGAAATCAGTATGCTATGATTTGTATCATAAGGAAAATAATAATTGAACAGCATGCTGCTGTTAAGAGTATAGCTACAGAAATCAGCTGAAAGGTTGGCAGTTTCCAGGACTTTTTTTCATCTTTTTTAAAGTTCTCAGGGGTTGGCATTTTTCCTGATTTTATCTTTATTGAATTCTATTCACATATTTGCATTAAATAATACCAGAAATTAAACAAAAAAAAACTGATGATGATATAATTTAGTGTACAATTAGATATAAGAATAAATGTATGGCCAAGAGATTGAATAAGAATTTTACCCATTAGCCACATTTTTCATTATTCAATTATAGAAGGTTGTTAGGAATAAATATATGGGTAAGGGACTGAATAAGCCATGAATTTTCAATTTTTTTTTCCGGCTGCAGAACCTGTTAATGAAAGAACAAACAAATAAATAAATACACTTTGTTTCTGGAGGCATGAACAAGCCTGTACTTTATATTTTAAAAACTATAAAACCCAAAACAGGGTTGTTCCAATAGGTATTTAGTAAGATTTTTTTATACAACATGTTTTCAGCTTTGCAATTGAGTATTCCAAGATGTCGTAGGTGGCTACCAGCTTGTCTGATTCTTAAAAAGGATTGGACCAATTCATGATTCCCATGGGGATCAATGGCTATTAGTTTTGGTGGCAGTGGGACTGCCTCTGAAGGCATCTCGGGAGAATAGTGAACTTTCTGGTGCAGTTGGTTGGCCATTATGCAGCTTAATTTCTTCTAGTTTGAAAGGATGTTGTAAATTTGAAACAGATTGCTAAACCTTATGGAAGGTATTCCTCTGGTCATTTCAGAAATATCCCAAATTTGAAATCGATTTTTTTAGGGAGGAAGACAATCATCCGAACAGCATTGGATACGCTTCCAGTAAGGTTAGAATAGTTGTTTCAGACTGTTTCAGACTATCAAAACAAAACATTTGAATTCGAAAAAATTGCACATTGTTGCTATTTTGTGTTATGATTTCCACAGAAGGGGAGCTAGTCTTTCCTGGGATTTAATAGGATTGCAATCATTTCTGTGTTCCGTAGGGTGGAATTTACAAAACTTGCTGCAGATCCCACTATTGTTAATCTTGGACAAGGACTTCCAGATATATCTCCTCCTAACTATGTCAAAGAAGAATTGGCAAAAGCATCATCGGTAGATAGGCTGAACCAGTACACCCGGGGTTTTGTGAGTGCGTTACGTGCCTGACTCTCTTTAAAGACCTTGCTTTAAATGAATAGCCTAGCCTGAATGTTTCTCAACTGGTTTGTTTATATTTCTCAGTTTTAGATTCTTATTCTGAATAGAAATACAAGGTTCTGTTCTTTGGTTGGTCTTCACCACCAAAATTAGAGTTATATGCAAACAAAGTGAATTCCCATTTCATCCATCCACACAACCTATTTAATACATTAAATTAAACTAGTGTGGATTTCCCAGAATTTCACAGAGCACATTATGATATTATTGTCCTGTTTGATGATGATAATAAAGCAACATGGGCCTTGGTAGTACAGTGGTCTAAAGCACCCTGTTATTAACACAGCTGCCTGCAATTACTGCAGGTTCGAATCTTACCAGGCTCAAGGTTGACTCAGCCTTCCATCCTTTCTAAGGTAGGTAAATTGAGGACCCAGTTGTGGGGGCAATAAGCTGACTTTGTATAAATATACAAAAGTATGAAGGCTATTACTTAGCGCATTGTAAGCCGCCCTGAGTCTCCGGAGAAGGGCAGCATATAAATCAAATTAAAAAAAAAAACATGCTTTGCAGGACTCAGTATATGCATATAATTAATAAAAATGTTTATATAAGTAGAGAAACGTTTTGATGGAATTGGTCTTGGTACATTTTCTTATGTTAGTTCATCTAACTTAACATTTCCCATCTTTTACAAAAAATATAATCTATCTACTTATGTTTTGAACTAATGCATGCATCACTCACATATAGCTGACATTTTTCTGTGTTTCTTATTAACTATTTTCCTCTCTTTAAAAAAAAATATTCAGGGTCATCCACCATTGGTGAAAGTCCTGTCTCAAGTATATGAAAAAGTTTGTGGAAAAAAGATTGATCCATACACGGACATTCTGGTGACAGTAGGGGCATATGGATCCCTGTTTAGTGCAATACAGGGACTTATTGAAGCAGAAGATGAAGTAAGTCTTTGTAATAATTCCTGTTATAAAATAACTGGGTTATATTATTTTGTTTTATTAAAAACCAGTGCTGAAATTACATGCAGTTTCCCAAATCATTCCTTAATTTTTTAAAGTACATATTTTTATCCTGCCTTTGTTACTTTTTAAGCAACTCAGGGTAGTAAGCCTACATAATATTCCTTCCTCCTCCTATTTTCCCCATAACAACTACCCTGTGAGGTGGCTTGGGTTGAGAGAGAGTGATTGGTCCCAAATTACCCAGCTAGCTATCATGCCTAAGGTGGGAGTAGAATTCACAACTCCTGTTTTGTAAACTAATTCTTTAACCATTACTTCAGATTGGCTCTTTTGACGCATAGAAATCCGGTTTGGGTTATAGAGGATTTCCCATTCTACCCACCCCCCTGCTTTTTAAAGAAATGGTTCTGTACCTGTAGCTTTATCTGCAGGCTAATACATATACATTTTGCAGTCAGCTGATATCTTAGCCTTTTTTGCTTTCAAAAATATAAAATTAAAGTCAGCTTAAAAAAAAGATTCTAATAAGGCAACATTCTATCACGGATTTTCTAGCAGTCTACAATAGTTTTAAACCCATAGTAAAATTTATATCATGATGTTTAAAAATTGGATGCTGATTTCTTTAAATTTGAGTTATGATTTCACCTCCTTATTGTCTTTTGCTTGGAATGATATGAGACTATCAGTAATAAGAGTTTTCTTTCAGTTCTTGTAAATTAGGAACAGGATAGATTCAAAATTAGGATATTTAAGTAATTTCATTCAGGGGAGATCTGACAATGAAATCTTGTCTTTTCATATAAAAAAATCTGGCTTTTTATACACATATCATATTCTTTCACACATATATTCTTTCTTTTCACTGTTCAGTTCTGTTGTCTTTGTTAGATAGTCCTCAGCCTGCAACTATTCATTTAACAACTGTTTAAAGTTACAATGGCACTGAAAAAAGAAACTTATCAACAATCCATTTACATAATGACCATTGCAACATCCCCGTAGTCATATGATCAAAATTTAGGCCCTTGGCAACCAGCATGTATTTACAATGGTTGCTGCATTCCTAGGTCAGGTGATCACCATTAGCGGCCTTTCCAGCTGGCTTCGGACAACCAAAATCAATGGGGAAGCCAGATTCCCTTAATGACCTCATCATTCATTAAAGAACTGCAGGGATTCGCTTAAAAATGGTGGCAAAAATTAGGTGTGGCTCACTTAATAACTGTCTTGCTTATCAATGGAAATTCTGGTCCCAGTTGTGGTTATAAGTCAAGGAATACCTGTATCTCCAATTCCTTTAGTTTATCTCCAGCACACCCAATGCAGACATTACCTCTTGATCTGTTATTTTCTTTTTCCTTCTATACTTCTCATTTTGTAGGAGAAAAAATGGTAAAAACCTGGGGGCAGAGTGAAAAGAGGGATCAGCTTAGAATCCCTTTGTAGCCACAAGCTAGGTCTAGTTCCCACTTGGGTGCCTTTGACCCTTATCTAACCAGGTGCTTCCTGTTAGTTGAGAAGATTCCTTTGCATAAGGTTTTAGGATTAAATCAACTGAATTGAACCTTCATATGTAGATCTGGTCTTTCACTGCTAACACATTCATTCTAAATTTGCATTAGCTATAGTATTTTACAAAAAGAACCACTTGAGAAAATCTGTTATCCAAGTTAGCATCTCTCTTATCTATCATTTAACAACTTATCTTATCTATCATTTAACAACTGACTATCATTAAGTCAGACTGAATACTGCTTCTGACATTAGAAAAAAAGGTAGCTCACTTTTTAATTCTTTACTCATGTAAGCTTACCTTTGTTTTAGGTAATAATAATTGAACCCTTCTATGACTGTTATGAGCCTATGGTGAAGATGGCAGGTGCCACGCCTGTTTTTATACCTTTGAGAAAGGTGAGTGCTGTGGTTTTGGTGACAAGAAAACAATAGCTGAGAGAAACTTCTGAACTGTCTTTAAAGCTTTGTGGAAAGAAAAGAAGGGAGGGATGAATATCCAGAGCTTGCCTAATTTATTCCTACATTTTAAATATCTGGTGTGATAGCAATTATCATTCCTATTTCTTTACCTAAAACATAAGAAATTAAGAAAATATTTGCTTCAGAATTAATTAAAAATAAATAGTGGGACTGTTACATCCTTATCTTAATTCTGCACCCCGAACCATTTTAATATTGCTGGTTTCTCTCATCCATAGAGATATATACTAGAATGTAAGAATATACAACTGTGTGTAATACAGTAAATCTTCTTATTACTGTTTTGCATGGTGAGAGCTATATATGTGCAGTAACCATATATTTTTTATTATAAAAGACAGCCCTTTATTTCAGAAAGTTAGTATAACGTAGTGTAGCGTAATATAGATAGTCCAGTTTCTTAATTGAGTCTTACGATCATATCAGATAAAACAAAAATACGATACATGATCTGATTCTGGGATATAAGATATAGATATAGATACAGAGATAAAATACATGTGCGGTAATACATGGAGTCAGCAATCAGATAAATGCATTGCCAGTTTGTTCAATGTATTGGGATTTTGGCTCAGCTGCTTTGATTATAAACTGCTTACAATATGTACATTTGAGTGCAAGTGAAAAATAAGGCAATCTGTGGTTCAGACCCCAGTGAGCTATTCTTTCCAATGGGGATGATAAGTATCTGAACCTGAGGGAGACATATAATTGACAATTGAGCAAAACATGAGTAAAATTTTCAATAGCTGGGGCCACATGTGCATGTCCTCTCATGATATGGCAAGCAGTGGAAGTGCCCCTTTTTGCCTTCGAATCCATCAATTCAAATCTTGCTGTGGAATAGGCCCTTTTTAAAAATTGTGTCAAACTAATTGACAGGCATTTTTCAAGAAAGTTAAAAAAATAAACATTTTTTTTTACCCTTATGAACCTGTTATATTTGCCCTCTTTTCGACTTTAGTTTTTTTCAAGAAAATATGTTCAATTTGAGGGAATGAGAGAAAGAGAGACAGAGAGGTAGAGACAGATCTAATTATTTATCATTCATTTGATTTTATTTGTTGGGTCTGTATAACAATGAAATCTATCAGTTTAGGAGATTTGGCATTGGGCAGTCCTAGCAGTTATAATAAAATATGTTCTATTTATTCCAGAAATCTGTGAATGGAGAAGTTGCTTCTAGTGCTGACTGGATCTTGGATCCCACTGAGCTTGCAAATAAATTTAATTCCAAGACCAAAGCTATTATACTGAATACCCCTCACAATCCCATAGGAAAGGTGAGCATCCTGTTTTGAAGTTTGCTTCACCCACCTACACCACAAACACATATTTAAAGTATATATTGAATATACTGATCAACATGTTTCTTTCTTTTCATTTTAGGTCTATGCAAAAGAAGAGCTCCAGATAATTGCTGATCTCTGTATTAAATATGATACACTGTGCATCAGTGATGAGGTGTACGAATGGCTAGTTTATACTGGAAATAAACATATTAAAATAGGTACTAAAATTTAAAATGGTATAAATGGTACATGATGAGAAACCTAAATACACCTTTTAGTTACTGCTGATAAGAAATAGATCTTGCCTAAAGAATATTAGATAGTAATTTTTGAAAAATACAATACCAGTAATTTTTGAAAAAAATAATCAGTAAAAAGTATATTTTTTAAAACATTAAATATTTTGAATTTAGCTGCTGAACAAAAAGAAACATGTTTATATCTCCTTATATTTTGTTCTTCAGAGTGAGATGGGGCAGCATATAAATTTAATGAATGAACAAAGGAATGGATGATTAAATAAATATTTGAGAATATGGCTGTACTCATAGGTAATGCTAAGCCTCTGTACTTTAACCAGGATGTTTTGAACAAGGTGTAATGGTCTGATTTACATATGATAAATCATATTGGATGGATTTGCATATAATTCTAAAACAAAAACTGTGTTTGTTTTAGAATTTTATGCGAAACCACCTAGGGCTATGGATAGGGTCTAGGTCTTTAGGACAACTCTCTGCTTCCGATTCACCTTGGTCCACTCGCCACGACCAACTTGCTGTGGGACAATTCAACACAGGATAACTCGAGAGGGATGAGTGAATTGCAGCAGGCCTTGTCTTGCTTTAGATTTGGACCTTCTCAATTTAGAAGTCCCTCAAGGCTGGAGTGAGCTGCAATTCTGCTTATCCCTTTCTTGAGTTATTCTATGTCGAATTGTCTCGCTGTGAGTTGTCCCCGGGCGAGTCGGCTGAGATGAGATAGCTGCGGCGAGATGGCCAGGGAGAGTCAGCTGGGGTGAGTTGTCCCATTCTGCCCCACTCCAACTTAATAAAATATTGCCTGTTAATTATAACAAATTTTTAAAAATGCCAAAAGCCCCCCCCCCAAAAGGCGCACACATTTTGCTTCAGAAAATAATGTTGAAGAATATTAAATATCTGACTTAAAATAAGTCATATGATTCGATGAAATATTATTGTTACTATATATGTAAATGTTACATAATTCAATGAAAGAAGTTCTCAAGCTGAGTTGAACTCCTGGGGATGATTACATGCATACATCAACATGGTTTTCTTGGCAGATATGCAGCAGGGTCTTGTCACATTGCCTTCTTCAAAGCTTTCCCAATCTAGTTTGCAGCTTTCTGGTGATGTCTTTTCCAGGTAGTAATCAAATCTGACCCTGTGTAGTTTCCGAGCCCAGACAAACTCATCCAAACATTATTTGATATGATCAAATTGTGCTATTTGATATGTTTAAATTGTTATGATGAATTACTGTTTGGCTTCTCCAAAGGTAACTGAATATTTTAACTCCTAATTTTCTTCCTGCTGGCAGAGCCCCAAAACATATAGTTGCAAAATGTTTACTGTATGACCTTCTGCTCTAGATAGTGATTTACTGTTAGTACCCTAAACTCCTTTAGTTCTAATTGGATATGTCTTCACCCAGTAGGTGGGATGAAGTGATTTGCAAGGTTTGATTCATTTGATATCAGAGAAAGAAATCCATCTGGTTATTTTTGCAACATATATTTTCAGAGCTTACAGTTTTTGGAGACTTTTTTTTAATTCTACTTTGGATGAAATTCTTTTTTTTTCCATCTTTTTTCCAGGCAGTAGAGGTATAGGTAGACCTTGGATACACTTACCTGTTGTGTGTCTGAGCCATTCAAGCTTCATTATATTCATCCACTTTGGATGGTTTCACACAAAAGAGT
This sequence comes from Arizona elegans, assembly GCA_022577455.1. Classification (NCBI taxonomy): domain Eukaryota; kingdom Metazoa; phylum Chordata; class Lepidosauria; order Squamata; family Colubridae; genus Arizona; species Arizona elegans. The sequence goes on from JAKOOJ010000002.1 coordinate 125,532,651, forward strand.
TCTTTGTCGCACTGATCAAAAGAATTTGTGCAGCCATTCCATTCCCCCCTCCCCCCCTTAACTGGTTTTTTATTAAAAAGTTTTACAAAAAAACAAAAATTTTCTTCCCACCCCTATTCCCCCCACCCTTTCCCTCCCCTCATCCCACCCTCACCCCCAGACTTCCCAGAGCAAAATACAAGGTGTTTCATTTAACAATCATAAAATAGATTAACCTACTTATCCTCAGACTACTAACTCCGCCCCTGAAACCTTAACTCCACTATAGATAACTAAATACCTCTAATACTTAACATTCAGTCATAAGCTATATGATATTTTCTTGTCTGATACTTATTTTGAATATAGTCAATCCATCTTCTCCACCCCTTAACTGATTTTTAATGGGGGAAAAAAAAAAAAAGAAACAGTGGCAGGGAAACATGAGAGTTACAAAAAGAAAATCATTGGTTGCAAAATGAAACCATACATTCATTGAAATGTCTATGAAAGCATTCATGCCATAAAAGCCAAATCTCTGAACGCTAAATTATTTTCATAAAATAGTAAGAGTTGGAAGGAGATGTTGTGGTCCGCCAGCGGCCAGCAGAGCTGGCAGCATATACGGACAGTGAGGAGGTTGGGGAGGAACGTGGGCCAGTCCTGGAGTCTGGGGAAGGCTTGGACGAGGGCTCTGCGTCGGAGGCAGAGAGTGGGGCAGGGCCACTAGGTAGTTATGTGCTGCCTCCGGAATCTGACATCAGCGAGGCAGAAGAACAGGGGGAGCCTATTCCCAATGCGTGTATGCGCAGAGCTGCCAGGAGGCAAAAACAGTTAAGACAAAAGTGGTGACTCGGGAGTAAGGCTTGGAGATGATTGGTCCCTCCCATAAGACATAAGAGAGGAGCAAATGGACATGAGCCTTTGCAGGAAGCAATTTGTTCATTCTGGCCGGTTCAAATTCTGAGAAGCTCCGTTTGACTCTGTACTCCGTTTGGCTATATGCCTCAGTTTAAATGCATCCAGCAATGCGGGAGCTTGTCACTTCCTTCCCTAATTGCTTATTTCTTTTTTTGCATAACCCATAATAGGTTTAGTATTTATTATGTGCTACAAACCATTAATGAAATTTTATATTTAAATGGGATTTGAAAACTGCTTGTTGACAAAATTAATTGAATATTTTCATTGGTATTACTACCATTTATTATTCAACTAAATTCATATGCTGCCTGACTCCCAGTGACTCTGGGAGGTTTACAAATAGTTAAAAAAAAAAAAAGAAGAAAGAAAAACATTGCAAAACAAAGAATGGCTGAGATAACGACTCCAGATGGGATACAATGAAAATATAAAAAGGGAACTTCAATCATATTTGCCAAAGGCCTGAGCTAAGAGATCAAATCAGCAAATACTGTTTCATTACATTCTTATTTTTATAAGATTGTATGTAAAGAATGTCACATTCTTTATGTAAATTTATTTTTCTGTGTTTTGTGAAAAGTGTGTGTGTGTATAATCTCATAAAGTATTTTTATTGCACTGTATAGAATGCATAGAAAACTCAGTATAAAATATTTTAGATGAAGTTGTTCATGTATACTTCTTTCTTCTTGGTCACTTTTAAGCAAATCCCATGGAACAGTTTCAGACCATAAAACCTAGGTATAAATGACAGTTATGTTTACAAACTGAGCAAACTATTCCTCTCTTTTTTTTTTCTTTCTAGAAAGCGATTTTTCTTTAGCTTATTTATTTTGTACATGAAGCTTATACAAAGAACATAAATCCTCTCCCTAGAGACAGAGTTGTATTAAGTTTCTTATATTCCATCAATTGAAGTGACACATGCATCATGAAAAGGAATATTGCATCCATTTGCAGCATCAGTTATAATTCTCCAGTACCTTCTTAATAGAGGCTGTGAGTGATAGAACATGGAATCAGTACACTCTTTGTGCTGTCATCAAGATAGTTTCCTCTACTGTAGCGTAGAATACTAAATCATTTTTTCTTATCTGCCTTGTGAGAAATGGAAGTTGTGCTGACAAACTTAATGCATATTGTAAATGAGAATTCTTCTGATAGCTCCATAGGGATAGTGCTGATGTGAATCTGTATGTTGTCTTACTGATACTATTTTTGAATCTGATTGGATATGAAAACACATTCTGTCTGTTGCTTCATATAACAAATGTGCTGTGATAACCTTCGTTATTTAAATCTACTGCTAAAATGGAATAGTCAGCTTTGGGGCCAATTTCCCCAATACATTCCAAATGTATTGGCACTCCCCTAATAACTAGCCAACTCATATTAAGACTGGTTTAATTCAGTGCTAATTTGTATTATAGAAGTCTTTTATCATACATATCCTTGTGAACTTCAGAAAAATAATTTTATCTTGTCAGATATTTTTCTTCCAGTTCGTTACTTACAGATCTGAACTGATTTTACTGATCATAAATACAATTATTTCTACCCTGTCATTTTAATGGATATCTGTTTGTAAAGTGAAATTTGGTATCTCTGCAGAACGTAATTACTGAATGGTGACTATGTACCCAGAAGGGCAAAATATAAATTTTCATAAATAAAATATCAATTAACTTGTTTTAATATGAACAGCTACTTTGCCTGGAATGTGGAAGAGAACAATAACAATAGGAAGCGCTGGAAAAACATACAGTGTAACTGGCTGGAAGGTAATGGACTTAGTTAGAGATTGCTTCCATGAAAAGTCATATGTTGAGATAGTGTTGAATTAAAACATTGGCACTAGTGAATGTAGACCAATATTTGCAAATTATATACGCCCAAAAACATTTAAAAAAATTAAAGGCTGGAAAGAACTGAATTTAAGAGATTATTATCAACCTTAAATAGTAATATATGCCCAGCTGTATATTTCATATGGTAGTTCTAATTTGAATTTAAAAATGGGTACTACTGAATGAAGAACTAAATCTAATTCTAGACCATGCTTTTGCATGGCATTTTGATCTTTTTCACAGTTCTATTGAAAATATACTGGTGAGATTTGGGACATTACCACTATAGTGAAATATATCATGAAAGGTTGCATTCAGAAATGAAAATTGAGGAAATTCCATATATAAATCCCATATGTATACAAATAAACTTTAAGATCTCTGTTAAATCTCAAATGGGCATGACCTTAGGGGAATTTTAATTTGTTAACATTTACAGCTGTTGTGGAAATTTATAGAGACATAAGTTATATATGTATATATGTATATTTTAAGATCATTATATATGTCACTTATTTATAAAATAGATGTTTATTTCTAGAAAGTAGTTTTGTGGTTTTTTTTTAAAAAAAGTCTGTTTTTAAATAAAGGGTTAACTGCAGAATCTCTGATTCGATTGTCTTCCACTACCCAATAATAACTTCCTAAAAGATTTAGGGAGAAAATTTTTCATCAACTGAAAGAAAATTCTTCTCTAAATGTATCAGTTGTCTTATCAGTGACTGATGGGGTTTGTGTGGGAAAATAAATGTTTTTTGTATATTATAAGTTCTGTGAATTTATCTGCAAAGCAGGCACAATTTATATATCTTGAGATAGATGAAAGGAGCGAACGCCTGAATGCTTCCTAGCATTTGTTGTTTTGTAAATGTAAGTAAACAGTCAACAAGTAATGCATATTTTATCTTTCATTTCAGCTTGGTTGGTCTATCGGTCCCGCACATCTGATAAAGCACTTGCAGGTCGTTCAACAAAATACCATTTATACATGCCCAACTCCATTACAAGTAAGTACAAAGGCATACAAAGGAAATGTTTTTGCACATTTGGGAGGTCAGAAGTATGGAAAGTATGGATTTAAAACGGATAAGAAAGAAATGTATGGATGCAAATTGTAAGTGGGTTATCTGATTTCCCCACCCCCATATAAACGATGCTGTGTTTCAGTGGTTACATGGCCTAGACGTATTTGAACATAAATCTGTTTAACGTTTATGTTATATTGTGTTTTATTAATCTATGTGAAATATTAATGTATTGCAAATCAATATAAGATATGCCACACACTAAATAATAACAGTAGGTGAGTTCTTTAATGAATAGGTCCAGTGTGAATCAGCATTGGAATAAATAACCATTTCTCTGTTATCTGTTATCTGAAATAGTTAGAACAGAGTATCATTTTGCGAATGTGAAATGTATTCAGTAGTTTTAAAGGCAATTATATCCGGTAAGACAATTTTAAATTTATCCAGTAGTTTTAAAGACAATTTTAATTTGCCAAAGTGTCACCTATATACAACCTTTATATTAGAGTGTAGTGTTCTGTAGATTTGTGGTTAGATTTAAACTTTATAAGTATTTGGGACACTTCTTCCTTTTGCAAGGAAGAAGAGAGGAATATGAATAGATATCTAGATTTTATTCATAATTAAAAATTATGAAACAGTATTGTAGATCCCTTCATAATTTTATATTATCCTAAAACCATAATCCTGGTTAAACAATTTGGAATAATATTATTGACAAAAGTTGAACACAGATACAAATTGAATTAATTAAAATAACGAGGCTGAAGGTGGAAAGAAACCAAGTCTTCAAACAAATGTAGCCCAACGATAGAAGAATGTCCTGATGTGTTTCTTGTTAATGGAACATCTATTTTGGCGAAAAACAATTACAATTTTGAGCTTTAAAGATAACATTGTTATCATTAAACCTAGATCTCAGAGGTGTCTTCGGTTTATGTTGATTATTTCAACTTTTTCTTAATGGGTTTGGCTTTTCAGGAGGCTGTAGCCCAAAGTTTTTTGCTAGATTTCAAACGCATGGATGATCCAGAATGCTATTTCTACTCCTTGCCTAGAGAGCTGGAAAGTAAACGGAACCGAATGGCTCAGATGTTTCTGGAAGTTGGACTGAAGCCTGTTATTCCCGAGGGAGGATATTTTATGATTGTTGATGTGTCCACACTAGGTTAGTGACATTCTTAATTTATGGCAGGGAGGAGTTTATTTTCACCAAAATTGAAGCTGTATCAGAAAGATATATTGTCTATACAGGTGATTACAATTGAGCCCAAAATTTATGTTGCCAAGCTAGGCAGTTAAGTGAGTTTTGTCCCATTTGCCACAGTTGTTAAGTGAAAGACTGCAGTTGTTCAGTGAATCATGCGTTCATTAAGCAAATCTGGGTTCCCACATTGACTTTACTTGCCAGAAGCTGGCTGAGGAGGTTACAAGTAGTGATCGGGGAACAGGACAGCCGTCATAAATACATGCCAGTTGCCAAATGCTTGAAATTGATCACATGACCATCAGGATGCTGCAACAGTCGTTAAGTGTGAAAAATAGTCACAAGTCACTTTTTTCAGGGCCGTTCTAACTTTGAACGGTCACTAAGTGAATGGTTGTAAGTTGAGGACTACCTGTAGTGAAGGCTACCTGAGTTCTGGATTCTGAGGTTTTGGACAGTAAATGAAAAATTATTCAGGTTGATGACTTCATGACATTTAGTGTCTTGCAGATGTATATCATGATGCTCGTAAGTGCCAGGCCATTAATTTGTATGGTGGATCCTCAAAATATTTCTATGGACTAGTCTGCATAAAAAGAAAACGTTAGTATACTCCCAAGGATGTCAAACTCGATTTCATTGAGGACCGCATCAGGATTGTGTTTGACCTCAGGTGGGCAGGATGGGCGTGGCCAAGGTGGGCATGGCCAGCTCAACATCACTTGTGCCGGGGGCGCCTGTGGTTGCCTGAGTGCTCTGCCAGCAAAACGGGCTCCTGAAAACAGGCTCCTGTGTGGCTTCCTGCAACCCTCTGCCAGAGAAAATGCAACTCGGGAAGGCCACGCGGCCCTCCTGAGCTCCATTTTTGCTGGCAGAGGCACCGTGGGCTGGTCCTTTGCTGTTTCCAGGGTGGCCCTGTGGGCCATATCTAAGCATCCCGCAGGCCGGATCTGGGCCCGGGCCTTGAGTTTGACACCCCTGGTATACTGCTTCAGAGGAGATATAGGGAAAGAAATGCAACAAAACCGTTCCCACATTATTTCCCCAGCTTAGATTGATTTTGTGTATCTGCAAAAATGTGGAATTGTAATACTTGATGTTTCTGAACTGGAAAATAGTGTTATTTATTTATTTTTTACAGGTATAGATCTGTCTGACATGGAAAAAGAGAAACCTTATGATTATAAATTTGTTAAATGGATGATAAAATCTAAGGTAGATTCTGATTTCTTTTTCCTTTCTATTTCAATTATCCAACTATGATATTTTAAATAAAATTGAAATGGGGAATCCCAATATAAAGGTGCAGTGGAAAGTTATATGTCCATAAATGGGCAGAACTTTTTATCTCCAACTGTGGACCTTGGCATTTAACATAGGAAAGCTGTTCCTTAGCAGAAGCAAAAATTGAAATAAAATGCATCATCCAAAAACTTCATTTAAATAGTTGCCACATACAAAATCCTTTTTAATGTACTGTGAGCTTGTAATTCTATTTTGTTTTTTTTCAGAAACTCTCAGCTATTCCTTTGAGTTCATTTTGTGGCCCAGAAACCAAAGATCAATTTGAAAAATATATACGCTTTTGCTTCATCAAAGTAAGTTCTACAATCTAACGATCTTACAGAATTTCTTTTTTTCTTCTAATTTAACCATGTAGAGATTTTTAAATACTGCTGCTATTCATTTCCATATCATATTTATAACATTCACATTGTGTTTTGATTCTGAAGTATTCATTTGAATATGGAAGACTTCTCAGGAGTAGACTGTTGAATTTCTATTTTTCATTACTCCATTTGAGAATGTGCATATTGTTGCTGATTACTTGACTAACAGCTGAGTCATTGACAACCATTTATTTATCAAGAGTAAACTGAATTACTGGTTTGTTATAAAGATGACATTCATTGTACTGTAACCAAATCACTTTTCCCCCCCCTCTGCTCTTTAATATCTTATATTATGAATGAATGTTGATTTTAACCTTCATGGCATTCTTTGTTGGCAGAAAGACAGCACATTAGACGCGGCAGAAATGATTCTGAAGAATTGGAAGAAACAATGACCTAGAAATAAACAGCTTCAATCATCCAAAAAAAAACAAAAAACAAAAAACAAAAAACCCAACAATTTTTTTTTAAAGATTGCAGTATGCTGCCATCTGCTGGATATTTAGCATTAATAATTGAAATGTGTTGATATTGGTATCATCCAAACCAATAACACTTAGTGTTCTATCTAATTTTTAATATTCTTCAGTAAAATATATAAATATTATTCTAAAGCAGTGTTTCTCAAACTTGGCAACTTTAAGACACATGGACTTAAACTCCCTGGCTGGGGAATTCTGGAAGTTGAAGTCCACATGTTTTAAAACTGCCAACTTTGAGAAACACTTGGATTTTAAACTACTGTGTTCCATTATACTGGCTAACAAAAGCTATTCCGCTTTTATTGCATGGCAGATAGTTTCTTTTTGTCTTTCTTCATTCAAAAATGTCAGCATAAACTGGTATTTGGCAATAGGGAATACAGTGTACATTTTCTCTACCTCTTTGTACAAATGCTGAGAAATTTTGTTGTGAACACCTGGATAGGATTCCCAGCAAATAGAAGAAGAGATGGTAAGATGGCAAAATATCCATATCACCAAGTGCCATGCTAACCTTGCTGTAGATCAGGGGTGGGCAAGTGTGGCCCTTTTACAACCTGTGGACTTCAACTCCCAGAATTCCTGAGACAGCCAAGCTGCTATAGAGCACACTTTTTTAAACATCTTGTATTGCCATAAACTACTTTAATTTTAATTGGCACTAGCATTTACAAAATAAAATTCTGTTCAGTGTTTTCCCTAAACAAGTAAAACTGCACCCATACAATTTAATAGTAAATTGCCAGCCTTTCATTTTTAGCTTCTTGCCCAATACTATGACAGAATCCTTCAAGTTCAACCTTTAAAATATTAGGAAATATTAATTTCTCCAGATTGTAAAAGCCAGGATTACTGAAGCTTCTGACATTTATAATGGAAACATTCTGGAGGTCATCAGGATAGAAATCAAAATACATAATTGTTACATAACAATAAATATTATGTACATAATTGTTACATAAACAGTTAATAAATGAAATATGTATGCAGATATAATTCCAATACATAGAGCTAATAATGTAATAGAAAGAATATAAAAGACATATAATAAATTATTCTAGAAAAAAGAAGTTAGATTACTTTAGAATCTGAGTTTTTCCTCCCCCCATCTTGTGTAAATTAGGTAAGCCCTTTGATCTTGTTTAAGTTCATGATATGAGATGTGTCATCTGTCATAACTGGCTGTTTCCAATGATTACCATTTTGTGTTATAATATTCTTTGAGAACCTGTTAAGAATTGTCAACTAATTTTATGGAATGAAAAATTGATTTACTTAAGAAATCACTAAAACTGCTTAGTCATAAATCTTATCTGATTATTTGTTTTCATTGATTTTATAAATGCACAAAAACATAATAAATCTAACACAGAAGTATAACAGATAAGAGTTTCTTAATTTTCTTGTTTAACTAAAGATGAAAAATAACATGACTAAGGAAAAAGAAATTGTGAACATATGGTAAAATAGGTTTGTAATATTACTATTGTTCTTACATTCTTATCCTGCTTTTTAAAATGTAAACAAACATGCCTAGTACTCCTGCCTATTTTCTGCACAACAACCACCCTGTGAGGTAAGATTGGGCTGAGAGAGAATGACTGACCCAAGATCACCCAGCTGGCTTTCACGATCACACTAAACTGGCTGTCTATCATACACAGCCTTGTTACCTAACTGGGTCAGTTTGGTTGCTAATGCTTAACAATTTTTCCCATGACAGGATGATTCCCGTTAGCCTTCAAGAGGATATGGAAAACAGGTTGTACAGGAGTCATCCCATCAAAAGTATTTACCAATGCCAGCACAGAAGTATATAGATAAGCACAATGTGGGGAACCATATACCACTTCCCAGAGAACTGAGTGAAGGGAGGTGTAATCCCCTTTATAGAAAGCATCTCTCATTGTATAGAGTCCTCCCTCCTCTGGCTCGATTGTCCTGTTCCTTTATCTGCTGAGCAACTAGTTGTTGCCTAATTTAGATGGCACATCTGTTCTTTTGTGTTTGTACTTGGAAGTTATTTCCCAGGTGCTCTTCTTACAAAATGCACGGGACTGCAGACCTTCCAGAACAACCATATGCATATTTACACAGAAATTAAATGTAGCTTACTTTCAGATGCATTAAACTGCACCATCATGCACCTGTGTGTTGTGGCCTGTCGGCTGCCAGCAAAGCTAGCAGCAGTCGGATGAGGAGGTTGAAGGAGAGCCTAGGCAGGTTTTCAAGCCTTTGGAAGGCTCTGATGAGGAAGCAGGATCAGAGGCAAATGCAGAGTCCGAGCCTTCCGTCCTCCGCCAGGTGGAGAGGCAGCTGTCTTCAGGGCCTGAGCTGAGTGAGGGGGAGGAACAGATGGGGCCCATCCCAGATGCGCATATGCATAGATAGGAAAGCAATAAGCTGGCTCTCAGGGGAAAGAAGACATAGACGCTAGCCAGACCCTCCCTGGCTGGGAAATAAATAGTAAGGGTTTGGGAGTGGTCAGTTGTTGCAGACAACTGTTTGTTTTCCAATGTACAACAATCACGTTGGATTTCTTTGCCAGAACCAGGTTTGTTGGGACTAATTGCTCTGTATTTGAAGTGCCAATGGAATCTCCCTACTGGGAAATAATAGGGAGTGAATTTGCCTCAGCTGATGTGAACAGAGACTTGCCCTGTTTTTAGAAGGGGAAAATACTTTCATTTGCGACTCATTACTTTTGGTTTTGTTTATCCAAAGACTGAACAAAGTCTTGAACAAAGTTTTGAACAAAGACTGTTGCTGCCCTGACTTAAATAAAAAAGAGGTTGTGTTACTCATGAGTAAGCAGTTTCTTATTGCTTGTGAAGGCTGGGTCAGAACACTACGCATTTATTCTGTCTTAGGTCTAAGGTCAGTTGTATATGCTCTTAGCTAATTCTGTCACCAAAATGACAAAAAAATTTTTTTTTAAAAAAAATCGCAAGGTCAAGAAGATAAATGTTGCAGAAGTGTTCATATGTGTGTGAGAGCCAGTTTGGTCTAATGCTTAAGGCACTAGTCTAGAAAGTGTGAGCCCGCGAGTTTAAGTCCCATCTTAAACTCATGAAAGTCAGCTGGGTGACTTTGGGCCAGTCACTTTCTCTCAGTTCAACTGTCTTCAAATAGGAGGAGGAAAGTACGTTGGATGTGTTTGTTGCTACCTTGAAGTTATTTGTAAAAATAATAAAGGCGGGAAATAAATACGCATTCTCAGAATTAATGTTATCCTGCAAATCACTGGGTAGCAGGTCCTATCAATGTGTGCATTTTCACTAACAGTGAATGGGTGTGACTTTCATTGCGCCTGATGAGCTTTGACCTAGGTTTTACAGAATGGGAGCAAATGGTTTGTTGTTTTTTTTTAAACCCAGAAAAGCCATCCCATTATACTACCAATGGACACATAAATAAGTTTCTGTAAGAGTGGCAAGGAGTGTGAAATTCAGTATTGACTTCAATTTCACCCATGGAAGGTATAATGGAATAGCATGGTATTGAATGTCAAATGAAATCTTGTCAATGTATGGTACACATGCTCAAGTCCTAAATATTTCTGTGAGTTCTAGTCCTGTCCCAGGCACAAGCCATCTGGGTTGCTTTGGGATAGTCATTCTCTCTAAGAGGAAAATCACTTTTGAAATCATTTATTATTTATTTATTAGTTTGATTTATATTCCGTCCTTCTCCGGAGACTCAGGGTGGCTTACAATGCTTTTTAAGCAATAGCCTTCATACTTTTGTATATACCTGCTTAATAGGGCTTTTGCCCCCCCCCCGCCCCAAAGCGGTGTTCTATTTTATATAAAGTCAGCTTATTGCCCCCACAAACCAGGTCCTCATTTTACCTACCTCAGAAGGATGGAAGGCTGAGTCAACCTTGAGCCTGGTGAGAATTGAACTCGCAGTAATTGCAGGCAGCTGGCAGCTAAATACTACTTTAACAGTAGTTTAGTCCACTGCACCATCAGGCTCCATCATGCTAAGAAAACTGCAGGTTTGTCCAGGCAGTTGTCAGGAGTCAAAAACTGTCTCCTGTCATCATAGACACTATGCATACATATGTACATACATACAGACACAGTATATTCTAAAAGGAACTTTATGTTAGTGGATAAATTAAGCTGGAGTCTCTCTCTCCCCCTCTTCCAATTCCCTTTTTCTCTTATTGCATGGGTTTAGACAGCATTCAAACGCTGCAGTCCCATTACTCTATGCCCATGATGGCGAACCTATGGCACGCATGCCACAGGTGGCACGCAGAGCCTTATCTGTGGGCATGCAAGTGTTGCCCTAGCTCAGCTGCAGTGCGCATGTGTGTGCTGGCCAGCTATTTTTTGGGCCTTCTGGGCCCACTGGAGGGGCCTCCAGAGGGTCTCCGGGGTGGGGGGAGAAGGCTGTTTTCATCCTCCCCAGGCTCCAAGAAAGCCTCTGGAGTCTGGGGAGGGTGAAAAACAGGCCTAGCTGGCCCACCAGTAACTTTGTTGCTGTCACGTGCCAAAAGCAGGGTGAGTGCGGGGGGTGGTCACGCTTGCATGTGCGGAGGGGCGGGGCACAGGGGCCATTGAATTATGGGTGTGGGTGCGTGCACGCATGACTCCCCCGCGCTCCCCCCGCTTTTGGCACGCAACCGCAAAAAGATTAGCCATCACTGCTCTATGCAATGCACAAGCAAAAACCATCAGTATTGCCTATAGATAGAATGAGTTGGAAGGGACCTTGGAGATCTTCTAGTCCAGTCCCCTGCTCAAACAGGAGAATGGAGGTGGTATTCAGCAGGTTCTGACCAGTTCTGCAGAAATGGTAGTGGAAATTTTGAGTACTTTGGAGATCCGGTAAATACCACCTCTGACTGACCCCGCCCCCATCTATTCTCTGCCTCAGGAGTCCCAGCTGATCGGGAGGAAATGGGGATTTTGTAGTAATCTTCCCCTGGAGTGGGGTGGGAATGGAGATTTTACAGTATCCTTCTCCTGCCATGCCTACCAAGCCAAGCCACGCCCACCAAGCCATGCCCACAGAACCGGTAGTAAAAAAATTTGAATCCCACTAAGGAGAACCTATACCATTTCAGGTAAGTGGCTGTCCAGATACTTCTTAAAAAGCTCCAGTGATGGAGCGCCCACGATTTCTGGAGGCAAGCTGTTCCACTGGTTAATTGTCCTCACGGTTAGGAAGTTTTTCCTTAATTCCAGATTGCTTCCCTCTTTCATTAGTTTCTTGTCATGCCCTTTGGTACTTTGGAGAATAATTTGACCCCCTCTTCTTTGTGGCAGCCCCTCAAATACTGGAATACTGCTATCATGTCACCCCTAATTCTTTTCTTTAGACTAGCCAAACCCAGACCCTGCAGCCCTTCTTCATATGTTTTAGTCTCCAGGCCTTTGATCATCTTAGTTGCTCTTCTCTGAACTTTTTCCAAAGTCTCAACATCTGTTTTGTTGCAGAGTGACCAAAATTGGTTGCAGTATAAGTTACAACCATGCAACAGGAGTATAAAACAACTTTGCTGGAATTTAAATCCCACAGGGGCAAAAACCAACCATCCTGCCTAGCAAATATGCTGAAGGCCTCCCCCCTCCTTTAAAACAGAACAGTGGATGGCACCGCCTTCTTCTCTCCTCTCCTCCCGCGGAAGAAGTCAGGAAAGCGCGATCCTTTGCTTTTTTTTTTTTTTGACCCGCGCGGCTTTCCGTCGACTAGGCCTCGGCGAGTTCCACCCACCGGAGCTTTGGCTTAAAAGGAAATCCGTCAGTCTGCCTGCTGGAGTCGATGAGGAGGAAACAAGATGGCGTCCACTAGCCGGTCAGTCGGGGGAAGGTGTCTCCGGTGGGGAGGCTCTGTGTGGTTCGGGAGCCTTGACATCGGGTTTTAAAGGGAGGGCGGTGGTGGGCGGGAGAATGAAGGGTGTCTGAGGAAACCAGGAGGAGCCGCGGCTACAGCTGGAGCTTTTTCTTAGGCCTCAGCCTCTCTTGACTTGCTGAGGAGCATCTTCCCTTTATGGCCTCCCGAGCGACTTCTAGCCCCGCTCGCTCGTCTTTTCTCGCCTTCTGGTCCCTCCCCGACTTTAGCTCTTGCCTTTCTCAGCGCTTTGAGGGAACCCCCCCCCCCCAGTCTCAATAGGTTCCCCGTTTTCCAAGCCTCTCTCCTCGTCGTCCCCCTCTTTCTCGTCGCCTCCCTACCGCCCTTGCTGAGGCGCTCCCCTCGCATTAAGCAGCCCCGTCTCACCGACGGGGAGCAGAAAGGCATACCTTTTTCTTAAAACAAAAAAAGAAAAGAAAAAAGAAAGCCTTTATTAATAAAAAAAAAAAAAGTAGCCGCCACTCCTATCCTATCCTATCCTATCGCCTTTCTTCCATTTTGCGGCATAGCGCTCCGCTCACAGGGCAAATGGGACTCGCATGACTTCCCATGAATAAAGTTAAATGTTTGTGTTGGGGAAATGTGGCGAGGAATAATGTGTGCCGTTTTTTTCCGTAAAGGGGATGTTTGTTTATGTCAAATATCCAGGTATTTGACATTTTGAGGTGACCCAACTGCTGTGCAACTTGAGGGGTGGGGGGGGGGGGGTGGGGAAGGAAGGAAGCCCTTTCTCTGGCAAATTATTTTATACATTGTCAAACTCAATCCAGTTTTTCCTGGGCAAACAGTTTTTTTTTTCCCCCAGAAACCGACTTGTACCAAATTAAGTAAGGGAGCAAATCTGGAGCTAGTTTTGCCAGTGCTTGTGCTAACCCAAGTTTGGTTTAGAGAAAAGTGCCTCCTTTCTCAGGTGTTCATGACCTTTTGGGAGACACCAAATGAGAGGTTTGAGAAACCTCTGTTTCTTGAAGTGTGGTTATATTATTCCTGGGGGTCCCATTAGGAGCCACCAAAATCAAAATTCTTTTCTCAGCTTGTGTAGAAAAATAATACAATCTTAAAATGCCATCAAAGCAATCGTTAGTGCCGAATGAGTGAATCACATTTAATTTTTAATAGAGTAAAAAATATGATTCATATAAGCAAAGGGCAAAGGCTCTTTGGTGGTCCTCCATGCTTTTTAAAAATGGGAAGGGGTCCTGAGAGAGAAAAAAAAAGTTTTAAGAAATGCAGACCTGAATTATATGAACAGGTTTCTCTGACAGTTGTAAAAATTAATGCCGGAAGAAATTCATCTCTAAAACAACAGGAGGTTTACTTTAAACATCTGCAGATATAATATAAATTTCATTGCCATTTGCTAATGTTGCTTTTAGATGTAGAAAAAATGTTCTATGGTATAAATTTGCCAATGCATCATAGGAATATTTAAAAGGTAAAGATTCCCCTCACGCATGTGTGCTAGTCGTTCCCGACTCTAGGGGGCAGTGCTCATCTCCGTTTCAAAGCCGAAGAGCCAGCGTTGTCCAAAGACGTCTCCATTGTCATGTGGCCGGCATGTCTAAATGCCAAAGGCACACGGAACGCTGTTATCCTCCCACCAAAGGTGGTCCCTATTTTTCTACTTGCATTTTTTACGTGCTTTCGAACTGCTAGGTTCGCAGAAGCTGGGACAAGTAACCGGAGCTCACCCCATTGGGCGGCACTAGGGATTCGAACTGCTGAACTGCAGACCTGTCGATCAACAAGCTCAGCGTCTTAGCCACTGAGCCACCACGTCCCTTCCAGGAATATTTAAAGTTGGGTTATTAAATTGTGAATCTTAGCCATCTTTACATTTTTTAACTGTCTGATTGTATAGCCTGACTAGATGGCTCAGTGGCTAAGACACTAAGCTTGTCAATCAGAAAGGTCGGCAGTTCGGCGTTTCGAATCTCTAGTATAGGTCTCCTGCGTGAGTAGGGGGTTAGACTAGATAACCTCCAAGGTCCCTTCCAACTCTGTTACTGTTATAGTATGTTTAGTTTTCAAGGTAAGAATAATTGATAGATAAATAAAAGCCAGTTTGTTCTACTACCATCTTCTTGTCCTATTTTAGCCATGAAAGCTGGCTGTGTGACTTAGGGCCAATCACTTTCCCTTAGCCCAGTCCACCTCACAAGCTTGATTTTTGTGGGGAAAATAGAAGGAAGAAGGAGTATTGTGTGTATTTCATTGTGTACTGAATCAATCCTTACCCAATAATTGCTAACCTGTGTTTTGAATTACAGGTTGTCTCTAAAATCTAGATTAAATTAAAGTCATAAATTTAATTTAATTAAACTGAGTGAAAGTTTTTGTTTTTACTTAGATGAAAAAAGACAGAAGTTAAGTAAACAGCAGTTTTAAGCTGACTTTGTATAAATATACAAAAGGATGAAGGCTATTGCTTAGCACATTGTAAGCCGCCCTGAGTCTCCGGAGAAGGGCGGCATATAAATCAAATTAAAAAAAAAAAGTTTTAGAAATATCTTCTCCTGTATTGTATGTTCTGTTTGGTTTTCATTCATTAATAATAAATGTGTAGAGTTGTTGAAAAAGTTTGGTACAAGGAGGAGGAAGTGAACTTTGTTGATCAATACTTTTATATTCTAAACAAAAGAAGAGTGATATAGCTTAGTAATAAGATTTTTTTTAAAAAAACCTACTAGCTCTTGCTAGTGCTCTGAAAAAATCCTAGCAACCAACTATCAATAGTGCTGGAAGTATATGCTCCAGTAGATTAATTATTTTTATATAAAGATGTTCTGTATTCCTAAATGAACTACTGTATTTCTAAAGCAGTAGCAGTGAACATATAATACATCTTAACAGCACCAAGGTATAAAAAGAGCAGATTAAGACTGGTAGCAAGGAAATGTATAGCAGCAAAAACTAAGACTCACAATAGTCTTTACTGGCAGAAGACACAGGTAAGGAGAATTACTGAATTTAATTAAAGGAATATTTCATAGTAATGGAACAGTAACTAAGAGGCTCTGCCTCTCATATTTTTTACATGTCTTATGAGCAGATTTACCTTCAGGAATGGTAACATTGAAGCAAATGGTTCTTAATGCAGTGTGGTCCATTTAAAGGTTTAAATTCAGCCTGGCAATAAATATGACGTTAGTATACAGGACATATAAGATTTGACTTATATTCCCCAGTGTTTTCCAACCCAGTGGTCTCCAGATGAATAGGAAAAACAGCTGCTTGCATTAGAATTAAACTGATTTAAAAATTTGGCTTGCATGGTTAGGCCTATGGTCACAAAATTGTTGGGTTCCTTTCCATGTTCATTCATGAGGATGCATAACTGTTTGTAATTTCAAATCTGTTACAGGAGATGTATGTTTTCTAAGACATCACAACTTTGGGGTTGTGATTGAAGTTCAGATTAAATTTTAAGTTAGTAGACTCACTAGGATCAGAGAGAAAAGTGTTTCAATAAATTGTCATATAAAAAAAGTTGAATAATTCACTTGCTGACCAAGGGAGGAATCAGTTAAAGCTATAATATATTTGTTGAAGAACACTATGGTTCTGGATTCAACCAAACAGTGCTCCTTTTTAAGAGTACTGACAGTTTTGTGGTTACTTCCAATTCTGTTTTTTTGTCAAGCACTTTTGAATTTCACATCTATAAAATTCATTGTTAGGCAACATACCAGATGCTCTGTTTTTTCGTAGCATCTTGGCTATGAAGATGGTAGTTTCAGCAATTTGCTTAGATTAGTAATGTGAAACAGATCATTTTGTATGTGCTATTCACTTACTAATTTACCTTTGGTGATGATATCTCCAGAAGCCAGAGGCCAAATGAGGCTAGCTCTTATTTTCAGTCCCCTTTTCCTTCCAAGAGATTAAATTGGGTTTGTTTTGGGTTTTATGTATTTGCACTATTTCCAAGATGCACACAACAGTAGAATTAAAAGTACATTTTTTTCTATCATTAGTCTATTAGTATTCTTAACTTGGTTTTTGAATATTATTTCTAGATTCCTAATATTGTGGATGTCATTTATATATGCATAAAGGAAAATATGGTTTTGAATTCAGATACCAATAAAGTTAACAAAAATTACATACTGAATGTAATTTACTTTGATATGATTTTAGTAGGATTAATAAAAGCATTTTTTTTAAAAAAAGAAAGCAATCTGAAGTTAGTGTTGTAGTAGCTTACTTGCTTAAAAGCATCCAGGCGAGCCAGGAGACCTTTTTATGTATTGGTAACATTTCTTCTTTTATCTGGATTCTGCTTTTTTTAGATTTTCTTAATGGCAAGAAGATTAAAGGAGAGGAATTGGACACTGTGAATGAATATGCAGTTTATGAATAAGTTTGAACCCTCCAGAATTCTGGCTACTTATTACACGCACAAGAGTAGCTAATACTATGTTCATATTGTTTATCTCAAGGACTTATTTCAAAGAATCTACACAAAGATTAAATTTTAGAACCACTAACAGATATGACGAAAGGCTGTTCTTCCTTTTAATATCTTTAGTCAAAATCGCTGCAATATACAGTATTAATGTAGAATAGCTCTTCTATTAAAGTGAAGTGATCTGATTTCCATTTTACTCATGTAAATTACAGCTTACTCAGTAGGTTACAAACATAAAATGAGAATATCTTTTAAGGTATTTCTTTTAATAAATAATCATTGTACCCCTGTTAATTGAATTTGATGCAATTGGTTTTGAAAAAAAGGCTACAGTACTGCATATGAGATTATTTTAAGGTTGTTGATGGTAGTTCTATAGATACGTGCAAGTAATCCTTGACTTATGTCTACAATTGACCATAATTTTTAATGCTAACTAATGTGGTTAAGTGAATCGTCCAATTTTATTACCTTTTTGCCATGGTCTTTATTTGAATCCAGCTTCCTTCCATTAACTTTGCTTCTCAGAAGCTCTCTGAGAAGGTTGTAAATGACCATGATGAGACCTTGGACTTTGTAACTCTTGTAAATACATCCTGGTTGGGAAGCACGTAAAGATTGATCACATGACCATGGGGATGCAACAGTTGTAAATGGAAGGACTAGTTATAATTTTTTTCAATACCGCTGTAACTTTGAACAGTTGTTAAAGAAATGGCCGTAAGTCAAGGACCACCTTGATTGTAGAAATGTCTGTTGAATGAAAGAAAAATCAGTAATTTAACAGGGCATACACTTTGGATATTTATCCAGTACTGTATGATAAACTCATATTCTTGAGTAGTGCGTCCACTTCCAATATTATTAGTTAGAAACTCGAGTATTATTTTTTAAAATAACCAACAAGCAACTAGTTTGATTAGTTTGGCTATATATAATGAGTGTCTAATTTTGCATAATTTCTATTTCCCATTCAGGGCTATATGGGAATTTTAGTTAAATACTTATTTCATATTTCATAATTTTAAAGAACTGCATAAACCATCTTCATTTATGTAGCTCCATAGTATTGAACCAGATCATCCGTCCTTTCCCTGCCCCACTTCCCATTTTGGTAATGGCAACTCCATGAAGCCAGCTAGTATGGCTGGTGATAATGGATGGCAACAGTAGTCTTGACACATCTGAAAAACACCTGCTAGCAAGTGATGTCAGTCATAATTGTGAATTTTATTTAAAATGAATTTTCCCAAAGCACTAGACATGAATGATTCAGAAATTAAGTAAAACATGTGCTATTTACTGTAAATTGTCATATAAAATTTAATGTTATATTTTTTAAAGCTTGGACGTTCTGCCTAGAGTGACATGTCCAAACCACCCAGATTCCATTTTAGTAGAAGATTATAGAGCTGGAGACATGATTTGTCCAGAATGTGGACTTGTAGTAGGTGAGTAATTATATATTATATATTTAATTCTTCTATTTTTCATATTCTTAATGTTTCATAATTTTCTCAAAAGTCTAAAATGATAAATGTATATTTATTATTAATCACTGCACTTTTCAAACAGTTCTGAGTAACCTTCCATACTCAGTAATTAATAGATGAGTTGCCTGCAAATGTTTATGCAAGTGATTTGTGTTATACTAAGTACTCAAAGAATACTAAAAGAGCAGTTTTAAAAATCGTGTTCTTCTCTGTCATTACTGTCTCTTGCATTAAATTGCTTGAGAACTTGCTAACTTGTGGCAACAAAAACATACTTAGCCTTACCATTAATGTAAATATTACAGGATTTGTATCTACATTTTAGCTTTTTCCCCCCTCGCCGTTCAGAAAAACAGTTGTAGGGTTTTCTGAATTGTAGATTTTTCTAATACTCCTGACCAACTTTTCTGAGTTGCTCAGGACTATAAGAATTCTAGAGTTTGTATGATGGCATTTAACACGGAAACTATTTTTGACATTGATTTGTAATTTTAATAGGGCTGCAGGTTTTATTGCAAATCACAATTAAGCTTTCAATATAAATCAGTGCTTTCTCAATTATGCTGGTTTCTAGCCAGCTTCACAGATAAGCCAAAGAGGTAGTTTAAAATTTTGAACCCTTGGTGCTGACAAGATTATCAGAAGGTTCTCTTTTGCTATGGTTGAAGTTTGCATTCATGATCATTTGGCTAAATCAGTGATTCAATCAGAGACTGCTGCAAACAGAGCCTTTTTTAATGATAACTTGTAGAGGTTTCAAAGGTCACAGTTCCCTTCTTTTCTGGGACACCTTCGAGTATTTCTGGAATATTTAGATTTAGAAAAATACTGAACCCTTGAATTGTCCCTATTATGTAAAGAATTCCATTCCTGAAATTATTAAATTGTGTACATTTGTAGCAGCAGTTCAGAATTTATAGAATTCCTTCTTTAGGAAGCATTGTTTCTCACTATGTACTCTTATTGGTGCTAGATGAATTCTCCCCTTTGTAAGGATTTTCTGGGATTTAAGTGGTTTAAATAAAACGAATTTGGAATTTTTAGGGACTTGGGGTTGAATGTTTGCTTCTGCATTCTATTGTTTTATCTCTACAGTGTAGCATATTATATTGCGATTTTGTTTTTATTGTATAACAAAAGTTAGACAGTCTTCTGTTTGTTCACAATTTATAGAGACAAGTCCAGATTGATTATAAACTTCTGGAGAGGTAAATAATATCAGATAGTAACAATTTAGTAGCCAGTGGGTTAAAAGGTTGCATGTAGTGTAGATCAGGGGTCCTCAACTCCCAGTCCGTGGCCTGGTGCCGGGCTGCAGCCTGCTCAGAACTGGGCTGCGGAATTAGTGGCCCAGTACACATGTGCACAAAACTGCATTTGTGAAAGCAGTGCATGCGTGAAATCATCCCCTCTTCCTCCCCATGCTGTTGCTGCCACCTCCACCTCCACCTGTCTGCTGAACTGGAAAGTTTGAAGACCGCTGGTGCAGATGGCTTCTAAAAGGCATTTTTAAATGGAGGCTTTAAAAATGTAAATTCTGCTCTTAGGGGGTATTGTACAAAATGAACGTAATGGCTTTAATCAGGTAAAATAATTGGTTAGGGAAAACTGATTTAAGCTAAATTACGTTGCAAAACTTCTACAGAGAAATGTAATAAAATTTGTATATTAGAAATAGATAGGAATAGGGATTTGTAAAACTTGTAAAGCCAGGAATCCTACATTTCATTTAGAGCAATTCAAACTGCATCTGATTCAGGATTTATTTCTAGAAATTGACAACATGACCCTGAAATGATTTGGTTGTGATAGAGGTTCAACATGTAGTAGAGAAAAACCTCCCTGGAGTTCTGTTAACTCTTCTATTTCTAGATTGATTGGGAATACGAATGAAGAAGTCACTCTTCTTTTGAAGATGTTGGATAATATGTTGAAAAGCTTTCGGGGATGGGAGGGTGAAGGATAACAGTAGCTAGTTTCACATATAGCAAACAAAGTAACTTAAAGATAGAATAGACATGTATTCATAAAATGAGAAGACTTGAAATTTCCTGTTGAAGATAACATATCAATTTTAAGGAAATACTCTGAAGTTTGATAATTATTGTGTAAAAAGACCTGTAAATTCTCAACTCAACCATAATTGATCATGGCCACAGGTCATGTAGATCTTTAAGCAGGTCACCACATGATTGCCTGGTTTTATAACGTATTTTGTGGCAGTGAATACAACAGTTATTAAATGAACACTATGTCCACTAATTATACCAGTCATTAAGGGAACCCAGTGTACCCAATGGGCATTTTTTTTGCCAGAAACCAGGAGAATGTACATGTGACTGCAGGGTGCTGCAACTTGCCGTAAATACAGGTCAGTTGTCAAGCACTCAGAATGTGTGTGGCTGTCAGAACTTCAAAACTGGATTGCAGATGGCTCTTGTGAGGAGTGTTATAATTTCAAACAGTTGTTAAATGGCCAGTCATAAGTCAAGGACTACCTGTAAAGGTGCTTGTGGTATTCCTTCTGTGGCTCATGACTGAGCCAAGGCTGGTTTTTATCTCAGCTCTGTTTTTCCTGGGAGGTAAGAAATGCCATTCATTACTAGTAGTTCAGTTTCCATGGTTTTTATTCTATAAAATTGTGATAAAGTTGCTAATCTAGGAAATAGTATAGAAAAAAGTAACACAACATAAAGAACAAGGCTATAGGACTCTCTCATTTCTAAAATAATGTTAAATTTCACTTTGTGGCAGCTTGCATGTGGCATTTCTGGCATTTAAATGGATCTCAAGTAGCAGAATTTAGAAAGATTGCTGCTAAAGCTCTAGAGAGCTACTTTCAGTAGGTTTAGCTAGATAACTCTGTCTAGATATGGAGTGACCCAGAATAAGGCTTCTTTGAATGTAGAATAAATCTTAGGGCACCTTTGATAGCTTAATTAGTGTGTGTTTTTTTCCTAAATCACATTACATATAAGAACATTTGATTTTTCTTGATTCAGATACCACTATTCTTTAATATCTCAAATATAATCCAGTGCTATTCTAACTCTGCCTCTGAATATGAATTATGTTCATATTCATAGGTAGCTTTTTTGTTTTTTATTTTGATTTACTCTTATTTTTAATTTTAGTTGTGTTTTACAGGTTTTATTTTTATTTGAAGAGGAGAACTGGTGATTTTGCCAGTCATTAGAGGGCAGCACATTCCCTATTTAATATCTGAACAAATTGTATGGGATTGTCTTCTATTTAAAGTTCCTAAAATACAGTTCAGTGCTTATAGTGGGGGAAAAATATTAAAACAGATGCCAGCAGAAATCCACAGTATGGAATGTTAACATAATAGTCTAAGATTAATTAGAATTGGATATACATTTTATAGAAATAATTGGCTATCCACAGAATTCATTGTGTGAATTGAAGTCTGAATGCTATGATGCATTATAGTCTTAAGATTTTTTCAGCTGTGTTGCTTGGAGTCTTAAGAGTGCATGAGAATTTGACGGGTTCTATGAGAAAGTTTTAAGTTCACTCAAAAGCAGCCAGATTTGATCACTAGAGCTTTGCCTCATGGTCAAGAGTCCTGGGATTTTTCCAAAGTAACAGGTTCCATAGACTGAAAAAGTTTTAAACCCCTGGTACAGGCAGCTATTTTGGGTAATGGAATTTCCTATTTTGTTAGGTCATCTCTGTAAACAAATACATAATTATGTGATCCCCCTCCACTACCTAGTGGTAAATAAAAGTGAACGGATCTTGTCTAGGTCTCCACATAATAAGCTGATCTTGGCAAGTGGACATTGAATATGAAACTATAAAGTCATGAAGTATTATGGCTGGATATATTTTAGATTTTGTCATCCTTCATTTCCAGATTAAGAACACTCATCGTTACTGACACAGAAACTACCAGTTAAGGGGGAAGGAAACAAAAATCTAAGTATAAAGTTGTACATTTTTGAATGATGACATTATGGAAGATTATTTTTAGGAAAAAAAGTAGAAATGGAGAGACAGTTTGGTCTAGAGGTTTAAGGCACCAGGCAAGAAAGAGGGAGGCCGTGAGTTCAAGTTGCACCTTAGCCATGAAAGCCAACTGAGTGAATTTGGGCCAGTCAGTCTCTTTCAGCCCAACCCACTTTGCAGGGTTGTTATCGTGGGAAAAATGGCAGGAGGAAGATGTGTTGGGTTGTTTGTAAAAATAATAAAGTTGGGATATAAACAAACAAATACATAAATCTTTTATAGTTTTGCTAGTATGAATTGCATTAGCCTGCATTCAGTGTCAAGTCAATTGAATTCTTTATGTTCTTCTGTGTATGTTTATTCTTTATGCTACTTTTCTGCATTTTGGGGGAATGCACATAAATTAGGATTATTCTCTGGAATAGTCATAATATAATACAATTCTAAAATAGGTAAGTTTTAATTTCAGATGCGTACATTCAGTTCCAGACAAGTGTTCTTTGGGTAAGATAATAAAATGTTTAACAAGTGGTTAATACTAAATCATGGAAATGGTACTAAGCCATGATCTTAAACTGAAATGAGAGAAAGCTGTAGATTTGGATTCATATGTTGTACTAAACATAACTGGTTTGTTGATTCTGAGTTAGTGTGATAAGGGGAATAGTACTTTGTATTAGGGTTGCAAGCCACATTTAAAAATATGTTGTTTGCTTATTATAATGTGTGTATAGGGATGCATAATTTGTTTTTCATGACATTTACTGGGGTATTTTGTACCCTTGTCTACAAGGATGAAATGCAAAAGCAGCTAACGGAAAGGAAACAAAAAATAGCTCAAACAAATTATGAGTACTTAGTTAACTAACAAGACAGATTCTGGCTTGTTTAATAAACCATGGTAAAATAAATTATTATTTAGAACAATGTATAGGTGCATTAGATTCTATTTGATGCTGTGATGATTCAGATTAGTGGAATAAATAATGTTTGGTTTTCCATTTTTGTAAATTTTAAGTTTGATTTTTACTCAGACTACTGTCTAACGTTATAAAAATGCACAACTTTGTTCATATAGGTATTTGCTTACATTAATTTAATTGGAAATAAGCTTTGATATTAAGGGAAAAGAAGCCAAATTGGGCTGCCACCTTCTGAGTACTGGAATGATTGTACTCTAGAGAATAAAAAAATTAACTGCTGGGCTGGAGAATATTCTCTAGTGTTTTTAGTATTGATCTTTATAAGGTTTGGGGAATATTTTTTTAAAAAGGGGTTGAAATTTTATCTGTTGCTTTAGGTGGCTCAGGAGCTTCAGAGACCTGATTGCAGCAGTGCTTAGGGAGTGAGAGCAGGTGGGGCTACATAGAATGTTCCAGAAATCATGGAACAGACTTAATGCAGACAGATAAGATTAAAGAGAGATGGAAATATATTAAAATACTTTACAAAATGGATTATAGAAAAACAAAAACATTTTCAGAGAAGGAATAGGAGTGAAATAGGCTGACTTCACTAAAAAGTAAGATGTGATGAGAGTGAGTGGGCAGTCATATAAATTTTCTAAATAAATAAAAATAAATATCATTTGTTAAATAAGAAAACAGCAGGCCTAGATGAAATGCACAATGAATTGTTCAACTATCTTTTCTACAGTTTTCCATCCCAGAAGCTTTATTTCCACAAACTGTATATATCCTTCTAAAGAAGAAAGATTCAAAAGAATATGAAAGTTATTGCATTATTCCCTTCTGTTAAATTTCCCTTACTATTCCGCAAAAAAAAAGAATCGAACCATACCTTCAGAGAAATGCCCTCTGACCACACTGGTTTCAGAAAAAAATAGATGTACCGGTACATAGGATCAGATATCTGAATATAGCTAATTTAAGATGTTAGCTATTTACCTGTCTAATGTTGGTAGTCTAGGCTTTATTTTAATCTCAATCAATTTATATTTTAGGTATTGTATAATACATCACTTTAGGTTGGGAAAAATACAATAGTATTTTTAGTTAGTAGAGTTGTGCAACTGATGGATTTTGTACTTAGAACCAGGCATAGGCAGGTAACAGTCAACAGTAACTTAAATTGCCACTTTTTAAAACTACTGAAGTGTTCTTTAATCCTTCTATACATTTGAAGAATTGGGATAAATGTGTTTTTTATAATAGCTTATAATAAACCAATGAACCACCATGACATACTCTTCTTGCTTTAACTCTGGTCCTTGTGAAGGATTGAGGTTGTGATTGCTGTCTGCATTTGAGAGAATGCTTTCTACCTCCACTTCCCAAGAGTCTTATAGCCCCAGATGCCCTAAGAGCAGATGAGCTCATTTATTTATCCTCCCCACTCATAGTTTACTCACAAACTTCCATGCTGGAGTTCCAGCTGCCTGGCTAATTGAACCTTACCAAGGCATTATCAGGAATGTGCTGACATCTAGACGCAGCCTCACTCCACCCATGCCCTTAGCTTTAAAAAGTGAGCATAGATAGCGAGGGGGAGGGAATCTAGAAGAAAAGGAGGTAAGAAAATGGCAAGCATATAAGGAAGTTGGAGGCCACCTGTGCAGATTTATAATTATTACAGGCAGACAGGCAGACAAGAGGACTATCAATCAATTGCCAGGACTACAAGACTATAAACTGGTAGGCAGCTTATCCTGATGGTAACCAGCATATCCTGGTTCCTGGATCTTGCTTTGGGAACTCAGTTGGAGTGCTCAAAAGAAACACTGTTTAAGTGCAGAGTTTGGAGCTTGGAAGTAGCCAGAGAAGAAGAACAGCCATGAGACATTACCTAATCCAAACAAATGCAAGACCTTTTGGAATGAGGCAAAGGTGGTGCTGTATGCCACTTTGCAAACTTAAAGACTTTTATTTGTGATAAGGACTAATCATCAAATATTTAACATGGCTACATCAGCTTGCAAAGCCTAAGAGTGATGACCCAGGGTACGGCACAGAGATAACACAAACAGTTGGCAGTTCAAACCGCCCCTTTATTACTCCAAAGCTCCCCAAAAGCTCCCATATTTCTGGCAAGTCCCAGAGCAGAGTGAGAACAAACCCCCACACAAACCTCAAGCAGCCTCTGGCTGCAATTAGTCCAGCCCAGCGCTGTCTGCACCAAGGCTACACGGCAATAAATCCCAAATGTATTTGGTAAAACAAGACCCAAGCAAGGACTTCAGGGAGAAAATGATCCAGATAATTAGTCCAGAACGCCAACAAGGAATGCAAGGACTCTTAGCAAGTTCAAACATCTGCACACAACACTTCAGGAACTCAGTATTTGTTCCCGACAAATGCCCCTCCCTACGGCATCTCCTTAAGTCTCATTCCCCAAGTGTGCCTTGTGAAGCTGGGCAGGGCAATTGCCCCGCCGTGGCCTGCCCGGTCTGCACTGATCACGCCTTCTCTGCACTCTCCAAGTCCTTGCATCAGGAGGGGGTAGTTCTTGCTCCTCGTCTAAGCTCTGTCTCTCCTCCCTGCCTGCAGGCTTTACTAATTCTGAACAGCCTTGCCTAGACTGACTCTGCCCTTTCCCAGTTTCCTCCAAGACCAATGGAGCTGCCCTCTCATTCTCTGTCAGTTCTTGTCCAGCTCATCTTCCACCACAGAGTCAGACTCCTGATGGGGGCATGACAAAGAGGGTGGAGTAAATCCAGGGCAACAGCCTATTACTGGAAAAACGTGTGTGCTACAATAAGGCATTTTATGATTATCATCTACACTGGGATGTACAATCCTTGGAAAACAAAGAACTCTCACAGTCCCACAAATAATTTTTAGAGAATATTTTACATGGTCTTGAAATATGAAATTTCTTCAATATTAAATCATACGCCATGTTTATGTATTACATTATCCCAAATAGTTGTGTTCTTTCTATATTATTATGCCATCTTTTACTTATTTGGCCATAGTTATTGATGTCACAATACTGTTGATTATTAAGGCAGGAATGGTGCCTAATTCACAAGAGGGTACTTCTCTCCAGTGAGTCATATAGGTCATTCCCATGTGTGTGGAAAAATATTACGTAATAGCTATGCTGAATGTTCTATTTATATAGTGCCAGAATTTCAAGTACATATTGCTTTTTTTAGATGCAGTAAACAGTAATGAGAGTTTGTCTCAAAGTGAAGTTACTGCTAGGCCTTAAAAGGAACAATGCTTAAATATTTACATAAAAGTTAGCAGCCAAAAAGGAAGCATGAATCCCAATTTAAGCTTGCAAGAAGGTGATAGGATGGTGGAAGGAATGCATCCTGCTGACCATGCTTTAGCCTCATTTTTTTTTTTTTTGTATTAATATAGGATTTAAAAATATCAATTATCCTAGCAAATAAAAAATAAATTTACTTCCGGGGTTGGTTGATGCCATCATGAGAAACTATCACAATCGCACCAAAGACAGAACAGAATAGACAACAACAGAGTTGGAAAGGACTTTGGAGGTCCTCTAATCCAACCCCCTGCTTAGGCAGAAAACCCTACACCACTTCAGACAAATGGTTATATAATCTCTTCTTAAAAACTTCCAGTGTTGGAGCATTTACAATTTCTGGAGGCAAGTTGTTTCACTAATTAATTGTTCTAACTGTCAGGAAATTTCTCCTTAGTTCTAAGTTGCTTCTCTCCTTGATTAGTTTCCATCCATTGCTTGTTCTACCCTCAGGTGCTTTGGAGAATAGTTTGACTCCCTCTTCTTTGTGGCAACCCCTAAGATACCGGAATACTGCTATCATATCACCCCTAGTCCTTCTTTTCGTAAGACTAGACATGGCTGATTCCCTTGTTCCCTTCTCTACTTTTTGGGAAACAAAAGTTGTCTGCTAGGTTTGTCAGGAACCTGTTTGATCTTCCACTTGGTGCAAAGTTTGTCTCCCAGTTGATGTCAGGGTAGTTAAAATCCCCCATTACTATTGTGGTGTGCTTCCTTAGTTAACTGACTAGCAAAAAGTTCATCTATTTCCTCTGTTTGGTTGGGTGGCATATATAGTATATACCTATGGCAATGTCATTCCTCCTCCCCCTTTTACATTGACCCAAATGCATTCCAGGCAGTCTGAGTTCTACAGAACTCTTTGTTAGACAAAATGTTATCCAAATTTGGGGATGTGCAAACATTAGCCCAGGATTTTATTTTAAAGTCAGTTGTAAACTAGAGATTATAAATGAAATTGGTCAGTGATTGGTCAAGTTAAATTTAGCATGCAGGGCAAAGAATAATGGCTGATCTACTGTAGTTCGGGTGGGGGGACCCTGTTATCAGCCTTGTCAATTATGGTTCATCCTCTCTATATCTGTTTCTATAAGTCATTCTTAATTATTATAATTCTGTAGAATAGAACTTTGTAGAAGCTATTTTGTCATTTTGTTCGCGTGATTCAGCTAGAGCAAGTTGTAACACAATTAGACTAGTACTCTAAAAGTAGGCATATCTCAGTCATGGTGTTATTTTAGCAATACAACACATTTTTCAAATTTGATTTTAAATATTCAGCGCTGTAGATTAATCTGATTGGTATGGCTGACAAGATGCTATGTGGAATTACTACCTTGTATTCATGGTAGAAAAGTCAGGTAAAATTCTTGATGTTCTTGTTGCCTGTTTTCTATGTATGTAGCCTTAATAGGCTTAACCTCTTCTGCAACACATAGCGTAGGACAAAGCACAGAATTCAATTATTTCTAAGTCTTTTTCAAACCTCTTGTCTTGTCTTTTTAGAGGAAGCCTTTTCTGAGTCATGATTTGGAAAATAGTCCGCTTAATAATGTCAGTAATTTTGGCACATTCATAGTTTATGAATTCATGACTATATCTGGAATTTTTTCTAATTACAGATTTCCTTTTCCATAGGCTTGATAACAAGCCGGCAGCTGAATACCCTTCATTAGCAACACATCAGCTTTCACATTTTGTAATATTTTGTAATGTGAACTATTTTTATATGTAATGGGAAAACTTGGAACAGTAAAACTATTACTCCACTTTAATATATAAACTCTATTTTATAGTTTGTTAATTTTAAATGCTTTCGGTTTGAGCACAATTACAGTATTTCTAATATAGTCATAATAGAGATTTCTTTTTAAAACAAAGTACTGTAGTTAATGAATGGAATATTAGCATGGATGATACATTTTGTCAAAAGCTTCTCAAAGATCTTCAGATTCTAAACTAATATAGACCTCATACACAACAAAAACTTGTCAGTTAATATATATGTAGCCATCAGTTATTGAATTTACTTTTGGCACAAGCAGCATGAAGCACTAACAGGCAACAAAAATAGAGTTAGAAATACTAAGCTAAAGAAATTTATGTATGATCCCCTCCTTTACCAGAAAGGCTGCACCAGCAGAATTCACTATCTGGCCACTGATCTCTAATGCAATGCTGTCCCTGGTCCACCATAAATGCTTACCAGAAAGCCCACTCCAGACAGCTGTTTTTCATGAGTAGATGGCAGGAACTGAGGTTTCTCCCTAGAGCTGGATTGAGAGCATTCAGAGTGGTAGTAGTTCTATGTTCTGCATGTAGACTGAGCACGTGATCTTCATTTGCATTCCTGGTCACTCCCCTCTCGCCTGGTGCTTCCCAGTTCGGCTCAGTCTGCATTGCAAACAGATGTGATTGAAGAGTGGCTTTGCCTTCTTTCTCTGTGATCATCTAATTGTGAGATTGGCAATAATAATTAATTGGAAGATCGCTTCAGCGATCAGACTGCTAGCTGTTTTGCTGGCTAGGGGTCTCGTTCCAGCTTCAAAGTCGAAGTCCCTGCCACTGCGCAGAAGCGATAGGGCCTCACTGGCATTGATCAGAGCCGGCGGGCCAAGCATTTCTGTCAGATGGTAGAGGGGGAATCAGTCCCTGCCCAGACTGCCTGGGCACACTGTGAAGCGGCGGGAGCATGTGGGCGCGCTAATTAGAGCTGCGGCAGTCTCAGCTCTTTGCAAGCGGCTTGCCTTTATTAAATGGGGGTAATGTATTGCGGACGCCTTCTACCAGCCCAGAAAGGGGACAAGAGGGCATGCCCTACTTCCTCCCCAGGCCAGGAACAAGGGGCTTACTGCCAGAGAGCTGCAGCCAAAGGGGCAACTACAGGAGCCAGGCAGCCACTTCGAGTGGCAAGAGGGGCTCCAAATAGGCCAAAAAAGATGCAGAAAGGTGTCAAAAGGCCTTGGAAAGAGAGCTGACTAAGTTCCAGAAGGCTAAATAAACAAACCCAGGAGTGAAGTGAAAACCCCAGAGGAGGGATGGAATTTTCCCGCCCTCAGGAACAGGAACCATTGGATCCCACAAATGAACCGGCTCATTTGCAACCTGCCTCTTATGAGGCCTGGTCGCCAGAGAGCGCCAGGGAGCCTTCCCACCTTAGGAGAGGTTTTGGATAGGGCAGAGGTCTTTGCACTTGCAAATCTCAATTTGCCTACAACAATGTTTGCACAGTCATCTACCTCAGGCCCCAGGGCTTCCTTTACTCTGACTGCAGCAGGGATCCGCCCACAGGAGGAAACTATGTCAGCAATGCCTGCAGGACTGTGCAAACATTGTTGCAGGCAAATTGAGAAAACTTCTGCCCGGAGCTATGACATGCCCTTGAACACAGATGGCAAGCCTTGGATGTCAGAAGGGCCATCCATATTTATATCAAACATACGGCTTGATTCTGATGGACAGAATCATTATTTGTTTCATTCCAACCATCAACATTAGACAACAAGGTCACTCTTGCAAAGGTGGGTCAGTGCTGAGGGCCTGCATAGCCATGGCATATGAAGTACAGGCCCTCCCAACTCCCAGCCGAATAACGGTCCACTTCAACAGGAGTGCGGCTACCAGAGCGGCATGGGTGACACAGACCTCCATTGAGGTGTGTCGAGCGGCCACATGGTCCTCCCCCACACCATTCGGTATTAAAAGTTGGACACCTTTGCTTCGGCGTAAGCGGCCTTTGGGAGGAGGGTCCTCCAGAAGGTCTATAATGCCGGAGAGGGGGGACTTAGGACCAGTCGCTACCCACCCGTTAAAGGGACAGGCCGGCTTTGGTATGTTCCACTCTGGATGTTCTCGATCCAGCTCTAGGGAGAATGGGTGTTGGTCCTACTTGAATGCCATTTCTAGTAGAGCTGGAAGAGAGCATCCAGCCCCACTCTTACTAAGGTCTGGTCCACAGTCTGGGGGGGCTCCTCTTTTACAGGACACAAATCTATACATCACTTGACCTTCGCCAAACTGGGGAAGCACCAGGTGAGGGAGGAGTGACTAGGAATGCAAATGAAGATCACGTGCTCAGTCTACATGCAGAACATAGAGCTACTACCACTCTGGATGCTCTCTTCCAGCTCTACTAGAAATGGCGTTCAGGTAGGACCAACACCCATTTTTCAGTCAGTTTGTGAGTTGAGTGACTGGTAGTTGAAGGATTTCAATCAAGTTCACAGCTGTAGTGTAGGCTATCTGGACACAAAATTTGCACAAGCATCATTTCAATTCTCTTGGATGTAATTTATACCTGAAGAGAGATTTTCTGAGTGGCAGGATAAGAGAATTTCATTTGATGATTCAACATTCTGGATTAAAAAAGGGAAAATACAGGAGGGATTTAAAGATTTGAAAACTTTTGTCAAAAAACAAGGAGTAGATATAAGATAATTTAAAATAGATAAAAGGAATAGTTATTTTGAAAGATTTTTTTTGAAATTAGAATTACAATAAACAAACTGGATCCTTGAGAGAATTTTTTTTGTTTACTTTTAAAAGAGTGTAGACAATAGTTGGATTTTACAAAACAAAAGATAAAGGTAACATAAACCAGATTGTAATGTTGACTCTAATTACAGAGTAGCATTTGAGATAAAAGTATCAAAATAAAAGTATCAAGGGCACAGGAAGACAATGAGATTAAGTTTGTCTTTTATTCTTTCCCTTGCAACTGAAATATTTTCACTTTAAGATTACAATATTATAATGGAAACCACCTGCAAAAACAGGAGGGTGGCGGAAAAGAGGATTACTAGAGATATCAGCAGAGAGAGGAATTATATCAGATTTACTTAAGAAAATGGTTGACGAATTGGGCAGTATGTTAGCTGAATCATGTGATACTAAATTGACTAAATCAGTTAATACTAAATTGACAGCTTTTGAAAAAAGAATGGATCACAGACTTGTAAAGATCAAAGGCCAGGCAGAGAAGTTAAGAAGATGGAAAGCCCTGTAAAACAAGTGTCTGGAGATGTGAAACAAGTATTTGTAAAACAAATTAATCACAAAGTGGAAATTCTGGAGTATAAGACATAATTTACACAAGTAGTCCTTGACTTATGAACACAATTGGGACGGGAATTTCTATTGCTAATCAAGCTGGTTAAGTAAGTTAAGCCCAATTTTTAGCCATGGTTGTTAGTGAATCACTGCAGTTAAGTAGTCTTTAAACAAATTTGCCTTCCCCTATTGACTTTGCTTATTGGAGGCCAGCTGGGAAGATTGCAAATAGCAATCAAATGCTCCTGAGATGTTGCAGCTGTAATAAAACCATGCTGGTTGCTAAGCATCTAAATTTTGATCATAGGACCATGGAGATGCTGTGATGGTCATAACTGCGAGGACCAGTTGAAAATTGAGGAAAGAGCTTGAAAAAGAACTAGATAATTTGGCTATAGCATTGAGGGAGAAAAAAATTGAAATATCAAACAATTCCACAGGATTCTGGTAAAATATATTAGAGAAAAGGTTATGAAAGGTTGAGCAATTTTTGGGGGGATTGGAATGAGGAAGATACAGAGGAAGAAATTGATAACATGTTTAGAATAAATACAAGATTTGTGAGAATAAGAAGTGTTCCAAAGAATGTCTTGATGCACTTGACAGGAAGAAAAAAAAGAGACCAAGTTTTGTAGCAATGTTTTAATACAAGATGGAAAATTGATGATGCAAATGTAATTTTTCTTAAATTCCTATTAAAATCTTGCATAAGAGAAAAGAGTATTAATTTTTTACTGATAGATTAAAATAAAAAAGTTCCATTTTGATGGGATAAATTGGAAGGTTTGGTTTTCATTTTTAAACAGCAGGAGTTTTGGCTGAATTTTGGTTGCCACAGAAAGAAACAATAGTGGGAAAAAATAAAAAAAATAAAATGTTTTGAAAATAATGTAGAAAAAGGTACTGATTTAAGATCTCTCCCCCCCTCCCCAAATTTCCAGATATTAGTTCAGAGCACAAAATTCATATGCCAGTTAGTATTTGCTAGACCTCCATAAACTAGGTTTTTCACACCTCAAATAGGCAAATGAATTATATAGCTTTATTGTTATGGTATTTTTCTGGTTTGCTCTTGATAACTGAAGTAAGTAAGTATATTAATACCGATTATATGTTGTTGAATATGTTTCATATTATGCTTGAAAACAAGAATTGATTTAAAAATTCTCTGCTATGAATGTCATATGTATGAAGTTACATACTTCATACAAATCTCACATGAGATTTGCTACTAACGATCTGTCTATTCAGTTTTAAATGTGTCTAACCGTCTCTGTTCTTTCTCTTGCCTTAACTGAGCCCAGGAACTAAGGGATGTACTAGGCACAAATAGTAGGGAAATTTGATTCTGTGGCACACAGCAGTGCTTACAGTTTTGATTTTTCATAGAAAAATATTTCATTTTGTATGGTTGTAATGCCTATATTGCTCCTTGGCTGCCTATGCTTGAGGTATCGTTTGATAGTTCTAAGGGTATAGTGCCATCACTATGAAAATTTTTGAAATACAATTGTCTTTAAGGTCTGTCACTATTTATGAAGCATCCCAATATTACTGTTATATAGACCTTTCCACATGAATTTTTTCATCCGAAGCCTCCTACATATTTTCTAATTTGCTATTATTTTAATTGCTTTCAGGGGATACAAATGCTAGTGAGAAAGAAGTATGTTTGTAAACAACTTTCCCAAAGGAATAAACTATAATAGGGTTGGGGTTTTTTTGCATATTCAGGTGACAGAGTAATAGATGTAGGGTCAGAATGGCGAACATTCAGCAATGACAAAGCAACTAAAGACCCATCTCGAGTTGGAGATACCCAGAATCCTCTCCTAAGTGATGGAGATTTGACTACAATGATTGGCAAGGTAATATATAAATGTTTAACCTTACAATGTGTGAATGTTTCAATGTTCAAAATTATATTGCATTAACAAAAATACTGCTAAATACAAATTTTTTAGTACTAAGACTAGAAATACTTTTGTTTTGATTTTGTCCTTTTTGTCTGTACTCTTGAGTTATAAAGTTTGATACATTTTCAAGTGCCAGTTTGACACATTCTTTTATTGATACTACTGACATTTATCCCAAAATCTTTTGAACTGATGGCTGCTACAGATCTTGTAGTTTTTTTTCCCCCCAGCTGCTATCATAGTATTCCTACTTACTGGGGAGCTGCATGTTTTGCACAAGCATGCACATTATATCCCCCTGTATACCAATAGAGTAATCTTCTACTGAGACATAGGTTTTTTGCCAGAATGTCTAAGTGACATAGTCAACAAAACATCGTCTGCTAGCCTTGATATATCAGTAGAGTATGAGCTCTCAATTACTTCTTCCGGGCTATTAAGAAATCCAACATTTACAGTTGTACTGGTTAACTGCAATTATAATATTGCCATTCTTTTGGAAAATGGTTAAGTGGGTTTCCTCAAAGTCAGCTCATTAATGGAATGATGGGCAATTAATATTTTCAAGGAAGTTTAAAGGTGGATACAGTGAAAAGATTGGACATTTCACTAGTAATTTCTGCAATTTAATGTCACAAGATAGTTCTATTATTGGGTTCTTTTGCAGTGGACAATAGTTTGGCAAATAGAATGGTCTTGTTGATAAGAAAGAGAATGCTAAATGTTTTTTTAATTCTAAAACATTAGAAATTGAAGCCATGAGATGTGCTGTAAGACTCTGGGGGAGAAAAAGGTTATAATGGAAGGGATCCCTCCCGCTTCTGTTCCAGAGGCTGCCTGTCACTTTCTCAGAGGTCCTGCTTAAATAGCTCTCCTCTGCCATTGAGTTTCTCCATCTGGTGCTCTCTGTCGTTTGTTGGACTATAACTTCAGTTGACCCAGCCAGTATGAATCAGGCAGGGAGGAGAAGGAACATTCTTGTGCTGGCAGTTCTTTCAAATATTTCCTCCACCCAGAGCTTTACTTTCACTCTTTGCTTTTTATTTTCTGGATTGTGCATGGTCCAGTTTTAGGAAATTTAAAATTTTTGTGAGCAATAGAAGGGTGGCTCTTTTCCTCCCCATGCTTATTTTTTCCCCCAAGAAAAGATAGAAATAACAACATGTAGAAACGTCACATTAAAGCATATGTATGTGTGTGGTTCCTTATCTTCCTGGTTTCAGTCAGACAATGAAATACATAAGATAATTTAAACCAAAAGTACTCCTTTCCAAAGAAAATTGTTTTTTCTTATGAGCTGACCTAGCTGGTGGCAAAGCTTATAGTTCCCATCTGTGGAGTTTAATAGAGAAGGCTAATAATTGTTCATACTTGCCTATTGCAGAACACCAGCAGGAAGACAGAGAAAATAGGTGACTTTCTTCTGAAATTTCTACATTTTTGATGTGCTTTTAATATGAGTTGTACATAGATAATGACATTGACCTCCTAAATATACTTAAATCATCGATATTCTCTCTGGTTCTAAATCAATATCAAGCCATCTTGATAGGAGAATGAAGAAAGAAAGAAAAAAAGTTCAGCATTTGGTTTTTATAGAAGTTATCTTTCTAATATCAGAGATTTATTCAGTCCGTGCTTTAGATACTGTGCTAATATGTGACTTAGTTGCACATAAGGATTAGCCCCCTGGGATTATATTCCATTTTAGCTGTTCCTTTTGTTCTGTGTAGTGTGGTATTTACTTAGAGCTTGTTAATATTTCACCTTTTATAAAAACTAGATAGGCAACTGATTTCTAAATTGGATGTGCTAATTGCTTGTGGAAGGATAGCTTTTGAAAATGAATAAAATGAACATTATAAAGGACTTACTTTTACATAATATGTGTTTTTCAGATTTTAAGTCTGTTCTGTAGTCCATGTTGATATAACATATTCTGTTTCACTTATGCTTTGCTGATAATCACATTATTACATGGTAGTAAAAAAAAGGTGTTTAAGTTAGATGGTGCGTTGTCTTCCCATTCACCTTGCAGTAGATATGCATACTACTGTATTTTGTGAGGATGTAAATGTGCTCTGTTCCTCAACCCTTTTTCTGCAGGGGACAGGCGCAGCTAGTTTTGATGAATTTGGGAATTCAAAGTATCAAAATCGTCGCACCATGAGCAGTTTTGACCGTGCAATGATGAATGCCTTCAAGGAAATTGCTAGCATGGCCGACAGAATCAACCTGCCCCGCAATATAGTTGTAAGTCATGCTTTGTCCTCTGAAAATTTTTCCGGCATCATTTAGCGTAATATAATGAACAGGGTCCTTTCTGATATTATTGCTAATTAAATGGCCTGGGGTTAATTGAATTTTGTCTGCTTACTTTGAAGGATCGAACAAATAATTTATTTAAACAAGTGTATGAGCAGAAGAGCCTGAAGGGGAGAAGTAACGATGCCATTGCATCCGCTTGCCTCTACATTGCTTGTAGACAAGAGGGAGTTCCTAGGACATTTAAAGGTAAGACATTCAGTGACACATGCTTCAACTGCTTTTCAACATAGGACCCCCAGCCTATATCATCTTTTTTCTTCTGAATATAGTGAACCTTGTACAGATAATCTTCACCTTATGACCACCATTGAGCCCAAAATTGGCTCTAGCAGGAGAGTTGTTAATTTTTACGATCCCATTTTTACAATTGTTTTGACTATTGATCAAAGATAAAACCTGTACCAAAGTGGCCAACTATTAATAAAATACATTAAAATGAAAAAAAAAATTACTAAGAACATGCCAAAGTACTTCTCTGTTCTACCAAAGCCTATTGTTAGCTTGCATGACTCTTATTGGGAAGACCATCTCTCCAAGAAACTAACAATTTTCATGAATTTTTGTATCATATGCTTTGTAATTTGTTTTTCTAAGCTTTGAAAAGTTCAAGGTTACAGAAGATTATATGCAGTTTGACTTAGTGTTGCACCCTAATAACCCTATGTGGGTATAATTGTAGTGATTCAAAAAAAGAAGCAAAGCCACATATTGACCTATAATTTATAATCCACAATCAATTTTTCATTTTGCGGTTTTTTATTCTTTTCAAAATGAAAATCAATGAGGAAAGACTGTGCAAGGAAATTAAGACTTTCATTTCTCCCCTGTTCCAAAGGCTGTCATTATCTTTGTTGTTTTGAACTAGACAAATATTTTCACTTCCATAATCTTTTGCTGAAATTTCATTTTTAAAAAAATACTGCTGATGTCAAATGTATGTGTGCCCTATGCATGCGTGTGTGTGTAAATATAGCAATTAAGCCTGGCTAAACTCTCAAAATAATATCACTTTATTAGTTACATAGATTAATTTTATATCTGTGCTATGAAAATGTAACCACCAACATTGAAAGAACTGTTAAGCTTTAACTGATGAA
Organism: Arizona elegans; assembly: GCA_022577455.1. NCBI lineage: Eukaryota > Metazoa > Chordata > Lepidosauria > Squamata > Colubridae > Arizona > Arizona elegans. The sequence continues at coordinate 125,570,155 of JAKOOJ010000002.1, forward strand.
GAGAGTAACGGGGAGTGTTGATCTAAATTCATTGTGACTATATACTATTTTATCCTTTAGAAATATGTGCTGTTTCCAGAATTTCCAAAAAAGAAATAGGCCGGTGTTTCAAACTCATCTTGAAAGCTTTAGAAACAAGTGTGGATTTGATCACTACTGGAGATTTCATGTCCAGATTTTGTTCCAACTTGGGTCTCCCTAAGCAAGTCCAGATGGCCGCAACACACATTGCGCGTAAAGCTGTGGAATTAGATTTAGTTCCTGGAAGGAGTCCTATCTCAGTTGCAGCTGCTGCTATTTATATGGCTTCACAAGCCTCGGCTGAAAAGAGAACACAGAAAGGTAATGTCTTTATGTATCTAGGAAAGTAAGTTTTATGAATGCCAGAAGTAGGACTTTTTTTTGCAAAAAAGAAAGAATTGGCATGGATGCCACAAACTCTGCTTTACATAAGGGCTCTTCTGTTTTGTTAGAAATACATGTTCAGTAGTCAGTGCCTGAATTTCTGCTCTTCTTTTGGGCTAATTTAGTAGGCTGTTAAATTACAGAGCAGACTAAACCATGGTTACTGAAAATGCCACAAAGACTGAGTATGCGCTGTATTAAATTAAAATAAACCATATTTTTGCTTTCTTTGATGAGAAAACCCAGGTAATGGCAGTTTCAGTGTGTCTCGGGATAGAAATCAAACTGTCCGGTGAATTGTAGAGGTTAATTCAGACATTTCAGGCTGGTCCAGAAAGAATTGAAAATAAATGTAAATGGTATTATGAACTGTTGCTTTGTAGCAAAGCCTTCTCACTTCCTCTACACCTTATCTGGTTTGTGCTAGTTGAAACTAGCCTTAAAAGTGTCCGAATTTAAATATCAGGGTTAAACTCCCAACTTGTAAACTATATAATTCATTTTGGAGACATTAGTGCTAATTTGCTTACCTTGGCTTTTTATTTCAGAAATTGGAGACATTGCTGGTGTAGCTGATGTTACAATAAGACAGTCATATAGGCTGATTTATCCACGTGCTCCAGACCTTTTCCCAGCAGATTTCAGATTTGACACCCCAGTGGACAAACTGCCCCAGCTGTGAAACTTCAAAGCCCTGCAAAATAATTTTTGACTTAGAAAAGCACTAAGTATATAAAAGCAGTCCTGTCAAGCCTTCAGTTGAAGGACTGGTGAATGAAAGGAGATGGAAAAACTGATCGGATGAAATGGAGCACACATTCCAGATGTAAACAAAATAATTTTGTGGCATTTTTATGTATATATTAGTGAATGTAAGTATTTAACAACCATTGCAGCAAATTTAATTTTCTATTCTGTGTATTTAGATTTCTTTCATAGAGATCTGGTAAAATGTATTTTGGAAAATATTTCAAATCAGAATAAACTGTTTTCCAAAAAACAGTACTGACCTACAAGTTTTACTGTATGTAACTTTGTTCTAAATAAATATCCAAGTGGAAAATGTAATCTTTAAAAGTTGTTCAGTTTTCCAAATTAGATGCTGTACATGGATTTTACATTGTTTCTTGATAACTATTAGTTAATTATAATGGGAAGTTTTAATTCAGAGAAAATATAGTTCATATAATAAATATACTTGTAGAAAATTTTCTATTCACCTTAGGAAAAGATTAACCATGTCAAGTTTATACTTTGATTTATTCTATTTAAAGTCCCATAAATCAAGAGCATGTCTCTTCGTTACCTTAGGTGGCTACTTGAAAAAATGATCTGACCATATTATGTTCATGGTCTCTGTCATAACAGGCAGATTTTTCTATTGCTGAGTTTTGAATAGAAGTGAGACAATCACCGTTTCTCTCTTCACAAAGCCAGGAACATTTTTTGGTCAGTGATGACGATAGTCTAGTTAAAAACAAGTAGACTATTACTAAGGCATTGAAAACAATTGAGTACCATTGTTGAACAGGAAGGAAACTGAATCCAAGGTTCTTCATCCTACATGTACAAATGTTTCTGTCCAACTGATATTCCAGCAGCTCCCTGCTGCCATTACTGTTTTCTTTAGCAGAGCTGAAGTCAGTTTAACTACTGAAACACAGCTGAGGTCAAGAAAACAGCAGGAGTGTGTGTATGTGTGTGTGTGTGTGTGTGTGTGTGTGTGAGAAGTGTGTGGGGGGAAGAAGATCCATAGTCCCTCCAGGCCATTGAGATGGAACTAGGAAAATATATACTTTAATGATTATGCAGCATTTAGGTGAATTAGAAATAGAATCTTTTGTGACTAGAAGATCTTGTCCAAATTGCAAAATCAGGTTCACTCCTTTAAGTAGGGATGTCATTTGCTGCTTCAGCAGCTATAACATGACAGAGCTCATGATAATTTAAAAAAATTAATTTTAAGTCTGCTTACTCCAAAGCTTTACAATGTATATGAAAAATAAAATTAATCCTGGAGGCTCATATCTTTCTGTAATTTCTTTGTTTATGAAAGTGGTTTGCATTCATACAATTTCATGGGTCTAAAATTTGGCATTATTTTATTAAGGGATGTTACCAAAAGATGGTATTGTCCTGGCAAGATCTCTCCTATTTTGTGTCTGTCTGTCTTTGCCTGCAGTAGTCTGTACTGTAGAGTAAGGGCACAGAAATCCAACTCACTACAATAAACCATCTTGAATGTAATTCACTGAGGGCAGTTCTATCAGTGTCAAAACCTAACCAGCACAGACTTTTCATATGTAAGTCCAGAAAATGAATTTTATCTAGGGCTTTTTTAAAACCATGATTAAAAATCATGTCTAAGTAGTAATGGGTCCAAACCTATAGGAAATAGAATTAACTTGAGACAAAAGTTAAGAAAGTAACCAAAAAGTAAAAAACAAAAACAAAACCAAGCTGGGCTTAAATCATTTTAGAATCTTGAGATAATTGAAATATTGCTTAACCGCATGAAGATATCTATGCTTTGCATAATAGTATATTTTAATGTTGGAATTATCTGGGCAACCCTCTGCTCAGCAGAGAAATTAAAATTAAACCTTTTTCAACATCGGCTTGAACATAATTAGTAAAAGGATAGTCCATTGTTTGGTGTCTCTTATTTTTTCCTAACATCCAGTCAGGATCTGCCTTATTTAAATTCACTTCTGTGTCCGGTTATCTGGAATGAATACAGACCCTGACTGGCTTCTCTGATATGTTTTCAGGTATTTGAAGATTGCTATTGTATTATCACTCTTATCCTAACCCAACATTTTCAGTTTTATCAAATTCCCTTCATAGGACTCAGATTTCTAGTCTGTTGATGATCCTGGTCTTAGTTGAACATGTTCTAGCACAGTGATTGCTAACCATTTTGCCGTCGCGTGCCAAAAGCAGGGGAAGAGCAGGGTGTCATGCATGCACGTGCCCACACCCATAATTCAATGTGCCCCGCCCCCACGCGCATGCACACATGACGCCCCCTGCTCCCCCTTCTTTTGGCACACAATGGCATGGTGGGCCAGGTAGGCCCGTTTTTTCGCCCTCCCTATGCTCCAGAGGCTTTCTTGGAGCCTGGGGAGGGTGAAAATGGCCTTCCCTACCCCCTCGGAGGCCGGAAACGGCCCGTTTCCCAACTTCCAGTGGGACCGGAAGGCCCAAATATAAGCTGGCTGGTGCTTGCATGTGTACTGGAGTTGATCTAAGGCAATGCTTGTGTGCCCACAGATATGGCTCCGCGTGTCACCTGTGGCACACAAGCCATATGTTCGCCACCACGGTTCTAGTGTCTCAATTGAAGTGTAGCACCCAGACCTGAGTTAGAGTCTGATCACTGCAGAATTTTCTCCTACTTTAATGTTCCACTATCTTTTTCTTAAGTATGATTACCAAAGCAGGTATTCTCATTTTATGATTGTACATTTAATTTTTGTTTCCTAAGTGACAAACTCTGCATGTATCCAATTTCATTTTTGTTTTCAGTCCATTCATCTAGGTTATTTTAATTTTTAACTATACCGTAAAATTGTATTTCATACAGCTTTGAGAAGGATTCGATTCCTCTCATATACTGGTATTAATGACAAAATAAAGTGAGAATGGTTCAAGATTAACTTTTGTGGTTCCCACTTGATTCATCTCTCTAGTGTGATGAGAAACCATTCTGAGTATGTCAAGCCAGCTTTGAACCTATATAATTGTCATATCTAACTAAAAAATAGCTTTCTGATCTAATCTGAATCTGATGGGATATTTTGCCCAGAAACAAGGTATTATGAATATAGATTTCTCATCGATTAAATTAGTTAATTAAAAAAGTTACAAGATTTGCTTGGCAAATCATGTTCTTATCAAATCCATGCTGGTCTCAGTTAACTGGTGGGCTTTTCTCAATGAATGGTTTGGAAGGGCTCTAAGTGTATTTCACGCAATTATTTCCAATTGTTCTCTCTCTTGGGTACAATAATGAGACAATGCATTGGGAAAGAATCATCTCATTTTGTACATGAAAAAGGAGCTGCTTTAAAAACTTGTCAAGAAATGAGAGAGAGATAAAAGCTGAGAATTATGCCGAGGAGAATTATTTTAGGGCCAATCTTCAGCAATACTTCGTAATAACCCAAGTCCTCCCAAGCTTTCAATGCAGGCCTTAGTACCCCCTTCCCATCCCATGAATTGTAATGTAAACATGCTACACATAAATGCTGTTTGGGTTTACTGGATTATGTGACTCTTGCCATAGTGGTGTGCTGATTTAGGCTACTGTAATGCATATAAAACAGAGTTTAGTGTGAAGTTTAAATTCAGCCTGTGTGGGAGGGATACTCATTCCGGTTGAAACCATATACTGAAAATTATTAGTTCAGCTTCCAATTTACCCACTGAATACTCCACAGAAGTTTCAAACAATCAGTTTCCCAAGTGAACCATTAAGGAATTTCCTAAGCAGCTCTATAAACTCTTTTGATTAGAAGATGGCACCTAAGGGAGGTTTCTTAAATGTTTAAAAAACAAAGCAGATATTTATCCACCTTGAAAGAAAAAGTAATTCACACAAAGTTCCAAAGACATCATTTATCTAAAGATCAAACACAAGATTATAATTCAAATCAGTAATTTTTTTCCTATACAAATTTCACTATTTAAATTTTGAGTTAATTGCAGATATTTTGTACTATTACACTGTTAAAGGCACATTTCATTTAAATGCATAGTGTACCATTCTAAAATACCCTAATTTTTTTTACAAAGTGCTTCAGCAGCCACATATGTATAGCAAAATATATTTACAATCTAGAGTTTAAAACTTAATTTGCCTATTTTTCAAAACTAGATAAAATTAGTGCTTTCATTCAGCTTAATTGTGAAAATACCCTGCCTCTAATGTGATTTTCAGAAATTTAAGATTACAAACATTTCTGTACAATTTATACTTACAAAAAGTTTCTTCCATAGGATTTTAAATTTGAAGCACCTACCAGGGACCCAGCTGTTTATAGAAATAATAAGGAAAGGGTTGGCAGATTGTACCTCAGATATGTAGTGTTTTGCTTAATTAAGATGTAGCCACTTGAGAAAAAAAAACCAAATTAGGATACTGAAAAATGATAGTGCAATTTTTTTTAAAAAACTGCAATTTAGTAATATTCATGATTTTTATAAAGTATTTATCTTCCTTATGAAGGAATTTACAGATATGTTGTTCTGGCAACCTTCTTATTCCTTATATTCTTGTAAGGTTATAAAATATGAATAGAGTCCCCAGCTATCATACTGAAACAAAATAGTTTGAATGGGGTGATGGACAGATTATGAAAAAAATACACCCCCCCCCAGCATCCCCACACAAACTCCTTATTGATGTTACTCTACTTTCTTGCAAAATCTGCCCTGTATGTGACTTATCGATGTTGAACCACATTCCAGATTGAATAGTAAGTCTACTAATTAAAAACTTAATGCTTATTCTTGATCTTCTGGTGTTAGGAAATGAAGTTGATCACAAACACGTATACTGACAAAGTGGAATGTTGCTTTCCACCGATTTAAACATGATTTTGTTCTTTCAGAATGTCTAACTACATTAAAGTCTGTAAAGCAAACACACAGCATCTGGTCAAAGATATTTTAACTTTTGAGGTACAGCATAGTGTTAAGAGACTTAAAATATACAAGTTTTATCAAAAATATTTATACATTCTCTTAAAACATATTGCTTTTACCCTTATTCTCAGTAATTTCCGATGATGATTACTGAATTCAGTGGCCATAAAAATGTATACAAGTGGGTTTTCACCATTAAATCTGGATTTCAGTAATACATTCAAACAGCCACTGGACAAAACTAAAAGTGTACAGTTAATCTATATGATTTAAGCAAAAGTATAGTTTCCAAATATACATGTATACTGGATGTATACAATACAGTTCCTCATTCTTTAAACATGAATGTTTTGAACATTTTGAACAGCAAATGTATGATGAATGAGATAACTAGATATACTGATTTGCTAGAATATGATTGAAGTTAATGTGGAAAATACACAACTTTAAAAATATAGAACAGTGATTGCATATTTAAGGGAAAGTCATACATTTACGAGTATTCCTGGTTAAGACTAGAAAAACATTCATTACATTCTTCATATTTGCTGGTTATTTCTGAACAGTGTTTAACAAGATTTAAAGGCAAACACATCTGTTTAGCAAGTGACTTTGGTAAACCTTTAGGACCAGTCTTTTTTTCTTTCTTTCTGCAAATGGAAGCAGTGACGCTGCTTTGTCATAGGTAAGATTTTGAAGCATCTCCTCACTAATAAATACCATAGAGTTTGTTAAACAAGGCATTAGTTTGTAATACATATTTTGAGAAATCAAGTCACTAATGTGCTCGACAGTCTTTTGAGTTCTACCATTTTGGGGGATGTTCATTCTTCTGAAAAGGACCGACAGCTTTTGTTTTTTTTTCCTTAAAACTCGGGCAGGTGATCGGTCTAGCTTAGTTATCTGTTTATGGTCCCACTTTGTAAGGCAGGTGTTTTGTGATGCTTTCTTCTCTGGAAGAATAAAGATACAGTACAAGGGTGCCCATGTGAATGTGGAAAACAGCCCGCACCCACCGAATCAGCTTCAAGAGCTGCACAAAATTGCTTTCCAGTGCTCAAGGTTAGAAAGAAACAAAAAAGATATACAAAAGAGAGGCCATGCCTCCTCTGTATTAAAAACAGTACTGTTTAAAATCTTCATACGATTTAAAAATCAGAAGCTATGGGCAGCAGAGAGTGATCCAATGAATGGTCTTCTTAGGGCAATAGGAGAAAGTTGTCCTGGGGAGCAAATCGGCTGGAATTTTCACAGTGACTAAAAGATTAACACCAATCAGCAATGTAGTCGAAGTCCCTGAACATTTCCTGCTGATCTTCCAAAAGTATCCGAGGCTCCCGAGGTGGAGTGAGAATAGGCGCTTCTGAGGTAAATTCATCATCAAAATTGCTGACATCTTCTCTTCCTCTTATGACTGGGACAAAAGGGGGCTTCACTTTCTTGGCGAGCAACGCATTCCAGTCAATTAACTGTAAAAAGAGCACCAGTTAAGTGTTGTGCTTCTGGCTATCGTTACATTGTAACCATGCTTGAGAGATGGCACTCACCCGAAAAAAATGATGCTTTTTGACATCTTCAGCATCTTTTTCCCCAGCACCAAGGCGACGCTCTGGATTTCTCCTCAGAAGCTGAAAAGAATGTCAGGAATGAAGTCAGGTCATTCTTTTCTATGTATAGTATGATACTACTCTAAACAAATCAAGTACAGAATCATAGTCTGGATAGAGACACTAAGTTTAGACAAAGACAGGAAACAGAAGCTGCTTTCTCTGAAAACTAGTCAAATCAAGTTTTTTATTATCATTACTTTTGTTCGTATTTCAAAACATTTGAGGTTTACCAGAATAGTGAACCAGGGCTATCCAATTAGACAATTAGAAACATTGTCCTGAAGCTCCTTCAATTTATAAATACTATTTAAGCAAGCTAAACAGAATAAGGATAGTTAATTTGCTCGTTAAGTTTCCAGTTTTATTTGCCCTCATGCATTTAATTAGAAATCTAATTTTCTATTTTGTATGCATTCAAGGTTTAGTCCTTAACCATCAGCAAGCCTCTGGTTGCATTTCTACTTGCATAATAGTACCTTCTCCGAAGTCCATTGATAGAGGGGAGGGGGAATGTCCTTCTAAATTCTCAGTTATATCATTCCTGCCGTTAAATTAAAGGCCATGTATTCAGCACTTCTATTTAATGGCACTGGGACAAGGTATGCTGTTATTAGTACCAGTAAATCATACTTTCATGTTACAATACCTATTTCAGAAATACAGTCTTACCCTTCTCATTATTGAGATAGCTTCTGTAGACAGGAATCGAGGATATCTTACTTCATCATTTACAATACTGTCAAAAACTTCTTCTTCATCATCTCCTGGGAAAGGAGACTGAAAAAAAACTCTTCTTAGAAATGGTAATTCAAAGCCATTTTTTAAGGTATTAAAATAATGTAGGTATTGAGCAAGTGTGTATCTGATCTCTCTCATTCTCTCGTCCCCAAACAGCATTATTAAATCAAATTTAAAGTAAACCAGTACTGAAAAAGAATCGTCAATCCCATTAAGGCATTCACTTGAGGAATGCTCAAATGGGGAGACCAGGACCAAATTTGCAGTCTATCTGCTACCACCATGCGTTCAGGCATAAGGAGAGTTGTACTCTGAAGAGTACAACTCTTATACTACATAAATGTACACACTACGTTTACAGAACAATGTGTCTATTAACCTCCATACTTTTTGTGAAGCTTACCTCACCAACCAGCATTTCATAGATGAGTACACCAAGACCCCACCAATCTACAGCTCTTGTATAAGATGTTTCTGTCAATACTTCTGGAGCAAGAAATTCTGGCGTGCCACAGAATGTACTTGTTCTGTCACCAAATCCCATTCCTGCAATGGTTACACAAATTACACGAAGATTTAGATATATATCTGTCAGGGTTGTACAGACTGACTCAAATTTGATTTATGTTGTCAATTCCATTTAAACACTCAAATCAGTTTGATGTCTATGTGTTTAATAAAGTCAATTTAATGTTTCAATTCAAAGTGTTGAATCAGGATTATACCTGGTTTTCAAATCTGTTTCTTTTTTAAAAAACTGGCCAAATTTAGAGTTTTTAATTCAGTTGATAAAATGGTATTCATGAATGTGCAGAGTCACACAAGTTTTTCATATGAAATCACTGAGCTATTTTCCCATTGTACCCCATGTATTTTTTATTGTCACCTTGCAGTGCAAGAATCCTAAGTAAACAAACAGTTCAAGTGTCAATTGGGGCTGCTTGTAGTTCTGACAATGAGATACAGTTTTGATGGCTTCTGAATGATTACGACAATTTGAACCCACATCTGAATTCAAAAATGTAACTAAACTTCCTTTGAATTTAATATCTGAACCAATGGTTTGCAAACAGAGATTTTTAAATAATGTATTTGAATTGTGCCTTGTTTTCACACCATCTCTATCCTTAGGAATAATATAATGTTTGATACAGTACAATGTTAAAGACATACCAAGTAACTTTGAGGAGGTACTGCTAAATTTAAGGGACTTCTATTTATAACTCTCAGTTTCCTGAATCATACTGAAAGCTGCTGAACTGGTGCTCTGAAAAATAGAGCAGAGGAAACTGGAGGACAAAGAAAAAAGTCTCCACTTACGAGCAAGGCACAGTTTTCTTAATATTAAAGCTTTCATATGGCACACTTAGCCAATGCCACTATTCATAAAGCCTACTACTCTTCCTGCAATGGAGATTGTAGCTTGCTCATATTAATGTGGCAATTATTACATCAAGGACACATAAAGCGAGATGTAGGACTTTATACAGCATCTTCATTCTGCACATTCACAGAGCACAACTATCATAAGTACAGGTAGTCCTCGTTTTTAACAACACAACCACTTTGCTCAGTGACTGTTCAAAGTTACAAAGGCCCTGAATAAGGAAACTTACAACTGATCCTCGTAACTGCAGCTTTGGCAGCACCCCATGTGAGCACCATTTGCTTTACTGCTTCACTGCTGGTTTCCAACAAGCTAACTCAAGGGGAAAGTCGTTAGGAGATTAAAAATGTCAGTCACGTGACATCACACCTAACCGTCACATGGAAGTCCCTTAATAGCAGCAACTGGTGCTGCTGCAATTGCTGTCATATGACATCATGCTTTGTGAGTGCATCATTTAGCAATAGAGTTCCTAGCCTGAATTACTGTAACACATTCTGTTCTTAATCATTCTCCTGCTGGTGGGAAAAGTTGTTATCTGCAATCACCACAACATGTTCAGTAGTAGAAGTAAGTATTATCGGCCAAAACCCCCCAAAACTTACCTTCCTTGCAGAGACCAAAGTCAGCTATTTTAACAAAGCCTTCAGTATCCAGCAACAGGTTATCCAGCTTTAGATCTCTACCAAAGAAATAAAGTTAAAAAAAATTAGTAAAACAACAAAAACAACAACCCAATTATCTAATTGCTAAGCTATAGAGCTGCGTTCCCCAGGCTGGGTTGCGTGACCTATGGAAAGGAGAATGTCAAGAATTTTTAGCAAAAGTCACATTGACTGTAATTAATGTCTACACATTGGGAAGTTACCCAATCTGCTGAAGGCTATTTTAGAGAGTTACCACTTGGTAATATTTACTAATTGTTAATGTTTCCTTTTTTCAATCTGAACAAAACCTAATAATGTACAAACATCCAATGGTATTAATTTCTTCTAGAAAAGAAAAGGAACGATTTTATCAATCATAACGACAGCAGCATTTAAACCAGGTTCACATACGTAGCAGAACATAAAATGAAATGGAACACTATCTTTTTGAAATATTTACCTGTAAACTATCCTGTGCTCATGTAAATATTGCAGGCCAAGAACTACACATGCAGCATAAAATCTGTTTGGAGAGAAATACAATGTTTTGGTCCTCATCCATTTTGCACATTTATTTACATTACTGCAAAGAACAACATTTCGGACCCAAATCACAACATCCATGTGAGAGTAGAGCAGGAATCTTCCCCCCCACCGACTCCTATGCACAAAAGATGAAGGAGCAGTCATAAAATAGGGTGAGTCTTCTATATTCCAGACGTCTTTGGAGAAGCTATCAATGTAGTCATCCTTCCAATCTCTGGAGATTCCCATGCAAGGAAATACTGTCTGTCAATTGGGGCACATTTCCATTATACTTGCTGTGGGGAAATTTTGGACACAAAATCTGTGCTACTGGCCCGATCCTGATTCTTGTCTAAAGGAATTGCCTCCTTGCCTTCCAGGATCTCATCGCAAAAGACCCAGTTGAGTTCTGGCATTGTGTTCTTGAGCTACAGTAAATCTGGCTGGTTTTACTTTTCCCAGGATTTCACCAGGACTGTGCAATAACTGTCTCCAGATATCCCCATAAGAGCAATGCTTAATGCTATTAAGTACCCTATTGGCCTTCCGAAAAGCGGTGAAAACCTGGCTTTTCCAGCAGGTCTGGGGCTGTTGATCTCGCTCTTGTGATCTGGCGAGATCCGCCCATGAATGGTGTGAATGAGTTTTTAATGCTTTTAATGTTTTTAAATTTTTCAATGTCTTTTTATAATGATTTTTTTAAATGTATTGTGAGCCGCCCTGAGTCTTGAGAGAGGGGTGGCATATAAATTTAATTAATTAAATTAAATTAAATTAAATGCTCTGCAAGCTTTTTCATCTAGTCAAGAAGGGATTCTGACTTTGACTGAAGATATGCTAGTTCCAATACTCTGTGGTCTGTATTTGGGGAGCAAATGCACTCAATATCAAAAGTAAAATTATATAATATGGACTGTAAAGTTCAAATGTAAGACTAATTTGCCTTTCTCCCCTTTTGGAGAAGTTGAAAAACATCCAGTTGCTGAGCATCAGAAAGCTATTTTAATATGATCTGAGGGCAGGAAGAAGATAATTCCTTTGGTAGTAAGATGATTCTGTTATGTTCAACGAAGTAGGAGGCTGTATCAGGGCTTGATACATGTAACCTTTAAAAGCAAAGACATTTATAATCCCTGGAGTCATCTTGGTTCTTAAAGATCTTCTATGGGACTTTTCTTTTTTAGCAATATAGCTTGTTATATTTCTCAAAGAAAAAATACCTCCTTCTTCTATTAATAGAAGATCTAAAGAAAGATGGCCTGTCCTTTGTGGTCTGAGGGATTAAAGCTTGGTAAATAAGGAAGCAATAGATTCTTGCAATGGAATCTGGTGTTTATGCAGGTTATTATTTTGCTATTTATTTTATTCTCTCTCTCTCTTTTTGGTGCCTTTGAGTCAGTGTTGACTCCTGGCAACTGTCTGGACAAGTCCCGGCAATTTTATTGGCAAAATTTCAGAAGTGGTTTGCCAATGCCTCCTTCCAAAGCCTGAGAAAGCATAAGCGGTCTAAGGTCATCCAGCTGGCTTTGTGCCTAAGTTAGGAGTAGAATTCTATATTATTAGGACACAACTTCTACTTGAAAAACCCCAAGAGGCTACAACTGGTTCAAAATGCAACAGTGTAAGCAGTAACGGATGTCTCTTGGTGTGTCCATGTGTCACCACTGCTACGTGAGCTACACTGGTTGCCTTCTGAGTGCAATTCAAGGTGCTGCTAAATACCTATAAGGCCCTGTATGGCATAGGCCTGAATACCTGAGAGACCATTTATCTCTTTTCTGCCCAACCAGTATTTCCAACAGAATGGGTGCATTCCAGGTTATCTTCATTAAACACTGACATTTCGTGGGGATCTGGGAAGTGTGCCTTCCTTCCCTCTTGCAGCCCTCAGCCTCTGGAACAAAGGTAAGGATGGCACCCTCTTTCCTGAGATTGAAGTTTATTATTTGCTGAGGGGCCACTTTCTGTTTTGTGGCATATGTTATTAAGGCATGTAAGTCGGCGCTACCTGTTGATTTAATGTCTTAGTTGTTTTATTAGTTTTCTATGCTACTCAAAAGTCCACTGGAGGTGGACGGCCAATACATGTATGTAAATAAATAAATAAATAAATAATACTGCTTAAAAAGCTTATTGTGCTGTAGAGATGCTATGCTTTCATTTGTCTACAGATAGTGTACTGTAAATGTCCGTATTTCAACATTCAATTGCAAAAAAATAAAGCTCCGGATTTAACTGCCCAAGTTCCTTCTCTATACTGGATGGAGAGTATTTTTACTTTCCTGTTGATGTTTTACCATGGAGCAAGACTAGCTTTTCAATGGTTTTTTTTCCCTCATTCTTTTTCTCTTGAATTTCATTTGGAGAATAAAATGTTTTTTTTTTACATCCCTGAAAGGGATGGCAAAGGAGTTCTTCTTCTCATTCTAGGGGTTTTTATTAAACTTTCAGTCTTGCTAATCAGAGAAAGTAGCAGGAGTCATCCAGATTTCAGGCACCTTCTCTCAACTGAAGAAAAGGAACTTGCATTGTAAGTCCAATGTTCCACTTCACTTGTCATGAAAATTTAGGTTTTTTTAAAGACCTTCTCTGATGGGTCGATCTAAGGATTCTGGCAAAACAGAATCCCACAAGCTTAAAATCTGCTGATTTCTAACCGAGCCGTGTGCAACTCTTTGTTTTTTAAGCTCTAGAAAACTGTCACCACCCAAAGACAACTGTCAGCAGTTATTATTTTCCAGGAAGTAAGAAGTTCACTTTTGTTCAGGCTTTATGCCCCAAGGATCACGTTAACTTTGCCATACTGCCTAATCTAGTGGGTAGTCAAGTTTTGTTAAATTGGTAACCCGGTTGTTAAATGTATCTAGCTTCCCCATTGATTTTGCTTGTTAGAGGGTAGCACATGACCTTGGGATACTGCAACTGTCATAAATACATGCCAGTTGCCAAGCATCTGAATTTTGATCACGACCATGGGGATGCTGCAATGGTCATGAGTGTTAACAATGGTTGTAAGTCACTTTTTTGAGTGCCATTGTAATTTTGAACAGTCACTAAATGGAGTGTTGTAAGTCGAGGAATATCTATATTTAATTTCTATAGCTGTCCATCTCAGCAAACAACTCTGGGCAGCTCAAAATTCAAAACATATATAGCAAACATTTTTAAACAATAAAAAGAATAAAACACATTAAACTAGTAAAAACATGAAAACATCTAACTCAAAGAATATCTCTCATTGTAATTATGAATGAGGTATCTTTATCAAAGTTAGACAATCACTACTGTCTTAAACCAAATTCTGAACAGTGATTTGTCTTCTAATCTAAACTCAGTTACGCAAGAAATAAAAGTCATGTCCTCAGTATTCTCATGAGCCAAGTTCCAAAAATCTATTAATTTACAAGATACTGTAGATGATATGAAGGCTGAAAACTTACACTGCTCTTGGTTCAGAAAAGACATCAGTGTGTATGTGCATCATGAGATCCCCACCAGCAGCGTATTCCATTACAAAGCACACGTGATCTTTGGTTTGAAAACAGGCAAAGAGGTTCACCAAAAAGGGGTGTCTTACACTGTTCACAGTTTCAAAAATTCGCTTTTCACACATAAGACTGAAAGTTGAAAGACAGAAAAAAAGTAATGTGATTTATTTTACCATTAGTATATCAGAAAAACAAGTTAAAAGAAAAAAAAAGTCTAGAAGATCAATTCATATAACTTGATATAAAAGATCAAAAACAAATGGTGGAAATAAATGACAAGATTATATCAAAACAGCCCTTAGAGGCTTATTGTATAATAATTATACAGCTAATGTTTTTTAAGTGCCAATAACCAGGTAAATAAAAAAACTACAACTGTTGGGCAAAAAGATACTCAATAAGTAAGTACAGAAGCTTAGAATGGGCTCCTTGAATATATTATATTTATATATCATATCATATATTATATTATATATTATATATTATACATATTAAATGATATACAGTGTAGTATACATTGTATCATAGTATAGCATATTATTATATTTATGTATCATGCTATACTACATTGCACCACACTACATTCAATATGACAAACTTATATAAATATAAATAATTTAGCACTCAGGCTCGTAGAATTTCCACAGTGATACAAATAAATGTTATGTTTGTGTTCCTAGAAGAGGATATACACTCATGTTGCACATACTGAGAAAAAGAGGTAAACAGCTGTTAACACAATAACAGATTTCCTGTTGACACATGCTTAGTTTACTTTACACTCTCATCCTACAGTTATTTGTAATTACATTCTGTTAAACATATTTTCAAATATGTATATTTACAAATAATGGGTTCATGGTTCACACCATATAAGATAGAAAAATATATACCCTATAATTCTATGAAAAAGATTTTCACAGATTTTCAAAATTTTTTAGATTTTCTGAATTTGTTTGTAAAGTATTATTAGAGAGCTTGGTGTGATCCTCCTGACAATATAAAAGGAGCCTGGATCTACAAATAATACCAGATTTAGTGGTTGTTTCATAAAGTCATCCAACGTGTTTGTTTAGCCACTCCTGTAGTAAAAGGAACCAATGGAGACCAATTGACCAGCATGTTCCAGCATGTTTTTTTTCATTCATAGAAGGCCAGAATGTAAATCCCATTGGTTCTAATACTGGATGTAATACATAGTTGTCATCATTAGCAGTCATTAATCTTCTCTGCCCTGAATTCCTCTGCTTTTAAAACTGTCCCAAATTGGTGATTATCAGCAAATCTTCTAACAACCATTAACTACATTAACTCTTATCCTCTTATCTGATCATTCAACTTAATTGTAGTAATAAGAGGAAAACTCTTTGTACTCCCAGCGCACTAATTTCTATTTAACTCAATTGTGCCTTTATGTAGTTGAATTTCTGTAATCTAATGAAACCTAAACACATAAATTATTCTATCTACTCAATTTCTTTTATTATTCCTTTCTACCATTTATTTCATTCTACAGTATTTTTTTAAATGTGTGATGACTAAAGCTGTGTATAAAACTGCATTCCAAATGTGCTGTATAATATTGATGAAATGTTACAAGCAGTTCTCAATTTACAACCACAATTGAGCTCTGAATTTTTAAATTGCTAAGTGAATTTTGCCCCATTTTATGTGGCACAGTTGTTAAGTGAATCACTGCAGTTGTAACACTGTTGTTAAATGAATCTGGCTTCCCCATTGACTTTGTTTGCACGAAGGTCACAAAAGGGGATTACATGACCCTGGGACACTGCAACTGTTACAAATATGAATCAATTGCCAAGCATCTGAATTTTGATCACAAAATGGAGATGCTGCAACAGTCGTTAAGTGTGAAAAACATGTCACTTTTTTCAGTACCATTATAACTTTGAACGGTAACTAAACAAACTGTTGTAAGTCGAGGACTACCTGTATTCCTTTATAATGAATCTCAGGATGTCTTTTTCATAATAGTTATTGTTTCTGAACAAAAACTTAAATCAACACAGAAATAATTAAAAACACATTCATATTTAACTATTACTCCCCTTTATACTAACCTGTCTACTTCATCTCTAGCAACAATGTCTCCTTTTTTTAAGGCTTTAATAGCAAACATTTCATTAGTATTTTTATACTCAGCCAATAGGACCTGAAATACAAAACAGTGTGTTTTTATTGTTTAAAAATCTTATTGGTTAAATATTTCCTTTAGATTGACAATCATTTTTAAGTAGACACAAATTCACACAGATTCTCTAAACATACTAAAAGCAAGTAAGCCTCAAGTATAGCTATGTAGTTACAGAAGTATGTCAAATATACAAAATTGTAATTTTAGCTCTCACAGGTACCTTTCCAAAATGTCCTCTACCCAGAACAGCACAACATCGGAAATCTTGTAAACTAAACTGAAATCTCTGTTGTATTCTGAAATATACAAATTTAAAAATAAAATGAGAATCCAACCCTTCTTGAAATACTAAAGCAAAGCAGTTCACATTCTCTGGGAAGCTCCCATCAATGCATCTGCAAAGCACATTTTTTTGCATAGCCTTATTCAGCATGAAGTCATATAAAAGTAACACAACAGCTTACCTTCTATCTTCGGGCACTTGTTTATACTCAGTATCAGAATTTGAAATCTGAGTCTCACAAATAATTTCTGGTTGAAATTTTGGAACAAAATTATTTTTGTTATTCTCAAAATCAAATGTTTCCACATCCTGTGAAAATTTGAGAAACAAATAAAAAAGAAAGAAGGTTCAAAAATATGCCAGAAATTTGAGAAGTATGCTTAATTTAGAAGAGTAAAACTAGAGAGGTAGTTTTTCAGAGCCATGATTTGAAAAATCATCTATAAAAAGCACTTTTGCTACATTTCTATATTTCTTTAAAACTTAGAAAGTTAACAAGACCCTGAAACAGGAAAAGTTAAAGGCAATCTAGAAAGCCCAAACTCCCCAAACATACATACATCTATATCCATATCTATATCAAATCTATATCTATCTCTTATTCACATGTACTGTATACAAAGAAAAACTATGAAGTACTTCTACATTATGAAAGGTTCAATTTATAGCCATATATTGAAAGAACACTACTAGCTATGAATGACTGGGCATGTTATTTATAAGCCTCTTTTAGACCTTTTAAAATATTGTGCACACTCTTAAGAGAGACTAGACCCGTGATGGCAAACCTATGGCACGTGTGCCACAGGTGGCACGTGGAGCCGTATCAGTAGGCACGCGAGTTCAGCTCTGCCAGCTGATTTTTGGGCCTTCCGGGCCCACCGGAACTTGGCAAACGGGCTGTTTCTAGCCTCCGGGAGGGCCGTTTTTTCTCTCCCCAGGCTCCTAGAAAGGCTCTGGAACCTGGGAAGAGAGAAAAACGGGCCTTCTGGTCCCACCAGAAGTTGGCAAATGGGCCATTTCTAGCCGGAAGGTCTCTGTGGGGGGTGGGGAAGGCCGTTTTCGCTCTCCCCAGGCTCCAAGAAAGTTTCTGGAGCCTAGGGAGGACAAAAAACAGGCGTAACGGGCCCACCGTGCCATCACGTACCAAAAGCGGGGGGAGCCTGGGGGGTCGGGGCGCATTGAATTATGGGTGTGGGCACGCATGCGTGCAATCCCCCCCTGTGCTCCCCCCGCTTTTGGCACATGATGGCAAAAAGGTTAGCCATCACTGGACTAGACTGTCTCTCTTTCCATAGCTGCACAACCACAAAAATATGCATCCATTCTCAGTGTTGTCCCCCAAATTTTGGAACATTCTTCCAAGAATATATTACCCCAAAATATGGCTGACATCTGTTTTTATCTGACTAGATTTTTAAAGAATCTTCATTATGAAGTGAACACACACACACCAAATTTAATCAAGCAACCAGCTAAATTGTGAGGGAAGGAAACAATGCAAAAGCAATTATTTAAGCAGTCATTTAAAGGAAACAACAGCTTCATGATTACATTTTTAAAATACCAAAACCCATGAACTTATTTAATTTGTTTATATTCTTCCTTTTTCTTTGAGAACTCAAGGTGGCTTACTTGGAGACCTCTACTAATTTCATCCTCCCTATACTAAACCTATACTAAGTAGGTTTGGCAGAGAGAAAATGATCAGCTTTTGTGCAAAATACAATGAATATAAGCTCCTCACAGGTGTCCTGAAAGAGAAATATAAGAAAACCCCATATGAAATCCAATATTTCCAACATTTTCCAAATGTTGGAAATGTGGAAAATCGGTTGGCACCTTCTATCATCTATGGTGGACTTGCCCTGAGTCTAGAAAGTATTGGTCCAAAATTCAACACTGGCTCTGTGAAATAACAGGACAGGAGGTAGCCCTACTCCCGGAACTTTTCCTCCTAGGCATAACTGAAGAGGCCTTAAACAACAACAAAACCCAATTGATAATTCAGATTATAACTGCGGCTAGATTAGCCTTCGCAAAATGGTGGAAAAACAAACTTTTACCCTCAGAAGACACTCTAATAAATAAGATCTTAGAGTGCGCAGAAATGGCGAAACTGACAAGCGAGCTAAAAAATGAGGAAAACTCAAGATACTATGATGTATGGGGTATTTGGTACCATTGGCTTAAAAATAAGACGAAAACATGACTTTTGAAATTTGACCTGGCACATGTAGTATAGTCATATTGTATAGTTCATGTATAGTTAAGACTGAAACCTTATGTTTACCATTATTTGTTTCACTTTACTGTAAATACACTGTACCTCCGATAGTAGAGATTGATTGTATATTTTCTTTTTCTTTTTTTTTTTGTTTTGGAAAATCAATAAAATTTCTTTAAAAAAAAAAAAAGAAATCCAATATTGCCTTATGATATGGGTGCCACAGAAACAACAGCCCATGTTTTTCTGTACTGACAGTTCTGTATTGGGATGTTTGCCACAAGTTGATTACACTTTTTTTATTTACATTTCTGGGGCACTCTGATAACCTTTATCTGCACTTATCTGATAAATAAGAAATTTATTTCTCTAAAATAAAATTTTGCTACGTTATGTGTAAAATTCGCCCACAAATGGTTGCTCATAGTTCTTATTGTTAAGGGACAGCTTTGTGTTGTTCATTTTATTTATTGTATTTTTATTGGTCAACGGCTGAAATTAATTTCTGTCTGTCTGAGTTCAATGGGCAACAACAAGGGTCTTGAGCATGGAGCTCACCAGTCTTCATCCAACGTCCCGGCCCCTAAACACATTGCTCAAAATCACAACAGGAAGAACATTCATCCATCGTATTCATTTTAAGATAGCATTTTTAAAAATTACATAGTAAATTAAACATTTTTAAAACAACCACGCAACAATTTACTGAACTTTTAAGCTGCCCAATTCTCAACAACTCTGGGCAGCTCACAACAATCAAGCAAAGAAACTGCAATAGAATTCTAAATGAGGAGCCTTGCCTGTGTGGGGGTAGGCGGAGACTTTGGTTCAGGCGAAGGTTCACTGATTTCTCCATGAGAAGATACGCGTGGAGGATAGGTGGGTTCAGGGTCAAGTTCAAACACCAATTTACCTACAGGGGAATCACTTGGGAAAAAAAGTTCACCGTAAGCCTGTTGACCATATGAGCAGAATTCTACACAATTATTTAATTTTCTTTTTTAAAAAAATTCCAGTGATAAGCATCTAGGTTTTTTTATGCTGCAAATGTTTCACATGAATTTTAACATGTGAAATGTGTTCATTTTAGCCATTTACTTACCTAGTTGGTGAGCCTAATCCAGAAATCTGAGCATCAGCTACTGATACTGTAGCAGGCACAGAGGCTTGAGGGCTGAAGGTCCCAGTATGATTTACTGTTGGAATAGCTCTTCTCACCAATCTTCCCCAAGTGGCAATATTAATATTCATTTGCGGAGCTCTGAGAAATGTTTTGCCTGTGGATAAAGAAAACAAAGCCTAAGTAATTTCTTTATTTATCACCAAAAGCTATAACTAAATGAGAATTCATATATTCATTAGTTTATTACTTGTGATGGATAAGCTGTGCATGTCGTATTTCCTATTTTTTTTCTTTCTTATTAAAGGCTTGTTGACAAATTATGAAGAATTATCTTTAATGAAATGTTGACATATCAGCATCAATTTTTATTAATTCTAGGACCAAGTGCTAAAACTATAAAACCAACCCCCCTCACCTTGTTGCTTGGAGAAAATTTTCTTTTGTCTCTGAAGTTTTGGTCTTCTTTCAATAACAGGATTAAAAAATGTAACCTGCAATTCAGGCAATAGGTATTAGAATGCAGACTAATACTTTTTGGAAACAGGACTTCACAAGACTTACAATATTTACTAAAAGTATTTGCCCTTACCTCTGCAAACAAAGTACCCTGAGGTTCAAGATAGAGACACATTCCATGTCGCTGATTATCCAAGAAGTCTTCTAACCTCAGAAATTTCACGGCACACAAAGATCTCCAATCACGCCAATAAACAGAAATCTCTAACTCACGTGACTGAAGAACAATAAGAAACAAACCGAAGCTAAGTTTTTATATTTACTAGATTTGAGCAGACCTAACTGGAAATATTCTTACACCAAAATCACCCTACCTTGGGGGAACAGATGACTTTAGCAATGGAAGAAACCACCTTTCTTTTCTGCCCACAGAATTAATTCATGAATTTACCTGCCGCTTCCGAGCTAATGAAGTACTGCATAAACTGGCTCAGATGTTATATCCATAAAATGAATGGCCAACTATATGATAAAAAATAATTCCAATGCTGTTACAAATTTTAAGGAGAATCATCAGAGACTAGAGAGGAATCTTCTTTTGCTTCCATGTATTGAATCAATCATAATTAAGAAGTAAAGGATATTATTTCTGAATTCTCAAAATGTTAAAAATACTAAAATGAAAAGCTTAATCCTGTAAAAGCTGGGTGACACTTGGAAGGCTAGAATAGAGTAATTTATGATCCGCAGCCCTAATGCTGGATAAAGGTAAACTACTCTATATTAATTCCAAAAGGAACCGTTTATTTTACAGTGAAGACTAATAACATGCGTGTAGGTACACTAAACAAGAGGCAAGGATCGAGGGGTACCTTCATTTCAGTTTGCTGCTTTTCTAATTCTTCTTCCCCCCCAACCCTTCCCATCACAAATACTGTATCCCTACCTCTAATGTGTAGAGCCATTTCCCATGACCTCAATGGGCCACTTTATATACAGATTAGATCATATTATTTGTCAATCTGATGAAGGCAGCTTTGAATGTTCAACACATCAGCTACACTCAGATCTCTTCCACATAAGAGAAAATCAAAACTTAAGGGGGATTTTAGCACACAGTTCAATGTTATTTATATATTTGTTTTTTTAAAAAAACTTCTTGTCCTGAACTCATACCCTATAAATGCATTTGGAATAGATTTAAGTATATATGAGCAAAGCTAAAAACACATGGAGAAGAACTTTGTAAGCATGCCAAATGTCAGTTGCCTTTCACTGTCTTTACACTGACTGGCTGGCAGTCTTTGAAAGCAGTAAATTGGCAGGGCAAGAGGTTGTTTATTTTAAGAATGTTCGATTGACTAGATATGAAACATTATTTTGAAAGTCAAAAAATTTCATCTTTTTGACTCAGTTTCAGGAAATCTATTTCCTGACTTCATCAAATAAAATAAGTTTTTTTTTTTAAAAAAAATCTCTATATACAAAAAACATTCTCAGTATTTAAAAAACCCAGTACGAACAGGTCACTCAAATTTCTTGTGAAATGCTGCCCAACTTATGATCTATATTTTATAATATTTTTACTTTACTCCAAGAACAAATTGTTTCAATAGATACAATTGGTTTACAACAGTACATATAATTACTTAAAACGTCTCTCAAACCCTCCATATGTTTTACTACTGACTTTACCTAATATCATGAGAAGCTAAGCACTTATAAATGATTTGTTGCAAATGTATGACCACTCTGATGCAGAATCCTAAAGATGTATGACTGGAATGCACTTCTGCTCATGTAAGTACCATCTCATTTTTTCACCCTTGTTTCAGAGAGAGGGAAGGCTGGAATGCTCTATTCTGTTCAGGAAAGGGAAGCTAAATTCCAAGTCAGAATATCTCTCTAGGCATAAGAAGCAAACTCAACTGAAAATCATTGTAAACGTATTAAAAAGGTCCTTACTCTGTCTAGTTCCAGTGTAAATTTCTGGTCCCAGGACTGATTGGAGATAGGCTTCCAGCTAGTTTGATCAACAACAGTGTTATCCAATTTCAAAACAGCACAGATTTCATCTGCAAGCAAATTAAGTAAATTCAGTTTAGAATGTTAAGATGATGTTCCAAAAACAGTAACAGAAGCAGCCCTGACAATGAGTAATAATTTGAAACTACTTAAAATGTGTACAAAAATGAAAGTAAAGCACAAACTTCTACTTAGTTTGAAGAGTAATTACATTCTTTGTTTAGGTTAATCTATAACAATAATGGTGGATGAAAATTCTCAGTGTGAATGTTCCAAGTCATTGTGTGCAAAGCTTTCCAAACTATGGCACTGCATTTTCCCCCCTTCTCTCACTAGAAAAAACAACAGCTCATTTCCTTTTTCTCTCAACCTTTCTTAGAAAGATAAAATGTTGGCTCCTTTTTCTCCATATACAGATAGTCCTTCACTTGCAACCAACCATTCATTTAGCAATCATCTGAAGTTATGCCAGTGCTGAAAAAATGGACTTATGAACCATGCTTGAAATTGCAGCCACTGCAATGGGTGAACAAAATCTAGGTGCTTTGCAGGCCACCAGAACTCATGACCACAGGGGTGGTCAAATCCTCTCACTTGCCTACCTTCCCCATCTCTGCCCTTTGGCCACCTTGCACTTTGTCTTGTGGATCAACAAGGAGCCCCAGAACCAGTGACATCTAGCTGTCTCTTTTCCCTACTCATAAAGATCAGTTCTAGATCAGGATTAGAAAGCGACCAAGAAGGGAAGGAAATAGAGGATGGCTAGAGATTAACCTGCCCCTTGCAAGCAAATTGGAGGCGAGATAGATTTTGGCAGGGCAAGAGTTAATCTCCAACATGCTTCTCTGGCCTATTGTTGCACTTGTTTTCCTGACTTCCAGATACAACCCCACAGTGGATGAAGAGGCAGGCCAGAGCCAGGTAGAATGCATGGGGCTGTGAAATTCCTTGATGTGAGGATAAGAAAAATAAAGGGATGCCAAAGTTAATTTTAAACTAATCTGATTGAAGGGTAATGGCCGAGGTGCGGTAAAGTAATCTTTTCCAGACCAATGTTAAAGAACAGAAGGCACACATAGGAGGTGAAAAAAAAGTTTGCTTGTCAGCAGCAATGTGTGCCTTGCTGTGCCTGGAGCTTCCTGGGTCATGGCAAACAGCCCCAGAGCTGTACGGTTCTGGGACTGCTTGCTGACCCACAAGACAGGGTGCAGGCAGCTAAAAGATAGAGGTGGGTGGTAGATAGCTGTAGTTGGAAGTAGTCCCTTTATTGAGGCTTGGGGCTGTGAGGGACCAAATTGGAAAGGCTTGGATTGAGATGGATAATTGTTTAACAACCCAAGATTCGCAGTTAACGACAATGAGGATTACCGGGACTGCCATAAATTGTGATGACACCAACTTACTGTAACAATCCTGGTCCCAACTGTGGTCACAAGTCAACGACTTCCTGTGTACCCTACACATGTAGGGTGTACCCTACCCTACATTCTACATTCACACTATGAACGCTGGGACTCTTGGTAAGCAATTCTATATACCAGGGCACAGGTATGAGTCCATATTATTACCCCTGTCTTGCAATATTATCATTATGAGGTGGAAAAAGAAGACAGCAGTGAGGGAATTGTAAAAAAAAAAAAATCACTTGGATTTTATGCTATTAATTTCATCAATCATGGAGGGTTCAATCAATATGTATTTTGAATCAACAGGGAAATATAATTCATTTTCTCATTCATTACATTTTAAAATTCAATTTTAGCTGAACTGTTCCAATATATTTGAGGCAGCCTATGCTTTATTAGTTGCAATATCCCAATCACAGGCTCCCAACAGAAAAGAGAACCTACCACCTTTCAGACATCATCAAGTTAAGGATGTACAAAACATTCCATTTTGTGAAGAATATATTCTGGTAAAAACTACATTGGTTTTCCTTCCTGATGGTTTTGTGCTATTCTAGACATGAACCAAAATTTGGATAGAGGGCCAGTTTACACCTAAAACATTATCAACTACTTTATATTCCAGAAACATTACTTCCACAAAACTGCCAGCCCAGAATAGTCAGACAGGCATGCTTCAGAGGAATAGATAAATATTATGTATTTCCTGGAATATTTTGCACATCACTGCACTGAACTATAACTCCAGCAGGCATGGCCAACTGTAGGGAGGACATCACCCAACCTAGTTTTTTTTAAAATGAAGATTCTTATTACCGTTAATGATTCTTGAAATAGTACTTTTTGGGTTATATAATAAAAAAAATTCATGGGCCGAGAGAAAAAATTGTTCAAGACATCAGTCTGCATGAATATACCAGGGCAGTGCTTTGGATATGAAGACCTAAGGCCACAGGATGTGGAACAGGCTGGCTACACATCTGGTGAATTGGCTGTTATCCAACTAGTTCCCTTTCTGGGCTTCTTGATCTGGTCTCTGGTCTGGTATTGGAAACCCCACAGTATGCTTTTTGGGGTTGGGCGATTTCAATGCCTTGGACCAAGACATAAAGTCCATGGCTTTCATGGCCTTGTCTCATGTTATCTGTGGCATCTTATGCAGGCAGCCATACTCCAGATTCTGTAAACTCTGCTGTGATTGTGAGGTGTTCTGGAGAGCCTACTACCATGGTCAAAATGCCTCCTGGTGTAGTTTACAAAGGCAGTAGAACAACAACAACAACAAAAAAAGGTGGAAAAATTCTCCTAAGCAAGATAAGACAAATGGTTTCTGCCACTGCACTTTCATTTTTGTTTAATGGAAGATTGGTTTTCAGTCCAAGATGGAGCTGAGAAGGAAAAAGCCCTCCTACTTTTTTTAGAAGTAAAACCAAAGCGTAATACCCTTCACTCAATGCAAATGCCTCCCTCAAGGCCTGCCTTCTGACCACAAGAGGGGGAATTTCATAGCTCTATCCATGGTGACTGAGAAAACACTCTACACCTATATTGTAGAATAGCCTTTGTCTAAAATCTAGGCTAGCCCCTCAATTATGATTGCCTAAAGGGCAGTGAAGACCATATTCTTTGGGGAGAACTTTGGGATTGAGTGCCAAGAAATCTAAAACTGGATTTTACTGATTATTAATTCATTATGTTTTGTGTATTATATTATGATTCAACTTAATTTATTTTACCATGGGCATTTCATAGAAATCCATGTTGTTGGGAACTACTGCTGACATTCAGTAGTGTGCACCTTTAATTATAATAATAATAATAAAGTGATTTGAAGTGCCAGAGGCACAAAACTCACTAAACCAAATATTTCTTTTCCTAGAATCATTTGGTTAATGAATGAATCCAGAAAAGGGCCTGGATGCTTTAATGACTTACAGAGAATCACAGCAGTTGTGCAATGGGTGATCGTAAGTGCCTTTTTTTACTTTCAAATTCAAACTACTGCACAACCCTTTTTTTTTTTTTAATTTTGATTTATATGCCGCCCTTCTCTGGAGACTCAGGGCGGCTTACAATGCGTTAAGCAATAGCTTCATACTTTTGTATATTTTTACAAAGTCAACTTATTGCCCCCACAAACTGGGTCCTCAATTTACCTACCTTAGAAAGGATGGAAGGCTGAGTCAACCTTGAGCCTGGCGAGATTTGAATTTACTAATTGCAGACAGCTGGAGTTAAATTACAATGATTAGTCTGCTGAGCTATCCAGGCTCATGGATATTTTATTTAAAACACAATAATAATCCAGGCTCCTGGATTATTATTTAAAACAACAACAACAACAACAATAATCAAGTGGTAATAAAATATATGATTAAAATGAATTTATTTTTACATAGTTGTTTTTTCTAAGTGATTTCATAAAAGTGCTTCTGAAAATGAAGAATAAAAAACATTAGAAAGGTACTGAACTGGATAAATCATCTGTTTTCAGGAGGTTTCTGCAACTGCCACTTTTGCTTTTACTTGTTCGACTCATGAAAGATGATCTGGCTTCACTTGGACTCCATCCAGGTAGAGTGAAGGATGTTGCTTTTGATCTACCAGGGACATTTTCCAGGATATCTTGGCAACCCATAAGCCTAACTTCCAGAGTACCTAAAATGAGATCAGATTGTCTTAACTCATATAATTAGTAAAACACCAGCTTAAGCAAGTACAAGCAATTGATAAATGGTATCAGCATAAATAACGTCATTCTGTGTGGGCAGGAATTTTAATACTCTGTAAACTTCATATTTATGAGGCAGTCTAAAAGCTCTTAAATATATAAGCTTTAACTAGAAGAATGTGGGTTGAATCCAAAATTAGAATAAATCTAATGAAATCAACTGGGTTTAGCTACTGATGCAAGTCCCGGTAATTATAATATGCATTCATAGTGGGCTTACCCGACATGAACTTTTATGATTGTTCTGCCTAAGCTTGTGTCAACACTGCTAGTTACAGAATGCTAATAAGTATTTTTAAACTATGGTTTTTACCTAATGTATCAGGGGGTCCATTCTAATTGTCTAACAATCTGCCTCATGTATTATTTCCTTCCCCCCAAAAGGCAAATGTTGCAGGGACCAGGAAACCCTGTCCAAACATGGTACCTATGTATGTTAATAGATTTTTGAATTCATGTATGTATGTATGTGTGTGTGTGTGTGTATGTATATATGTATTGATTTATCTTAGATATTATGATTTAATGTGGATAAAACATGAAGGAAATCAATTTATATTCTATCTGTATAATCTCAATCTAGTAATTCTGTAATAATGGACAGAAATGGTAAAATGGGATGCTACATATTTAACCTGTGCTGATCAATGTATTGTTGCATATTTAGGCACAAACACACAAACAATACTCAGGCACATTCAGAGAATCGACAATTTCTGCTACAACTTTAGTTTAAAAACAAAGTCATTTTGGGAAATATAAGCTAACAGCTGTGCTACTGCTTCTAATTTGGTTGTTTATTAAATAATTTAGTAAACAACATATTAGGATCAGAGTTTTATTCAACACCTGCTTCAAGTTAGCAAATAAAGTCTGCAGGGATATATTTAAGATCTTCATTAAGCATACAAGATATCTTGGAATTTATTTCCTTTATGAAATGCTGCAATTACAGAAGCATGCACAGACTGTCGAGGGGAACTGTTGGACTACAGCGTCTCAAATTTCATAACCCTCGTGCAGAGTTTTTCTTCTGTAATGCCTGCTCTTAATTTTTTATATTTAATTACTTTAATCTAAAAACACACTAGCACAAGTAAACGAGAGATACAGTGTTATGCACTGCTGCTGTTTAAAATTCTCTTCGTATTATTAAGTTTTAATGTTTTAGGGAAAAACTTAAATTCTCATCAAAACTGAATGGCTATGAGATTATGTCCTGATTTCATTGCGATACTTTCTAATATAAGGAATAATGATACAAAAACTTTTTTAAAATGTTCCAGAAATTAGATGCATTAAATAAATGATTCAAATATTTTGAATTGGAATCCTTTAAGCAATAACTGGAGTTGCAGATTCTAGCAAGTTATACAATGCAATTCTTTAATTTATCAGACTCTTTGATAATAAGTTACTGTTTCACAGGCTGGATCCCATAATAAAAATATATAAGAAACCACCATGTTAAAATAAAAATTTCCCCTTCACTGATCATCTTCATAAGCAATTTACACATAACCCATCTTTAAAAGTCTGAATTTAGTCAAGCAACTGAAATGCTTGCTATGATATAATTAATACAAATAAGAACTTGGCAAAAAAAAGCCACTACTCATTTTCTAAGAGATAATACATGTTTAAGTATGACTGCTATGCCCTTTTATATTTAAAGATATTCCCGAATGTACAAAACTGCATTGTATCTTTTAATGTAACAAATATTTTCAAGTTAGAAACCAAAGCACACAAAATATGTAGCTATTACTGTCACAACAAACCTGTTAATGCTGCTGGTTTGGACAGTGTACTATACTGATTTTGTGTAGATATCATACTTTGCCGTGGACTTAGTGTTGGTGATGAAACAAGTGAAAGTTCTTCTATAATAATACTGCTTTTGGGATGATTTTTAGGGAGTTCATTTAGCCTTTGTTCTAATGAATACTTCAAGAGATCCAGCTTCTGGCTTGATTCATTAAATCTTGCTTGAGCCTTATTCAGTTAAACAGAGAAAAAAAATCAATTAGGAAAAACTCTTTTAACATGCTTACATTTAAATTTCACTTATTACATACAAATTACCTCTGAAAGCGCTTTTCTGTCAGTAACTTTTCCAGAGCCGAACAATTTCATAACATTTTTGGCTCCTTCAGCTACTGCATATTCTATCCTAAAATGATGTCGCAATTCTTCCATTCGAAGCTCAAGAGGGCTTATCACGGGCTTTGCTATACATATAAAAATAAACAAAAATTAGTACTAACTAGTATAGTGAACTATTAGTATATTACACTAGCCAGCATATTGGCATAAAAATGAAAAAAAAACATTTAATAGATGTATTACAGTTCACGTGACCTTTGGGGGGAGAGAGGGCATTAAAGCAGGCAAGTCTGCCCTCTTTTGTATGAGTGCCAATGTTACATGTGCATACAAAAGAACAGTTTGGGTTATGACTCCACATCTGTTATCTTGTCCAGATTGAATCCAATCCCATGGCTTCTGCTTTATAGGTCTAATACAGATTTACTAACCAGCCATTTAAAATTGGATGGACAGACAGATAAACGAAGTGATCTAAGCACTCAAGGGATGGTTCTCAAGTTCTGTAGAGTTTAATGTGACATTTACCTACAAATTAACAAAATTAACAAAAGTTTTTGAATACAGGTATTTTATTTGCCAACAGATTCATGGCAGAGCAAATGACAACTGAAACAACTTAAAAAATCCATCTTGGTGTGGGCAGACATCCACTGCATTAATTTTCTAAACTTTACAAAGTACACAAGGAGTTTCACTTATACACAAACACCTATACATTTGAACAGCAGAGACCTCTTTACCTGCACACTATTGAATGACTATATAAGCATAAGAGAATATCTTTTGGTGTGTGCGTTTTTGAGTCAGTATTGATTCTTGATGACTGCCTGGACAAGTCTCTACAGTTTTCTTGGCAAGATTTTGGAAATGGTTTGCCACTGCCTCCTTCTTTCTAGGGCTGAGAGTGACTGGTCTGAATTACTCATCTACCTTTGTGCCCAAGGCAGGATTACAATTCACAGTCTCCCAGTTTCCACACTGGACAAACTACCTTTTTTTTTTTACAACTTATCTTCTACTTTTCCTGTCTCCATCCCTTAGCAATTGTTTATATCTAGCATAAACTACTGACCTTTCAATTCCCTTTGTTTAACAAAAAGTCCTGTCATTGTTACTTTTCAATTTCTATTCTCGGCCCTTTAGTTATGTCTGTATTTTTAGTGATAACAATATACAATGCTATTACTTTTTCAGTAATTCACACCTGTCTTGATTCAGCTGGTTGCATTAGATGGAAATCATCTTTGATATACAATGTACAAAAAGGACTCAGTGTATTAAGAAAGCTTTTAACAGTGTTATTAGTCCATCTTTCCTAGTCTAATTTAAACAGCTTACTCACAACACTGAGTCATCTATACGAAACAGTAGCAAGCCAGTAGCACTCTTACCCAAGCCTACTGATTGATGGGTTTGTCACATGACATCTAAATGTACTCGGCATGTATACTTTTAAACTCTCACTTGGAATGGGGGAGAATTACTTGTGGGACAGCCCAATGGTTTCTGCTTATCCTACTAGATCTGGCTGGCTGGGAATACAAGTCCTGGAGGGGAAATCAAGCATACTTCAGGTCCTGGAGGTCTCAGAAGCATGCTTTCTGTCATGGCACTTGCCTTATGGAACAGCCTTGCCTTGGAGATATGACCCTGTCCCTGACTCTGTTGGTTTCTAGACTTGGTCCCCTCCCAGGTCCTTGGGCCAGGATACTAATGGAACTGGCATGGTGTGGCTGTTGGAAGAATGCAAGTTTTACTGGGCTTTCAATATTGTTTCTTATTTTAAATGGCTTGTTGTTTTTACATACTGTAGTTCTATTCTGTTCAATGTCCAGTTTCTTCAGGAAGATGGAGAGCTATTTAAGTTTATTTAGTAAATAACATAAATAATAAATAAGGACATTTAAAGTGTTAATGAAGCATGGATGGAAAGCTTATTATACTCATAAGAGGGATCCCTCCCCCCCGGAATAATCTATTCTGCATAAACTTTATACAGAATGATGTGTAAGAACACAGAGAGTTCTGAGCAGTCCCAAGACATTACTACAAAAATGGGATTTAGATGACAACATTAGGGATTTGACATGAGCCACAGGGAGTCAACACAGGTAGGAAGTTATGATTTGCTCAAGGCGGTGTGTGCATACCCATGTTTGTCAACCAGTTGTAGAAGAAGAATACAGGAGCCTGGTTAATGAGCCTTTTCAGAATATCTTATGTTAAACTGTAGTACAGATTCCTAGACTAATGGGGGAGGAGGAAGACTGATTGAGCACTGGTCTGGCCTTGTAGTATGGGGAAGTCAGGACTTGGGACTTTTTAAAAAGTCCCATGAAAGTTTTGAGTTAGAAGATTATAAAGAGTTTAATGAAAGGTTTTCTCTCTAATATTTCACCATTATCAAAAGCCAATTCATTAGTCTGCACTGCTTGAAGAATCTGCATCCTTATAACTTCAATTTTTGTCTTGCTATCCTGAAGCATCTGTTGAGCTGTTGCAAGCAGCTTTCTATCCTAAAAAAAGAAAGAAAAAGCAGTTATGTGATACTAAAATTTGAATTCTCCAATGAGTTTCAAGTACCTTTTCACGCTATCTTTTGAGAATGTGAATTCTGACAAACTGAACAAGATTCAGAAATCAGTATGATTTGAAAACTATTGTGCAATGACTACCAATGCATTTTGTTTAAATTTTGGCTGCATCAGGTATAGACAATCAAATACACCCTTGTTGTTTAAATTTCTTTTATTATTTTTATTTCATCCAGAATAATTTAGAAATTAGAGCACTAAAGCCAATAGAATAATGCAGCCTCTAAGAGACAGAACTAAAAAGAAATTGTCAGGATTTTTACTACAATGCTGTTAGCATTTATTTGCAGTATGTAATACTGAGAGCATTTATACAAATGAAGAAAAAAAATCTTTAAAAAAATTACTCTTTCTCCTTCTGTCAGACAACACATACGCATACAGTTTAAAATTTGAATGTAATGGAAAGGACTTGAAGAAGTTTCCTTCTATGTTAGTAGTTCAGCAGCAAGATTAACAATGTAATTTAATATATAAGTGAAAATGTCTGGAAAGCTACAAATTGATTTTCAGAAAGGTCAGTGAACCATCAAGAAGCAATTCAAACTGCCAACACTCTGTCACTGTAATACATTCAATTCTATTGTAGAAATCTACATTTCTGTAGTTCATGCTCTACATGCCAAAACTGAATTCCTATTTATGATTGCTGATAAACACCGTTCCATGGTTTGGTGCAGAAACAATATTTCCAAATATGATTTACTGGTAATGTTATCAGGGCACATTACTGGAGGATGTGGAAATTGTATCATAACCCTAGATGATCTATGGCTAGTACATCCTGTCAAAAGCAGCAAAAACTCCTCTTGGTACAAATAGATACCAACAAAATATGTGATTTGCTCAGAAATTAACTTTTAAACATAGCATTTAATGATTTCTACACCTCCCCAAATCCAACTCTGTAATATCAGATATTCAAAATGTAACAATCTCAACAAATTGTTACAAACATGAAAATTAAATAGTGTATTACTGAATTCAAACATGAATTATTTGTAATTAGCAACAGGATAGAAAATTATCCATTACTCTGGTATGCATCTATTTATATTGTCTCTCTTGACTGTGAAGTTTTAAATCCCTTATCTGAAAACTTGATTAACTGTGTGAGCTGATAAGTCTTACCTTTGATGGACCATTTGAATACATTTGAATCATATTTTCTGCTCCTTGCTTTACTTTCAATTCTATATTTAACTGTTTCTTTAAGGCAATTAATCTGTTGTTAGTAGGAAAGCGAGGATCACTATTTGGTGTATCTGGAGTTCTGGGACAATCTATAAATTAGAAACAAATGCCCAACATCATTTTTTCTAAATACTCCATAATAAAAGAAATGCATTAAATTTGTAATAATTTGGCTACCAACTAAAACCTTTCAATAAAAAGGAAACCAAATAAATAACAGTAAGTGAAGTTTTGATCACACCATATTCTTGCTAATGGAATCTCACACAAAGATGAACTAGCCCCACATGATTGTTTCCACTGTACCAGTGGGATTACTGAGAATCCCAACAGTATTGTTGCAAAATATTTTACTTTGCAACAGGTTAACTTTCTATTCATTTCTTTAAAAATATTTAAAATATTTATTTTAAAAAATATGGTACAGGAAGCTTACCAGAGAGCAAATGATCTATTGAAGGTATATGAGTTCCCATTGGCTTAAGAAGGAAGCACTGACTACTTTACTTAAAGGGGAAACATTAATTTTACTTTAATCAATTATCCATTAAAATTTTCATTAACACACATTCACAGCATATTGCTCTTGATTATAAGTAGCTTTGAAGAAGTTACTTTTAAGAAACCGCAAACAGATCTAGTTGTTTTACCAATATAATTTTACAAATTATAATGTAGCCCCTATATTAGTTCTTTTACAAGGCATCATTGTTAGTGAATTGCTATTAAATTATGTTTAGTAATTAATGAACGTTCACCATTCTGGGAGCACCTCTGCATATAAAATCAGTTCTCATTATTCATGGAAGTTATGCTCTATAAAGTTGAGGCAAACACTGAATTAGCAAATAATAAAATCTCAGTTTGGAATGTGCACTCAAATTCTTAAGACTCTTTGTGTGTTTGCAAATAATCATGAAAACACTGCTAATATTGTGGTTACAAATATATTTTATCAAGTAGGTGGATTTCCAAATGTGGAATAACAAAGCCAATTAAATTATTGATTACTTACAGGCAGAATTTCTAGATATATATTTAAATATTCACGTCACTGTGTTGGCATCTGAAAGTGTTGTAAAACTATTTTGAAATCATATGTTATGGAGTGGGGAAGGCAGTGTAATTTGGTGTCCATAAAAAAATATTATACCAAAACATAAGCACTTCTCTTTTTATTATATTTACAGAGATAACAGGGCCTTAGTTAAATATTCCTTCTGAGGCCTCAGAATAAAAGATCACAGACAAATCTTTGGATAATCTTAATTGCTGATAATTTCCCTTGACAACAGCAGTTTTTTGCAAAATTCCTTACGTTGGGTGTTTTACCTTTTAACAGATTTAAAGGAAGTTACGAACATTCAGTTTAGTTTAGGAATGTTGGGTCATAGAAGGCACTAAAGTTAGTGTAAGGGTTTTCAAATTAGTAGTATGTAAGAATGGGTCTTGAGAAAAAAAGGGATATGGAAAAAAAAGGAGAAGCGACAGAAACTAGAATTAAAGCAGAACAAGAAGTCTCAGTTCTGTATGCAAAAATATTAAAGAACAGGTTAACTTCCAAAAGAATGAAGAAAAAAAAGTTTTTTTAAAAAAATGTGGCAGCTGCTTAGAATAGAGTAGAAAGGATGAAATCATAGGATATTACAGAAGTGCACCAAAGTATGGGAAAAGATGCTTAGTGAAATGAAGGGAAGGAGGTTGTGGATGAGGAAGAAAAGATAGATAAAAAATAGATAAAATAGTGTAATTGCTGCAACACCCCCCCCCCCCCAAAAAAAAAGATTATCAAAAGATATTATGTGTGTGGAAAGAGAGAATTAGAGAACTAGAACTAGAATTAAAAGAAAGCTATGAATGTTTTCCAAGAAGAAATATGATGAATAATTAGCCACAATTGGGCTGAGAATGTTGAAAAACTGTTATGGGTACAGATGTAGATAGTTTGAGTAAATGCAAATCTACTGAAATATTAATTTGTTAAGCATGCCTAAAGGTGCTTGAAAGTATATGCAAGGAAAATATAGTATGGCTCTACAAAGGTTAGGGCATGTGCATCCCAAAATGTTATTCTTCAGTAGTTCACTGAGAAATTAATGTGAGAACGTTTATTGTGTGTATATATTTTATAAACTTAACAAATCTTACATTATGGAATGCTTTGGACAACAATGAAGTTGCAGGTTGTTTGCTAAATGCCATAAGTGTAAATAGAAGTAATAGGAATGTACAAAAATAAATGGAACACTTAGTGAATAATTCAACACAGAGCAAGATAAGGATAATAATAATTATTATTTATCAAATGATATCCCATTGAGTGTTTAATATATATATGTGGATAAACCAGTGGTGAAATGTAAAATTTGTTACTACTGGTTCTGTGGGTGTGGCTTGGGGGGAGTAATGTGACTGGATGGGTGTGGCCAACTTTTTTTTTTTTACTTTTAAAAGCATTTTTTCTACAACCTCTTCGGCTGAAGCGGTTGTAGAAAAAAATGCTCTTAAAAGAAAAAAAAGCCTCTGACGATCAGGCAACTCAGCTGGGCATTGGGGGGTGGGGGGGCACGCAGGAATTTTTGCTACCAGTTTTCTGAACCATCTGCCACTATTGCTACCGGAGCAGACGATCCGGTCTGAACCGGAAGCATTTTACCCCTGGGATAAATGTATAAGGAATATTTGGGCTGATGGTAGAATGAACATGTATTTTGGCATAGAGATGATGCTATGTTGTTGGCCTACAAGCTGCACGATTTTGAGCAAATGTTATAGATTGCATTGTTACAACAAGGAACGTGGCAATTGTGGGTGATGGGATAAATGATTGCATGTTATATACAGATGCCAAGAAATGTGAACAAGTGAGTGAATGTTTGTACTGTGTAAGATGTTTACTAAAAATGAGGAAATGGATAAATTTTAAGATAGGCAAACATTGACAGCAAGGCCATGAATAGTATGTGGCCTGAGAAACATCTAGTGATTATGCTTTTCTTTATATAGTTATTAGATTTATTTGTATTATTTTATATTTTACTATATTTTTCAAATATGAACTTTTAAAAAAAGATTTGAAAATTGCTACATATGAGAGTATGATTGTGTGTTGCTTTTCTATCATTACTCCTTAGTCTCCTTAACCCTTAAAACACACACACACAATTTACTTGTATTATTTACATATACACAATATATTATTCAATAATGAAAGAAATAGGATTCAATAATGAAAGAAATAGGAAAATAAATATAAATATAAATAAAACTTTGGAAACTTGTCTACATGTCCTTGAAGTACAAAAATTAAATAAAACACAAAAGCCTCAAATTAGAAAGCAAATCAAAATATTATTAGATAATTATCAGATATCCATTTGCAATATACATAGCTACTCTGGTGTAGTGCTTAAAGACCCTGGGACAGAAAGCAAAAGACTGTGACTTCTAGATCTCCTTTAGGCACAGAGCTTGCTCTCTCATAGCCCTGACAAGAAGGTAAAGGCAAGCCACTTCTGAAACATGTTGCCAAAAAGACTGGATAGCCTTATTCATGTTGATGAGCCATGTTAAGAGCTGTAGTGGCACAGTGGTTAAAATGCAGTACTGCAGGCTAACTCACTGCTCATTCCAGGAGTTCGATTCTGATCAGCTCAAGGTTGACTCAGGACTTCTATCCTTCCGAGATCAGTAAAATAAGGACCCAGATTATTGGGGGCAATATGTTGATTCTGTAAATCACTTAGAGAGGGATGTAAAGCACTATAAAGTGGTATATAAGTCTAAGTGCTATTACTATTGATACCAAGACTGACTTGAAGGTAAAATAAATAAGTAACTGCAAGTTACCCAGCTCAGTTGTGACCTTAATTAGTTCATTAAAGTCCTCCCACCAGCTGGCAGTGCTGTCTAATATTGACAAAACCCTAATCAATTTCACATAGAAGGCTTTTTTTAACCTCCTAAAGGGCTTGCAGCCATGAGCCCCCAATAGGCAAACAGCCAATGGTAGAGTATTCCTTTCTATGTGTATTCACCATTGTGTGCCTGCTTATTATCTTGTAATCCCTTCATTTCCAATAAAGGTAAATACAAGCATCTATTCTCTTCTTGCTAATTACCCTAATGCCAGAGTGAGCATTCCAAAGGGCAGGAATGGGGAAAAAAAGGCTATACAATTTGCCCCTTTTCCCTGCTCCCTCGTGAGTTGAGTTCCAGAAACTTTCCTGCCATTTGGGCTTATCTGACAGTATGAGAGCTTATCCTTTTGTAAAGCAAAAGAAAACTGAAGTAAAATTGTAAGCATAGTTGTGAACATGTGATTTTTCACTTAGTGATCCCTTCACTTAATAACTGTATTGCCAGTCCCAATTCCGGTCACTAAATGACTGGCTATCTAGAATGCCAAGTAGAGATTATTTGATTTGATTTTACTTATATTCAGCCAAAGCAATACAGACTCATAGCAGTTTACAAAACAATTAACAATATCCATCTAGCAGTTTACAAAACTTTGACAACATATATCTGTATTGGTGCAGTGGTTAGAATGCAGTATTGCAGGCTAACTCTGCTCACATTGGCCAGGAGTTCAGTTCCTACAATCCTGAGCAGCTCAAGGTTGACTCACCTTCCATCTTTCCGAGGTGGGCAAAATGAGGACCCAGATTGTTGGGGGCAATTGTTCTGCCCCAGCTACGGACCCCAAAGAACGCAGCACACAAAAAATCTGTACAAACCTTAGTTTACTAAATTAAATCAGGTTTTTTTTTCAAACAAAGGCTGTTAATTAACTTTCTAAGCAGCCTACAAGAATCCAAAGAATAATCGTAATCTTACTATGGTTGGCAGAAAGCACAGAAGCAATTTGCAGAGAACTAAGATCAAGACATGAAGGAGAGTGAACTAAGTTGTTCCCTGCAAATTGCTTCAGTCAGCGTCCTTCCTTAAATAGGCTAAGGGAGTGGCCAATTAGCCCCAAGCCTTACTCTCGAGGAGACCTCCTCCTGAGGAGCCACTCCTGCCTTTTGGCAGCTCTGCGTGCCCGTGCATAGAGAATAGGCTCCTCCTCTTCTTCCTCTTCACTTATGGGAGTTTCTGGAGGTTTTGAAGGCCCTGGCTGAATCCCCGCCTCTGGCACAACATCTTCTCCAGCCTCCTCATTGTCCGACTCGAGTGCCAGCTGCACAGGCTGCTGGCGCAGCACCACACCAGCCTCCTTACTGTCGGAATCAGCTACCAGCTGCACAGGCCGCTGACGGGCCACAACAGCAATATGCTGACTCTATAAACCACTTAGAGAGGGCTGTAAAGCACTGTGAAGCTGTATATAAGTCTAAGTGCTATTGCTATCCATATTTCATTTTAAATATAAAATGAAACAATAATTAAATAGGAACAAACATATGCAATAGCAACAATTAAATCAATATAAACAATTCAAAATAAAATATATATTAAATATGGCATTAACTTACTATTCCCATGCCGCATCATCAAGAGACAACACTAAGATCTGAACAAAATTTGAAATGGACAAAGAGTAACTCTGTTGTGCTTGGTTCAGTTTCAAGCTGTTTCTTCACTGCAACATTTGATCATAGTCACCTCTTCTGACCTTGCCCATGTGAGAACCAGGTCAGAAAATTTCAGTCTGCCCCTCAGGCAAATACTTACGTCTTCTACCTCCAAAATGTGTAGTTTACTATAGCAAGAGCTACTGTGGATACAATTAGGCAAAAACAAGTCATCCTTGTTACCCTTACTACAACGGTATTGTCTTGAGTGTAATCTTTTACCAGCATCCGGTCCAGCATCTGATCTTCCTCCACTGGAACTCCTCAGTAAACATATTAAAAAGAAGGCTCAGAGGCCAATCTTGTCAAATACTCTGGGCTTCTGTAAATTCCAGAGATCAATCAGAGCTTAACTGGACTACTTCACAAATTACTGGGAAGGTCCAAAAATCACTTCTGAAATCTATGTGGATCTATGTGTCAAACTCAAGGCCTGCGGGCCAGATCCAGCCTGCGGGGTGCTTAAATCTGGCCTGTGGTGCCTCCCTGGAAACAGCAAAGGACCGGCCTGCAATGCCTCTGCCAGAAAAAATGGAGCCTAGGAAGGCCACATGTGGCCCTCCCTGGATCTGTTTTTGGCTGCAACGGCCTCTTGCAGCCCTCTGCCAGCAAAAATGGAGCTTGGGGGGGGGCGCACATGGCCCTCCAAGCTCCGTTTTCGCTGGCAGAGGGCTGCAGGAGACCGTCCAGCTGAAAACACCCCTCCTGACCTCTGTTTTCACTGGCAGAGGTCTAGCAAAACAAACTAAAAACAAAAGGAGAAATGTTTCCCCTTTTGCATTTGAGCATGCAAGAACGGACAGGAAACAAGAAAGGGAAAGAGGAAAGACAAAGAAAAAGAAAAAGAAGGAAAGCTAGGAAGAGAGCAAGATAGGAAAGTTAAGGAAGGAGGGGAAGGAAGAAGAAGGAAAGAAGGAAGGAAGGAAGGAAGGAAGATTATAATGAGAGGGAGGGAGGGTCTGAGGGAAGCCTTGCCTTAGCACTTGACCACCACAGATGCCCCCGACATGGCCATGCCCACCCCAGCCCCCGAGGTCAAACACAACCCTGATGCGGCCCTCAATGAAAACAAGACAGGCTTGAGGCAGACCTCTTAGTTGGTTTACCCACTGCGCAGAAGCATTCTGGGGTGAAAATCTCAGAGCAATCATGGGTTGATCTGACTATGTGAAAGGACTCACTCTTCTACCTTCCAATTTCAGATCACCAAACAGCTGATGGGACCTAAAATCCAAACCGAAAGTGTAACTGCCTATGTATGTCATTTCCAACCCATGATTGACTCCTGAACTTTCCCAAAACCTTCTTCACACATATGGAAATTAAAATTATTCATTACCCAAAGCCCAGCCCTATGGTAAGTTCCAAGAAGTCAAGAAAAAACTTGACAATGCAGCAAGATGAACTACACAAGCAGGATCCTAACTGTCCCACTCGCCCAACATTATAGACACTTACTGACAACCACATACATGGCAAGATCATGCATTGTCATTAGATCATCCTTGATACTACTTCCACCATCTAGAGATTAAGGCTGCTATAGGACAGAATTTAGTGAAAGTGACATTGTCACTTTCCCAAACAAAATCTCAATTATATAATAAAGGTGAAAACCTGACCTTGAAACCCACAGCAACTGTAAATTGGGAAGGAATATATGCACTGTATTACAACATTAAAAAAACCAACACTATAATGAAGAAAGAACAAAGTAGTATATTTTAACTTCAAGGTAAGCCTAATATTGCCAGGTTAAGTACCGTATTTTTCGGATTATAAGATGCTCCGGAATATAAGACACACCTACCTTTTGGGGAGGAAAACAAGAAAAAAAAATCTGCCTCTGCCTCCCAGCATCCATCTGGTACTCATCTGGCCCATTTGCCACGGCCCATTTGGCGTGGCACATTTGGCACCGCCCATTCACTGCTGCCGCGGCCCATTCTAGAACAGCCGATTGGCGCTGCACCAACCTGCTGTATAAGATGCAGACTTTCCCATCCAGATTTTTTTTTTGGGGGGGGAGAGTGCATCTTATACTCCGAAAAATACAGTAATTTTTGCCATTATCAGTTTTAGTTAATCACCATCATAGCAATAGCACTTAGACTTATATACTGCTTCACAGTGCTTTAGAGCACAGTGCTTTAGAGCACTCTCTAAGCAGTTTACAGAATCAGCATATTGACATCAACAATCTGGGCCCTCATTTTACTGACCTCGGAAGGATGGAAAGTTGAGTCAACCTTGAGCCGGTGAGAATCGAACTCCTGACAGTTGCTAGAATTAGCCTGCAATACTACATTCTAACCACCACACCACCACTGCGCTTATTTCAGTTTTCAGTTTTATTTGATTTGTATATCATTGCATCTTTAATGTTATCATCATTTATAGTAATCTTTATGGCAGAAAGCATCAAGTATAACTGTTTGGATAAGACCATAAATGTTTTAGACAGCTAATATGTCTGCACACCATGAGTCTCTGTTTTTCTCACCATGGAACATGGCTTGGAATATTGATGTAAATCACAGAAAAGACACTGTTGTTTTAGTTGGCAGAAAAATAACCTCATCCTACCAGCATGTTATAGTAAAAATAAGTATGAAATTTGGGCAATTCTAAAGATATTTACTTAATGATATATAGGTACTTCTCAATTGACAACTGTAATTGAGCCCAGAATTATAGTTGTTAAGTCATTGTGGTGATTAAGCATATCATCACATAACCAGATTTGAGTATAAAACAATTTTGAAGCAGTCATTAAGTGAATGTTGTGGTTGTAAAGCAAATTCAGCCCTGAATTTTACCCAATGGGCCTTTTTGTTGGAAATAAATGTGGAAACTGGCAGTAAAAAAATATGGTCATATCACCATAGGATGCTGCAAACAGCCACAAAGGTGAGCCAGCTACCAGGTGCCCAAAATATGATCACATGACTATGAGACTGTATTTGTGTAGCTGTTGTAACTTCGAAATCAAGTAGTAAGTAACTTTTGGGTGGATCCATCCTAATTTTGAATGATCATTAAACAACTGATCATAAGTTGAAGACTACCTGTAGATCCACCAATGAACTTTAAGAGTATAAACATAAAAAAATTTCACAAATTCAGAGTTTGTAGAAAAGCAGTTTACTCAAATGCTGAAGTTTTGCAACTACTGATTTTTAGCCTCAAAAACTAACTAAATGATGAACTTAAGGAAAACAGTAACACTCCTACTATATCATATTACAGCAAATTAACATAATGTAGTCAGGGAACAAGACTGCAGAACTAAAATTTCCATTTTTGTGGGTAATACTATGGAGTAAAAAATATTGTGCATGTCATTCAAGCCATCAAATTATACACCTTGTAACTGAAATTCAGAACTATAATTAGCACAAGATGAATTCCCATCATTCTTCTAAATTTTGTTTTTAATATATCATAGCTAATCATATTTTTAAGATTTAGGAGCATAAACTCCTACTCATATTGCCAGATTGCTTTTAAAAAATTGTTCAATCAGATCTGCAGTGAAGGTCCTGCTGAAAATCTCTGTACACTTATGTGAGGAAATTCTCTGTGGTGGCACCTCATTTTGGAACACTTTCTCCTCTGAAATTCAGGAAGCACCAATTATAACATATTCTAGTAGTCTCTTGAAACTTTGGTCAAGCCTTCCTAACATAAACGATGGAAGAATGTTTATCATTTTAAGAAATACATCTTTTCAAAAAAAAAAGTTGTACTTTATTATTTTGAAGTATTCTACTGCTGTTTTTACCGTTAACCACTTTGAGATGCTTTGGCAGAGAAGTATCAATATATTTAATAAAAGGCATAAATAATGATACAGAAGAGAAAGTTAATCACAACCAGATGACACAAACATTCCAAATTCAGATGTTTCCATATATAACTAAACAGACATGAAGATGGCCACTTTTTTTTTTTACATACAAACATCTGCAAGTAATGAACTGCAAATGTTGCTAAAACCTACAATATTTAAAAGCAGGTAAAATGTTTAGCAATAATATGTTCAAAACACTAAAGAATCTGTTTCCACCTAAATTGCTGCAAAAAATTTATACCTTTGACAAAAAGAAAGAAAACAAGTTGCATACCTGTAACATCTTCAGGTTCTGCTACCACAATGTGAGCATTTAATTCCTGTAATTTATGGTGCAATTCCTCTAGCTTCTTGTTTGATTTTTTCAAAATGTTGTCTACATACGCCAAGTTTTTTTTATCTGTAGTGACCTTCCTGAGGTTTTCTGCTCCTTCTTTGATTTTAAGTTCCTTCCTTATTTCCCGTTTAATTTGGTCCTTCACTTCATCCAAATTTTGTTGTACCATTGTGTCCGAATAGTCCAATTTCTGTCCAATGTTCACGTTCTCAGGAACAATGATATTTCGCACATCTCCCTATAAAAATCAGAAAAATATGTTAACTCACTAGTTTGCAAAACTATGTGAGTTTCTATTATTCATTTGTTTTGAGACATTCTTTACCCAAAAGTCACAGAGCTTAATATGCTGACTGACAACACTAATATGTGTTGGATTTAGAGAATCTGTTGTATGCCTTTTTTTAACCCAAATGCCTTAAAATTCCACAAGATTTGTAACACAGGAATTTTATTCTGATAAGCCTGAGAACCACAGCAATCCTACACATATTCAAAACTAAGTCCCACTGAGTTACCTGAGAACTTTTTCTACTTAAATGTATATACCATATCAGCTCTAATACTTGTTGGGAAATAAATTAAAGCAATTATGCTGTGTACTATTAATATATTAAAAGGTTCATTTTTTCCCTTTTTCCCCTGCACACATCTGAAATATAGTGTCACATATGCTCAATTTTATACAACTTTTTTTAGTCATGTTTCAATCAAGTTTGAAACAAAAATTCCAACTGAATACCAAGGTGTTTCTAACCAAATATCTTTGGTTAGTCCATGTATATGTGACTTACTAGACATAGTTAGTCTAGTAAGTCACATATACATGGACTAACCAAAGATATTTGGTCGCTATTTATAAATAACCTCAATCATACATAATTATGTTTACATATAGTATTATCTCATTTATATATTACCCCTACAAAGAGAAAAACCATCGTTCTTTTCTAGACAATTCATCCTTTCACCTTCCTTCTAATTGTGTGAACACATATAGGCACTCACAGATAATAAATATGCAGTAGAATGATTGTAAGACATTGGTGAAACTTGCCATATTTTTCAGATGTCAATTATCCATTGGTCCATTTAATACTGATTTTCCACAATGTTCAAAACACTTCCTGTCAAAACAGA
The DNA here is from genome assembly GCA_022577455.1 of Arizona elegans. Taxonomy (NCBI): domain Eukaryota; kingdom Metazoa; phylum Chordata; class Lepidosauria; order Squamata; family Colubridae; genus Arizona; species Arizona elegans. Next base: position 125,613,813 of record JAKOOJ010000002.1, read on the forward strand.
TAATTAAACTAAGAACTGAAGTCCAAATCCTAAATAAAAATAAACCACTTTAGAAGCTGGTAGGTAATGAGATAAAATCTGATTAGGAAAAACACGCACATATATAATCTTGTTCTATTATAGGTTACTCACTGGTCTACTTAATAGTAATATGTCACTTGAACCATTACTGTACATGTTTTATATAGCAGGATGTTTTACCATTTGTTGATATTGAAAAAGTATATGATAACATAGAGTTTGAATTACAGAATTGTCTGCAAGACTATGAAGGTTACGTGCTGAATATAAGTGTATATGATTCAGTGTCAGAATTGTGTAAGAATAAATGAAATGCTTAGAGAATGATTCAACAGGCAGCAAGATAAGGATGTATAATATCCCCTTGAGAGTTTAATGTATTTATGGAAAAATGCATAAGGAATGCTTCTGCTGCTGTTTGATGGGTGTTGGTTGGGATTTAAATACATATATACTTTTGTATACAAATGATCTCATGTTGTTAAGCTGACAACCCTAAATAATTCTAGCAAATATTATATAGATTATATGGTGCTTGGATTGGAGTACAGATCTGAGCATTTAAATTAATGTTATCAAAGGGAATGGTAATTGAGTTTCACAGGGAAAACTGAGTAAATACTGGAAAATTATACATAAATGATGAAAAGGAAGAGCTATTTGTGCCCCTTGGTAGAATATTTATTTATACAGGGAAATAGATGCAAAATTTTTAAACATAATGCAATGTAAAAAAAAAGTTAATGGATAATGTATGGACTATTGCGAGGAATGAAACTTTGTTGAAAGAAGCATAATGTGTGGAAGGGTGTGCTTCTGCCCTTTTAAAATATGGAAGTGTGAATTGGGAATGTTAGGTGAAATATAAAAAGAAGCTGAATATTTTGGTAATGGAGTACTTAAAAGAACACATGTGGTAAAATAAGAAGAGATGGGATGAAAAATTAATGGGCACTGAATTAATGTACACTGAATACAAAGCAGAGTGACACATGAAAGAATTTGTTGAGGTAGTTTGATATAGTGAGAATGAATGAGAAATTATAAAACAAATTATAAATATAGCAAATAGCTTAAGAGAAAGGAGAAGACTGAGAAAACAGGAAACTATTTTAGTAGGAAATCATTATTCTTCTGTTATATTCTTTCAAAAGCCGTGGTATTTTCTATCAAGTAGTCTGTAATACTACATTATTTGTAAAATTTTATCTAATGTAACATTTTAACTTTACCCTGACACCGTTGCAATTTTTTGAAGAAAAAGTTGTTTTGTGTGATGAACTGTTCATACTGAAGGTGTAATGGCTTGGACCTCCTGCTGATTCCAACGAAAAGCCTCAAAACTCTCTTCTCACAACTCTGCTACACCCCCTTGCAATTCCAGAGGATTGCCAGCTCTGTTATCTCCCACAAGTCACTTTACTCTAGGGGAAACTCTTTTCAGAGCAGCTGGTTTTCCAGTAAGAAAATGGCAGATCCCTTTCAGTCTGAAGAAGGCTGGACAGAAAAAAATAACAATAAAGAAAAATCATTTTCTGAAGAAGGAACAGCTGCTGTCTACTGAAGGACTTACTTTTTTTCTGAGCCACCTGATCTTACACAGACTTCTGAGCATGCGCGAAGATGGCGGCTTGTAGGTGAAGCTCCGATGCCTTGGGGGAGAAGCAGGGCTTGTTGAGGACTTTCGGGGGGCCGAATATCAGCTGTTGGCCCCCGCCCAGCAAGAGGAATGTGTGGGCGGCCTGTCGCGAGCTTTTGAGCTCCCCTGGATGATCGGCGTGGGCGGCTGGAGCCGAAAAACGCCGCGAGGCTATGGTGGCGGTGAATGGGAGGCTGGAGCAAGGTCGGGGCGGCGCCGGGTTGCCTTGGCGTCCCCCCCCAGCGGCGCCCCCTCCAGCGGCGCCCCCCCCAGCGTTGACCGGAGCGGGGAGGGGTGTGGGGAGACAGCGGCTCGTTGGAGCGTCCCCCCCCGGAAAATCACTCCGAGATGGTTCCCAGCTGTCGGCAGCAGCCACGACGGTTGGAGCGGCGGCTGCAGCAGCTGGGGATGAAACGACGGCCGCTGGGGCGGTGCTGGGTGGAACCGCGCTATCCTGGCTGTTCTCAGACCGACTTTGGACCTTTCTACCAGGGTCGGTTATTTACTGTGGAGGGGAGGAAGGGAAGAATGCAGTCTAACTGGTTGCTGACTTTTGAAGACCCCTGAAGACCGGGGCTTAAAGGGGATTAGAAGACTCTACGGAGACTGGGGGTTTGGCAAAGTTGGGTGGCTGACCTGCCTCCCCCTGGCCTGTATCCATTTTCCCCTCCCCGCCGCGGCCTGGCTATGGGCGTGGTTGGGGCTGTGGCCATTTGATCTGGACCTTATCTGCACCAGCACTGGACTGCATTGGACTTATTGGACCCCTGACCTGACCTGACTATAATTGACCCCCGGTTTCTGGCTATTTCATATCATCAGTCCCAGTCACATTTAAAATGCCTTGCTGTGAGGAGAGGCTTAAGCCTGGATGCGGTCACCGAGGGAGTCAACTCGCTGTTATTGCCACTGAATTAGACCTGTCAATACCAGCCGCCGTGAGAGGGTGGCTTGGTCATTGTTTTTCAGGGCATCGGCTTGAGACTCCTCTCCACTGCCGTGAGAGGACAGTGGAGCCCCGGTTCTGATCCGCGCCAAAATGGTGAACTGTCTCTCCTGGACCTTTAAATGTACCATCATTGAATCCTTAGCCTGACCCCATTTCCCCAGGCGGACTTGCAGGAATGTATTCACGGGCTGAGCTCTTTGCCTTGCGAGACTCCCCCCTCTCGCAAGCCTGGCCTTCTACGTTATCGAAGGCCTACCTCGATGAAGGGCTTTGGAACCCAGAGAGGTGGCATGCCGCGAAGAGAGGGTTGAGGGGATTTTTATATAAAGTTTTAACGAATGTCTTAAGGGGTTCTGGGGGGGGAGGGTTGGATCAGAAGTAAGGCCGTGGGTATGGGGGATAACCCACTAAGGGGAGGGCCAGGTATGGCTGTGGAGCACGGCACGGGAGGTGGGGGGCCCGGGGTCAAGAGGGGGGATAAAGTTCATCCAGATAAGGTTTCTACCATCAGTACTGTGGTTGGGAGGGGTAGATATGGCGGGAGCAGGGGGCCATATCGTGTTAGGGGAGCCCGCACCCGCTGTCTTCGAGCGGTGGCGCGCTCCGGCCCCCAAAGCTCCACTCGTTCTCCAGGTGGCGCAGATCCTCAGGGCCCTGGCCTCCGTCTGATGTTATGCAATGCCAGGTCTGTAGTAAATAAAGCCCCCCTCATTTGTGATCTTGTTCAGGAGGGGGGAGCGGACATGGCAGGTATTACGGAAACCTGGTTGGGCCAAGAGGGGGGGGTCCCTCTTGTTGAAATGTGCCCACCAGGTTTCCGCGCATTCCATCAGCCGAGGTTGCAGGGTAGGGGCGGGGGGGTAGCGGTTATTATTAACGAAGATCTGAGACCGAGGGAGGCCACTGTTCCTCAGACGGCCGGCTGTGAATCCCTCCTTGTGAAATGGGGTCACGGGGTTCAGATGGGTTTGCTGATCATGTACCTGGCTCCCTGCCATGTGGCAGCAGCCCTGCCCGAGCTACTCAGCGTCATCGCCACGGTGGCGGTTGAGACCCCTAGGCTTATGGTCATGGGGGATTTCAACTTGCCGTCCGTTGGTGAGGCATCTGAGGTGGCTTGGGAGTTCATGGCTTCCATGACAGCCATGGACCTGACCCAGTTAATTCATGGCCCTACCCACACGGGGGGAAACATGCTGGATCTGGTTTTTGTCTCTGGACAGTGGTTGAGTGATCTCGAGATAGGGGATATAGTCACCGAGCCCTTGTCATGGTCTGATCACTCTCTCCTTCGTCTCGACCTTCGAACCGCTACACCCTGCCGCAGGGAGGCGGAGCCGGTAAGATGGTTCCGCCCCAGGCGCCTGATGGAACCTGATAGGTTCCAGATGGAGCTTGGGCCATTCCCTGAGGCTCTGGCACATGCCCCGACTGGAGACCTAGTGGCCGCCTGGGATAGGGCGGCCGCTGGAGCTCTGGATCGGGTCGTGCCTTTGCGGCCTCTGACCCGGCGCCGATCTCATTTAGCTCCTTGGTTCACTGAGGAGCTGAGGGAGTTGAAGCGCCGGAAAAGACGCCTAGAGAGTAGTTGGAGGGCCAGTCTTTCTGAAACTGACCGGACACTGGTAAGATCTCATATTAGGAATTACCTAGTGGCGATAAAAGCAGCGAAATGTAGCTATTTTGCTGCTCTTATTGCGTCATCAGATAATCGCCCGGCTGCCCTGTTTAGGGTGACCCACTCCCTGCTCCACCAGGAAGCGCTGGAGGACCCCTTGGAGGGTAGAGCCGAGGATTTTGTTCAATATCTGTATGACAAAATCGCTCAGATTCGGGAAGATCTGGACTCCGACTGGGTAGTCTCAGGGGGAGGGACTGGGGCAGGTCTTGAGAATGTTATCTGGGATGAGTTTGATCCTGTGACCCCTGAGGACGTGGACAGGATTCTGGGTAGACTGAACGCGACCACTTGTTTATTGGACCCGTGTCCCTCCTGGTTAGTGCTGGCTTCTCGGGAGGTGACACGAGGCTGGTTCCAGGGGATTATAAATGCTTCACTGGGTGAGGGTGTCTTTCCTGCCGCCTTGAAAGAGGCGGTGGTGAGGCCTCTCCTCAAGAAGCCTTCCCTGGACCCGGCAATGTTGGTAAATTATCGTCCGGTCTCCAACCTTCGTTTTGTGGCGAAGGTTGTTGAGAGTGTGGTTGCGCAACAGCTCCCCCAGCACCTGGATGAAACGACGTATCTGGATCCGTTCCAGTCGGGCTTCAGGCCTGGGTATAGCACGAAACGGCATTGGTCGCGTTGGTTGATGATCTCTGGAGGGCTCGGGACAGAGGGTGCTCCTCTGTCCTGGTCCTGTTAGATCTCTCAGCGGCTTTTGATACCATCGACCATGGTATCATGCTGCACCGGTTGGAAGAGTTAGGGGTGGGAGGCACTGTGTTGCGGTGGTTCTCCTCCTTTCTCTCTGACCGGTTGCAGTCTGTGTTGGCAGGGGGACAGAGATCGACCCCGAGGCCCCTCATATGTGGGGTGCCGCAAGGGTCGGTCCTCTCGCCTCTCCTGTTCAACATTTATGTGAAGCCGCTGGGCGAGATCATCTGTGGTTTCGGGGTGGAGTACCATCAGTACGCTGATGACACTCAGCTGTACATCTCCACCCCGGATCACTCCAATGATGCCCTTGAAGTGATGTCCCGGTGCCTGGAGGCCGTACGGATCTGGATGGGGAGGAACAGGCTCAGGCTCAACCCATCCAAGACCGAGTGGCTGTGGTTTCCGACATCCCGATATAGTCAGTTGACGCCATCACTGACTATTGGGGGCGAATCATTGCCCCCACGGAGAGGGCTCGCAACTTGGGCGTCCTCCTGGACTCACGGCTGTCTTTAGAAGAGCATTTGACGGCCGTGACCGGGAGGATTTTTTATCAGGTTCGCCTGATTCGCCAGTTGCGTCCCTTTCTGGATCGGGACTCGTTATGCACGGTCACTCATGCCCTCATCACCTCCCGCCTGGACTATTGTAACGCTCTCTACATGGGGCTCCCCTTGAGGAGCACCCGGAGGCTCCAACTGGCGCAGAGTGCGGCTGCGCGGGTGGTAATGGGAGCGACATGGCGCTCCCATGTAACACCTCTCCTGCGCGAGCTGCACTGGCTCCCGGTGGTCTTCCGGGTGCGCTTCAAGGTTTTGATTACCACCTTTAAAGCGCTCCATGGCTTAGGACCTGGTTATCTACGGGACCGCCTACTACCACCAATAGCCTCCCACCGGCCAGTACGCTCTCATAGAGAGGGACTCCTCCGGGTGCCGTCAGCCAAACAGTGTCGACTGGCGGCCCCTAGGGGGAGAGCCTTCTCTGTGGGGGCACCTACTATCTGGAATGAGCTCCCCCCGGAGATACGGAGGATCCCGGATCTGCGCTCCTTCCGCCGTGCTGTGAAGACCTTTTTATTCCATCAAGCGGGCTTGGCCTAATCTCTTCCCTTTTTAAATATTTAAATTTTAATCTGTTTTTAAATTATCGGGGTGTTTTAATTTGTCTGGGCCAAATAATTTAATTTGATTTTATTGGGTTTTTAAATTTTGTGTATCTATGTATTTTATTGTTGGCTGTTCACTGCCCTGAGTCCTTCAGGAGTAGGGCGGTATACAAATCAAATAAAACTGAAAACTGAAACTGAAACTGAAACATGCCATATATCTCAGTTCATAGAATAAATCAGAATATATGTTACAAGTAGCTTCACTGACACTATCTTGATGTCCAAATTACTAGATCCAGCCTTCTTGCTGCTGGCTTTGAAGATGGGGATTTCCCCTTTTCTGGCTTTCAGCTAACTCTAGAGAAGAAACAGAAAGAGGGAGAAAAAAAATTGGAGATTGCCCATGCCAATTGTAAAACCCAAGAGAGGAAACCCACTCTCCTGACTGGCTCCTCAGCATCTGATTTAACCATATTTGGTTGTTGCTGTCTCTACTATCTGGATTGAGAGGGTATATGGCTAAGGCTCTGAACTAGACCATGTTCAGTCCATCCTCTGCCTGAAAGCCCATTGATTGACTTTAGTAAGTCACCCTGCCTCAGTACACCTCACTTCATAGTATTAGGAGGTAGGACATATTAACTGATCTTAAACTCATGAATGAAAAGCAGCATATTAATCTAATAAACAAGAATAATACTAGTGAGTTAATTTTTCCTTAACTGCTTCAGTTTCTGAACATCTTGAAAATGAATTTTTCCACGTTCAGTTTTGCATTAGTAGAAAATTAAATAACCAGTAGCTACAAAGAGAAGGAAGAGGGAATATTGGACTAATGATTTAAAAATTAACAAACTTCCTAAATAAAATATTTACCCCCATTTTGTACAAAATCAGTAAGTGCATTTAAGTAGATCCTAAATGGATTGAACTTTAAATACGAGCATCTTAAGAAAATTTGAGCTTTCTTCCCAATAATTTAGTAAATTCTGCAATAGCTTCCACTCATTCCAATCAGAATAGGCTAGAGTCACCCAGATAAGCATCAAATATGATATTTGGAAAATGTTGTATAATAAAACCAAACAATTTCAAATTTGTTGAGTATATCTTACTATCAGAAGTGGATGCCTGATTATTAAGAAATATAACACCACCCCAAAATTAATAATTTACTTTTCAAATATTGTTTAACTTGTATGGGTAATAAAATATTACACCCACTTGTCCTGTTTAGTAAAAATTAGATCGTGTGGTTTGGAAAAGAACAGATCAAGTGGGAAATGAGATGTCACTTATATAGAACAGAGCTGTGGGGCTTCTGATCAGGAGGCTGCATTCAGCTCACGGAGCCTCAACCATGATCAGATCACTTACTGCAGAGGTCTTCAAACTTGGCAGCTTTAAGACTTGTGGACTTCAACTCCCAGAATTCTCCACCATAGCTGGCTGGAGAATTCTGGGAGTTGAAGTCCACAGGTCTTAAAGCTGCCAAGTTTGAAGACCTCTGATTTACTGGCGCACTGAGAAAAATAGAAGGTTAAGATTTTCCTTTAAGAACAAATCATTTTCTTCTACATTTCATATGCTGTTTATGTGCTTTATGTGTATAAAATGTTTTATTTTATTGTTACCCATTCAGAGTTGGCAAGGGCTGCAGTGGGAAATAAATGTATAAAATATTGGAGAGAAAAAGACAAGCACTTTTTTTCTCTATTCACTGAAAACTAAATAGGCAGAAGGAAAATAAAATTATCCTTGTTTGGAGTAAATTATAAATGGTTTGGTTTGCACAGCATATTAAACCATGGGGATTCATAATGTTCCAATCATAAGGCAGACATTTAATGTATGCCAAGTTTGAAGCCAACATGTTTTCTGAGAGTTTGTTTCCAACTCAGAATGCATGTTTTGTCCCCAGCTGGAAAAAAATATACATGATTTTGAGTATTCTCATCATTCTGAGCAGTGACACTGGATGTGTTCTGTGACAATCCAGGTTCTTTTCACAGCCTAGTCTATATAGCAGCAGATCCCAGTTATACTCCTGTTCTGATTAGCTAAGATGTGTAATATAAAATGTTGAGAAGGAGCAGTTGTTGCCAGAAAAAAAGTAGACCCTACACAGCTGCATGCCTGCCAGTCCAACTGATAAATTACTTTTTAAAACCCTTTTGCTGTAGGAAAGCTAAGATTGGTGTGGATGGATTATGTTATATTAAGCTTCATTTTGTAGGTAGGTAGTGTGTTATAGTGAATCCTACTGAGGTTGTGTACATAGTACTACTAGTATAATATTGGTTTGAGTTAAATTGAGTTATATTGGTTTGTTAAATTCTGATGCCTACGTCTTATTGTTGTAAGGTTAATATTCTCTATGTAACTAAGAAGTACCAGCAGCTAGCAACACTATTATACTATGTGCAGGGAAAAATATCAGCAGAGAATCACACAAATTATTTTGCAAGGCTTGCACTTGGTAAGCAGCTACAAAAAGAAGATACATATCAAATCTGCTTAGTAAATGGGAGGTCAGATTAGTGAAAGAGATTTTATATATATATAAAGATTGCTGAAGGAAATTATTTATTAAAATTGAAATGACAGCTGTCTGATTTTCTGTGATTTCGATGATAAGAGATAGCAACTCATTATAGACACTACCTCACCCTTACTTGTGGTCCTGGCTGAAAAACAAGAAAGTGGCAACTGATCCTAAATTCTCAATGTTTTTCCCTGGCTAGAGCAGTTGAGTTTTATTCCGCCAAATGTATTGTACAGAAAGTATCAAATGAGACTGTTTTGTTTAAAGCTCAAAATAAAATACATTTTCCTTTTTATATTTTTATATTAAAAATCATAAAGCGTACTTCCCTATGATTATGTGAATTCACATTAAATCAAGGAAGCGTCACTGTGTCTTATAGTCCAATGCAGCTGTGAAACCCTGAAAGAGAAGAGAGGCTGCCTACTTCAGGCATTTGATTTCCAGAAAGTTCAAAACAACTAATACATCTTTAACATGAATAATCATAACAATAACACCATTTAGGCCATTGAAGTGAACTCCCTTCTTTGTAGAGAAATACAAATTAAAGCATCCCAGATAGCTATCTACCTTGAACATATATAATGAGGTGGAACCCACCACCAAGGTAATTGGCACCATTGTCAAACTCCTCTCATTGCTTTTTCCCTAACATTTTGTAAGAATCAGGATTTCTAAAGTTTATATTCACCATTCCATGATCTGTATTTAAGAACAAGAGAAACAAGTCAGCTTGTCCTAGGTAACATACATTCAAGTGCTGGAAGAGTGCTATCGTGCCACTCCAGGTATCCATTCTCAAACCTCCTTCAATCCTTTTATGTGGCTTAGTTTCTAATACTCTGATTAAATTGTCATTCTTTGCACCCGTTCCAATTGGTTAGAATCTTTCTTAAAATGGGGTGCTCAGAACTGAACACAGTTCTTGAAGGGGGTGGGGGCTGACAAAAAAAAAGAACAATTATCTTCCATTATTGGGAAAAAAGTTGTTGATGTAGCTCAAAATTGTACTGCTTTTTGAAGCCTCATGACACTTGCTGGTTCGTATTAAATGTGCAATTACTCTTCTGCAAGTACTATTACCAGGTCAGATATAACCCATCCTGTAGCTGTATGTTTGATTTTTTATTTCCTAAGTGAAGAATTTGGAACTTGTCTCTTTAATTTAATGTGCTATTTTCAGCCTATTTTGCCAAACTACAAAAATAGTATCAAGTTTTATTGCTGCCTTGTCAAGTGTCAATAACCATTCAAGTTTATATTTTGATGAGCATAAGTTGCAGTTCTTTATCCAAATCATCAAAATACTGAAGTGTAAAGGATCCAGAACTGATCATTGAGGCACCTGTACTTGATACCTTCCCCCAACTCAATGGATAATTCTTTTGAGAAGAAAGCCCTTTAAGAAGGTTTTTGTCTCCTCTAAATAATATAATATGACAAATGCAGTATATTAAAAACATTGTGGAACTATTTCTCCTGAAAAAGACTCCGAACAACAATATTTAATCAAGAACAACATCCTTGAATACAATGGTCCAATTCATATAGTAATACTAAACATTATGGAAACAATTATTTTGAAATTAATAGAGATTATGGCAGATTTTATTTTTTATTTAGACACACATATAAATTCAGAGAAGGAAAGAGTATTAAATATGTTTATCACCTTGAATTATTTATAAAAATAATAAAGGCAGGATAAAATTAAACACTGAGATTCTATTGCAATTTAAGGAACAAAAATGATTTTTATATAAAAAACGCATTCCTTCTTAACAAGGCTTCTTAAACTAGGTTAATTTCAATAGGAACACTTTCTAAATCAAAATTTTCTGGAGAACTAGGGTAGGATAGGTAAAGGTAAAGGTTCCCACACACACGCATGCTAGTAATTTCTGGCTCTAGGGGCGGTGCTCATCTCTGTTTCTAAGCCGAAGAGCCAGCGCTGTCTGAAGATGTCTCTATGGTCATGTGGCTGACATGACTAAATGCCAAAGGCACATGGAGCGCTGTTACCTTCCCACCAAAGTAGTCCCTATTTTTCTACTTGCATTTTTATGTGCTTTTGAACTGCTAGGTTTGCAGAAGCTGGGACAAGTAACGGGAGCTCATTCCATTACATGGCACTAGGGATTTGAACCGCTGAGCTGCCGACCTTCTGATCGACAAGCTGAGCATCTTAGCCACTGAGCCACCGCATCCCTCTGTAATTCTATTACTGCTATTGTTGCATAAGTGGGACTCAGAAACTATTTTTTTTTCTCATCTCAGATTTAAATGCCACCTTGACCTCAAAGGTCCCTTCCAACTCTTATTATTTTGTCAAACATATAATAGTATGTAATACAACATATTATATACATCTATATCACAAAGATATATTCCTAATAACAGAATTCTTTTTGTTTCTTTGTTATCTACAGAAATGTCTGAACTAGAAGGACTGTACTGAGCTGGAGAAGCAGCAAATGTATATACCAAGGAAGACTTAATTACAAGTCGTATAGCTAGTTAAGCAAGTTTGCAAGGGAAGTATGTATGACTCAGAATGAAATTTATGCCACTACACAGATCCCATATAAAGTATAGAAATAATAAAGCTCCAAGAGTTCAGATGTTCAATGGACAAACTGTATAATAAGGTTGTGCAACACTTGAATTCAAAGGGAAATCTGTGTTTCCCTGCGTGGGTACATATGTAGCACCTGTTGATAATTTCTTAGCCCAAATTAATCTTTTTTGAAGATCATGTTGCAGTGCATAAGCCTAGAAGAAGATACGGCTTCTTTAAGGAGTTGCTGACAGGTGTCATATGAGAACCTGTATACTCCTAAACTTCCTTTTCCCTTTGAATTTTAAACTCTGAACAGTCTAACAAACACCATGAATCATAGTATAGTATGCATATATATCATTTTCTGAGGTATTTTTTTAACCAAATTTCCTGCCCATGACAATAAAAGCATTCAGTATGAAACCAATTAAGGTCTAGTCAGTTTCAGGCAGCAATCTTAGTGGGCAGGAAGGTTTTATTCAATTAATTAAAGTCACATCATCAATGAGTGGAAACCTCTTATGGACATGGTATAAAAAAGAAAATGAATTTGTGACATGGTTTTGATGTTTGGAAAGAATAGGCTATAATAAAGGAATTATCATATAGACTAGAGAAGGGAGGACTGATTAGGTTTGCCAACAGGAAGATCAGAAGCCACTTCTTTATTTTACTTACAAACATATTTTGTTTATTTTCTTGTCTCTTCCTTTCCTTTTTCTTTCTTGCATGTACTTTTTTTTTCTTTGAATGTATTTCTTTAAATAAAAGCTATTGTAAAACCTTTAAATAAAAGCTATTAACCAGGTGAGACGGCAAAAATAAAATTTAAAAAATGCAGAGCAATCAAACATAGGACACTATACCATAGAACTTTATCTGAATTGAATGGCAATAGCCAGTGATCTTCCCAATTAGCGACCATTTCATTTCTGATTTAAGGAAAGATTGAGACTGCCAGACAAGAGGAGGGTATACTCAGGGGTGGGCTGCTGGAGGTTCGCAGGGGTTCAGGAAAACCTCTAGCTACAATTCTGTACAGTTCAGAGAACCCCCAAATTCTGTTCCTGGCTGTCCGCCCCCCACCCTGCCCCTCCCCTCCCAGGAGTCCCCACACGGCCTGTTTTGGATGCAGGTAAGTGCAGGGCACTCAGGGAGGCTCGGGGAGGGCAATAAATGGGCCTACAAGAAGTTAGGGAAGGCCGGAAACAGGCTGTTTCCGGCCTCCAGAGGAAATTTTCGCCCTCCTGGAGGCTTGAGGAAAGCCTCTGGAGCCCAGGGAGGGCAAAAACGCCCCTTCCCTGCCGTGGTACAGGAGGCCGACTAGGCCACACCCACCCATCAACCGGGCAGAGAACCCCTTGCTAAAATTTTTGAAGCCCACCCCTGGGTGTACTATAAGCCTTCTGAAGCAGATCAGGTCAAAAACAGGCATTACAAAAAATGCTTCTGAATTTTGAAAATTAAGAAATTAACCAGAGTCAAGCCAGGGCAATTTTCATCATCCTCTCCTGTTTTTCTGGGCTTAAACTGATGTTTTTATAATGGCTGCCACCTACTTTCTTCAAAGCTATCTCCATACTGCTCTATGAGTATGTTTTCAAAATAAAGCAATTCAATGAAGACTTCTATACAGAGAAAATCTAACAAAACTTAAATTATTTGGATGGTTACATTTTTTAACTCTGGCACTGTGTCTTCTTTTAGATGTTTTTGCTTCCTAAAAGAGATTTTTAATTAAAAAAAAATCTATTAGCTAGAATCTTTTCCTGTAATAAAACAGTACCCTATAATAGGAGATATAGGATTGGGGAGAGGCTTTCCTACTATCTCACATTACTAGGATGTTAGAAGAGCTGAAGATAGAAAATACTGCTACAAAGAAGCAGTGCCAATGTTCCCTTACTGAGCAACTGTCCCCTTAATGAGATTAGATTAGCACACCCTGATAGTTTTCAGGAAGTTTTCAAAAGTTAAGCTCCCCCCCCCACGAGAGTCTTTACTCCTAGTGCGTCATTATTTTTCTCTCATTTTCATTTTGGATTTTAATTGGATTTTAACTGTTTTAATTGAAATATTGTAACTTTCAAGAGTTGTGAAATGATACAAATATTGTTAGAAGTTGATAGTAATTGGTACTGGTTGTCATCTTTAAAGTCTTTCATGGCTTGAGACCAGGTTATCTGAGGGATTGTCTCTTGCTGGTCACATCTACCCGACCCACCAGAACAGGGAGACAAGAAATGTTGCAGGTCCCATCCCCTAGGGACATATACCTGGTGGAACCCAGAAGAACGGCCTTCTCTCTGGTGGCGCCCTCTCTCTGGAACATTATTCTCCTAGAAGTTAGAATGGCCCCCACTCTTAACATTCTTCCAAAAGGCACGGAAGACCTGGTTCTGCCATTGGCCATGGGGAACACAGAGCGGGATGGAGTCCATTAAATGTCTCATGTGATATGTTGTCGCTGGGGTGGGGGGTTATATTATTTTATTAATTTGTTATGTTATTATTCTCTTTTATTAGTTTTATTGTTTTATATACGAGTTTTTTATTTTCCTGTAAGCTGCCTTGAGTCGCCATGTGCGAATAGGCGGCAATATAAATTTCCTAAAATAAATAAAATAGTAACATATAGTTGTTACTATCAGTACTACTAGTACTAACATTACCAGTAGAGGTTGGTATAGGTAGTCCTCCCTTAACAACTGCTCTGTTTAGCGACTGTTCTAAATTATGACAGCTCTGAAAAAGGTACTTTACGACCAGTCCTTTACGTTTGCAGTAGATTTGCAGTGTCCTCGTGGACATGAGGACAAGACTTGGGCTGTTCCAATCTTCACAGCATCCCACTATTATGTAATCACCATTTGAGTGCCTCACATATGGCTTCTGACAAGTACAGTCAATGGAGCAGCCAGCAGTAAAATTGCAAGTTGTGGTTGTGTGAAGTTTCACTTAATTTATTTATTTATTTATTTATTTGTTTGTTTTAATTTCTATACCGCCCTTCTCCAATATAGGACTCAGGGCGGTGCACAGCCAAAGTAAAAACCAGACATAGAAAAATTAAAAACTGATTAAAATAATTAGATAATTTGGCCATAATTAAAAACAATTCCAATTTAAAATAGTTTAAAAATTTGACTCAAGCCAGCCCAGCTAGTTGGAATAAATGGGTTTTCAGGGCCCGACGAAAAATCCGGAGGTCTGTTATTGTACGTAACTCTGGGGGGAGGTTGTTCCAAAGGGTAGGCGCCGCCACAGAGAAGGCTCTCCCCCTGGGGGTCGCCAGCCGACATTGTCTGGCGGACGGCACCCTGAGGAGGCCCACTCTGTGCGAGCGTACTGGCTGGTGGGAGGCTATTGGTGGCAGAAGGCGGTCTCGTAAATACCCCGGCCCTAAGCCATGGAGCGCTTTAAAGGTGGTCACCAACACCTTGAAGCGCACCCGGAAGACCACCGGGAGCCAGTGCAGCTCGCGCAGGAGAGGTGTCACATGGGAGCGCCTCGTCGCCCCCATAATCCCCCGCGCGGCCGCATTCTGGACCAGCTGGAGCCTCCGGGTGCACCCCAGGGGGAGCCCCATGTAGAGAGCGTTACAGTAGTCCAGGCGGGAAGTGACGAGTGCTTGAGTGACTGTGCGTAGGGAGTCCCGATCTAGAAAGGGGCGTAACTGGCGTATCAGGCGAACCTGATAAAAAGCCCCCCTGGCCACGGCCGTCAAATGATCTTCCAAAGACAGCCGTGCGTCCAGGAGGACGCCCAAGTTACGAGCCCTCTCCGTGGGGGCAAGTGATTCACCCCCAATAGCCAGCGATGGCATCAGCTGGCTATATCGGGACGCCGGAAGCCACAGCCACTCGGTCTTGGAGGGGTGTCAGGGGTGTCAAACTTGCAGCCTCACGTCACAATACGTATTGTGACTTTTCCCCCCTTTGATAAAATGGGGGCGGGCGTGGCCAGCATGTGACGCATTTGGCCCGTGGGCCGCTAGTTTGACACCCCTGCCATAGTTGATTTGCTTAATACTGTAACTGACATGGGCCAAAACTTAGATGCTGACTCTGAGCTTGAAGAAGATACTCCAGCAGAACTTGTAGAAAATCAGGCTCAGGAAACAAAGCCAAAAGTCACACAAGGCTGATCAAAAACAGGCATCACCTGGACAGCCAGAGTGTCAGATGAGAATGATGTAAGGTCTCCCAGCCCCCATACCCAGCCAGTAGAAAGAAGAACAGACGAGACTTCTCTATTTTTTGCCAAGGCTTTTTGCCAAGCAAGGGAATAAGTCTCTTGATCAGCAACAGCTGGCCGCAGCCTGATTTAAAAGGCAGCCTTATCCCAAATTCCTTTGCTTAAAACAACTGTATGTTCTCTGGTGGACGTGTGATAATTTGGGTAGATTCTGCCTGTAAAATTCTGATCTCTGAACTGGCTGAAAAATCTGAGCCAACTCTTGGAACCTTGGACTGATTTTGGACTACTCTTCTGCAAATTCTTGTTAAAAAGCTAATTATTCAAGCAAGTGTCTGTCAAAGACTCTGCTTTGGCTTGCATTGTTTTGTTATCTCTTTGACCTTGAATAAACTGTGAACTATCCCAGCAAATATTGTGAGTTAGTATTTGAAACCAAAGGAAGGATGATGGCAGAAGTGTGGTCATAGGTTTGTTGCAGTCATTATGATGTCTTACTTAAGAATGGAGTTGCCAATCCCAATTATGGTCATTAAGTGATGAGTACCTGTATTAAATTACCTACTGGGTTGAATATTTCAGAAAAATATGACCATCAATTATAACAGATCACAATCAGCAGCTCCAGGTATAACTCAATATGAATTGTAACTGAAATTGTACCATTAGATCTTTCTGCAAATTAATACAATCTTACAATTCCTCAATCACTAACCTGTTAACTAAAGAAGGGATGGGGTGGGGGTTGGAAATATGTCATAACTCATTCTCTATGATTTTCTGTTCTCACATTATCTAAACTTAACATATTAAGCATTTGCCTAACAATGTCAAAAATTTAAATCATTATAGCTTTCCATGAATAAATACATTAATATATAAAAACCATTATTTTAATCTTTAATAATTTAAGAAATGAATCCATTAATTTTATTTCTTATCCTATTTATTCTAAAAATGTAAAAAAAAGAATAAACTATTAAATATAAAATACACCAAGTGCTTTGCAATTTGAGATATACAGTGTGGGATGGAAAAAATAATTACTTCATACATTGAATAAGCCACAACCAAATGGGTTCACCCAAAACAATGAACCTAAAACCTGCTTTACAAATCATATAGCTTAGTGCAATGTGTGTGAATCTAGCCATTATCTTGCACAATTTAAGCAATCAGAAGAGACAGTGGTCAACTAGAAAGGATTTGTTCACATATTCCTGTAAGAATCTAGTGTTGTGGACCAAGATTCTTATTTCGGAGTTTGTTGAATCAGTGTTTTTTAAAGAGAAATTACCACATTCTCACCGGAAAAATAATAAATCAATTCTCCCAAATATTCCATTTTATATTCATATGTTTAATGTTTCAAGTCACAATGAGAAGAGTAATACCAATCTCTAGATATCAGTATTTAGGTGTGCTCACCTGGGATATTTTCAGTCCTACCTCAGCAATGCATCAGATAAACTGGATACCCTTAAATGATTTGTTCTTACTTATTATGATTTTATTATTTTTTAGGAGGTCAAATCCTGGGCAAGAATCTGTTTTGTTGATCACACTTATCCTATGCAAAAAAGGTACAATCTGTTATTTTCATAGGAAGAGCTGGAGAATGTTTATGAGCTAAGTGCACCACAATGTATCAATGAAATGAGATACAAGTAATGTATCTAACAATTGTATCAATGAAGTTCAAAATAATCCTTCCTAAATGTCATATCCATAGATCAGGAACACTAAGAACACCTCATAAATCCCTGTATCTTTACATCTGTTGGTAATTAGGAGAAAGGAAGGTTTGGTTAGGAAGCTGGCCAAATATGACCAATTTGCTCATAATTTATCACCAAAGATTTCAACAGGGTTCTCAGCTCCAGCCTCCTGAACTGCAGCTAGGGAAGAGTGTCTGGTAATATCTCATCCATTACATTACCCCTTTAATCATCTTATCATACACTAGAGTCCCCTTACACTGAGAGATAGCCAGGCTGCCAGTTTTTTATTTCCTTGTGTTCTCCTTATCTTTGCAAAACATGCTCCAAACCACTCATTAATGGACACTAATGTTAGCCCATTTGGAACCTAAAATGATTATATACTAGAAATATTTTTAAAGTTTTCTCATTCATAATAACATATATGTAAAACATTTGATCCATGTTGAAGGAATGTGAGGTTTTCTCAACTCAAATAATGTTGTAGAAACCTAACAGGAAGTACAGAATTTATTTGTATGTTAAGTATAAACCAACTTGCCTTTTCTCTTTAAAATTTATGTTCTGAGGCACTTTAGATATTTGCAGAGAGATATGTCAGTTATATCATTTACTTTTTCCAGTTTTTCTCCCCAAATAGGTTACTATTAATCATTTCATTCCTTTACATGAAGCAAACAAGCTTAACTAGCTCAGCTCTGAAGGTTTTATGACTAAATATAAATAATAAATAATGTTTGGTTTTAATCATTTGGTTGTCACCTTAAAACTCTTCTACAGATAAAAACACATATATGTACGAAGCTTGTAGTGAGAAAATATTGACTGATACAGAACTACATAGATTTTTGGCTTGGACAAATTCAGGTATGGATATAAATAAACTTCCTCAAATTATAAAAAATATGTAAATAATAGTTTTGATTTGAGATATCTTCTAATTGGACAATTAGAACTACTTCCTTTATCTTCTCCACAAGCTGTTCCAGAAGGAGCCCTGAGTTTTAGGCACCAGTGGAGAATGTATATAGGCTGCCTTAAAGTGGACACAGAATCAGCAAAACCTAATTCTATAATCAAATTTATACTTGTTGATTTCAATTACACAGCTACAACATGACAGAAAGAGAAAACAGGTCTCTCTCAAATCTTTAATTAGTTTAGTAAACCATATTAATTTCACTTTACCTGATGTGGTTATTGTTTACCAATCATTACAAATACCTAATAAACGTGGGACACTTAAGTCTGAAATTGGCAAATAAATTTAGCTTATATACAGAGAACTGGACAGTACTGACCAGTCCTGGAACTGATGTTTACGTTTTGTTTTAATGAATTTAAAAACCTCCTTCTTTTCAAGGAAGCAGAAGCTTTAGCAGAAAGGAGATGATTTTCATGGGTTTTTCATTGAATGTGCAATCCTATCCCTATACGATTATCCATTCCTATAGAACTTCTGGAGCAGATATTCAGAAACACAAGGGGATGATAAATATAAATTAAATTTTCTCTCATCGCAACAGCACAAGGAGAGTTCCCTCTAGAATAGCTGCTCCTGCCAATAGTGTGTTAAGTGGAATCTAAGTCATGGGACAGTATTTATAGTCTTAACCAATGATATTTTCAAGAATCTACAGTAAATGCTTCCAAGAAACTTTCTATTGTAATGTTCATTCACAATCTTTATATTTAAAACAGCTCATTGTTAATACTTTGCATTTAAAATTCATGGTGTCAGAAACAAATGAATGTAGGTAAATTTTTACCGTTAAAAAGAAATGATGAAAAAATCTAGCTGATAAAAGTATCTGGAGTTTTCCAATCACAAAACAGTAAGAGACAATTACCATATTGGGTTTAAGATTCAACTTACCAAACAAACAAACTTTGCTATCAAAGAAAACATGTCTCCATTAAAGGAGATTACAGAGCTCTCTACATGGGCAATGATTCAAGAACTACAGCAGTAGTCTGGCATGCTTGATTTACACTACTCTTACATTTCCAGGGCTGCTTCTAACTTTAGAATACATCAAACGTCAATATAAGTTTCTAAATATCAGATTCTATAAATATCTTGTCATACATTAAAAATAGTTAACCAAGAACTAATATTAAATATACATAAATTGTCTTTTATTTCCTTAACCTTTCTATAATGGTCTTATTTAGTATGCCATCATCTATCTATCTATAATAATTGCAAGAACTTCATTTTATTATTTTTAAAAAAAACACTTATGATTTGGGCTCACCAATCATTTTTTTCTTAGTTGTTAAAAGCAGCCGTTCTTATTTCCAACATGATATATACATGTTAGACAGTGAGAGGAAGAGTCTCCTTATTCACAATCCGTCTTTAATCAATCATGACAGTCGGGGTCTACATATCTCTGTTGTCTTCAATAGATTTGTGCCTGTTCAATCCTTTTTCATGTAGGACCAAAACGAATACTCCTAAGGTATTTTTTAAAAGTGGTGGAAAATGTAAGTTTTAATAAACCAAGATGCACTCTAAGCATGAAAGAAACTACCAGAAGAAAAAGTGATGACAAATAATTATGATAGGTATGGGTCTCTCATAATTCGCTAGTTTCACATTATTTTCTCTTTGAAAAATAAAATAGCCAAATAATAAAAGGGAAGTAAATTTGATGATGATTAAAATGTGATGCCATAACTGCCAAATAGTGTAATAAATGTTATTTCAATACATGCTGGATTTCAGAAATAAAGAAGCCAGCCCATCTTTTTAAAAATAATTATCCCTACAGTCATGTGTTTTGCAGCAATATTTCACTATCCACTTAAATATTGTACACAGTCCCAACACAATATGCATTTAGCAAAGTTTGTATATATCCAACATTTGAATGAATGGTATCTATATCAAAAGCAACATGGATAACAATGAGCAAGTTTTTCACTCCTACTGGAATTTCCAAAATAACACTGAATGCAACTATTGCAAGATATTAGACAAAATGTACTATATATAGCTTAATTGTCTACACAATTTACAGGCTTATAAATAAGGTTCACTTATTTAAACTTAAACATTCAGATGCTTGATAAATAAACAATAAATAGAAATAAAAATTTATGTACCTTTCCTGTAATTAAAGTGTATGGAGAGAAAATGTCCACATTCAACACACTGCAACTCATTTTTGTCATACAAACAAGTCTTAGCACTCAAATAATATTTGGGGTGGTGGGAAGAAGATTGCACTCATCCTCAAGCTGTGGCCCCTGGGCCAGATATGGTTCCCTGAGAGCAATTAATCCAGCCCGTGCCACGGGAACACATGGCTGCACCGCCCAGATCACCCCTCCCACACGCTAGCCCCCACTCTTAAGGCTGAGTGCAAACCTCACCTTGAGTAGAGCAGTGCAAGCCACACAAATTGGAACTGGAAGGTAAGACCAAGAGCTTGCAGCGCTCAGCCGAATGGCTGTCTGGGGAGGGGGGGGGTGTTCAGCTGCCTTTCGGGCCTACATCTCTCCTTCTGCATGGTCTCTGTGTGGGACTGTAGTAGTTACAGGACTGGCCGGTTGGTCAACCTGAAGCAGCACCTCCACCTGGGTGCAGCTGCCTCCTCCCTGGCAGGCCGGTGCACCCGGGTGGAGGAGCTGCTCTGGGATGACCAATGGGCCAGTCCTTGAGTGAGACTACTACAGCTCTGGAATATGGAACTGTGGCGGGGCTGGAAATCTCTGCCCTGGGGTGGCGCGTGCAATGTGCAACTTTGGAAATACGGAAAAAGGAGCGCAGCCCTTGCCATCCGGAATGAAATAATGGTGCTGTTGCGGCAACCGGGGAGGGGGCGGCGCAAGCGGGCAGAAGCGGCGGTTGCAATGGCTGGAATCTGCGGGAGCAAAGCACTACTTTCATTTGTGCAACAGCATTCCGCCTAGGTATATTTGCGCCAGCCGGTGGCGCAAGACAGCCTTCGTCTCCTGAAGACGAAGTGGTAAACGGTGTCTGGTCCGGGGAGCAGCCAGATTTTGCTCTCCATTGTGGACGCCAGATTGGCCCCCTGCACGATCTCGTTTCTTGAGGAGCCCAACCAAAGTTTCCCACACCGCTTTTGCACCTGGCTGGTGCAAATATACCGAGGCGAATGCTGGTGCTGTACAAGTTCAAGTAGGGCTTCGCTCCTGCACTTCTTCTGGCCCTTGTTGGTGCTCTGCGCACCTCGGTCTCTCAGGGAGATGCTTGACTTCCTCTCAGTCCCAAGACACTGGTTGGCCCATGAGATGAGAGAGAGAATCAGAGAGAGAATGAGAGAGAGAGAGAGAGAGAGAAAGAGACAGAGAATGAGAGAGAGAATTAGAATGAGACACAGAATAAAAGAGAGACAGAATGAAAGAGAAAGAATGAGAGGGAGAATGAGAGAGAGAGAGAGAAAGAGACAGAGAGAATCAGAGAGAGAGAGTGTGAGAGAGAATGAGAGACAGAGAAAGAGACAGAATGAAAGAGAGAATGAGAGAGAGAGAATCAGAATGAGAGAGAGAGTGTGGGGGAGAGAGAGAGAAAGATAAAATGAGAAAGAAAGAGTGGGGGGAGGGAGGGAGGGAAGGAGGGAGGGAGAGAGAGAGAGAGAGAGAGAGCGAGAGGGAGAGAGAGCGCCTAAAGGACCCCATCCCGTCACTGGGAGTCCAGGTGCTTCAGCAAGCGGCTCGCTGGATTCGGATTAGTGGTCCGCGGAATTTAAAATTATGAACTTGGTGGTCCCTGAGGTCCAAAAGATTGGGGACTCCTGTTTTAAATGACAGTTAACTTTCAAATAGTCAGAGCACAAAACAATAACAATTTATAATAGAAATTATTTAAAACTTGGTTGAACCAGTAAGATAACTTTATTTCATGAACTACTAATCAAAATTAACAATTCGTTTCTCCACTTTTATGTATGTTATCCTTTTCTCCTTTTTCAGAACTTTGGACATGAATATTATGATTTTTTTCATGAGCTACTTTGTGCTTTTTTTATAAAAATGATATATATATATATATATATATATATATATATATATATATATATATATATTTAACGAATTTCAATTGAGAAATGAAAAATTACAAACAGGTACTCTACCCACCCATTACTAAATATGATGTGTAGACTCTTTAATAATCTCTCCCTCAAAAATGGACAGCAAAAAAGGCCCTGTTGAATTCTCTGCTTCTCAGCTACTGAATTAAATTTTGCTTTCACAGAGGGATTACAATTTATGTGTAAGAGGTAAATGCTGATAGAATCTTTATTGCTGTTTACATTTGGTTTGGAGGTTTGCTATGCATATTAGAAGAACAAAACTCTATTTGCAGAATATCTCTTTTTAGATCAGGGTTATACTCTGGATCAGGATATGAAATTCTTGAGCCCGGAATTCCCAAGCCCAAGTGAAGATGAACAGCAGAGTGCATGTGAATGCTACTACTAGCTCTCAGTCGAACAACTTCTAATGCTAGAAGTTAGAATGATTCTAGAAGCTAGAATGGTTATACTTACGATAAATCTTCTTATCATTGTTACCTCCAAGTTTACATTGTTGGACAAGAAAGCAAACTGTTGCTACTGATCATTTGCAGTTCTTCTTGGCTGATGACCAGCCACCTTTGCAGTGAGTTTGCTATGATCAACTCTTTTGGATTTCCCATTTATGGAAAAAAAAACCCAATCAAAATGTTGACACATAGATTAAGTGAGGATGAAGCTACTTAGGAAATAAACCACTAATTTTGTTGTGATTGAGGAATAGAGAAGGTGCTGATAAGCTCAGGAGCATGCAAGGCAGTGAGAAATGTTACAATGGAACATCAGGAGCTGGTAACAGGGGCTATTTCAATCTGATAATCAGTAACATTAATTCATTATTCAAGTGAATATGATTGCCAAAGTATCTCACCATTTTCTAAGAAAAATTTAATAGATAATAAATAACAAATAACAACCCTTTCCAGATATACTGAGACTTTTTTTGTGTGTGCCTTCAAATCAGTGATCAGTAATCAAGTCATTAATTCCTGATTACTTCTCTTGGACTAATCCCTGCAGTTTTCTTGGCAATTTTCAGAACTGGTTTGTCATTGCCGTCTTCCTAAGGGTAAGAAAAAATGACTGGCCCAAGGTTGTCCAGCTAGCTTTGAGTTTAAGGCAAGACTAGAACTCAGAGTCTCCTGGTTTCTAGTCTGGTGCTTTAACCACTGTATCAAAGTAGCTCATATTGGGATTTCTGCTTGCAGAATTTATAGGGATTATTGCCCCTTTACAGCTACCGGTACTATGTTGTACTTTGAAAGTGAAAAGCCCTATCAAACCTTCCCCATATTGAACTATGCATTAAGAAGTGGCCACATTAAGACACAAACACTCCTTTTTCTCAGCTAGCAAGAATAGCAGTAACCATTTCTGTACTTTTTACCACTTGAAAAAATTAGACTTTATTATTATGATAATTTCTAAAAGCAAATTATTTTTTTCTAAAATCTAGTAAATTAAGCAAACATTACAGAATTACTATTAATTCTATTTTTCAATGGGGGCAAAATCATTCCTTAGCTCATCAAAATGTTTAGGAATCTCAGTGACCATATGCATGGAATTTTTGCTTATTCTCTGACTTCCCATTCATTTTTATATTCTGAGGTAGTATGTGTAAAATACCATCTAATTCAACAACTGCTTAATTTTCACATGAAATATTTTTAATTGTTCCATATGGCATGGTATTGGAATGGAGAATAAACCAGACAAATGGTTTTTTTAAAAAAAATTGCCCTTAAATAGAAAAACGCTGGTATCTATCACAACATGGAGTACTATAGTATATACAACAACATCTAACGTTTGGTTAGAGAACATCATAATCATTTCTTCACACCCTAGGGCAATGACTATATTTCAGTTTTCAGCCTAATTTTTGCCTTTCTATCATTTGCCCATTATAGGGTATTTTTAACCATGGCCAAACATTTCATGAGTATAAAAGTAGTTCTCAACTTACAACAATTTATTTAGTGACTGTTCAAAGTTACAATGGCACTGAAAAAAATGACTTATGATCATTTTTCAGAGTTACATCCTTTGCAGCATCCCCATGGTCATGTGATGAAAATGCAGATGCTGGTAACTGGCTCATATTTATGACAGTTGCTGTGTGCCAAGATAATGGGATCACCTTTTACGACTTTTTAAGAAGCAAAGCCAATGGGGAAGGCAGATTCACTTAACAGCCAGGTTACTAACTTCACAATTGCAGCGATTCCCTTAACAACTGTGATGTGAAAGGTCATAAAATGGGGCAAAACTCACTTAACAAATGTCTCACTTAACAACAGAAATGTTGGACTCAATTGTGGTCTTAAGTCAAGGACTACCTGTATTTTAAACACTAAACATTTTTAAAGGTGTACACAAAACAAAATATTTTTTGTTTTGAGCATGAAATAAATTTTATCATATTCTCAAAATTCTGCTGCACCTTTCCAAATTAGCAGAAACAAAAGCTGGAACATTTTTGTTCTTCCATATTTTGGTCAAAACAACACTTAAAAGAATTTTTTGGGAAAATTGGAGCAAGTTTGATGTGAATTGCCCGTCTTCTCCCTCCCCCAGCAGCTCCCCACATAACATGTACTACCCAACAGACACCCATTTTTGCAAGCCTTCTCCATTTTTCTGTTTCACAACCACAAAATATTTTGACCATCTTTGCACCCATCTCTAGAGCAAATAGACACCCGCTTTCATTTCATATCTTGGCCCAATCATGTTTCAGTTTAAACGGTTTGTTTAACCATGATACAGTTTTTTTATCATAAACTTTTAGGACACTTATTGAATCTGAAGAGTTATTCAGATTATTAATGCAATCTGTAATAAATTTAAGTTTTACAGTTGGTAGAAAATCAAGCTTCCTAAATTAATGCTGTTCTGAGCACTAAGGTATCATCAGCTAGGAATAAATTTATTAAATCTGTATGCCACCCATCTCTGTACCTATTCTGGGCGGCTTACAAAGCCATGTAATTTGAATTGTTGATATATATTCAGTTGGTTTACAAAACTTGTAAAATTTCCACAACAGTTTGTCTCAGTTGATACTGTGCAAGAAACAGGGGATGCTGCCACAACTCTGAAAATGTTTACCAGAAAACTACTGCAAAATCTAAACAAGAACATACTGTTGCACATTTGTGTCCTGCCTACAGGCAATTAATTGGTCTCTGTAAGAAAAGAATGAAGGATCAGATCAGGTTTTTTGGGGGTTTGATCTAGAACAGCTCTTCTTATATTCCTAAATTAGGAGATGCAAGTTAAACAATTGCTCTAATCATTTCCCGTTCATTGCTTAGCTATTAGATCAGCTTTTCCCTAACTGGTGGTTTCTGGATGCATTGGATTACAACTCCATCATGCCCAGCCAATATACTACTTGCTAAGTAATCAAGAGGGCTGAAACCCAACATATATGTTGTTATGCCTTCTTTTCCTCAAACAGTCAAGATAATGCGATACTTAACATTTTTAAAGTGGGTAGGGGAGGACAAAGTAACAACTGTGGGTACCAAAATCCAGCACAGATTTCTACCATTTCCATCCTTAAGAATCCTTCAAGCCCAAACTAAACTGGAAAGAAAGTACAGGGTGGGGTGGGAAAAGAGGATTTTTTTTTAACATGAGAAGTTTTACTTTCAATTAAAAGCAACCAGGAAAAAAGAAGAGGACGACTTAAGGGGTCTTCTAGGCCAGGCAATCAGCGAGGCAAAGGCTACTCCCGTAAAGGAGATTAAAATCGAGGACGGGAGGGTGGTGCGCCAACCAGGCGAGAAAGGGGGCCTGGAGGGGGCGGCTCCACCTCCTCAGTCAGGAACTGAAGAAGATGGGGAGGGTGGGAAGGAGGGAAGCAACTTTTTTGAGGAAGGAAAGGTAGGAAAGAAGGAAGGAAGGAAGGGAAGAAGAAAGGAAGGAATTTTTTTGACTGGAGGGAAGGAAGGAACTTTTTTGACTAGGAGAGGGAAGGAAGGAAGGGAAGAAGAAAGAAAAGCAAGTTTTTTGACTGGAGGAAGGGAGGGAAGGAAGGAAGAAAGTAAGGAATTTTTTTACTGGAGGGAAGGAAGGAACTTTTTTTGACTAAGAGAGGGAAGGAAGGAAGGGAAGAAGAAAGGAAGCAATTTTTTTGACTAGGAGAGGGAAGGAAAGAAGGATGGATTTTTTTTTGACTGGAGGGAGGGAAGGAAGGAAGAAGGGAAGGAAAATAGGAACGGAAGAGAGCGAGGGGACCTGCCCTCTCCCCACCCCCCACCCCACACCCCCCACCCTCCATTCCAATTTCTTTTCTCTACCTGCTGCAGCTCCGTGAAGAAAATCTCCCTCTCCGCCGCGTTGGACGCCATTGCTATTGGGTCTGGGCTTCGCACCTGGACACCGCCGCCGGGGAGGCGGGTCTGGGCCAGGACGGGGGGTGGGGGTGGGGGTGAGGAGGGCGGCCCTGGCTCGCAGCCTCGGCTGGCCGGAGGAGCAGAGAGCCACGAGTGTGCGTGTGTGTTTGGGTGGGGGTGTTAACCCCCTCGACTCAGATTCCCATGAGGGAAAGGAGGGGGGGGGAGTTTCACGTCGGGACGGGCGTCGCGCTCGCTCCCGCCCACCGCCCGCGCGGCCCTCCCGTTTTTTTCCTCCCGCCCACCACGCGCCCGGCTCCTCCTCCTCTCCTTCCCCCCCCCCCCAGCTTTGGGCGCCGCCGCCGCTCCTTGTCGCGCCCTTTGGTTGTCACCCTGCCGCAAAAGCAGGAGTGCTTTGCGGCTCCTTGAATCAGGTGACCGGCCGGGGTTGTTGGCGGGGGGGGGGGCTAAGGAGGAGGACGCAAAGCCTCCTGCAAAATCCTGGGTTCTTCCCTTTTATCGGGGAAGGCCGGGCGAGGAGGCAGCGATTTCCCCCCACCCCCCATTTCTCTTTTAAATCACAACCCGTAGACATTTTTTTCTTTCCCTTTCCCCATCATTAGGCAGTAAAAGAGGGGATTGTGCCATATTAGAGGTCATGTTAGGCATCTTAAGCAGTAAAATCTCAAACCACCAGACGCCAGCCTAAAGTTTACTTTAGGTTTTTTGACTCTTTGCTGCCATGTAATCCAGAGTTTTAGATATGTTAAGACAAAGTAATATGAACAGTAGCGCCTTAAAGGTTAAACACTTTTTCTTTTTCCTTATTAATTCAAATAATGAATTTTAAATTTGTCTTAAAAACATTAGGGTTGTTTAAATTGTCACGGGCCAAATTATTTAATCAGATTTTATACTGTTTTTAAATTTTGTAATTTATGTGTTTTATCTGGCTGTTCACCGCCCTGAGTCCTGCGGGAGTAGGGCGGTATATAAATCTAATAATAATAATAAAAAAAAGAGTAGCCTATTTATCTTCTATTTATTTATCAAATTTGTATTATCTGCCCATCTCACCAAAAGTAACTGGGCAGCACACGGCAATCATAAAAAAAGAAAGAAACCACAGGTATAAAAGCAACAGATGCAAGACAATGAGCCAGTTTGGTGTAGTGGTTAAGGTGCTGGCCTAGAGAGGAGATAGTGTCAGCTGGATGACTTTGGGCAGGTTATTCTCTCAGCCCAATTCACCTCACAGGGATGTGAGGGAAATCATAATCATAATCATAAATTTATTTTGTCAAGCATATATAAGATAACAGGTAAAAGTATAAACATAATTTGAATATATGAAAAGAGTAAGTAAAAAGGAATATTAGGATGTTGCATGTGTTCACTGCCTTGAGTTATTTGTAGAATAGAATAAAAACTCATTTTAAATGTACACTAATTGGCACATTCAAATGAAATTTCATTGCATTCAGCTCTCAAAAGAAAATCATTATGCATATACCCACATACCCACACATATGACACAAAGAAACATCACAAGTCTAGTTCGAATGTATACTTATACATGGTGAAAAAAAAAAGAATCCTGTAAGATGGATGGCATAAGGAACAAAGCTGTTACAGAATCTAGTAGTCATGCTGGGAGGCTTCAAAGTGATACTTTGAAGCCTCCCAGAGGGGAGCAACAGAAACAGACCATGAAGTGTGTCTGTGAAGTCTCCAGCAATGCTTTGAGCTCTAAGCACATAGTACTTATAAGCAATATCCTGATTAACTGGAAGCAAGCTTCTTAAAATCTTCTCGGCTGTCCTTACCACTCTCTGTATGGACCTTCTATCGGAGGGCATTGCTACCACCAAACCAAACAGTGAGGCAGTTTGTTAAAATGCTCTCAATCGTGCCTCTAAAAAGTGGCCAGGACAGAAGGAGAAAGATGTGCTCTCCTCTTCCAATACAGGAAATGCAAATGCTAGTTTGCACGCATCACTAAAGATAACGTATGAAGAGATCAAGTCAGATTGTTAGTTATCTCTATCAGCGACTTAATATTATAAAAACAATAAAGGCAAGATATATATAAATTGAAAACTAAAGTCTTATGTGCCTATTCATTATTGCCCACTGCTATTAGATTAGCAGGCACAAAAGTATAGATTGCTCCATAAAGCAATTTGCTCCTGGCCTGTAAAATGTCCAAAAGAAGAGCATGAGTCCAATCCTCCTGCTGAGTGCAGAAATCCAAATTAAAGTATCCCAGGCACATGACTGTCTAGCTCCTAGCTGAACATGTCCACAGAAGAAGAACCATGTACATCTCCGGGTATCTGATTCTACTGTCAAACTCCTCTTAGTTTTGCCTAACAATGTTTTGTCTAACATTCAACCAGAATTTTTGTTCCTTAACTGTATTATTCAATGTCCTGTACCCTTGATGTGGTAGATACAACATTCTTTCCATAATGTGGAAATTCTATTTCCATTGATGTAGCTTAAAATGTTATTTGTTTTGCATCTACATCAGTGGTGGGTTGCCCCCAGTTAGGAGCAGTTCTATAGAACCGGTAGTAAAACTGTCAGGAGGCTGTACCCGCCAACCCCAACGTCATCAGGAAGCTTCTGGACATGCGCAGAAGCACGTGTGTGCAGCCCTGTTGCAAACCAGTAGTAAAGGTAAGTAGAACCCACCCCTGATCTACATCCCACTGTTGACTCATACTCAAGTTTCTAGTCAACTACTACTGTACTGCAATATTTTTTTCACATGGACTAGCCCAGTGGTGAAATTCAATTTTTTTTTACTACCGGTTCTGTGAGCGTGGCTTGGTGGGCGTGGCGTGGTTTGGTGGGCATGGCTTTGTGGGCATGGCAGGGGAAGGATACTGCAAAATCTCCATTCTCACCCCACTCCAGGGGAAGGATACTGCAAAATTTCCATCCCCATCCCACTCCTGGGGGAAGGATATTGCAAAATCTCCATTCCCACCCCACTCTGGGGCCAGCCAAAGGTGGTATTTGCCAGTTCTCTGAACTACTCAAAATTTCCACTACCGGTTCTCCGAACTACTCAAAATTTCTGCTACCTGTTCTCCAGTACCAAGTACGATTGGCTGATTATATGCCATCTCTGCATCTCCCCACTATCTTATTCGTTTGTTTGTTTATTGTTTCTAAATTCTATGTTGTAAGGTAATAAAAGGTTAACTTCAATCCAACAATCAAGTAAGCAATACCCCAATCAAGAAACTGCCAAAGAGCCATCAGTAAACAGCCCAACCAAAGAATTTCTAAACCACCCCCACCCCCACAGACAGGGAAGACACCAGAATATAAACTGATAGCAAATAGGACTCCTTAATAGCACTGATTATGTTACTTAGTTAGGGTAATGAAATGTCTGCAAGAAAACAAGCAAGCTCAGAGAGCACCAAGGACCCCTTGTTTCTAAATTGCTTAAATAGATCAATTAAAATAGATCACTCAGAATAGAGCTGGAAGGGACCTTGGAGGCATTTTAGTCCAGCCCCTTGCTCAAGCAGGAGATCCTATACCCATGATGGCAAACCTATGGCACACATGCCAGAGGTGGCACGAAGAGCCCTCTCTGTTGGCAAGTGCACTTTTGCCCCAGGTCAGATCTCTCTGGCGTTTTTGTCGTGAGCTTCTGTTTTCCTGCAAACGACGAAACAACCTCACGAAAGAAAAAGATCTTACCTCTTGCCACATTGCCGGTGTTGGGATGCCCCACTTTCTGCTGGCCAGCTGGTCTTAAGGTCTCTGCTGTGCATGCACACATGTCAGCACATGCACGTATGCTGTCCGTGCACATGTTTACACACACATGCGCGCGCACCTTTCAGTTTGGGCATGAGTGCGCGGTTTGGGCATTCGGTATCTAAAAGGTGTGAACCTTTTAGGTTCACCGTCACCATCCTATACCATTTCAGACAAGTGACTGTCCAATCTCTTCTTAAAAACCTCCAGTGATTAAACACCTAAAACAACTGATCCAGAATCCAGAAATAGATCCAGAAAATCTGTAAAGTCATTTTCTTTCTTTCTTTCTTTCTTTCTTTCTTTCTTTCTTTCTTTCTTTCTTTCTTTCTTTCTTTCTTTTTTTTTTTTTAAAAAAAGCTAAATCCTTTCTTTTTGCTTTTAGAGAACAGTTTCCATTCTAGGAAAATTCTAGATCCTGTAAATATTATTCTATATTTGAAATAAAAGTGAGCTCCAGTCAGAATTTATGACTAATGTGTCTTTTGCCCCTTTTTATTTTTTTTATTTTTTTTTTCTTTTATGTTGAATGTTGTTTGGAATGTGGGAGATTGGTGCTGGGATCTGGGCACAGAAAGGAAGAGGAGGGGAAAGGATTAAAGAAGTTACAGTTTAAATGGGTTTAATAAAAATAATGACATGGAATGTGAAGGGTACAGGGAATCAGATCAAAAGAAGACGATTGGAACTTAAAATTAAAAGAGATCTACCAGATATATTATTTTTGCAAGAAACCCATCAGAAATCTGAAGGCTCAAATAAAATGTATATAAAGGGTATGCAAATTTATGAAAAATCTTTTGGAACTTCAAAAGCTAGAGGAGTTGCAACATTGATATCAGATAGGGTATATTTTGAAAAAGAACAAGTAATCGTGGATGAAGAAGAAGGAAGATATGTAATAATTGTGGGAAATATTAATGAGGAAAAAGTGACACTGGTTAATTTATATCTACCGAATGAGGAGCAAAAAGAATTTCTTTAAAAAATAACTAAAATTTTGGAAATTGAAAGTGTAGGGAAAGTAATTGTGTCTGGGGATTTTAATTTAAATAGAGATAAAATAGATAGTACTAACCCCACTCATTGTGGAGGAGCAAATAAAATGGGGATCTTAAATAAATGGATGTTTCGAAACGGCGTGGTGGATGCCTGGAGAGAAGTGAAAGGAACGGAAAGAGTGTATACTTTTTACATAATACATATTCAAGAATTGACTATATCTTAGTTGCTAAACATTTGTTGAATAATGTGGATAAGATAGATGTGGGAATTTTTAAGGATTCTGATCATGCAGAAGTTACGATAGAAATAGATTTTAATTTTGAGAAAAAAGGAAGTTGTTGGAGATATGATGAAAAACTGTATAAAAATGAGGAGGATAAAAAATGGATATTTAAAAAATGGTAAGAATGTTGGAGATTGAATGATAATGGAGAGGTTAAATTTGAAATTGTTTGGGATGCGATGAAAGCAGTGTTTAGAGGTGAAAGTATCAAGTTATCAAGCAGAAAATATAAAAATTATAAAAATAAAATTGAAAAAGATAAAAGTCAGATTAAGGAATTGGAGAATCAATTTTTGCTTACTAAAGAAAATTTTTTTTGGAGGAACTAAATTTGCTAAAAAATAAATTGATAGAAGAAGATATAGAATTGGTAAAAAAGAATATGAGATATTTAAATAGGAATTTTTTTGAATTTAGCAATAAAAACTCGAAGTTATTGGCAAGGATGGCCAATAAAAGATGAAAAATAAAAGAGAGAAGAGAGAAATTGGAGCCTTGATAGATGATAAGGGTATAAGATGCTATAAAAAATTAGAAAAATGCGAAGTGGTCAGGAATTTTTTTCAAAATTTATATTCGAAAAAATTAATTGATCGGGAAAAACTGAGAAGTTATTTAGAAAAACATGTTGTGAAAATTGACCAAACATATAAAGACTTGATGGAAGAAGATATAACACAAAATGAGATTAATGGAGTAATACAAAAAATAAAATTAGGGAAAGCTCCAGGTGAAGATGGATTACCTGCTGAGTTTTATAAAGAATTTAAGGAAATAATAATACCAAAATTGCAAAAACTATTTAACGGAATTTTACATGGTAGAGAAGTTGTCATGGAATAGAACGGTGATATCTATAATCCCTAAACCAGATAAAGACTTAGAAAGGATTGAGTCCTATCGGCCCATCTCCTTAATTAATCAAGATGCAAAGATATTTACCACCATTATAAGTAATAGATTAAGTAGATTTCTAGATAGATATATAAGTTATAACCAGGTAGACTTTGTGAAGGGTAGATACATGAGTGATATTGTCAGAAGAGTATTAAATATTATAGATGTTGCTGAATATAATGCTGATAAAATAGGTATAGTATCATTAGATATTTTTAAAGCTTTTGACTCTGTACAATGGGAAACTATTAAAACAATTGTTGAGGTACTAGGTTTTGGTAATAAGTTTATACATGTTATTTCAAAACTGTATCAAAAAAGTAGTGCAAGAGTGAAAGTGAACGGAAGGCTGACAGAAGAGATAAGATTGGAAGTGGGTACGAGACAAGGATGTCCCCTGTCACCAACATCATTTTTATTAGTTATGGAAATTTTGACTAAAATGATAGAAAAAGATGAAGAATTGGAAGGGTATAAGGGATATAAGATAAATCTGTATGCGGATGATACTTTGATTATTTTGAAAGATATAGAGAAAGATTTGAAAAAGATACATAAGCATTTGGAAGAATTTGAGGAAATGACAGGTTTGAAAATAAATTGGTCAAAATCTGAACTATTAATGAATAATAATGGTAAGGAGTGGGAGAATATGCAAGAACAACTTGGAATAAGGATTAAAAAAACATTGAAATATTTGGGCATAACACTTTCACTCAAAGTTAAAGAAATGAAAAAAATAAATTATGATGTGATGAATGAAATTGAGAAAAAGATAGATAAATATAAAATGATAAAGTTGTCTTGGTTTGGTAGAATTGCAATGTGTAAGATGATGTTGTTGCCAAAGTTTAATTTTTTATTTGAGATGTTACCGTTAAACTTGACAGAGAAAGATATTGAAGGATATCAGAAGAAATTGGATAAATTTTGCAATGGTGGGAAAAGACCTAGATTAGTGAAGAAAATGTGGTATCAAAATCCAAAGGAAGGTAGATTAGGAATCCCCAAACTACTCAATTATTATTGGGCTTATGCTATTCGGACTGTGGTAAAAATATTTAAAGGTGAAGATAGTCATTGGAGAGATTTAGAATTAAAAGACATCAAGAGATTTGGCTCAACATGGTTTTTAGATAAAGCAAAATCAAAATGTGTAATTAATAGCTATTGGTTAAAGGGACTGAGTAAAATTTGGAATAAATTTGTTAAAATTTTAATTCCAGATATAATTTTCTTAGGGAAGACAATTGAAAATTGGCCGATTAAAACTAATATAAGTCGTGATAGGGTAATGGAAGATGAAAATATACGAACTATAATAGATTGGTTAAAAACTTCAGAAAATGAAAGGAGGAAAAAAGAAATCATTGAAAAATTGGGTTTAGGCTGGTTTGAAAAAATACAGATAGAAAAATGGACTAAGAAGGTAAGGGACAATTGATCGATAAGTAGAAGTAAAACTGAATTTGAACATTTAGTATTCCAAATTATGAAAGATGAAATTGGGCTAAAGGGACTCGTTAGTAAGATATATAAGATTATAAATTTTGATGGAAAACCACAAAGGGTGATGAAGATGAATTGGGAAAAAGAACTTAATATTAAAATATCAGATTTAGATTGGAATGTGAATTGGAAGAGTAGAATTATGAAGACTTTATCTGTAAGGATTAAAGAGCATAATTATAAGGTTGTTTGGAAATGGTATTTGACCTCATTAAGATTGTCATTGATGGATAACAAAATTAGTAAACAATGTTGGAGATGTGATATGGAATTAGGGACTTATGAACATATGTGGTACAAATGTGATAAAGTTAAAAAGTTTTGGCAACAATTGGAGGAAATGATATTTGAAATGATGGGGAAAGTAATAATATTGAGACCAGAAACTATATTACTGTTGATAATTAAGGAAATAGAACCAACAAAATATGAGAAAGAATTGATTAGAATTATGATTATAATGGGTAGAATTATAATAGCCAGATATTGGAAATTAGATGTGAATTTTAGAATAGAAGAATGGTATTGTGAAATGTGGAAATTAGCTCTAAACGATAAAATGACATGTGATATTAAAATTAGAAATGGTGACTATAAAGAAGATATTTTCTGGAAAATTTGGAAACCATTCGTGGACTATGCGCTGGGAAAATTGGATGCTTCGGTACCTGTACCCCGAGAACGTGGATTTTGGCGATCATGAGGATATATCCGAAGAACCAAATCTTCCTTTCTTATGTATAGCACAGGGTGAAGTATTGTATATGTTGTTTGTAATGTTAGTAATTTAAAAAACAAAACAAAAAAACAAAAACAAAATAGAATTTATGACTAATTCATGATCCTCTTTAGAGTGATTTTTTTCCCTAACATTGAACATTAAGGACACAGCCATTTACAACCAATCATTTTACCGCTGTTGGTTAACCTAATTTGAATTTAAAGAGTCTATTACCATTTTTAAGGGAAAAAATAAACATTAAGTACAGTCTCTATTTCTTCTTTAAAAAGAAATAATTAATGTTATTGAGAGCTTTGTTATATCAGTTTGCAATACTGAGTAAGCCCAATAATCATGTTATTTTATCATGGAAAAAAAAATCAAAATTTCAAATTCTATCAAATGGTTTGTTAGCCCAAAGAGCACTTTCTAGGAACAAAGACCTTTCTAAAATGCAGTGAATCATAGAGCAACTTAACCTAGTTTACAAACGAAAACAATAAGTCCAAGTTTACGTCAGGCTATAATCTTGAAGGTGTGTCCTACTGAACTCAGTGAGACTTTACTGTGAATGAACTTTCTTAGGACTTGGCTGTGCATAAATATTTGTTTTAGTCTGTTTGCCAGAGATAAAGGTTATCAAAATTCTGTAAAGATATAGTTTACATCTATTTTGGAAAATGAATTGATTCAGATTTAATAGTCCAATAAAAATGGCTTATTGGAACAAAATCTAACATATGCCCATACATTCTTCACCGTGTTTGCGGCTCTCTCATGCAAAGCTTCTGAGACTTTTTAAATAGTCTACGTTCATATTTGAAATCCTCACTGAAAACTATGGCATGAAAACTTTAATTAGCCAGAGACGAAATCCAACCTCAAACATAATCACAAACTTAAGTTTTGTGTTCATTTATAACAAGGATATTGTTCCATTAAAATTCCTTAGCTAGATTGTAGAAAGCTAAGACGATAGGTGTTAGATGAGCCTATCTAGGTAAGAAATTCCACGAAGCCCTCCCTGTTTCCCTATCAATAAGTATGATGCCTTCACTACAATTAGGATATGGAGAAGAATTTGCATTGCCTCTTTTTTGAAGGCTAAGGTAAGGTGGCCTTGTAAGGGTGAATTTGAAGCTAATGCAACTGTTGCAAAATGAGTGCAACAAGCCAGGAGATTGAAGTCTTCTAAAGATCTGAGTAAATTTATTTGTTGCAGTTTATCTCAGGGTCTGTGCTTTGGAATATTCATGTACAAGCAGACAGAACATGCCCTTCCTGAACTAATATAATACAAATGGAATTTTATTAATTAATAATTTTCACTGTTCAACCATATTTGGCTGGGAAAGGTGATTCTGAGTTTTATCGGGGATGCTTCACAAGGGGATGTGCTTGTTACCCGAAAACAAGACTGTCTGACTATGATCAAGTATAGAATTGGTTTACTAAAACCTGGGGATTTGATACTAAGTACTGGAGTTTAGTTAAAATTCCTTTTTCCTTGTGTTGTGGGCAGATTCTTTTTGTTAGCGCAAAACAGATTATTTTCTTAAGGAAGCAGACAAAGAAGGTCTAACATGGTAGGAAATCTCATGACTTGGTAAATACAGACAATATTACTTTCCCATATTGAAGGAAAATAAAGGATTCAAAAGATGGCAAAAAGGGAAAAAGAGCATGCTATAGCATTTATCAGGAGAAGAAGAACTTTTAAAGTTTACCTTTAAATAATTTAAGTGTTTGTTCTTCCTTGATACTCCCCAGTTCCAGAGATTCCCTTCTGCAGCTTTCACTCCCATGGCTTTTTTGGAAGTTGACAGAGTTATAGAGCCAGAAATTTTTAAGCCCATTGGTTTGAGCATGCTCACTAGGTTTGGAAAACAGGGTGGAGAGTATTGACTCAGCACCATATTTTTTCCACTGATTTTTTAGAACTTCTTCATTTAACCTCATTTGAGGCAAGTGTGAGACAACTGACAAGATGGAATTTTTTAAGGAGCAAACCCCTCCCCCAAGGCTATTTTCTGTACAAATATAATTTTGCTAACTTTCCAAAAGGGTTGCTTTTTCAAAATTATTGCTTAATGACTTTTGAGAGGAAATACTAATCTAATGAACTTTTAAGGGAAGCACACTAAACGTGTCGCTAATATATATATATATATATATATATATATATATATATATATATATATATATATATATATATATATATATATATATATATATATATATTATAGGTTCTGTTCTGCAAACATGCTTTTCTGTTTAGATGGTTTGGAAGAAATAGACTGAAGAAAAGGGATGAAAACAAAGACTTGGCATCTGGAGCTATAATTCAAATCAAGAGAACAACTCTGTATTAAAGAAAAAGAGAGGGAGGGAGGGAGGGAGAATGTGTTTTGAAAAGGAGACAGTGGGCAATATTCTGGCAGACCTAACTGTCTTAATGGAAATTTGGCATTCAAGTCAGTTTAACCAGAAAGCTGTCATAGGTTGGAACATAACAGTAGCCCAAGGGAAACTTGTTTTGGTGAGGCAGAGGACAGAATGGATGGCACAACATCTGCAAAAACCCTAACATTCGGCATGCAACAGAAAGTGTGTTTTGAATTATGTGCAATAAATACAACGTTGGTTCAGGCTTTTTGCAGAATCCTTTTAGCTTTGCTGGCTTCATTTTGGGATGGAATTTCTTCCTGAGCTTATTCTTCCTCTATAAATGTATTGTTTACACAAGTGGGAACCTGCCAAAAAGAAAAAAGAAAGAAATATGGGTAATGGGAAGGGTGTGAGAAAACCTCCCTCTGTAATTGCCTCAGTGACGGAGAAAAGCTGGA
This sequence comes from Arizona elegans, assembly GCA_022577455.1. Taxonomy (NCBI): domain Eukaryota; kingdom Metazoa; phylum Chordata; class Lepidosauria; order Squamata; family Colubridae; genus Arizona; species Arizona elegans. The sequence continues at coordinate 125,651,374 of JAKOOJ010000002.1, forward strand.
TGAACTCAATCTTCTTCCAGCATTGAAGTCATCAACAAGATTGGACTCAGAATGTACATTGTATTAAGGTCTCCGATAAGGCACTTTGTTCACATCTGCCCCACCAGACTTGCTTTGAAGACTACATCTTGATGATCTTGCTCCGGATGGAAATTTGGTCTTAGTTTTTGAGCACTGAAATTACATTTTGTCTGAGTACAAATCTTGACCTTTCTTTTTAGCTTATTACTAAAATTGTCAGCATGAAGCTGTTCAGGATTTTCAGCAGCATAGCCACAGTCTCTTGTTTATCTGGAAAGCAGCAGGTTGAGAAAAGCTATCCTGTGGGCCATGCGAATGTGGAAACAGCAATATTATATCTGAAAACATTGCAGATAAAAGAACATTGACAAATAATGTGGGCAACATCTCACATCAGGAGAACTTAACTATCTTGTGAAGATCCCCTTTTGTCGAGGGCAAGGAAGATAACTTTGCCAGATAGGGGGTGAAATATTTTAAGTCCATAATAGAGAGATAATAGTTCAAAGTAGCTCAGATATAGACTTTCCTAATTCAGTGGAACCTCTCTAGGGAGAGGCCTGCAAAATTGTGCTACTGTAACCAATCTCAATAAAAAAATAGTCTTGTGGAGTTGATTTTTTTGATCTGGTCCACCTAATAGGACTGACAACTTTATACTTGTTCAACACTACAGTACTACCCTGTTTCCCCCAAAATGAGACATCCCCTGATAATAAGCCCAATTGGGCTTTTGAGCGCATGGTAATAAAGCCAAGCACTTATTTCAGGGTTCAATATATATATATATATAAGACAGGGTCTTATTTTCAGGGAAACATGGTATTATAAAATGATATTAACCATAATACCTTGTTATATACATTTTTGTAGAAGATTAACCTTCCTGCTTTGGGCCTCCATGATTTGATAAATGGCTACCACTAACTGGTATCTCCTGATGTCTCATTTGGCTCAGACAGAAGTATCAGTAAATTTGGCAGAGAAGTCTACGAAAGGGTAAAAATGTCCAGGTGGGAGAAATGATTGCACAATCAACACCCATCCCATTTAATGTGTTACCTCCATCACATGCACAATAAGGTATGTGATGATTACAGTATGTGACCACATTCGCCATCTTGACTTGTTTTTGACACCCCACCCCCACGGATGCCCCTGAAATTAAATCATGCAGAGGCACAGTCTGGCATTCATGATTTTTTCCCTTCCTAGTTCAGCTATGCCCAAATGCCCACCTCTGCTAAGGGCCTTGTATATTTCCCCTGAGAATGAAGTGAGAGAATTGATCACCTTTTAAAATCATTAGTTTTAAAATACTGTAGTGTTAGTAGACATGAATTGTAAAATCTTGTAAAATCTTCAGAAGAAATTAAATCATCCCCTATCTAATAGCACCTCACTTGTGGATTGTAATTGATAAGAGCCAAGAATGGCTCTTAGTGGCATGGCAACTTAGAGAAAGCACAACTTCCAACAGTAGAGATTATCTGTAGCTCAGGATTGAACTGCAGTGTTTTTGGTGACGTGAAAGGTCACAAGCAGCTTTTGGAAGAAATGTCCATCTGGGTTCAGTTCCAAGTGGGAAAAAAGACACTGGAAACATGGAGACGGCTTGGAAAGATGGTTTAATGGTGGAGAGGGCCACACGGTTTGAGGTCCTGGGCAAAAAGAGCACATGGGTGAGAGAGGGAGAGAAGAAATGATTGGTTGTCAGACTCCCATGGGGCCATGCAGGGGTAACTTTGTAGGTTGTCTCGAGTCCCAGGCTTGGTTGAATCTTGCTGGGTGATGTAATCTTCTAAGGTGTCATGTGGTGAGATGGGTAGAGGGCTAATCCTATTATGTCCTGAGGGTGAAGGTTTTTTGTGTTGTAGATAAGCTGGTCCAGCCTTTCTGGGGCAATTAGCAAAGGTGGAGGCTGCTTTCTGAGGGCATGTTTCTCCTTTTCTCATCCAGGGAGGTATGCTATTCTGCCTTTTTAATATTTCCTCCTAGAATAATTCATTCTTCTAGGAGAGGGATGGGTGCTAACTTCCTACACAGCTTTCTAACTTCCCCTGGGAAATGGGAACTTCTGCTGCACCTTTCAATCTTGAAATAATGGAATAAATAAGAGAATATTTCTGCTTGCAGAGCTGATAGGAATATAGTAGTAATTTAGTATTGCTTATTTAATAATTTGTAGTAATTGTTTATGGACATACCTTCCCCATGTCGCATGTGCAGTGTTATCTATCAGAGAGGAACAAGGTTGTGAAATAATGCCTTACTTGAGTTATTTCTGGCAAACTTCTGACGTTAACAAGTTTAGATACCCCACTGAAATTGATCTGAAATACAATGGATTCCCATTCTATACAATAGTATAGGAACTCCCATGTATTGGTTTCTCTGACAATTCCAAGCCTCATAAAGCTAGGCAAGCTAATTAGCACAAATGGTTTCAGATTGGCTGGAATTATTTTAACCTCTCCTTTTGGAAAATGGCTCTTGTCACTGGAATCATCTTCTCTTTGGCATGACAAATATAACTGTGTGAAAGAGACAATTTCTTAATTAACAAAATGCAGATTATGTTTATTTTATTTCCCCGGCACTGGGAAGCTGAGCTTCTGATTCTGGCATACGCATGTGTGCAACCCAGCTGGTCTTCATGCGTGCATGTGCTGGAAACCGGAAGCTCAGTTTCCTGGTGCCGGGGAGCTGCTCTTCCAGTTTCTGGCACTCATACGTGCGCCAGTGGTGGATTGCCCCTGGTTCGCACCGGTTCTATAGAAGTAAAACCGGTAGTAAAACCGGCGGGAGGCTCCGCCCACCGACCCTGACATCACCAAAATGCGCAGAAGAGCACGTGCGTGTGAGCGAAGCAAGCGCACACGCGCGGCCCCATTGCGAACCTGTAGTAAAGGTAAGTAGATCCCACCCCTGGCATGCGCACACCTGGGAGCTGCTCTTCGGATTTCTGGCGCTCACCTGCCCACCCACTCCCATTTCGGTACTCGGTGCTGAAAAAGTTCACCAACACTGATCCATACCTATATCTATACCTATACCTATACCTATACCTATACCTATACCTATACCTATACCTATACCTATACCTATACCTAATTTGTCTCACTGATCTGTCTATCTATCTATCTGTCTGTCTGTCTGTCTGTCTGTCTGTCTATCTATCTATCTATCTATCTATCTATCTATCTATCTATCTCCTTTCTACCTACCTACCTATCATCTATCCATCCATCCATCCCTCATCTGTCTGTCAAATTTATTGGCCACCCATCTTACTGCAGGGTAACTCTGGGCAGCTTACAATATTAAAACTGTAATCGGTTCAAAGTACCCTGGAGCAAGCGTACAGCTTTATAATACTTACGATTCTTTCTTCTTATGGGATTTAGGGGGAGGCATAACAGCTCATAACACATTTCGCTGATGTTCAAGTAGCACCACATTTTTGGAGAGAGGTAATTTGTCAAGAAACCTTTGCTGTAATATAGGAGTTGGCTCTCAATTTGTCTTCTTGCTGTTGGCCAAGCTAAAAAGTGATACGTTTTGAAGTCCAAAACATCTGGCGGGCATTGAATAGCTTATCTCTCCCCTAATGCTAACTGCAGTGCATTATTTGAATATATAGGTAGACAAGTCATAGCTGCATGAAATATGCCCATGGAGCTTCTGATCAGCAACCAAGAGGAAAAGAGGTTTCTAATTTCCTTCAGTTAAAGCAGCAGGAAACCAGTGACCTGGCAACTTATTTTCTGTAAGGTTCTGGGCTCATAGAATCCAAGGCTGTTTAAAACTTACTCCTTGTTAATTCCAGGGCAGTTTTATTTGAGCTATAAAAAAAGAGAAGAGGGGTATAGAGGAAGAGTAGTGGAGAAAAGCCAGCTTGCAGAAAGTTTAATGTTTGGTTTATTTGTCAGATGGCTGGGCCTGTGAGTAAAAACAGTATACTTCCCATTCTTCATGATCTTCTGCAGACTGCTTTTGTTATTAGTAGAGGGAGCAGGGGAATCTAGGTGAGCATCGCTGGAAGGATATGCAAATGCACCACCTCTATTTCCAACATGAAGACAAAACATGTCTTATTTCTAATGGCAGCAGGTAATGAGTAGACTCTGCTAGGATCGTTTCCCCATCCGTTTACTTCCATCAGCTCTAACCCATAACTGTAAGAGTACAGATAGTGTGTGACACTGAAACTGAATGTGATTTCAAAGCAAATTGCACAGGCTTATAATAACGGGCTGACATGACTCATGTTTGTAACAATATTAGGTAATTAACTTTTGGATTCCTAATTTAAATAAAAAGGATATTACCAAAATTTAGTTACACTTAAGTAAAACATGAAAAGTTATATTTAGTAATTACCCTGTTTCCCCCCAAATAAGACATCCCCTGATAATAAGCCCAATCGAGCTTTTGAGTGCATGGCAATAAGGCTAAGCACTTATTTCAGAGTTCAAAAAAACAAGATAGGGTCTTATTTTTGGGGAAACACGGGGCAGGATTCTGAAAAAAATAATCTGTGGGCTTCACATAATATAGAATAGAAGTTCAGTTGCTTATATGACAAAGGCAGACGTTGCTTCAGATTGTTTTGGTCTTTTTTAAATGGGAAAATTAGACAAATGGTACTGAGAAAGTGTTCAGATTTGAAATTTGAGGATCTTTCTTCTAATACGGAATTACTGAAATTGAATTGCTCCATCTAGTGGTCAGTGGGTACATACTGTATGTTCCTTTAACTAAAAGTCCAAAAAAAGAGATAGAAATAATATAGAGCCGAAATGAAGAAATAATAATAATTAATTGTGTGACAACTCTACTAAATATATTTATATTTTATTTACTCAATAGTAGAACAATAATTTTAATGATGCCTGTAAGTCAGGACAATGTACATGATAAGATGAAGTAGATTGGAAGGCTATGAGGTAATAAGTTGTTGATCTAAAACACACTACAAGTGGTCCTCGACTTATGACCACAATTGATCCCAAAATTTCTGTTGGTAAGCAAAACAGTTGTTAAGTAACTTTTGCCCTATTTTACGGTCTTTCTTACCAAGTTGTTAAGTGAATCACTGCAGTGGTTAAGTTAGTAACACGGTTGTTAAGTGAATCTAGCTTCCCTATTGACTTTGCATGTCAGAAGGTCCCAAAAGAGGATCACATGATCCTGGGACACTGCAACTGTCACAAATACGAACCAGTTGCCAAGTGTCCAAAATTTGATCACATGACCATGGGGATACTGCAACAGTTGTTAAGTGTGAAGAATGGTCATTTCACTTTTTTCAGTGTTGTGTAACTTTGAACGGTCACTAAACAAGTGACTATAAGTCAAAGAGTAGCCATAACGTTCTTGCTTTTCTGGAATAGATTAACAAAACTATGCTATTGGAATTTTAGGTGTTCTTCTCACTATCCTTCTGAAGATAAAAATTAGGGATGCAAAATGTTTCTGAGGGAAAAAAAAAGATGCAGTTCCCAAACTATGTAATCTATTAAATCTGTTTGTAACATTAAAACATGCTATTTTGTATAAATGAAATTTCTATACAGTATAGGAGACTATGGTCCCACCAAGTCTCCTAAACTTGGAAATATTGTTTCCAGAATTATTTTAATAAGAAATAAAATTGCCTACTCAAGCAAAATTCTTTAAACCTGCTCCAAATTTTAAAGTACCAAATATTTATTTATTTATTTATTTATTTATTTATTTATTTATTTATTTATTTATTTATTAGTTTGATTTATATGCCACCCTTCTCCGGAGAGTCAGGGCGGCTTACAATGCATTAAGCAATATGACTTTATGGCTAGCCTGTTTGCAATGAAGGGATACTAATACTAATTTATAAGCTGGTATCCAAAAGATATAACCAGTCTGTATATTCATATGAACCCAAGGTAGCAAAAGCAAGCTATGACTGTCCTCGGCGTGGGGGGGGAGGATTTCTTCAAATTCCTAGATAATTTCAAAAGTTGTTCTTTTTAGGTTATAAGTCAGAAGCTTACACATTGTATAGCAGTCGGCCAGTATTTGCTGACAGAATCTTTGAAGGCATCTTTTATATTTAGAGGTACAGTATTTCATATAAAATCTGGGAAATACCTGCTCAGTGACTGACTAAGAAGCACTTAGCAAAAAGAAGACTAAAAACTTAGTTCCAGAATTCTTTCAACGAAGAGCAGTCCAGTACAAGCATAAATACTTATTGGCCCAGTTAAAAATCCTTGGAGTGGCACACACTGCATCATTCTTAGTTTGGTATGCGAGAGAGCTAGTTTCTTTCTCCTTCCACCTTCAGTTTTTTTTTGCTGATGTGCATTTAGTTTCCTGGAAGCCATGTAGTTCTTGGTGTGCAGTAAACCAGTAAAATAATAGAATTCCAAGTTCTAGCGATCAGGACAAAATTGATTGCAAAGGTAGTTCATAATCAGAACAACAAAGTGGCTATCCTACTGTTTAGAATAGCAGCTATCCTATAACAAAATGTGTGCAATCATATGACTTAAAGAGGAGATTGAACTTGAAACTTAAGTGTCCCCGTCTGATTCTTTCTGAGATTCTGGTCTCTGATTGTGTATAATGTTGTCAACAACTGCTATATATGGGGTGCACTTTTGGGCAAAGTAGCAAATTTGGGTCTTTTATATAGCAGTTTCTTTGGTTGTGGGGAATGTGTTGCCATTGTTGGTAGTACGGATCCAATGGTGCTGACTTTTCAGCACCTACAAGAGGGCAATGGAGAATACATGAAAAATTTATCCATTATATATTTTTCCTGTCACGGCTGAGAGACTCTTGGTAAGTTACAATCACGTTAAAATGTCCACAGTAAATACATTAAGTGGGCATTCATAAAAAGATATAAACAGTTAAAAATGTAAAATAAAAAACATCAAAACAATCAGACACAAATAAACAAGATTGGTGACATTATCAAGGTTCCTCTGAAACAATTCTGTTTTAAATAATTTTCTCAAAACTAATAAGGTACGAGCTGATCAATTAAAAGCAATATACCCTATCTCTACTAGTTGTCTAACATTTTGATAATGGATATCAATATGTCTGGACCTTTTCCCCACCACATAGGCTTTGGCAATGCCTATGGCCCCGGTGTTATCTTCTATAATTTGGATAGGCAAAGTCGGTGGTGTCCAGATGCTAGAGATTAAGGCATTAAACCATATCAGATCGTTCCCTGCCTCTGATAGGCATGCAAATTCGGCCTCAGCGGTGGAGCACGAAACAATTTCTGTTGCCCCACATGGGTGGATGGGATGCCCCATTTAACAGTACTAAGAAGCCTGAAGTATCCTACGTGTCTTGGTATCTCCGGCCCAGTCCACATCCGCGAGCATTCTAATTGGGCCTTGTCTCTTTCCTCAGGTTCCAAGCGAAGCACGTAATCTGCTGTGGTTTTGAGATACCTTAATAGCTTTTTAATGGCCAACCAGTGGAACTGGGTAGGATGTTCCACTTGTCTGGATAGCAGGTTCACGGCCAGGGCAATGTCTGGACGGCTCCAATTACTTATATATAATAATGAGTTGACCACTGACCTAAATAGAGTATTATTTTGGAACTCTGGGCTATCCTTGTGTGCCAATCCATAATAGTCGGTCTGCATTGGGATAGCAGTTGGCTTGCTATCTTCCATTTTACATTTCACCAAAAGTTCGTCTATCTTCTCCTTTTGGGAGAGAGCAAAACCTTTTGGTGTAGTGATGATTTGTATGCCTAGGTACTTGTCCACATATCCTAAAGACTTTAGAGTGAACCTTTTTTGTAGGATCCTGGCAAATATATTACATCCCCCCTTGTCAGACCCTATATATAAAAGGTCATCAACATACACCAGGACTTTCTCCAGCCCCCCTTTGGTATTCCTTGTGAAGGTACATTTATCAGCTGGAGATGGAAGGAAACCCAGTAATTTGAGTGTCATAGTCAGGCATTTGTACCACATTCTGCCTGATTGTTTGATGCCTTAATCTCTAGCATCTGGACACCACCGACTTTGCCCATCCAAATTATAGAAGACAACACCGGGGCCATAGGCATTGCCAAAGCCTATGTGGTGGGGAAAAGGTCCAGACATATTGATATCCATTATCAAAATGTTAGTCAACTAGTAGAGATAGGGTTTATATCTTTAACGCACTGTCAGACCAAACATCAAACAGCTGACATTTTCACAAAGCCTCTACCAGCGGATAGGCACAAAGATCTGTGTAAAAAGTTATGTCTCACAGGGTAAAATCTGTTGTGCATTGCATTAGTGTGTTTGCATGCCATTGGCTTGCAAGGAGGGGAACTGTCAAGTATTTGCAAGCCATTGGCACATGTGTCATATAGACACCAGTGGAGGCAGAGAGTCCCTCCACCCCTATGTGGAAAGGAGGGGCTTACCCTGAGTATAAAACCCCCTCCAACCTTTTCTACCAGGCTCTCTCTTTTCGCGTTTGTTCCCCATGAGACTTAGATCAAGAGATCCTGATCAGGGTAGTCACACACACTGTGTGCCCCCTATCCTATAATGAATACTAAGACAGCCTTTGTACATAGTTAATATGCTTTATTATATGAATAAATACATTTAAGACATTTATTCATGCATCTGCCCCTGGACTCTTCTATGCTCCTGGGTGTTTCTACGATCCCAATTACACACACACACACACACACACACACACACACACACAAACATACATACATACATACATACAGTGATGGGATTCAGCAAGTTCGCACCACTTCGGGAGAACCGGTTGTTAACTTTCTGAGCAGTTTGGCAAACTGGTTGTGGGAAGAAATCATTAGGGCAGAGAACCGGTTGTTAAATTCCTTGAATCCCACCATAGCAGCTTCACTAATCATTGCTGTGGCTAGATTCCTGGTCTCAGGAACATAGAGACACAGACACACAGACACACTTCTCCAGAAGGATTATGGGCTGCAGAAACAAGTTAATTGTGAAAAAAGAGACTCACAAAGGAACAAGAAAGAGTAAATCTCCTTGAGCAACTAAAGGAAACACTAGAAAAAGAAAGCAGATCTCAATTTGTTGATAAGATACTTATCAAATTGTAGTTTGTATAACTTTTTAAAAATGAGATGTGGTTTCTGTTAAAACCTTTCAGGAGAAAAGAAAGGAAATGATTCATGTGCAAGGGTTTGGGTCATCTGCAAACCAATTGTTCTAGAAAAGGGAGGCAGGGCAAACTTGTTAGACTTCATTTTAAAAGTCATGACATACTGTACTTCAGCCTGCATAAGAAAACATGAGAATATTCTGCAGTCACACATCATATTTAAGAAGGTTTATAGACTTACGGTTTTTACAGTATAAACTTACAATTTATTTGACAAATGGATAAAAGGTCACCTCAGGTGAAAGAGGCTTTATAAAATTCTGTTATTCATTAGAGATGTACTTTCTGTAACAATTAAAATACCTTATATGTCTGTAAAGGGGAAAAGGAATAATCTTTAGGAACAGGAGAAAGAGTTGCAGCCAAGAAAACAGATAAAAGAAATATAAGTCCAGGGCAGAAATGTAATTTGATAAAGCATCTCAGATCTGGCCTTCCCTAATTCTCATGAAGAAAAAGGGAGAAGCAGTAACACATTCAGACTTGGAAGATTTTGTTACTGTAATGTTATAATAAAGGTAATATTAGCTTTTGTGTCTTTGGTTTCCAAATTTGGTCTATCTTGGAACACTGACAGTGTCCCAGATCTGAAGTCAAGTTTGTTTTCAATAAAATATATTACAGAGAAAGAATGCAATACTTAAAGGAAAGCATTGTTATGTAGCTGAGGATGGAAAATCGCTTATGAAAGGCTCCCTCCAGGAATTAGATTGTGTAGCGAACAAAGCAAGAGCAGTGAAGAATTGCAACTCTCCAAATTGCATATAGGTAGTCCTTAATTTACAACTACAATTGGAACCAGAATTTCCATTGAAATTCCGTTGTTAAGTGGGTTGCACCCAATTTTACGACCTTTTGCCAAGGCTGGTAAGTGAATAATCGCAGTGTTAAGCGAATCATGTAGTTAAGGGCATCCATCTTCCCCCCATTGGCTTTGCTTGTTGGAGGATCATATGACCCTAGGACGCTGCAACCATTGTAAACACATGCTGATTGCCAAGTGCCTGAATTTTGACCACGTGACTCTGAGACGGTGATGATTGTAAGTGCAAAGGCTGGTCATAGGTTATTTTTTTTCAGCATGGTTGTAACTTCGAACAGTTGCTATACAAATGATTGATGATTACCCATACATTTATTCCACCAAAGAATATGGTACCGGGGTTCAAATTGGAGAATTAGCTAAAGGACTAAATTTGCAGTCACGCGTGAATGATTCTGGATGTTCAAGCTGTATAAAGATCAAAAGAATAAACCAAGTGGAGAGAAGAGAGAAAGGGACAAAGAAGAGACAAATTAACTTTAGAGCAGTGTTTCTCAACCTTAGCAAATTTAAGAAAAGCGAACTCCCAGAATTCAAAGCGTTGCTGGCTAGGGAATTCTGGGAGTTGAAGTCCATTTGTTTTAAAGTTGCTAAGCTTGAGAAACACTACTCTAGAACACTACAGTTAATGCTCCATGACATTTGTGGAAATGAATATCGGCCTGCCAATTGGGGGGAAAAAATAAGCTCACATTCATAGATGATTACATGCAGTTACCATTTTGCTACTTGTTCAGTGACTACAGTCAAGTGCTTCAGGAAGTTAAAAATACATGGCATTAGTGTGTGATAAATATGGGAGAAAGACCGTACACATGTTGGGCAGAGGTGGGTTCTACTTACCTTTACTACCGGTTCGCAACAGGATGGCGCACATGCGCAGAAGCTTCCTGACGATGTCCAGGTTGGTAGGCGGAGCCTCCCGCCGGTTTTACTACCGGTTCTTGCGAACCAGTCTGAACCGGGGCAACCCACCACTGATGTTGGGAGCAAATATACACCAGGCAACAGGTAAAAGAGAAAGAGGCTGTACACGAGACCAGAGTTTCTTATCCCCAGAACAAAATGGGGTATCAGAGAGGATTTTTTTTTCTTTTTGGTGACCGAAATGATGAGATGCATGCTGCAGGATAGTACTGAGGAAAAGTAAATAGCTCAGTCAACTACATGCAAAACAGGCTCCCAATGAGATCCATAAATGCAATACCACTTGAGCTATAATAGACAGTGTCTGTATAAAGGCAAATATACATGTCTCAGGATAATGTTGCAGAATCCAATCTGGGTCAGTCATTGGGATCAGAGGTTTAATCTTCTGAATTTTCAGACAGGTGCTGGAGCCCATCCTCAGGGAACTTCTCTCTACCAGAATGTGTGCCTTGGGCTATTCTATGCATAGAATTTACGACGTTAAAAGCCAGCAAGCAGCACCACAACCAGGCACCACATAAATGCTAAGCATAGAATAGCCCAATAGCACACATTCTGGTAGAGAGAGGTTCCTTGAGGATGGGCTCCAGCAGGAGTCTGAAAGCTCGGAAGACTAAACCTCTGGTCCCAGTGACCAACCCAATTTGGATCCTGCAATCGTGTATGTAGCTCATAGTTGAACTGTTGTGGCAGTAGCTCTGGAGGCTCCATCTGTATACCATTTGAAAGGTACACCCAAATATCAAAGAAGGAAGCAAACAACCAGAGCAGACAACACCCAGATATGCAGGAAACAGTACCAGATAAACAGTCAAGGAAGAAACAATATCCTAATCAAGGAACCATCAAGAAAATAACCACACCCCAATCAAGATTGGCAGGGCAAACTAATATATATATAAATGTTATATATAAACCAAAAAATTCTACTCTTCCATGCATTGATTATGTTGCCAAGGTTGACAATGGAACATCTGCAGAAGAAACAGCAAGCTCAGAGAACCAAGAACTCAATATCCTTTCTAAGGTAGGTAAATTGAGGACCCAGTTTGTGGGGGCAATAAGCTGACTTTGTATAAAATATACAAAAGTATGAAGGCTATTGCTTAACGCACTGTAAGCTGCCCTGAGTCGCCGGAGAAGGGCGGCATATAAATCAAATTAAAAAAAAAAAATTAACATAGAAGGAAGCCCAGCTTAGGTATCTCAAAGTATTTCGTTCCAAAGTTTATGTGTTTGTGCCAAAAGAAAAGAGAATTTGATGTGATAGTTGAATATTCATAATACTCATAGAGTATTTTTCATTGAGTATCCTGCTGCAAAACCCATGCAAGTATATATCATGGCTTATTTTGATGACAGGGAAAAGAAAGTAACCAGGAGATGTCAGGTTTTGTTCCCCATGTTCGGGCAATCAGTGATCAGACAGCACAAGCATTGACAGTAGCCCTCACTACAACCTGGATATCCAATACATGATGGATACCACCATTAAGTCTGTCCTATGTTGTCAAGAGGAAGCTAGTGGAAGAACCCCTCTTCCTGGGAGATAATTGAAAGGTTACCAGCAGTGCTGGGCTTCAAATTTTTTTTACTACCGGTTCTGTGGGTGTGGCTTGGTGGGCGTGGCATGGCTTAGTGGGCATGGCTTGGTGAGCGTGGCAGGGGGATACTGTAACATCTCCATTCCCACCCCACTCCAGGAGAAGGTTACTGCAAAATCTCCATTTCCTCCCTGTCAGCTGGGACTCGGGAGGCAGAGAATAAATGTTGGCCGAGCCAATCAGAGGTGGCATTTACCGGTTCTCTGAACTACTCAAAATTTCCGCTACCAGTTCTCCAGAACTGGTCAGAATCTGCTGAATACCACCTCTAGTTACCAGAAAGAGACAAATGGAGAAAAGCTGCATAAGGAGAGATCAATGATGTTAGCTCTTTGAGGTAGCTCAGACCAGAAGCACAATTAAGAGCATCAGCGCTAACTTTATTGGAAGGTTATATTAAATAGGATCTTGCAAGACTAAACGTGATTCTCCTCCTCCTCTCCTTTTAGTCTCTGGAAAACTAGGGAAGGCCTCTTCAGAAATGTTCCCATGTTTTCCTCCACCTGTAGGCTAAGTGTCTTATCGGACCGTTGTCTAGACTGCAGAGGCCTCCCAAGGTCATTCTCGCATATCATCCCAGATACCCATAGAAAACAAGTGGCGCTTTGTGTGAGATGGTCTAGAAGAGCAATGCATTCGCAGAAATACTGAGCATCGGAAGAGATGCTGGCCGATGCATTCAAAAAACTTTGCAAAGAAATTGATGCAGGACACAGAACCCTTTGAGAGATGATTGGAGTTGTGGATTGGTGCATATGTCAATGAGAGTAGATGTTGCCATCTTAGCAAGTACACATTGCCGTCTCAGCATTTCATGATCCAAGAAGATGACTGGGTACGGAGAGAGAGAGTTAAAGATTCACACTGTTTCCTTTCCTTGGCAATCATTCCACTTCAACTCTAAGAAAAGGCTAATCTGAGGCCACCTGTTTCAACTATATCTTCCCAGGCATAGGTCCACAAAGCAAATACAGGAAGTACTCAACTTATGACCACAGCTGAGCCCAAAATTTCTGTTGTTAAGTGAGACATTTGTTAGGTGAGTTTTACCCCATTTTACGACCTTTCTTGTCCCAGTTGTTAAGCGAATCACTGTGGTTGATTGGTTAGTTCCCCAGTTGTTAAGTGAATCTGACTTCCCTATTGACTTTGCTTGTCAGAAGGTCGCAAAAGCTTATTGCATGACCCCAGGACACTGCAATGGTCATAAGTATGAACCAGTTGCCAAGCGTCTGAATTGAAGTGATCATGGGGATGCTGCAAAGGTCATAACTGTGAAAAACGGTCATAGGTCACTTTTTTCAGTGCCGTTGTAACTTTGAAGTGAACTGTTGTAAATCGAGGACTACCTTTAACTCTTTTCCTGATAGGATGCAGCTGGTAAACGATAGGTTGTACTTACTCCCTTACATAAACAGGTAATGTTATAATGATAAAACCTGCACTCATTGCTCAAGTTAGATTCCCATTCTGGGGAAATGCTCACATGCACAAGCAGAAGCTTCAGCCTTAACATTGTTCAGCCTGGTGGACACTGCTGCTTGATTTGCAGGGCAACATCACAAACTTCTCACCCATCTAGCTATTCCTTAGTCGGAAGCTGACTAGATAGGCCAGTGATGGCTAACCTTTTTGCCATCACATGCCAGCAGCGGGGGTGTTGTGCACATGTGTGCCCACACCCATAATTCTATGTGCCATGCCCCCCGGGCTCATGTTTTGCTCTCCCCAGCCTCCAGAGCCTTTCTAGGAGTCTGGGGAGGGCAAAAACGGCCTTCCCCACCCCCCAGAGGTCCTCTAGAGGCTGGAAACGGCCCGTTTGCCAACTTCCAGTGGGACCGTAAGGCCTGTTTTTTGCTCTCCCCAGCCTTCAGAGCTTTCTAGGAGTCTGGGGAGGGCGAAAACTGCCTTCCCCATCCCCCTGGTGGCCTTCCAGAGGCCAGAAATGGCCTGTTTGCCAACTTCCGGTGGGACTTGAGCTGAGCTCGCATGCCTACTGATATGGCTACGAGTGCCACCTGTGGCATGCATGGCATAGGTTCACCATCACGGAGATAGGCAGTTAAATCACACTTCAATGCTAGTGATGGCACAGTGCCCTCCAATTGTATCTAAGGGGAGCAATGTAGCTTAGGTTAGATGGCACACCCAGTTTCTGTCTTCCTGCGTATCACCAGGACTTGCTTGGGGCTGTCTAGAGATTGGCTGAAATAATGCCACATACCACAGTAAAATAGGTTAAAACCGGAATAAAGTATCATGACTCAATAAAGATTGAAATGCCGATTGACACAGCAGCATAAATTCAGCCAAAACTCTGTGCTTGTTTTATTGTAATTGAGGCTGAAATTTAAGTAGATTTGGTGCCAATTGTAACTAGACAGAGCTGAAATACAAATTAAGAGGAAAATAATCCATGCAATGAAGCATGAGAATGGAATGGGCTTGCAATGACAAGGACAAGTAATTTAGTTTAAGAATAAAACTTTTATTACACAACAGATACCTAGAAATCTGCTCTTTCCTGATCCTGATTTTTAATGTTACATTTAGTTTGGAATGAAAAAGCCAAATAATCAAAATGCTAGTAATATTAATATCTTAAAATGTACCACCTATTGATAGAATATCCACTTTTTTCTATATTCAGTTGTATATTCTAAAGTACTTTTTTTTTTTAAAAAAAATTGATTTATATGCCGCCCTTCTCCGGAGACTCAGGGCGGCTTACAATGTGCTCAGCAATAGCTGAGTCTATTTAATAGACTGTTAACAATTTAAATATATTACATAAATATACAGTCTATTTATATAAAAAAGACAGAATGAAATAACACAAGATTGAATAAGATATCTTCGATCAGTTAGCATTCAAAGTTGTGGGGTTTAGCACAGATGGTCCTCGAGTTACAACTATAATGGAGCCTTCTCATCACAATCATAAATGGGTTGGTCATTTGACCCAATTTACAGCCTTCTTGGTGATGTCTATGGAGATTCTCAGTCATCTAGGATGGTCATGGTTGTCCCAGAAGTGCTTTTTCAAGAGGCAACTGGACTTTCTGGTTTTCCTTTGAAGACATTTTGCTTTTCATCCAAGAAGCTTCTTCAGCTTTAAAGATGCTGAAGAAGCTTCTTGGATGAGAAGCGAAACATCTTCAAACAAAAACCAGAGTTGCCACTTGAAAAAGTACCTTTGTGACTTTTTGGTGATGGTTGTTAAGCAAATCAGTGCGGTTGTTAACTGACTCTGCCGTCATTAAGCAAACACTGTGATTGTTAAGTGAACCAATCAGTAGTGGGTTTCAATTTCGGCCGCTACCAGTTTGTTCGTGGGTGTGTGCACGCTTGCACGTGCATCACTTCTGCGAGTGTGCAGAGACATCCGGGCAGGTGGGAGGACCCTCCCACCGCTGCCACTACCGGTTCGCATGATCCGGGGCAAACTGGTAGCAACGTATCACTGGACCAATGGTTCACTATGGGTGCAGTTTTGCTGAAATTGTAAAATGTGGTCACATGACCGCAGGATACTGTAAAGCAGGGGTGTCAAACTGGATTTCTTCAATGGCCGGATCAGCATTGTAATTCTCCTTCACGGGCCGGCGGGGGGCACGGGGGATGGATGCCTCCTGCAGCATCTTGCCAGCCAAAATGGGGCACAGGGGGGCATGCGTGCCCTCCCCGCACCTCATTTTCAGTCTCCATGGCTTCCTGCAGCACTCTGCCGGCCAATAATGGGCTGCACAGAGGCCCTGTGAGGCCCCGCACAGCCCGTTTTGGGCTCGCAGAGGCACTGCAGGCCAGTCCTTTGATATTTTTAGGCTGGCCCCATGAGCCATATTTAAGCACCCTGCGGGCTGCGTTCAGCCCACGGGCCTTGGGTTTGACACTCCTGCTCTAAAGAGTGTGGTTGTTGTGGCTCCGTTGCCTGAGCCTGGGCTATCGACAGATGCAGACTCTGAGAGTGAGGGGGAGGAGTTGGCAAGGCCTCCCTCTCCAGCACCCTCCTCTCTGGCAATGCCTCCGGAGGACACTGAAGGCCAAACGATAGGCTCAGAGCCAAGCACGTCCCCGCAGCCACAGGTGGACAGTGACGAGGAAAATAAGTGCTGGCTGGACCCTCGCCAGAGGCGCAGGGAGAAGCGTGCGCAGCAGAGGGGAAGGCATGCCAGAGATTAGCTGAGTCACTGGACCACACCCCACAGGCTATAAAATGGAGTGTGGTGGCCATTCGGACTCTGTGACGGACAAAGCTAATCTCTGGCGAGGCACTTTGCACCTTCGGATACAACACCTATTTGCTGTGGATTTAATTACAAACTGGACTATTCAAACTGTATGTATTTTTGTCTGTGTTATCGGAGTAAAAGTTTTTGGCAGGCAGCCACGGAGTTGCTGCCAAGTTCCTTATCACTGACGCTGAGTGTTTGAAGAGTTTATTTAACCCTCGGCTGGCTGGTTGGGTGTGTGTGTGTTATGGGGACAGAACAGTGGTCCAGTTCCCAAGCAAAGTGCAGTCATGTGACCACATTTTAAAATTTCAGCAAAAACTGCACCCATAGTGAAGCATTGGTTCACTTAATAACCGTAGCTTAATGGAACCACCATTGGAACTTTGGATCTGGGTTTTAAGTACCTCCAGGTACATTAGTTGGAACTTTGAATCTTTGATACGTGACTGCCAGTAAGCTGAGGACTATCTGTATTTCTGAAGTGCAGTTCTTGATATATCATTCACTGATTTTTTTTTACTATAGAACAGCTCAAGCCATTTTTGAATCTGAAAGTCAGTGGATGAATTCTGCATCCAAAGTTATCATTGGCCATTTCTTTCTCATATAAATTCTTTGGAATCGCATACATTTTTCTTTGATGCTTGGTGGCTGAAAAAATCCCTGCTTTTGGTAAGTGCATCTGTAGGGGCCTGTTGGAAAACATTTATCAGCATCTTGCAAATGAGTTCAGGGAGATAATCGGAAGGTGGGACATAATCTGTTTTGTTTCGTTTTAGCTCATGTGGCCAAAATAATTTTCTCCTCAGGCAGGAATGATTTGATATGAGTCAAGGATTTTCAGGACACCATTGACGCTTTTCCCTGGGAACCTGATGTCCATTAGCGCCGAGAACTGCTTTTTAATAATCTGTCATCTGTATAAGAAAAAGTACTACGTTTAAGAAGGCTGAAAATGATGAGAGATAAGTTTGAAGCCTAGAAGGGATTCAGAAGTGGGGAGAATTTGGGATAAAACTAAAGTACACAGAATAAATTCTTTTCTAATTAGTTGAGTTTCAATTTGAGGAAAAGTACTTAGGTTTTCTAATTAGAAATGCAGTGCTGAACACTTGAAAAAGACTAGGTGATAAATTACTCCGTGGATTCTTCTGATCAGTCCTGTCAAGCTGACAACCAATTATCTCCACCTGAATTTTAACTCTTTGAATTTCACTCTTGGATAAGAGAGCCATTTGCTTAGTTAGGGAAACTTGATTTTAGAAAGGCACCACCACTACCAGTGCCTACCTCTGTAGCAATAGTGGGAAAATTTTGCAATCCGTTCTTTAAGTGTCAGCTTGAATAGAGTTGCAGGTTTTATGAACATATGGAAAACAACTGAAAATGTTTAAGAATGTTCCATTTCAAGATTTTTGACTGCTTCTCTGTTTACTATCCTCCAGCTATCTTGAAAAACAATTCCCCAAACAAGGCCTTGCCATTCCCACTGTGAACTGAACCCATCAGGGTTGATATATCTACAACAGGGTTTCTCAACTATAGCAACTTGATATGTGGACTTCAACTCCCAGAATTCCCCAGTCTGCATGCTGATTGAGGAATTCTAGGATTTGAAGCAGGGGTGAAATCCAGCAGGTTCTGGAGAACCGGTAGTGGAAATTTTGAATAGTTCGGAGAACTGGCAAATACCACATCTGGCTGGCCCCAGAGTGGGGTGGGAATGGAGATTTTGCAATATCCTTCCCCCAGGAGTGGGGAGGGAATGGAGATTTTGCAGTATCCTTCCCCTGTCATGCCCACCAAGCCACACCCACCAAGCTACGCCCACAGAACTGGTAGTAAAACAATTTGAATTTCACCATGAGTTGAAGTCCACATGTCTTTAGGTTACCAACATTGAAAAACTACAGAGTACCAAGTTGAGAAAAAGCATATTAACCATGTCCTTGAAGTGTTTTTTTCCCCCAACTATCTCTGAAATTTCAATTTAACTTCTAGAAGACCTAAAGAAGATATTCTCCCATTGGTCATGTTTCCCCAAATTCTAATCACCTGGAAGCAAATTGGCAGCCAATGCAGCTCTCTCAGGAGAGGTGATACATGTGCATACCAGGGTCTGCCCAAACCATGCAGGCTGCTGCACTTAGTTTTATTTGGGAAGTGAAATTTGAAACTTCCAACAGGTAGTCCTCGACTTACAACCACAATTGAGCTCAAAATTTAGGTTGCTAATTGAGACAGTTGTTAAATGAGCTTTGCCCCATTTCTTGCCACAGCTGTTAAGAGAATCACTGTACTTTGTGAATCTTTTGCTTGTCAGAAGGTCGCAAAAGGTGATCACATAACCCCAACTGTCATAAACCAGTTGCCAAGCAACCAAATTTTGATCATGTGACCATCGGGTTGCTGTAAGGGTTGTAAGTGCTAAAAACGGTCACAAAGTCACTTTATTCAGTGCCATTGAAACTTCACATGGTCACTAAATGAATGGTTATAAATCAAGGATTACCTATACTCCCCACCTCCTGACCGTCCATTCCCTTTAAAGGGGAAAAAAAACCTTCTTTTATTCAGGTTCTTTTCTCTGTTAGTGGCTGCAAAGCTTCCACCACACCTGTTTCCTCCCACATCTGTTTCAAGGTTGCAGTTTTATTGGCAACTCTGCTGTGCTTATCTGAGGAAAAGACTCATATGCAGAGATGGTATTCAGCCGGTTCAGACCGGTTCAAGCGAACTGGTAGCTCTCACAATCAGTTGGCCCCGCCCACCTGCCTCCTCTCTATCCTGTCCTTTATTTCCTGCTTTGCAGCTTATCTCAATCGTGTGGCACAGCTGATTTCCCCCTTCCCTTGCTGTTCTGTGGGGGCACCAGCCCTCTGGAATGAGCTGCCCCTAGAGCAGTGGTTCTCAACCTTCCTAATGCCGCGACCCTTTAATACAGTTCCTCATTTTGTGGTGACCCCCAACCAGGGGTGGGTTCTAAATTTTTTTACTACCGGTTCTGTGGGCGTGGCTTATTTTGTGGGTGGGTGTGGCTAGCTGGTCATGTGACCAGGTGGCCATGGCTATGTGTATAGGGACTACTCAGAGGGCTGAAAAAAGTCATTTCTGACAGGTCCTCGCACTTTTGACTGGTCCTCACACTTATGGCCATCCTCACATTTATGCCCATGCAGCATTCTTAACAACCGTGTCACTCATTTCACAACTGCTTCTCTTCACCATGGTGACAAGATAGGGCAAAAATGTAAAATGTGGGGACAGTCGTAAGTTCGAGGACTGGTCAAAAGTGCGAGGACCAGTCAAAAATAACTTTTTCAGCCTTCTGAGTAGTCCATATGCACAAAAGGACTACCCAGAGGGCTGAAAAAAATGATTTCTGACAGGTCCTCGCACTTTTGACCGGTCTTCGCACTTATGACTGGTCATCATTTATGCCCATTGTAGCATTCTTAACAATGTGTCACTCATTTCACAACTGCTTCTCTTCACCATGGTGACAAGATAGGGCAAAAACGTAAAATGTGAGGACAGTCGTAAGTTCGAAGACTGGTCAAAAGTGCGAGGACCAGTCAGAAATAACTTTTTCAGCCCTCTGAGTAGTCCATATGCATAAAAGGATACAGCAGTAGAGAGGGATGAAGGAAGGGAAGGGAAATTAGAGTAGGAGTGAGGGTAAGACAGGGAGGAAGAGAGGAGGAGAAGGAGAAAGGAAGAGGAAGTAAGGAGGAGAAGAAGAGGGTGAGGAAGAGAAAGTAAGAAGGAAAGAAAAGAGAGAGGTGGTAGGTTTGAGGAGAAAGATTGCTGTACAATAAAAAAGATGAAAGGGAAAAAAGCCAACCCCAAACAAATATTAAGATATTAAGATAAAGAATGAATTGTTAAACTTTAAAGAATAAAAGAGAACAAATATGAATAAATAACAATAATTAGAAACACACATACAAACATACAATGTATTTTCTTTGAACAGAGTATTTGCCCGGTTCACAAATTTAAACAGTGTTTAGTCATTTCAATTAAATTAACAATTTCTATATTTCCTTTTTGCCATATTTATTCCTCATCTATTTTTGTAAAAAACTAATATTACCCTTCATCCTCATCTCTAATCTTAATCAAATTCAATTTTTCCCTTCTATTCTATATTATACCCCTTCCCATTGTCATCTATTTTTATATCCATCCTCACATTGGTTAATTATGTAATATTACAATTGTTTAATATGAATTTAATATTTTAATATAAATCAATTAGTTATATAACTACCTTTTTTGTATATTAATCAATATGAACATGAATATTCCAATTATTTCCATGCAATCCAATTTCTTACAAATCAATTAATTATATTTACCAATAATAATAAACCAAATAATTTCCCCCATATATTCCTCCAAACCACAACTTAACCATTTCTGCTTTCAACACAATATACAATTAATAGTATCTCAATTATTACAATTCCCTAGTTAAATACAGCTTTTTTTCTTTTGTGTTTTAAAATCTCCTCTTTTCCCCTAAATTTCCCGTTGTTTGCACCTACCTTTTTTGGTGAGGAAAAAGAAAAGAAATCTGCCTGCCTAATTTTCCAACGTGCAAAGCCAACAGCCTGCTTTACTTTCTCTTTCGTTTTTCAGTATAGGTAGGGGGAAAAAATCTGCACTCTTTCCAAGCAAGCAGCAGAGCCCTGAGCAAAACAGCTGAGAGCAAATCAGCTGGGGGTCGGGAGCCGATCTAAGCAAGGGCTAATTAGCCTATGCTGAAGCTCCGTGGGCCAATAAAATTACAAAAAAACACCGAACCCTTTGTTAAATTGCTGGCTCCCCTGCCCCTCGCCCAGCACTATTTATTGGCAATAAATAGTGGTGCGGAGGGGTGGGGCAAGCCAGCAATTTAACAAAGAGTTCGGCTGCACCACTGGCTATAGGGCGGCCCTTTGAAGCCCCGCGGCAAGAATTTAAACAGTTTTTTTTCCTCTAGCCATCGGAGGCAGCAATAGATTGGGAGTGGGTGGGGTAAACGAACGGCCGGCAATCCAACAGAGCAGAGAGTGAGGGTGAGTGAAGGCATGGGGGGGGCAGAGGGGCTTTGGCGACCCCTGTGAAATGGCCGTTCGACCCCCAAAGGGGTCGCGACCCCCAGGTTGAGAACCGCTGCCCTAGAGCTTCGTCTTAGTCCTGACCTGCATACTTTTCGCCGCGCCCTTAAGACCCTTTCTTCCAGCAAACCAGACTGGCCTAATACGAATTTTATAATGGGTGTATGTGTGTTTTAATTCGCGGGCCAAATTTTATATATTCGATTTTAATTGGTTTTAAATTTTATAAATCTATGTGTTTTAATATGGCTGTACACCGCCCTGAGTCTTTCGGGAGAAGGGTAGTATAGAAATCTAATAAACTTCAAATTTCTAACTTCTACTTACCATTGCTGACTTGGAAGGTAAGCAGCTGATCTACTAAATGCTCCATTTTCAGTGCTGCATGCAAGCGCACATCACCAAACTGGTTGTTAAACCAGCAGCATACCAACACTGCTCATATGGGAGGGGAAGAAAGAAGCACAGGTGTATGCAACTTTTCTATGCAACCTGCTCCTCCACAGCAACTTAAATTTATTTCTTTGCATATATACATATTTACAAATACTTCAAGTAGAAAAATAACAACATGCCACATCATAATGGGATCACCCGCCAAAGCTGATAACACATTCCCAGCAGTGGTGGGTTGCCCCTGGTTTGGACCGGTTTGCAAGAACTGGTAGTAAAACTGGTGGAAGGCCCTGCCCACCACCTCGGATGTTGTCATTGGCGATCTGCACATGCGCAGAAGCTTCTTCGCATGCGTAGAAGCAAGGCGCGCGTGTGCGATCCCGTTACAAACCAGTAGTAAAGATAAGTAGAACCCACCGCTGATTCCCAGCCTGCTAACTAGATGCCCAGAGCTGATGTTAAATGTTACTTAGGCAGAGTGATCCAACCCTTTAAAACAACAAGGTTCCTCAGATTATGCTCCTGATGCTCCTGATAATTTTACAGTTGCCATTTAATTTCCAATGGAGCCTGGGAGGGAGGCATTTTATCCCAATCTCACTTAAATTGTCACATGTTAAAATTGGGTAACTAACATCAGGCACCTTGTACTATGAAAAAGGCAGCGTGGGTTTCCCCGAGATCCTTTTTGATTCCCAGATGTACATCCAGTGCAAAACTGAGATTGGAGACAAAGCTCCCCAAAGCCCCAAGCTAGGATTTGCAAATAAATTCTGTTTATACAGCTAGAGATCAACCTGGTCCAAACTAAGCTGATTTCCCAAATTACAAGAGAGAAATTTAAATCTAGATTGTGGACATGTATGATAATTAAAATGTGCCTAACTGGTATGTCTCCTGAGATTCTCCTGAATTGGAGTTTGGATAAGGCCAAGGAAATAATTAGATGACGGACTGGAGACACAAGGCAGTTTTACCCAGCAACCTAAGATGCTGCTCTCCCATGCTGTTTCTCAAGCTGATTTAAAAATACAAAGCATTAATACATCACACAGCTTTTGCCTGTTAACTATTGTGGTAGGGACCTATGTCCAGTGCCAGCTTCTTCTCTCAGCAATTTGTTGTCATTTCAATGCCCGGACTTCCAGGGATTGCTTGTTAATTATCTTTTCATGTTTTATAAGAGACAAAAATTGTTTCCTTTATAGCGTGGCCCTCCCATATCGCACAGAAGTGGCAAGCATAATTTAATTAAATTGAGAGGTGATATCATCCATTGACTCATAAGAAAGGCAGAGTAGATGAAATGGATTTTCTTCAGAATTCTCTGTCTCAACACATACTTGCACTATATGTTCTTTTGATTGGTTGGATGACTTTATGGTTAAAATCTCCTCACTGATTTTCTGGACCTTATGAGTTGAAGTCAAACATATCTGGGGTCTTAAATTAAAAAGCTTTTAGGGAGGAATATTGCTCCAAGAAAATATATCCAGGAAAAACCAAATTCATTAGATGGTAATATTAATTTTCAATTTAAAATAGAAGCCCACACAAAGATTCTCCATTCAAGAAATATTTTTTATTAATACAGTAAGTGGTTTTAAGACATAACATACACATCTTAATCATCTGAGCTGATATCAGATTTGAGGGAGAAGGTATTGTATGATGCTCCTTATGATATCAATTGGACTGCAGTTTCTGATGATGCCTTGTCAATATACCTGAACATTTCAAATAGAAAAGATTGAATAGCTGTGTGTGTGTGTATTTGTGTGTGTGTGCATGTGCATATCTATATCTGTATGTTTGTTTATATATATGTACTATATACACACACAGATTTATATATATATACTTACACACAAATATATAGTATGTATGTATGTATATATATATCACATTTATATATATTACAGTAAATATAATATATATATATACACACATGTACAGTATATATGTGTGTATATGTGTATATACACAGTATATACATACATGCATACACATGTATGTGAAATACACATACACATATATACGGCAAAATTCACTGAATTTAAGGACTGCTGGATCAGCGCTTTAGTATTTGCTTTGAGTTGGCAATTGTTTTCTTTGATGTAGTTCGCTGTGGCATTTTGACAAACAAGGAATGAGCAACTTATCTTATAAAGATTTATAGCCCATAGCTTCAGTAGTCTTGTGAAGAAGACCGCCACTGTGCAAATGGCAAGGTTAAAGTGATTGTGATTGTGTATGGAGTAAATACTAACTCCTGCTAGTATTTCATTCTGAAAACTAGTTTAAACAATGTTTAGATAACTGTAAATGGAAGCTCTTTCATAAGCTTAACCCCTTACATGAAGTTTTGTCGCATTCAAGGTCAGAAAGAAAGAAAAATGTTCTTTATGTGTTTTGTCTAACAACCAACTCCAGTATGTAGACATATTTCGTCCTCCCATCTTTCTTATATAAGCTTTAAAGCAACCTCGTGTGTTTTAAATACAGCATTTCTGATATTCGTTTCATCATTACAGAACATTGTTTAGATAATGTTCTAAGCTAACCTATAGTGACAAATGCAGTATAAGAATCTAAATTTGCTCGGCCTGGTGTTGTTTAGTCATCTAAGCAATCAGATGAAGCATCTCTAAAAACATCTGATTGATGCCATCAGGATTATACTGATATTAGTGTTCTTCAGCAGATGTTCCAAGTAGGAGTAATAACTTCTGTTATATTTTCACATCTGCAAAATTAATGGACTTGGATGAAGTTCTCTCACTTTTTCAAGAGGCGTAACTTGGCCCTGCCATTCTTCAAATTGCTATAACGTAATTCCCACATCCTGAAAAAAGGATGGTAGATTCCTGTGGCAGGCAGATGACATTTATAGTACATCAATTCCCCATCTTCTTCTATCTCCACGTATAACCTTTTGAGCTATAACCCCTATGTGAAAGTTGCCATGGTTCAGTCTGCAGAGAGATGCTGTGATAATTGTTTCATTATATGTTTCTAACGATGTAGCTTTATCTGTTGCAGTTGCTTCATTTAATCTGTGAGATGCTTATTTTTGGTAGCTGAGGTAACAACTAGCAAAGAACAAGTGACAAATTGTATGTGCCATTAGAGATATGTAGCAAATATCAGCTGCTGGGCTTCCAGTTAAGATTAGAACCCCACAATACAGGGAAGATAAGTCTTAATTTCCCCCCAATTTTTTAAAAAAGTTGTCTTCAAGTCCAAGTAAGAATTTGAAACAGGACAATTTGGATGCATCATACAATCTAGGATAGATAGATAGATAGATAGATAGATAGATAGATAGACAGGCAGGCAGGCAGGCAGGCAGGCAGACAAATAAAATATATTTACTCATAGCATTTGAAAAGAATCTCCAGTGACTTCCCAGTTCATAGGGATTAATATCTACTAATATCTGTCATTTTATAAAGGTACACATGGCATTAAACCAAAAGTCTCAAACTCAAATGAATATGGGGGCACATTACATACAATGAGCTACTCAGTAGGCTGCATTCCTACACAGGCAAATGTGCAACATCCATTAAAATCAAATACTTATTCATTAATTAAATTAATAATTAAATTAAAACAAGGTATTATTGTACAATGAATAAAAATAACTTAAAATGTCATTACTGATGGTTAATAAAAACAAAAGCACATTAAACAGGGTATCACTGTGGTTGCAATATCTGATCTGCCTATTTGCCCACTAGTCACCACTGTGTTGTTCTGTGTGGACACTCCCTGGTGCCAACTAGCATAGACAAATGGTAGCACGAGGCAAAGCCGGATGATGAAAGCATAGCTGCAAAACTACCATGGTGAGATTTGGGGACCAGTAGATTGTAAATTTTTGAGCCCTTGTGGGCTCTTCATGCTGGCATATCATCCACAGTGGATCCAAATCCTATGCAGCATCTGGAATTGGGATCCTGCTAAGTCTGCTTTCTATGGTGGCTGCTTGTCTTGTCTTACGTTTTTGGAGCCATCATGGGCTAAACAAAAACACCAGTGGGCCACATGCTTCAGATCCCTGCATTAAACCACATCTTTAGTATGAAATATCAATATAGTTTTATCCTGTGTTTACACTGTAAGATATCGAATTGATCATTAGTTTGGCTATGTTCATACAAAACACATCTGCTTGAAGTATAGTGTTTCAGATAACAGGCGGGAGGTGCTTGTTCAAATTGATATTCCAATTTTTCAAGATTAAAAACAATCCCCAACAGGATGGAAATGCTATGAAAGAAAAAGAAAACACTCACACGGACAACTAGCATATCAAGGAAAAGATTAGCACTAGTCATCTTCCTTCTTTTCTTAAATTTAAAGTTAGGCATTCCCTAACTTGTACTCTGCAGGTTTTTCATCTTGTTGACTGTTCGTATAAAGTAGGCTGTGATTATATAGAAGTATATAAAGATTCTGGAATTCTACCAGACAGGCAAAATACCTTGGGCTAAAAAATATTTATCAAAGTTGACAGGTTCTTACTATAAAAATGACGGAGAAAATCATTTTGAGAGTTTCCATATTTTATGTTGTAACAGAGTAATACTAAGCTTATCTACTTAGAAGTACATCTCTGAGTAGACCAACCATTCCTTCTGTTCCCTTTAATTGGTTAGCTGTGGTAGAATATAGCCTGGATTCCCAGGGGCTGCAAGAGGAGCAAGAGACAATGAGGTTTAAACAGTTTGGTTGAGAGAAAGAGGGTAAAGATAGCTCCTCCCTAGAACATCTCAGATTACATCTTTAATGAAGCAACTAATTGCTTTACTTTCACAAGATTTCTGTCTACAGATGAGGAACATAATAAAGAAAACTTCTTAGAAGTAACTTTGTGTGTCTTGGTTTTTGGAGTCTCACATCAGTAACTTTTCCAAGCTATCCCTTATTACACATTCTTGCTTGCATACAGAGACTTTTCATAAAGTCTTTATGTGGTGGTGAATCCTTCTTCATCCAGTTGAGAAAAATTTCCATTGCTTAACTCTGCCAAACACTTGCCAGCTTTTGAGGACCTTTATAAACTTAGGGATAGACACCTAAAGTTTTCTCCTCTCCAGTTATTTCAGCTGAATTATGATTGCTACGGAAAAGTCAATCTCTCTCTTTCTCTCTCTCTGTCTCTCGCTCTCTCCCTCCCCCTCCCTCCCTCCCTCCCTCTTCTCCCTCCCTCCTCCTCTCCCCACCTTCAGGACTTATATCAGAAAGCATACTTGTGCTGTTTTTGTTGTTGTTGTGTCAATAAATTGTGTCTGACTCTTCACGAATCAATGGACCATAGCATGCCAGACTCTCCTGTCCTCCACTGACTCCTGGAGTCTGCTGAAATTCATGTTCATTGCATTGATGACCCTATCTCAGTAGTGGGTTCCACTTACCTTTGCTACCGGTTTGGAACTGTGAGCTCACACGTGTGTTTGCTTCGCTCGCGTGTGGCGCTTCTGCACATGAGCAGAGCGTCTGTGATGACGTCTGGGTGGGTGGGTGGAGCCTCCCACTATGCCATTACCAGCTCACCTGAACCAGGCTGAACCAATAGAAACCCACCACTGCCCTATCTAACCATCTCATCCTCTGCCACAGGCTTCTTCTTTTGCCTTCAATCTCTCCCAACATCAAGGTCTTTCCCAATGAGTTCTCTGTTCTCACGAGTTGGCCAAAGTATTTGAGCTTCAGGCTTGTGCTGTTACCTAAGAAATTGTACCCACCAAACCCAGAGCTTCTGGGTTTGATTGCCCATTTCTAGTCCTGCTTGCTGCTAGAATGTTCTGATACCTGTGTATGGCGGCCATGTTTTCTTTGCTTGATTTGTTTTCCTCACAGTGAAATGGAAATAGGGAGAAGGAAAAATTAGGACAAGGGGCCACTATAGTTGCCTGATTTTTTTTGGGGGGGGTGTTCCTCCCAAAAAATCTTGCTCAGATGAAGGGAACATGGATCACAGTAACCACTGCTGAGATACCACTATGTACTGATGGGTGCAAAATTGGTATCTTTCCTTAATCCTACTACATCAGCAATGTCATCATGTGAATTGAGTGTTAGAGGCAAAATTGGCAGCAGGGCAGTGGAGATGAAGCAAAAAGGGTATCTGACGAACATATAGGTGGTACACATACAGCCACCTCATTCTTGAGGTAGTTCGGGGCTGAATAAAGATTTCCATTATTCAGAATTGTGTAGGTGGGGTATTGTCAGTGGTGAAATCTATTGGGGATATGAGTTTCTATTTTTCCCTGGGTTTTACTAGTGGAGGGTATTTTTTAAACTATTTTAAAACTGTTATACTGCTTACTATATTTCAAGCATCTCCTTCATCAATACTTCATCAGAACGATGTTGTCTATTTTCGGCATTATCAAAATAGACACAAGTGATTGGACTTTGAAGCCACTGTAAAATGAATTAAACCTGAACTAGGTAGCAAGGCCATTGTTATAGTTCTTTAAGATTCATATTTAAGACAGTGTGCATTCAGTATAGCTTTCACATTGTTTATTTTTCATTCGCTGATTATTTTTTTCCTATATCTTTTACTATTACCATACTTTTTTGCTCTGATTACAGATCCCCAAACCCTAATTTATGGCTCATCTGATTTGCATGTTCTTGGTATATTGGTTGATTCAGAACCATCACAAATCATTATGAAGTGGATAATATCCACTTTCATGCTTGATGGATGATTAAAATTACCCAGCCAATGTCTCTTTAATATTGTAGTTTGAGAAATATAATGAGAGCGCAAAATGATTTTCACTCTTGGAGACATTTCAGAACACTGTTATTTCCCCACCTATCGTAAAATTAAGTACCATTTGTAATAACCATTTATTGAAAGAGGTTATCATGTTCTTATTGCCAAAGGAACTGGCCCAGGTTAGATTTTGCACTGAATACAGTTCTATGTACATATTTTTGTGCTACATACAGTTCATGAAACAAGAGGGTGATCACATATTAAGAATGAAAAGGGACCATCTGCTTCAGTTCTCCATCTGTACAGATGCATGGCCAAATGCTTTGTACAATGTTCTTACAGCAATCTGTTTCTCCACCGCATTCAACAACAGTAGGGTAGCTTAACAGATAGCCCATACTTTGATCCACCAAAGTCACCATCTGTGGCCTGAGGTGAGCTACTTTACCCTGATACATTGAGTCTTAAAAGAACCTGATGGGTTTGGTCAGACCAACCTATGTATTCAATTTATGATTTCAGAGCATTGCATGGACCCTGGAAATTGAGTTTCCTTTTCATGAGTTAATCATAGTTAGGTTAGCCATAAGTAATTTGGATAGTGCAAACAAAAGTATGGAGCCTCAATCAATCATCCATGTTCAAGAGTTGTGGTACTGTATTTTATGAGTGTCAAGAGTGTGCAGGAACATTTTCTTTCTTTTTAGGAACACTAGTAGTCACCGCTTTGTCCCAGTTGATTTTAGAGCAGATTGCATCTTCTAGCTGGGTCTCTTGTTTGCAGAAGATCTAGTATATTTTCTGAGAAGGGCTCTTTGCGCTTAGCCTCAATCCATTCTAAAATCCTGACTTGAAATAGATTTGGGACAACCTGTTCAAGATATGCACACATCTTGCTGAGAAGGATATGATATGATGTGGGGAGGAGGAATTGTTCTTGACATTTGAAACAGTGGGCTTGAAAGCCTAATTATAAGTAATTCCCTTGGGTAGCAGCTTTATTCAGCTATTTTGAGGGTCAAGATGAAGAGCTTGGGGTCTAATGAAAAAAAAATAACCACCTGCTGCTAACCTTTTAACAACATTATCTTACTGCATAATGAATCTACCAAATTGTAAATTGATTCTTGATGAATGTATCTTTTCTTTTATGTACACTGAGAGTATTGCACCAAGACAAATTCCTTGTGTGTCCAATCACACTTGGCCAATAAAAAAATTCAATTCAATTCAATTCAATTCTATTCTATTCTATTCTATTCTATTCTATTCTATTCTATTCTATTCTATTCTATTCTATTCTATTCTATTCTATTCTCTATTGTTGACTCATCAATTAAACAAAAAATTGCTTTCCATAAGAAGGAAAGATTCTCCTTACTATAATCCTATGTGGCATAGCTTCGAAACAGATAAATTCCTATGGATGAGTGATGAACAGGAAGTAAACTTGACTCAACTGCTAGCTTTTCCAGTAGATCAACAAAGCTTTCTGACTTTTAATTAATAAATTATAAAATAGCTTCCCACATCCACTATTTAGTAAGAAAAAGGGAAAAAAAAGAAATTTTAGGGTGAAAAAACTAGACCATCCAGTTTTAATGTAACATTTTTACCACAAGGGGCCAACAAATCCATTACTTTTAACACAGCTAAGAATTTAGCTATGTATTTCAGACAGAAAAGGATGCGATTTAGATTTGATCTCAGTAATTTTTTTAAACTCTGAGTTATTGCTCTGTTTATATGGTTGGATTGTTCTTCTTCACTCAGAATTGATATTTGTAATTTTATAAATGACTTTTCTTTTAGATTTGTTTTCATTCAATATTTATATTTAACTTATCATTTGATTTTATGCTCTATTATAAGTGTGAATAAACCATGTCAAGTAAAACACTATTTTGAGTGTTTGGTTAAGGGGATCTTTGGAGACAACCTTGTTCCTAAACTCCTCTCTTGTTTTTGGCTTTGGCTGATTAATACAAGACCTAAAATCTGCTCTTGTTTCCTTCTTATTCATGGAGTGAAACTGATGGATCTGTTGCACTGGTGAAATCCATTTTTTTTTACTACTGGTTCTTGGGGGGTGGCTTGGTGGGCATGGTGTAGCTAGGTGGGCATGGCTTGGTGGGCGTGGCAGGGGAAGGATAGTGCAAAATCCCCACTCCCTCCCCACTCCTGGGGGAAGAATACTGCAAAATCTCCATTCCCACTGGTTCTCCGAACTACTCAAAATTTCCGCTACCGGTTCTCCAAACTGCTCAAAATTTCTGCTACTGGTTCTCCAGAACCTGTCAGAACCTGCTGGATTTCACCCCTTATTTGGAAAGATATGACTTTAGCCTGCTCTTCTATTCAGATGGGATGATGAACAGAAATCAAGCTTATTGGATCTATTTCATTTCTTAGTAGAACTTGAACACTTACCATATTGGGCCCAAAAACAAACATGTGAAAAAATAAAATGCTTCAGAGTTTTATGAAGCCAATATTGATTTTCAAGACAAGCACTGATCAGTGCTCTCAATCTTTTCACAAAAGCATCAACTTCTGGTTAACGCATGAATTTTTCAGCTGAAAATAATGTTGCTGCTTTTGTTAAAGAGCTGGGAGTTGGACAACTATCACAGATCTCCTGCCCAAGTTGAATGCAAATGTATCAAGAAAAGCATTTAAAAAAAGCAAAGAATAAAGAAATAAAGAGAGTTGCTTCTGTGGATGCAGCTCAAGACAAGCTTCACAGTTTTTCCTGATTTTCACAGAACAAACTAATTGAAATATAAAAATATTGACAGGACTATTCTATCGTTGAAAAGTTGAAAAAGCAGGTCTCAAATTACAGAAAGTGTATTTCCTTTGGTTTTGCTAGTCATTAAAAAAATTCCTGTGTAGGTTTCCTCAAATTAGAATACTACCTGCTTCAGAATATGTAAACAAACAAGACAATTATTAGTGAAGTTTTGGCCAAGCAATGATGGACCAACTGCAGCTAACACACGCAATTCATTACTTAGAGTTGGCAAATAAATAAAGCAATTGTGATCATCTGATGTTTCATGATGCTTTTTAGTTACTGAAGATGTGGTACGCTTAGAAAATACTTTACTTCAATTCATTTACAAGAAAAATGGAACGGTGCCAGCTAGATTTTCTTCAGACAACCCAAAAGGAAATGGACTTATTAATGAAAAGAAGATTCAGCTCTCAAAGCGAACGTCAATCTTACTGGTCCTTCTGATAGTTCCAAACTCAGTCCACAAGTAGATAACTGGGTAATGTCTCTACTTCTAAGCCCTGCCCCTCCCTGCCCCCACCTTAGTCTGATGGGTCTGGTGAGGAATATCACAAGGCAGCAGAAAAGGAAGAGGTCACATTCTGAAAACAGCAAAAAATAGCAATAAACAATTGAAAACCAAAACCAAAACTGAACAAACAGACATAAAGATGAGTGCAAATAATGCTGTCATGTTTGCTGGCTCTTCAGGCCAGGAATACATAGACGTGATAATGCTTGAATCTAAGTAGGAAACTTGGTGGCCAGGTAATGACATCTCTGGAAGGAACTGGAATGGAATGCTCAGCCCTAAATTTTTATACTTTGAGAGTTACCACATATTTTCCCACTTTTGCAAAAGAATGAATGGATGGATGGATGGATGATTGAATGAACCAATGAAAGAAAGAAAAAAGAAAAAAGAGAGAAAGAAAGAAAGAAAGAAAGAGAAAGAAAGAAAATAATCTAGTACAATGGTTCTCAACATTTTCTTCACACCTGACACCCCCCCCTTTAAATACTTTTTGACCATGACCACGGACCTTCAAGACTTAAGATTTAAATCATAACATTTCTTAAAGCTTTTGTGAACCCCCCTGTGATGACATCGCAACACCCCCAGGGCTCCATGGAGGTTGAGAAGCACTGATTTAGCATATTTTGGTGGTCAACATCAAAAGTTGGTAAAATTATTTTGAGCAACTCTGAGGCTTTTACATGATGTTTGGAGCACCAGGTGGGCCATCAATCATCTACTCTGTGACTACATACAACCAAGTTCAAAGAACACAAATTTTAAAAAAATAAATTTTAAAAAGGGCCCCTCTGCGCTACTTTTATCAGGAAAAGAAGGACAACAGGTAAATAGGAAGAAGAGCTGCATGTTAGAAGCTGCACATGTCTGCATGTTTCATTACCATAGCAAAGTTGCTAAATAGAACAAGGGAGTGGTTTGCTTGGAAAAAGCACCCATTCATCTTTTACACACAGTTTTGTACAAAATATGTTTGACAAGATGCATTCAGATTTTGTTCCATCCCCAAATCTACAAGCATTCCTTGCTAATATATAGTTTTGGGGCCCTTCTGAATTGAAATGGAATGTCAACATGGTGTCATACTGATATGACAAGTGCTAAAGTAGCACTGGGATGCTGTTGCCTAAGATACAGCATGAGAACAACATCATTTCATTACAGGTATAGAGGGACCCCTTAACCACAGCATTATGTCTCTGCTATGCTATAAAGTGACAGCAGAAATGCAGTTCATTGCAAACCCACAGAGACTCCAAAGAGGCATTTGAAGTGGCAGTTAGAATGCAAATATATATTAACTAGAAACTACAAAATGAGGAGAGAACAATGCTGTCCCTCCTTCACCATATTATCTAATCCATGCTATGTCTTTGCTATGATCTCCCTGAAAAGATATTATAGAAAAACACTCATTTCCTTGGCATCAATTGGATTGTTGTGTCACTTAGGTCAGTTTCTGAATTTTGCCTTATTTCGGTCTGTCCATTGATAAAATGGTGGACCTCCAGTATGGAGTTATGTCTTTATTCTTCCAAATCAATGTGTCAGTCCCAAAGATGCTTTATCAGAAGGCAACTGGATTTTCTTGTTTTTTTTTTCATTTGAAGATATTTCACTTCTCATCCAAGAAGCTTCTTCAGCTCAGCCATGACTTGGATGACTGAGAATCTCCGTAGACTTTTATCAATGTGCAAAGATTATTTCACTAATGGAGTGGTATCTGGATGTGTGCTAATACAGTAGGTGTTTCCTGAAACTCCCTTTCTCCCATTCAACTCTATCTGCATATGGATAATGTATGATCACCACTAGTTTTGCTTTCCAAAACTTTGAAATTAACCCACAGCCATTCTTGCCACAAACAATTTCAAAACAGAGAGCAAAATCAGAAAGACTAAAGAAAATGATATGCAGACAGTATCTTTTTCTTCGTCTATGATCTGTTTGGTTTGGCATTTGAGCATTTGCAATCAGAGTTAGCTGCAAAACCATAAATAAACCATACCATTATTTTTCTGCTAAATTTACTAAAACAGCAGAGAAACGCTAGCATGAAGCTATAGTCACTTAAGAGTCTAGGAACCAAGATGAGACAAGCATTGCTGCCAATGGAAAAAATAAGCAGCTCCCAAACTCCAAAGAACATCAGAGCTTCTCTTGGAAAACTGGATACAGTGGATTTCCTGTAGAACCACATCTGAGCTGAAATTAAATTGGATCAATTGCAACCAGACATGATGTTATGAAATCACAAAAGTGCACAGTTATCAATGAACAATGCCGGTGCCATGCATTCTCAATGCTGTTGGTTTTTTCTCCCCACATGTTGCTTTGAGCCCATACTTAAAAAAAGGCAAAGCAAATAAATGTTGTGACTGCCTAATCTGCTCTACTTTTGTTTGGCTCCTTTTGGAAATGATTTCACATATATATGTTCTAATAGTGGAAAAGGGAGCAGCAACTTCTCTCATCTTAGTCATGTGAGAAGACAAAACTCTTATGCCACCCTGGCCACCCATGCATTCACCATCTCTGACCATCTCTGACCTATCAGTGAATGCCAACAAAAGACTACTTAACTTTTTCGCTCCTATTGACACATGGGCTAAAACTGACTAGATGCATCGTCTCTCACTAGGAAATTGGCAAATATCAGCAACGGAATCAAAACCATAAGAAATCCTTTCAAGATATGGACATTCTTTACACACACAGTAAGATTATCCAGACCTAGACCCATCCCCCAAGATCAACATCAGGACGCACAAAGAGGTGAAGATTATCTCATCCCACAGGATGAGAAAACAGCATTTCCTTCTTACCAGACTCAGCTCAATCCCCCCACAAGAAAAACCGCTTTTACACTCTCTCAAAAACAAGGACACTATTTTCTTATAAATATTATTACTAACCAGAGGTGGTATTCAGTTCTGGAGAACTGGTAGCAGAAATTTTGAGTAGTTTGGAGAACCGGTAAATACCACCTCTGACTGGCCCTGCCCCCATCTATTCTCTGCCTCCTGAGTCCCAGCTGATCGGGAGGAAATGAGGATTTTGCAGTAACCTTCCCCTGGAGTGGGGTGGGAATGGAGATTTTACAGTATCCTTCTCCTGCCACATCCACCAAGCCATGCCCACCAAGCCATGCCCACAGAACCGGTAGTAAATTTTTTGAATCCCACCACTGTTACTAATCTTTTCTTTCAGTGTGGGGCCACCTTCTATTACTAAACTTGGGGGCTGCGGTGGCTCACTTGGCAAGACGCTGAGCCTGCGCTCCACTGAGGTTGACAGCTTGGCGGCTCGATTCCTGTGAGTGAATAAATCGCGTAGGATCAAGGAAAGGAGCCTCCTCCAATTGCCTACTGGCATTCAAGCGTCCCGCGGGTAAGATAACACCACTCGAAAAAATTCCTTTCACAGAGGCAGCCAGCCACTTTGGTGATCCCTGGCTAACACATGCCATACGCTTAAAATAATAATAATAATAATAATAATAATAATAATAATAATAATAATAATCAACTGCCCATTTTATTGTCAAATAAAATCTTCCTCCACTTCAAGCAGTTGTCCTGTGCTCTTTGACCTGGCTTGCAAGGAACAAAAACATTCTTCTTACAATCATATTAGTAGAATTTTCTTCTATTAGTCATATTGGAGATGTTCCCAAAAAGCTGATTGTTGGGGATACAGAATGACTATCACATACGGGCCAGGAAACTTGATCCTACACGTGTGAGCTTGAATTGGCTCTTCAGCGATATCTCCATAGTATTTGGTGGAATCAAAAAGCTGCTCACCATCCCTTTCATGCCGAATTCACCATAGAAAAGTGCCCCTGAACTACACTTTTGTCATAATAGTTCAGCACCTCAAAGCAGGACAAGAAGCAATGGATGAAAACTAATTAAGGAGAGAAGCAACCTAGAACTGAGGAGAAATTTCTTCCTCAGAACAGTTAATCAGTGGAACAACTTACCTCCAGAAGTTGTGAATGCTCCAACACTGGATGTTTTAAAGAAGAGATTGGACAACCATTTTTCTGAAATGGTATAAGGTTTCCTGCCTGAGGAGGGGGTTGGACTAGAACAGGGGCCACCAACCTTTTGGACCTCAGGGATCACTAAATTCATAATTTTAAATCTTGTGGACCACTAATATGATCTGCCTAATGACCGGCTGGGTGGGTGTGGCTAGGTGGTCATGTGACTGGGTGGGCATCGCCAACTTGATGTCACTCACGTCGAGGTGTGCCTCGCCAGTCTCTACTCGCCCCTCCCCTGCCAGCCACTCCTCGCCTCCCCACCCGGGCTCCTTAGGGCCCCAACAAGAAGCAGTTGTTGGAGCTAAGCAGCCACCACAAGAAAGAGTTGGCAAAACACTGGCTCAGTTCAAATTGGATCCAACTGAGAAGGAGGCTCAGCAGAAGCACCTCACTGAGGATTGCGAGCATAGGCTTTCCAAGCAGAGGGAAGACCTGCAGGAGTGCAAGGCCAGGTACTGGTGCCTGGAGGCTCAACGGGCTGAGATGGTCAGCCAGTTCCAGGCCATGATGCAGTCCCACTGGAACAAGGCCCTCCAGTTCTTTGCAACCAGCAGCACTTCCCTCCAGCCATCACCCAAAGCCCTGCACCAGGAGGCTGAAGCAGACCCCAAGTCAAAATTTCTGCCCCCATCCAACCCGCACAAAAAGACCCCGAAGGGAGAGATTCTGCAGCAACACAAACATTCATTGCACATATCCGGCCCAGGGGCTGTAGTTTGAGGAGTCCTGATTTAGTGCAATATAAAAAATGCAAATAATTTTTCTGTGGACTACCAAAATTTTCTCGTGGACCACCAGTGGTCTACGGACCACCAGTTAGTGACCGCTGGATTAGAAGACCTCCAAGGTCCCTTCCAACTCTGTTATTCTGTTAAATTGTTTGGAGTCATCTTTCAGATCCATTTAATAGAGGATTCAGTTTACACCATTTGATCATGCAAAAACCTGCACATCTGAAGTCCTTTCTATTTTAGATTCTTCATAGCTCACTTTTCCTATTTTTTAGGAAATCATTAAAGGGGGGGAAAGAGAATATTCAGTTATCTATAAAAAACACTCTCCCACCAATATTCAAATGACATGAGCTTGTGAAATATAGTGACAGTAAAACTGAACATATTTGATGGTCAGTATTGACTCTTCCCAGTCTCTATGGAGTGAAGAGTGCTTATAAATTCTTAGTTCTTTCCCTCTGAAATGCCATTTAATGAGGCAGCCGCATTAATAATTTGTGCTTGTTTTTTATTATTATTATTTGTCAAGAATTCAATATTTTTCTGATGTGAGTTTTGCTTCATCAGGGCTTCAATGGCAGTTTTTAATTAATGGTACTTGAAGATGTTTTCCCTGGCTCCTAGTCTCACATTCTTAGAATAGGTTTGCTTACAATTTAGAAATGATTTTAAAGTACAATTAACATTAATCATTATAAGATATATGCAAACAGATATGCAAATTTGGAAATAAATATGCACACATCTGAAATATTTGGATTAAGTAGTTCTTAACATTTTAAATGAAATCAATATTTTATGCCTGGTTTTTTTTCCCCTTTCCCTGTTACAATGTTTCACTCACCAGGTACCAAATTTAGGATAACATCTGAATATTACAATTTTTTTTGTCATCCTGCTCTTCATTTAGGGACTAGGCAAATACAAGAGGAAAGGAGAGAGAAGTAACTCTAACTCTAACTCTAATCCCAATCTGAAGACTGGCCAAATTTGGACGTAACCTTTTCCACTTTTGGGTTTACTGTTCATAACCAACATGATTTAGGGATTATTATTAGGATGCTAGTAGAGATGGCAGGGAAGGCGTAAAAAAGACTGCTTTGCTTTAAAGATTGTGGCTGCCATCTTGACTTTTTTTGACTCCTATCTCTGCAGACATCTCTGCTGATAGCTGTATGTTGAAGCAGAGCTTTGAATGTTGAATGTTGCATAATGAGAACCTTGAGTATATCCAGGGGTGGGATTCAAAAATTTTAGCAACCGGTTCTCTGCCTGGTTGCTGGGTGGGCGTGGCCATGGTGAGCGTAGTCTACTTGGCCTCCTGCACCATGGGTGTGGGGGGGGGGGAGATTTTGCCCTCCCCAAGTGCCGGAGGCTTTTTTCAAGCCTCCGGGAGGGTGAAAACGGGCCTGCGGGAGGGTGAAGGCCCTGCGGAGTCCAGAAATGGGCCTGTCTCTGGAATTCTGGAACTTCAGGGAGGCCCACTTTCTGCCCTCCCCAGGCTCCAGAGGCTTTCCTTGAGCCTCTGGGAGGGTGAAAATGGCCTCACCCGGGCTCCAGAAGCCCTTCGGAGGCCGGAAACAGGCCCATTTCCAGACTTCCAGAACTTCCGGGAAGCCGTTGTGGGCTCTGCACTTACCTGGCATCCAAAACGGGCCACGTGGAGACTCCTGGGAGGGGAGGGGCAGGGTGGGCGGGGCTAGCTAGTCTTTGCAACTACTGGTTTGGGGAACCAGATGTAAAATTAGCATCTGGTTCACCCAAACTGGTCGAATCCCACCTATGAATATATCTCCTCTTGGGAAAACAATTTGAACAGGAAACTATGATCAAGCAATGGGTTCTTGGAACAAATCAAAAACAGAAAACTGGCTTGTCTCAAACTATAGTTTATGTCTAGTGTATCCAGGGTATTATGGGTAGGCAATGACTCCAAACTACAGTTAATTTGCAGTCACGGAATGAATGCTTCTGTTATTTCCATGCAACCATGTCAGAGATGAGAGGAGAGAAGTCCATAAAATTCAGGGTGATATATACCGATAACACAAAGCTGAGAACTCCTTTTCTACATGGATCACATTTTCCTCCCATGAGAACAGCACAGAGGATAGACAATAAATATTCGAATAACACTTGTTAACACTTTTCGGACTTTTTCATGTGGTTCTGTTTGGGTTGCTTTAAAGGAAGAAATATGTTCTTTAAGATAGCAGAACAATCGGCTTCCGGTTTGCTGCTGGCCGCCGCCAGACGTTCCTTTGGGATCGTCAGCTTCCATTCCCTGTCAGAGCCGCCGTTACAGCGGATGGCGGCTCGAAAAAACTCCGTTTCCAAGAGGAAACGGAGATAGAGCCGGCAGGGGTGGGTAGAACTCTCCGCAGAGTCCCCAAATTTTTTTTTTTAACTTTTGGGACGGAGCGGATGAGAAGCCCCATATCCCCTGCCGCTGCTCCGGGCTTTGGGAGACCTCTGCTTATGCAGAGCCAGGCGTCAAGAGCAAGCCTGCGAATTTAACAGAATACTCAAAGAAAATGCGAGCTGGACCCTTAATACTGAACCGCAAGTATTTCACCTTTCCAAAATCTATCTAAGAGAAAAGAGGAGAGGAAAAGAGGGAAAAAGAATCTTTTAAAATGGCGTCTGCTCTGGCTGGAGAAGGGCTAAAAGGGAAAGTCCTTCCGTTTCTTCTTACTACAATGTAGCGGAATAAATATCACTGGCTACATTTGTAGATAAAACCTCGGTCCTGTGCTGTTGATTGAAAAGAAGTTTTTTTTTTCCTTTTTTAAGGGAAAGTTCTTTTGTTTTCTATTTCTTCTCTCTTTTTTGCTAAATCTTGTCTGTGTGGGAAATGGCATCGGGACTTACACAGCTGGACAAATGGGGGGGGGAACTTCCCCTCTCAAGAAATTGCGCCAACAAATTTCAACTCTCCAGCGTCAGAAACCCGATTTTAATATATTAGAATTTATCCTTGAAGAGATTGTAAGAAGGGATGAGATTGTGAACCAGCAACTTGAAAAATTTAAGCAGGAAATTAAACAAATTGGTGAATTGGTCAAATCAAAGTTTGACTTTTTGAATCAAAAGATTTTAAAAGCTGCTAATGGTTTATCAGGCTTTCTGATTCGGGTGGATGCAAAGACTAAATTATTAGAGTCTAAAATGAAGGAAATTGAGGAGAATTTGGATGACATGACTCAAAAAATTAAAAAGGATTTGATAAACATTCAGGATAATAGCTCGGAAGACAAATCTAAAATGGAGACTGACCAAAAGATTGGTAATGAAGAAAATGTACAACAGAGGATTGAAAGAGAAGTTTTAATGATTCAATATAATTTTACAGAATATGCAATTAGACTGAGAGGTTTGCAGGAAAATAATAGAGATGATCTAAGGAAAATATCTTCTGAAATTCTGGCTGGGATCTTAAAGGTTCAACCTGATGAAGTGTATTGTAGGATTGATAGAATTTACAGAATAAACTCCTGGTTGGCAAAGCAAAGGCAATTGCCTAGAGATGTGGTGATCTATTTTACAGATAAAGAAATTAGGAATAATATTGTGCAGAACTCTTTTAATTCTACCTTGCAATTTCATGGAAGAAAGATTTGGATTTTTAAGGAGCTCCCGCCCAAGATGTTAATGGAGAGGAAGAAATTTGGCTTTCTAGTGACTGAATTAAAAAAAAGAAATATCCTATTCAGGTGGGACACCCCAGTTGGCCTAATATTGAGATATCAAGGAATAAGATATCAATTGCATACTGTTGAAAAAGCGGAAGATTTTTATCAAAAAATTTTAAAAATGAATTTAACACCTTTAGGCATAATACAGGATAAGCAAAAGGAGTTGGAAACAAAAGGAAAACATCAAATTACAGAGGCTGTGATGGATAAATTGTCTTTGGACTTCTTGGATACCCCAGCTGGACTGTCTATAAATAAGAGAGCAGTGTCATCCGACTCCAATGTGATGAACCATCAAGTCACAGACAAGTGCGCAAATCAATCAGTTGATATACAAGTGATGGAGAAGAAAGATGAGATGATAAAACTAACCCAACAACAACAATACATAAAGCAGAATGAAAATCAACTAGCAGACAAACAATTGGTAGGCAAGAAACGAGGATGGAAATTCAACCCGGAAAAGAAAAAGAAAAGAAATAGATCGCATAGAAACAGCAATTTCTAAACTATGCAACAGTGATGCCAGGGACTTTAAAAAATGAATGAATATTTGAAAAGATAGTGGAGGCGAACAATTGTCTGATACTATCCTGAGGATTGTGGCAGATCTCTGCAAGGCCATGATTTTGGGATGTGAAAAGAGCCTCACTTTGTTGGATTTGAATCATCTAAAATTTTTTTTTTTTTTGGTAAATATATTATAATCATTTTGAGTTATAAGGCAGGAGAGTCTCGCCGGGGCATGCAGAAGATCTGGATGTTACTCAGTAGGATGATGGGAATTAATAATCCTGATGAATACCACAACTATAACCATATGGATATAATTATAATTATAATGTCACTCGGGTGGTTGTTTTTGCTTTTATACAGATGCGAGGATATCTACTACTGATGGGGGCAGAAGATGACTGGAGATTTTGAACAAACTGTTGCACCAGCATGTTATTTTACCCTATTATGGGTGATGGATTTAACAATCCAGAGGAAAGACATCAAAGAAGATACTATATGGATTATAAATTTAAAGTTATTGTTTTTTCCTTTTTTACAAAATGGAATGCATATATAGATATGTGTATATCTTAGTAATGTGGGCAGTGGATTATATCTAGAATTGTACTGCATGATTTTGTAGGAATTGAAGGGTTGAAATAGGTTAGTTTACTGATTGATTAGTTTAAGAAAAAGGATTCTTAAGTCATATATTTAGGGGAGTGGAGGACTTAACAATTCAGTGGAAAGATACTAAAGAAGATATATTTTTTTCTCTTCTTTTTTTTTTTCTCTTCTTTTTATAAAATGGGATGCATATATAGATATGTGTATATTTTAGTAAAGTGGGTAGTGGATTATATCTAGAATTGTACTGTATGATTTTAAGTCATATATTTAGAGGAGTGGAGGAATTGGACAGAATTGAATAAATGTTAAATTTGGATGCAGGGAGAAGGTCGATTTAAAATGTTATATTAATATATATAAAAGATTAAAGGTTAAATTGTAATAATACTCAATAAGCTTAACATGTTAAGGGTCAGTACCTCGAGAAGGGATTAAGGGAAAGGAAAGATATTATGTATGTAACTAGTTATGAAATAGCCTATTGTTGTGAAGAAGTCACAGGGGGGGTTGGGTGGAAAGGGTGGGTTAGGGAAGAGGGGGGGGAAAGGGGGAAAAACTTGTATTTGAAAACTTTTTCAATAAAAAAAAAAAAAAGATAGCAGAACAATCTACCATAATGTTTTAACCATTTTACTCCTCAAAAGCTTCCAATTTTCAACCCCCCTCCCAATGGAAAGGGATCTCCAAAGCTTGACCCTGATGATGACCTGAGTATGATTAACACTCAGGTTACAAATAAGATGTTAAGGTCTGTATACACATCGGGGATCATAGATTGCACATTTCAGTTACAATGCTAAAAACAAGAGTCTCCAATGTATTTGGAACAGTGAAATTTTGAGAATGTTATCCCTTGGCATCTTTATAAAATGACCTTCAAATGGTGGCATTACACACACAGAAACAGAAACAGTCCTTCAATCAGAAAGACAGACACTTGTAGTTGCTGCATTGTGAACACAGCTAGCCACAAAACCACAATTTCTCATAGAGATGAACTCATACAAGTCAAACACAGATACATACCAAAGAAATCCTGAATGTAAAATAGTGGAGCACTCCTATCGATCCCTTTCCTTCTCTTATCCCTATCATATGCAATGGTGGGATTCATTTTTTTTTACTACTGGTTGTGTGGGTGTGGCTTGGTGGGCGTGGCATGACATGGCTTAGTGGGCATGGCTTGGTGGGCGTGACTTTTTTTTGACTCCTATCTTGCAAACCTCTCTGCTGATAGCTGTATGTTGAAGCAGAGCTTTGAATGTTGAATGTGGCATAATGAGAACCTTGAGGATACTGTAAAATCTCCATTCCCACCTCACTCCAGGGGAAGGATACTGTAAAATCTCCATTCGCTCCCCACTCCAGGGGAAGGTTACTGCAAAATCCCCATTTCCTCCCGATCAGCTGGGACTCAGGAGGCAGAGAATAGATGGGGAGGGGCCAGTCAGAGATGGTATTTACCCGTTCTCTGAACTACTCAAAATTTCCGCTACCGGTTTTCCAGAACTGGTCAGAACCTGCTGAATACCCCCTCTGATACAAGGTCAATTCAAGTAATTTAAGGTCAATTCAAGTAATTTAAACGTCCAGGTTCCTCCCACCCTCCATTCTCTTCTACTCTTCTGTACACCCCCTCCCCCACTTCACTCCTGAATCTTTTACAGGTTGTCCTCAACTTACGACTACAATTGAGCTCTCACATTTCTGTTGCTAAGTGAGATATTTGTCAAATGAATTTTGCCCCATTTTACAACCTTTCTTGTCACAGTTGTTAAGTGAACTTCTGCAGTTGTTAATAACATGGTTGTTAAGTGAATCCAGCTTCCCCAATGACTTTGCTTCTCACAAGTCACAAAAGGTGATCACATGACCTGGCACCCCGAAACCATCATCAAATATGAGCCAGTTTCCAAGTAGGCAGATTTTGATCACATGACCATGGGGAAGTGATAATGGTCATAAGTGTGAAAAACGGTCATAAGATATTTTTTACAGTACTGTTGTAACTTTGAATGGTCACTAAATGACTGTTTTAAGTCGAGGACTACCTATACTACTCTTGTATCAAGTCAGTCCTCAGCTCTTCCAAACCCCAGCTCCACAGGTCCTCCTTCCATCCTGTTGGATCACCCAACTCCCTCCTCAAGCGCCTTGCTTCATGTTGCCTTCTCCTTCTTCTGGATTTGTATGGAATGCAACAGTAGTGGGATTCAATTTTTTTTACTACCGGTTCTGTAGGCGTGGCTTGGTGGGCATGGCTTGGTGGACATGGCAGAGGAAGGATATTGTAAAATCCCCATTTCCTCTCAATCAGCTGGGACTAGGGAGGCAGCGAATAGATGGGAGCGGGGCCAGTCAGAGGTGGTATTTACCAGTTCTCCGAACTACTCAAAATTTCTGCTACCGGTTCTCCAGAACTGGTCAGAACCTGCTGAATACCATCTCTGGAATGCAGCCCAGATCACTGTGGACAATCATAAATGTTTCAACTTC
The DNA here is from genome assembly GCA_022577455.1 of Arizona elegans. NCBI lineage: Eukaryota > Metazoa > Chordata > Lepidosauria > Squamata > Colubridae > Arizona > Arizona elegans. The sequence goes on from JAKOOJ010000002.1 coordinate 125,695,833, forward strand.
ATCCTTGTGACAACTTCTCAATTCTAGTGTTAAGTATCTCATTTTCTTGAATTTCACTTTATGGCCTACAACCATTTTTTACTTCACTGTTTCAGTGATTTAGTTATTGGATTCTTCTGCATTTTTCCTAGTTTCCCAGTTCAGCAGTTGTCTATAGATTGGTCTCTATTCTGGAAATTGGATAAACTGTAGGAATGTATAAGAAAGAAAGTATGGGGGATATATATATTTATATGAGATATTGCTTGATGTTGCTTTACATGCGATACCCCCTGAACCTCTGTATCCCTGAAGCAAAAGTGATGAATATTCAGTCTGAACAAATATTGAAGGGCTTCATAGAATCTCTGTTATCATTTGATTCTCAATTGGACTGAAAGCCGACAACATTACAATTTTTATAGGAGTAGTCAAGAGGTGTCTTACTCCTATATTTACTCTCTTGATTTTTAAAATTTAACACAAGTCCTTAACACACCCATCTCCAGTCAGAATAATGACCTCTGCTGGAAAATCTTTCTTGACTCTATATTTTAAACTATTGGTTCATAAACCTGGTAGAGCAAAAGGGGTAGGACTTTGGTCATTTTCAATAGTCTTTATTGTTTGAGACTTTTGGAAGGTTCAATCCTAATATTTTTTTTGGGGGGGGGACCAGTTTGGTCTCCATAAAGTCTGTATTTATTAAACTTTGGGTTGTTGCCTGAGTTTGTGTATATGTGAAATTATCATATTTCTTAGACTTATTTTATTTTAAAGTTTCTACAGTGGGGGCCAATTTCAGATTTAAGCAGTTTAGAAAGAATTCGTTGCTGCAAAACCCCTCCATTCAGAAACATCAATGATAGGCTCCATTCTAGGGCATCTTGAGGTCAACCAACATTCTGAACAGCTAAATCTAGCACTGTTTCTATTTCTCATAAGAGTCTAAAGTGTGGCTGTTACCAACAATATCAATATGACCAGATCACAAAAAATAATAGGGAGGACTGGAGCAGGATGGAAAGTGACCAAGGAATAATGGATGGAAACTGACTAAGGAATAATGGATGGAAACTGACCAAGGAGAGATTCAACCTAGAAATCAGGAGGAACTTTCTGACAGTGAGAACAATCAACCTATGGAACAGCTTGCCTGCGGAAGTTGTGGGAGCTTCATCACTTGAGACTTTCAAGAAACGATTGGACTGCTGTTTGTCAGAAATGGTGTAGGGTCTCCTGCTTGAGTGGGGGGTTGGACTAGATGATCTATAAGGTCCCTTCCAACTCTGTTAATCTGTTAGTATTAGGTTTCAATGAGTTTTGACCAAGTTGTTGGAGTGTGGATAGAACATCCAAGTAACAGGAATGTTTCCGTTTGTCCTTCCAATTCAGCAATCCAAAATTAATTGAGTGACTTTCTTGCAGTGGAAGGACCATTTTATTTTCTCTTTATTCTCCCCTTAGTGCTGAATTGCAAAATTGAAGATGTCCTGTGTGACATGTCCTTTGATCCTTCCCCACCTCTATTGATTATAAACACCAAGTTTCCTCTCGCAAAGTTGGAGATGGAACGCTCCTGGTCATCTGCATATGCTAATTAACTTTTAGCCTCAAAGCAAGGGCATTGTAATTACCCTTATGCTGCCCTTTAGAAATAATTTGGTATGATATGGTAGTGCAGAATTGCTTTCAATTTGGAAAGATGGTTAGGGAGGAGATTATACTAGCACCCTTCATTGTTATCCTGGTTTCTTATTACCATTCTATCAATGATTTTATCTGCAAATCAATTTAATCTTCACCAAACACCTGAAAGAGGACATCAATTTGCAATGAATCTGCACATTTAATGTATACATATTTGAATAGAAATACAATACGTCTCCACTCAAGAGAGAAAGACTAATGATCCAAGGAGTTGTGCCTTTTCCATAGTCTGCTATCTAGGTACTATTGGCTGTCTGTGAGCAAATTTCAAACCTTAGGATATTTTACCTTGAAGCTTAAAGTGGACAACAATTCAAAGAAAGCTCTGTCCTTTGGGTTCCTTGGTGTTCTCTGAGCTTGGTTGCTTTTTTGCAGATGTTTCATGACCAAACTAGGTAACATCATCAGTGGGTGGCCTTTGCAAAGTTAAACACATACCCTCAATATAATACCCACCAGTGGTGGATTTCAAATTTTTTTACTGCCGGTTCTGTGGATGTGGCTTGGTGGGTGTGGCATGGCTTGGTAGGCAAGGCAGGGGTAGGATACTGTAAAATCTCCATTCTCACCCCACTCCGGGGGAAGGTTACTGCAAAATCCCCATTTCCTCCCAATCAGCTGGAACTTGGGAAGCAGAGAATAGATGGGGGTGGGGCCAGTCAGAATTTTTACTAGCAGTTCTCCGAACTACTCAAAATTTCCGCTACCGGTTCTTCAGAACTGGTCAGAACCTGCTGAAACCCACCAATTGGGGGGATTCAACAGCACCTTTTAAAAACTTAGAAGGGCTCAGGGATAGAACGTACACATGAATTCAAGTCTCTTCTCTCATCCTCTGTCAGTGTAATTTTGCCCTTCTGCATCTTTTTTCTTTCTTTCTTTTTTTTTTTGTCAACCGAAATCAGTGACCGAATAAACAGGACTGTTGGGGGATCTCTACGGTATTCAAAATTATTCCTTGGATTATATTTTACTTGGTTATTTCTGCCTTGAATGATTGTTAGATTTATTTGCTCATTTCGCCAAAGAAATCTTTAATTTTAAGTGTGGAACTCATTTTGTTTTTTGTTTTGCCTCTGTGGAAGAAGCCATCCCCATCTGCTTGGAAAAAAAATTAATAATGTAAAGAGGCAGGGAGCCATCCGATTTGAAAATATGTGTTAAGTTAAACCACAAAAGCTGCCTCATGTTCAATTCAATTCATCCATGCAATGCACGGTGTGCACCCCATATCTAGCTGCAAAAGACTAGATGGCCACTTGATGTGAGCAATGCCCTTTTTTGCCTTCTAATAGTTGCCCAGTTTTTTGCAGCCCAAGAAAGATATATTTACTATAGGAGAGCATCTATACTCATTTGTTATTTATTTAAAATATTTAAATGGCCACTCTCTTAAAGAACTCTGAGTCACTCACAACAATCTTGTTTTTGCACAACTTACCATTGGCATTAAGTGTGCAAAGCACTCCTGACCTAACAACTGCTGAGCTTGTAATTATAAATTTGGCCTTTTGCTGCTTTTCTGATTCCTCATCCAAAAGCCTTCTGTTCCTTTGAAATAAATAAATGCACAATATGCTCCGATTCTTGGAAGCAGCAGAAATATTGTACATCAAATTACAGTGTAAATTATATGGATCTATTTGTCCTTGCAGGTGGTGGACAAGACCAACTGCCTTAATTCAGACAGCTCTATAATTAAAATGCAGCTAGATTTTGCTTATTTGCTGCTAAAGGTACAGCAGGCAAAATAATACAGCTGTTTCCCCCGAACATTTGTGTAGGTTTTCCCATTTACCCTATAATTGGATGCATAAAGGACCTATTGCACTTAGCCAAATGTCATTCAGAGGTAGGCAAATCCCTCCACTTTCCTGCCAAATAACCTTTGTTATTAAAAGACTATGACTGTACAATCAATCCATTCCATATGCCTTTTATTCTCTCAATGTATTTCAGGAGTGTTTCCCTATCCCTGGCCCCTATGTTTTATTTCTGCGAGCTGGGTTTCATTTCACCAGATTGGGCAATCTCCACTTTTCATTCTATCATAATTGTTTTGTGGATTGTCTCAAATTCTCCAATGTATTTATGACAATCTTAAAATTGACAATGGCCTCTTAATTGCATCGGGCCATGTGAGTCGCAAAATCTTTGCTTGACCGATTTTCTTTCCTTTCACACAAGTTTGAGCAGCCCTTAAAAAGCAAAGAAAGAGGGTGCAATGTTGAAAAGCATCCCCATTAAGCCATTTTCTCCTGCTCCCCCCCCTCTTTCTCTCCCCCCACTTCATTTGGAAAGCGATCGGAGCCTTTTCTAGTCGGCTGACATGCTACTATTCAACTCACAATTAAAAAAGAATCAGCCAATATGATTTTTTCTCTCTCATTGTGATAGAATGGGAATTGTTGCCTTCAGGCAGGAAGTGGATGTGCCAGCTGGACTAGATATTAGGATTCAAAATTATAATTAGCTCACTTCTATGAAAATATGTTATCCACAAGTATATTACTTTTTGCCAAATCCTGGTCAGTTCCTGAATGATGCAAATTAAATTTCTATGGCAAAGCAAATGCATTAGATACTGGATATCACACAAATGATTTGCGGGGTTGAAGAGCTATGAAGGGTGTAGAGTGGCATTGTTGCCTACTCTGTATTAAGGGACATTTCTATATCTGTTAGGGAACTGTAACACAGAATGAATTAATATACAATCCCAGTCAGAGTTGGGCCGGGGGTGGGGGGGATAGATCTGTTGGCTTGCTTAACCATTTACTTTTAGGATCCTTTTCAGAGGTGGGCTTCAAAAATTTTAGCAAAGGGTTCTCTGCCCGGTTGCTGGGTGGGCGTGGCCTAGTTGGCCTCCTGCACCATGGCAGGGGAGATGTTTTTGTCCTCCCTGGGCTCCGGAGTCTTTTCTCGAGCCTCCGGGAGGGCGAGAACAGTCTCCCCAGGCTCTGCAGGCCATCTGCAGGCCGGAAACGGACCCATTTCTGGACTTCCTGAACTTCTGGTAGGCCTGTTTTTCGCCCTCCCTGGGCCTCTGCACACGCCCTGCATTTACCTGCATCCAAAATGGGCCATGTGCGGACTCCTGGAAGGGGCGGGGTGGGGTGGGAGGGGCCAGCCAGGAGTGGGATTTGGGGGTTCTCTGAACTGCACAGAATCTTAGCTAGAAGTTTTCCTGAACACCTGCAACCCCCAGCAGCCCACCCCTGATCCTTCTCCTTGCAAGGAGAGCTGGGAAGATTTCTTTATCATCTGAAGTCAAGTGTTTCATTTTAACCTAGGATATTTGCTTGAGAATCAAAAAAGAAATAAAACTTTTAATCTCCTCTCTCGTGGAAGATGAAGGGGAAATCATCTGAGCTCGATATTGTACAAATAGTCCTTGACGGACAACTGGTTACTTAGCAACTCTTCCAAATTACGACAGAACTCCCCCCCCCCCACACAAAAAGGAATTTATGACCTGGATTTGAAGTTCTGATGCCCGTCCACACATTTGGATGACTGCATTTTGGGCGCTGGTAACTAGTCCACGTTTACAGTCAAGTGACTGCAATTTATGACCTTTTTCTGGAATTGGGTATTTACTTCCCATAGTAAAACACCCCATAGAACCCCATGGGTTCGCTTAATGTCTGTGGTATTTGCTTAATGACCACCATAAAAAAACATTGTAAAAATTGAGCATGGTCATGTGATGACCTGATTTATGACTGTCATGACTTAAGACTGACAATTGCCATCATACATTGATGACTACTTGTATATGCTTGCACTTGTGAGAGTAAACCATGGTTTCCTTTTGGGATGTTTTTAATCCAGAGCTGAGTATTGATTGACACCAGTGGTGGGTTGCCCCCGGTTCAGACCAGTTCTATAGAACCAGTAGTAAAACTGGCAGGAGGCTCCGCCCACCGACCCTGACATCATCAGGAAGCTTCTGTGCATGCGCAGAAGTATGCGTGCGCGGCCCCATTGCAAACCGGTAGTAAAAGTAAATAGAACCGACCTCTGATTGACACTGTACCTGCAAGCACCTGCCAGATTGGGCAACTGAGTCTATGACATGCCATTTGTAATATCCCACAATGCTCCTGATGCAGCAGTGTTCTGAGGCGCTGGGGAAATATAGCACAGTTGTCTGCAGGTGTTAGTCATGCCATCAAATAAACCTGGATTGTGTGCACCAACAGAAAAGGGCTAACAGAAAACATGCTGATGTGAACCCTATCAAAAGTGACGTTGTCCCTGAAAAAATGACAAGCGCTAAGTCTTTATTGTAAAGTATCCCAAGCTCTGTGGAGGGATTGAATGCTTTTTATGATGATGAAAGTTGAGTCAATCCTAGAAGTATGATTTTCTGAATGAGCAGCTATTAAAAAGGAATAATTTCACATTAATTCTTTGTATTAGCGAGTGTTTGGCTGGGAATGATAGCAGAGAGTAAATTTTCTCCTCTCCTCTGTATCATGGTCCCCCAAATCAGCTTTCCACTTAGAATGAACCATCCTCTCTCACCCTCTGAGTTGACTATTCAGAGGCCCCCACAGCTGCCAGTGGATTTAAAAAAAACCCCACTGAGACCTCCAAAAACTGCTACTAAAATGTAATTTTAAATGTGGCAGAAGGGAGAAATGCTTCCATCTGCAATGGTATTAATGACATGTCATTTAAAGTGAACTTAACCCTGAGGGAAATGGATCAAAGTTTGATTTTTGGTCTTGCTTGACCCTTTATTTTTGGCCACTTAAAGGGCAAGCGTGGCTTTTCTTGGAGTTCTTCCAGAGTCTATTTTTCCTAATCCACTATGGCTGAATTACACTAGTTCAGCTTGTCGAAAGTTGACATGACTGACTGCTTCTTGGTATAAAACATCCGTCTCATGGAGTACCATGTGCTGGGGGGGAAAATTAGTCCAGTTTATTTCTGAAGGCTGGCTTAATTAGGCACAGTACTCTCTGCTGGTCCTGTCCTACACAAGTTGACACAAATGCATTTTCATCATGTAGCTAAATAACGATTGCTGTTTTAATTTTGCACAGTACCCCAATCTAGCATTACTATGGAGGATTGTTGGAAATTAAAATGGCTTGTGGAAGTATTATATCTTGTGTTGATGAAATGGCTGTGGCTTTGGGTTTTTAAAAAGTACTTAAGGTGCTGGCCTGACTAAAGCTATTGATAACTGCTTATAGGAAAGGAGTCATTCTGTTTCTGTTGAAGATACTCCTCTGTGGCTCTTCTGTAATGGGCACAACCATTTGAAATTTGAATATTTTGGACTGTGTTGTTCCACAGGAACCGTGCCCAGACAGGGATGTCAGTATTAGGGACCAAGTCTGTTCTTTTTATTTGTCCTGTTTTACTTTATTGTGGTATCATGTGGCATACTGCTTTAATGTAAGCCACTTATGGTGAAAATGAAAAAAATGAGTTTGTTCTCCCAGCAAACAGCACCAACCTTTGGGGGGGAAAAACGTCCACCTGTTGTACTTCCTAACCTGGGCTGGGGCTGTGAAGGAAGGAAATTTTGCTTGACAGATGGCAGGTCTGAGGGTTAGTCCAACCTTGCTCTGATCTTGAGGAAGCATTTTGTATGGTTGTATTTCAAGAGGGACTATCACCTGTTACATTGGGGACAATGTCATGCCCCATCATATAATCTTTATATACTGTTGTTGCTCTCTAGCCTCATCTAGTGGCCGGAGGGACAAATACCAGTTATATTGTTTTGAAGCTGACCCAACCCCATTACCCATCAGCCTGCACTCTCAAAACAAGTGCACGATGGGAAGCCAGACTCCATTTTCCTTTAGCATTTGGAGGAGGCAGAAGCACAAAGAAGAATCCATCTTATTCTGTGGCACATGTTCACCCAAGGACAAACACACATCCCAAACACAGAGCATCGCTGGTGAGATTTAGATTACTTGTATTTATTAATTGTTATGTTCAGCAGTACTGTTTACCTTGTATTTGGTTCTCGTTATATGTATTCCTATTTTCCCGTTTCATCATAACTTGTTCTTTCAATAAAGTATCCAGATTAATGCACATGGTCTGTTTTATTGGAGGATAGGTGGCTTTAGTTCAAGGGTGGGTTCTAATTTTTTTTTTACTACCGGTTCTGTGGGCGTGGCTTATTTTGTGGGTGTGGCTTGGTGTGGGGGGTAATGTGACTGGGTGGGCGTGGCCAACTTTTTTTTTTTACTTTTAAAAGCATTTTTTCTACAACCTTAAGAGGTTGCAGAAAAAATGCTTTTAAAAGCCTCTGATGATCAGGCAACTCAGCTGGGTTTGTCAGAAGCTTTTAAAGACAATTTTTTTTCCTACAACCTCTTTGGCCAAAGAGATTGTAGAAAAAATGCTTTTAAAAGCTTCTGATGATCCTAGCTGAGCTGCGGGATCATCAGAGCCTTTTTTTTTTACTTTTAAAAGCATTTTTTTGGCTGAAGAGGTTGTAGAAAAAATCCTTTTAAAAGTAAAAAAAAAAAAAACCTCTAATGAGGTGGGCAGGGTAAGCGAGCGGCGACCAGGCCGGGGACCAGTTTGGGGGCGTGGCCAGCCAATGTTATTACCGGTTCTCCGAACTACTACAAATTTTTACTACCGGTTCTTGCGAACCGGTGCGAACCGGGAGCAACCCACCACTGGTTTAGTTGCATATCGAGCTGCACACAGACTAATGTATAGTGAGGAAGAACAGACAGTGTTACTCCAGAACAGTGCGGTCCCAAAATAGCATTATACCTGGAATAGCTCTATTCTATGATAGCATTAAATCTATATTTAAAAATAACTTGGGAATTGGCTGATAGGTGGAGTAGAATGTGGTTACAAAGTGAAATGAGAGGGCCATTAGGAGAGGTAGGGGAAGGCTGCTTGCTAAATTTGAATGGTGAAAAGCTACAGGCTGCTTCAGAAAAGCATTTAAAAATGACAATGACAGGATACCCTGTTGACAAATCATTGTATTTAAACATATACAGTTAGTCCTTGTTTAGCCACTGCTTTGTTTAATGACTGTTTGCCATTATGATGGAAATGAAAAAGTATCTTTGCAATCAATCCTTGCATTTATGACCTTCACAAGTTTGCAAAGCAAATGAGAGCTGAAATAAGATTACAAGCACAATCCACAATTTCATTTACTGACATCATTGCTTAATGACAGAGTTGCTGCTCCCAATAGTGGATACTGATGAAGAACTACCTGTATGGGCTCTTCCTTTCTCTATTGGAGTAAAAAATGTTTCATACATAAGAAGCAGCTCACTAGTGGATTTAACTGAAATGGAGACGGTGGTTTTGCAGAACTTCACATTTGTCAGAAGGCCAAGAGCCGCATTGCGATGTTACTCTGTAAGTTCTACCCCTTTGGAGCATGCATATGACACCATGACTCACATAGTAAAGGGGCAGAGCTTTTGTTGTGATTTTGTGCTGTTCCTTGCATCACTCTGACCCTCTTGCTCTCCCTTTACAGATCCTGCTGAGTTGAGCAGAACTTTAGACATTTTCTGTATCTCTTGAATTAGAGTTACCAATTAATAACAATAGCAGTAGCATTTTAGGCTTATATACTGCCCCATAGCACTTTACAGCACTCTGTGAGCAGTTTACAATGTCAAAGCATTATTTGTATTTTGCCCCCAACAATTTGGATCCTCATTTTACCGACCTCGGAAGGATGGAAGGCTGAGTCAACCTTGAGCTCTGTAAGAATCGAACTCCAGGCTGTGGGCAGAATTTGCCTGCAATACTGCACTTTAACCAATGCACCACCAGGACTCCTATCATTATTTTATTATTAAGACATAAAGTTTGGCTGGCAACAGTGTTCTCTAGTCTTAGACCCTGCGGCTCTAATAGAGTTGTTTGCTATAAGATGGGCAGCAAATAAATTCAACAAACAAACAAGAGTCTTATCAGTTTCTCTGTTCTGCTCTCATACATCCAGGAAAATGCTTCTTAAAGTCAAGTTAACTTTTTTCTTGAAATCTGGGTTTTCTTAAATCTACATAATCTACATAATACCCAATCAGTACTTATTTAGAAATAATTTATAATAATTTAGAAATAAATTATTATAATTTATAATCTATAAATTATGTAGTTTATTTATAAATAATCTACATAATACCCAACCAGTGCTTCAAAAAGCAGCAGCCCAAGTCAAAATGGCTGTAAAGGATACTGCCAATGCTTGAAGGAGAGAGGATTGGCCATACCAGCCTTTACCCAGGTGAAACTGGACAGATCTGTTGAGGGTAAAACTGCCCTCTACAAAGTGGTGCAACGGACCAGACAGCGAATAGATACGTTGCTTAGCAAAACACACAGATACTCACAGACTCTGAACGTTTAAAGAAAAATAAACAGTCTTTACTTGTAGTAAAAAAAACCAAACTTGGCTTCTCAAAACAAAGATAACACTTCTTCAAATAATCACGGTTCAACACAAAAACATAGTTTGCTTACAATTCCAGTTCTCTTCAGTAACACAGACACAGTTCCTTTCAGCAGTTCAACCTTCTAATAGCAGGAGCAGGAGTGAATGAACTGCCTGCCTTCTTTTATGTCTGCTTAGCACAGCCAATTAGTCATCTTGTAGCAGTTAAAGTTACAGAACATAGTTTTCTATATATTACCTACCCAACCGTAGGATAAGCATCCAACAAGATCCAGTGGTGGGATTCACCCGAACCGGTAACTAACTGCTTGTGCAGTTTGGAGAACTGGCTGAAAACAAAGTGCAAGAGAGGTTTTTTTCCCCCTTCTCTCTCCCTTCAGTTAGTAGCTCTGGGCAGACAGCCAAGAACCACTTAACAGGCTACTTAGTTGCAGTTGGAATGCAGCCTTGAATAAAGTCAATAAACAACAGAAACTGACAGGATTAGGGCAGGGAAACACCCAGGAAACCCATCAATCACCCATCTAGGGATGGGATTAACCTCTTCCCTTCAGGAAGAAGGACAAGATTACAAACAATTTCATTATAAAGGGTATTAAGTAATACTTCTGTGATCAGCTGATACTCCCTGGAGTTCCCCAAGACCTTTTATAGCTGCTGCAGTGTTGGCTACTTCTTGTTTCTTCCTGGGGGAAAAAGATGACCACCCAGCCATGTCTACCCAGCTGGTTATTAAGGCAGAGAACCAGTTGTTAAATTATTTGAATCCCACAGATCTCATTATCACCAGCATTGTTGATGAAGCATCATAGACCATGCCCATTCATAGTAAGGTCCTCATCAGAAGAAGACGGAAAACATAACTTTTCTATTAGAACAACTAAAATATGAATCTTCCCGTGATACGCTGTTGAATCAGTGAATGCAGTGTTATAAAGATATGCCTTTTATGAATGATTAACAATGAGAGGATACAACAATCTCAACAGATTTTTTTTTTTAAAGAATTACAGAGGTAATGAATTCGAAGCAGTTTTTAACATTAGCAAACCTCCGTGTAAAATGGGGTTAAAGAATCTCAGGTTTTCTATATGTTGCTGATTTAAAGCTGGCGTAGTTTCAACTAAATTGACCAATGATAAGGAATTACAATTCAATGAAATCTGGAAGTTTCTGTTGCTGAGTAAAATGCTTTAAAAAAAAATAGGATAATCTCTCTTTTAAGTCTTATTTTATGGTTTACTGATAATCTTATAAAACCCCTATTTGGGGCATACATTTACAGGCAATACACTTATGGGTTGGCACTGCTATGAATCTGGGTAACATGTGGATAGTGATCAACTTTTGGGATAAGTGCCCATTACATTTATCTCTTGCATGTTAATAAGTCATTTCCTTGATGCAAGGCTTTTAATTTATGTTGGTTTAATGCTAGTTTTGATTATCTGCTTAATTTCATTGCATCAAGACTATTACAAACATACCCGGCCAACTTTTGTTAACTCCGTGGATAGCAATGAAAAAGCAGAGATGAATCTGTCACCTCAGTTCAGATTTAGCGATTGGCTAGAAACACTCTGCTTAAAACCCAGTATTATTTTACCTTGTGTCAGCATTTAATTCCATTTCCATATAACCTATTTCCCTTCTCAGAATTTAATTTGTTAGAGTTTGGCCCTCAGCAACAACAACTACAAAAAGTAATTGCATCTGTGTTGGGCACCGGTGCCAACACAGCATGTGCCATAAAAGATGCTTCACACACATTTAAAAAATGTTCTCATTACTATAATTCTGCCTGGTAACAGGAATGTGACAGCATTAAAATGTGTGATTTCTTCCCCCCCTGCCACATATGCATATGTGTGTTACAGTTTATCACAGCATGAAACCTTTCATAAGGGGTAGACTGGATTTTGAGAAGTAGATTTATAGGTTTTGGAATCTTTTATTTATTTGTTATTTATCTATTTCTATCCCACCTTTATTATTTTTACAAATAACTCAAGGCGGCCAACATATCCAACACACCTTCCTCCTATTTTCCCACAACAGGAACCCTGTGAGGTGGGTTCGGCTGAGACAGAGTAACACCCCTCTTGCGCGAGCTGCACTGGCTCCCGGTGGTCTTCCGGGTGCGTTTCAAGGTGTTGGTTACCACCTTTAAAGCGCTCCATGGTTTAGGACCTGGTTATCTACAGGACCGCATTCTGCCACTTATTGCCTCCCACCGACCAGTACGCTCCCACAGAGAGGGCCTCCTCAGGGTGCCATCGGCCAAACAATGTAGGCTGGCGACCCCCAGGGGGAGGGCCTTCTCTGTGGAGGCCCCGGCCCTATGGAATGAATTGCCCCCAGACATACAAAGGATCCCCGACCTCCACGCCTTCCGTCATGCTCTGAAGACCCTATTATTCCAGCAAGCCGGTCTGACGGGATAAAGGATTTTAATTGGGTTTTGATAGGGGTTTTAATAATGATTTTAGCTGGATGTTTTAAATTTGGCCAGTGATTGAATTATTTTAATAAGTTTTTAATTTTTTTTGTCTTGTATATTGTTTTTACCATGGCTGTTCACCTCCCTGAGTCCTTCGGGAGAAGGGCAGTATATAAATATAATAAAAGTAAAAGTGAAGTAAAGATTGGCCCAAGGTCACCTAGCTGGCTTTTATAATTAAGGGCAGGACTTGAACTCATAGTCTTATGGTTACTAGCCAGTACCTTAACTACTGCACCAAAGTGGCTCTCTTGGTAAATCTTGGTAAAGTTGTTACTTGGATGACAAGTATTATCTGCCTTCCCCAAACTGCTGCCCTTTAAATAAGCTTCTTCGATCACAACTGGACAAAACATCAGTAAAACATCAGGTTGGGGAAAACAATGAATGAATGAATGAATGATGAATGGAATGGCCATTCTGAGGTAGGAATTTTTGAGATGGAAAGTTTTGACCTCAGAATACTTTGCACATGTTTTCAGGAGACCTAACACACACCAGCCTGTGCCATTTGATTACTGAGGTAAGTGTAAGAATATCATAATACCACCCTGAGAATTACATTTCCTTCTCCTTTGGAAGCAAACCTCCCCAACATCTCGACTCTCATGATTTATTTCAATTAATTTGAATGAGAATATTTGCAAAAAACAAAAACTGGAAAAAATACTTGTCATGTCTTTGATGCAAATAATAATTATAAAAATTAACTTGTCAGGTGCAAAAGATCAGGACCATTCATAAAGTTGCAGCATAATTTATTCATACTTATACACAAGAACTTAGCTAACTGTCAGCACTAAATTGATGTTAGAAAAAAGTCAATGGAATTCAAGGAGAGCGGACGTGAATCATTTGTGGCAATGTAAGGACTGATCTGATGCCATGTTTAAGTCCATCCCCAGTTCTGCCTGCTCTTCCCCTACAAACTTAGAGTAGTGATATTGATTTTCTAGCCTAGTAATATGGCTCATAGCTCTTGAAAATCTTGAAGATCATACTTTAGAGAAGGTAAACTTTTCTGAGGGTTTAGCACGAGAACAAGTGTGGCTTATGGTTCTGAGGCCAGCCAAAAACCCTGATTCTGACATTTTTTAAAAAAATTAAATGCTTCCCCTTGACTCCTCTGCTTTCCATTGCATGCATCCATTTATAATGTCAGATAAGGCTAATCCTCATATTACTTTATTACAGATGGCCACATGGCAGTCTTTACTTAAACCAGATGTTCTTTGTCTGGCTAATCTGGATGAAATTGTGTTATCTAAACGAAACCTATGCATTTGTTAGGATAACAAATGTACACAGATTTCTTTTATTTTCTTTTTTAAAAAAACCTTGCAATAGTTACCGTAACAGAACAGCACAATTTATTTACAGCACTTCTGTCCTTTTGTAGACCCTTGACATAAATAGATTTAGATGAACTACAGAATACCTGTTGTGAATCTAAACATATAGCAGCCCGCACACATGTTATGTGCCTCAAACTAGGTGGAAAAAATATTTTGCAGCAGATACTTCCATTTTTAATTCACTACAGAGGATGTTTGATGCCTGTTCAGTATATTCATGGGCTTAGTTTTATCCGGAAGTCTTCAGGCAAGCTACTAAAATTAATGGGCAAAGAACTCTCACAAATTTTGGTGGTGTTTGTAGTATGAAGACAAAGTGACGCCCCTGAAAATTGTAATACCCAGGGACTTGGTGTATTTCATCAAGGCAAAGTAATCAGTCAGAAAACTTTGGGCAGTAGTTCAAATACATTTTAATTTCACAGTTAACCTGCATGTCTGCATTAGGCCATCTGGGTGGTATTTGACTTTAAATTATGCACATGTTTATAGATTGAAAAGAATATAAACCCTCTCTTGGCTCAATTAATATAAAAGCTGGATCTTCTGCTGCTACAGGCAGGCTAACCTTCCCTTGGCTAGGCCCCAATGGCAGTAGCCTGGCAGCCTTTGAGTGGGTTTTCTGCATAGACTGTCCTAGCATATAGATGTAGAAATCAGGAACATCAGAAACCAAGATGCTATGAGAAGACAAGCAGCAGAATTGGTATGTGAAGGGCCATCAGGTATTTGAATTGGTCAAAATGCAGACATTTTGTCACTTCATTTGTTTTCAGGATTAAATTACTAACAATACATATACTTCGGTTAAAAAAATTTGGTTGGATTTCTCCATTATCTTTTTAAAATTGGGGGGTAGCCTCCACATAGACTATATAAGTACCACCCCAAATCAGCTCCCATCTGCATTTATTAGAAAAGTATGTCAGTGAAATTCCAAATAAAATGTTTATTTGAAAAAAAGGTTCTTTGTTTTCCGTAATAGACCTGCTAGAAAAAAAAGGCTACTTATCATTTTATTTATTTACATAGCTGCGTATTTATTTTTATAACAATACCAGTTGTCAGATTTTTATAGCCCAGGTGTGGTTCATCATAGTGAGTCCATAAAACTTTATTTTAAGGAGAAGAAAATGTCTCGGGTCAGAAGGACCAGCCAAAACCATTGACCAAGGGGGAAATCCATTATGTATGAACCTGTTATGCTCACCCAAGGTCAAAGGCCATTACAGATATATTTTTAATGAAGAAAGCTGGCTATCTCAGATCTCACAATTATGATTAAAATATTATATTATCTAAATGCTGAGAACATGAATTAAAATTGCTTGGGTTAGAGATAGCAATACATAACCTTTAATAATTAGGTTAGCTTCAGTCCTGTAGAAATTGGAAGATATACTAAGGGAATAAGAATATTTATATGTCTCCATCTGAGGCCAAAGAAGATTCATTCCAGTTCCAGAATTTCCCAAGAAGTATTCTTAGCCTTAGATACAAAATGTAAGTGGGGGAGTGTAAGAATGGCAGAATGTGATGGCATACAGTCCAAACCGAATACCTTACAAGGTGTTTTCACAGGTTCTCAAGTCTTGACAGGATTATTTTAAGCCAATTTAGAGTCAGTTTGGCAAAGAAGAGGACAGAAGTGTTATGTCCTTATAAGGACATCCGCCCTGATTGGCTGCTAGCCATCGGGCGGGAGATTTGAATCCCTGGCAAGGGGCGGTGCGTCTGCCGGGAGCGAATATAAGGAGAGCTCCGGCAGCACACCGGCAGTCTTGCTACTGTTTCTGTTCTTAATAAAAGTTACTTATGTAACGAGCTGGTCACGTCTTCCATTCCTGCGCCGATCTAACACTGGCGACGAAGGACTAGAGACAAGAAACGAACCTCACGGCACCAAGCCAACAAGACCAAGACTCCGGCACCTGAAACTACAGTAGGCATTTCCAAAGGCATGGCATCCGCTGAAGTCACTTTGCCAGCCCTTGCTCCTTTCCGCCCAGGGAAGGACAAGTGGAAATCCTACGTAGTGAAATTCCGGCAATACCTGAGAGGCAACAACATCAGGGATGCCGATGATGACCGGAAAAAGGGCATTTTCCTGGCCAACTGCGGCTCTGAGGTCCTCGATATGGCAATCGATCTCGTAGCACCACGAGACATCGAAGAAGTGCCATGGGCAGACCTGCTGCAAATCCTGGAAGACCACTATGCCCCAACAGGAACACCGGTGGCAAACCGTTTCACCTTCCATCAGAGGGACCAGATGGAAGGTGAGACTATCAAGGAATTCGTGGCCGCCCTACGCCAGATCGCAGCCAGCTGTGAGTTCGACCACGTGGACAATGCCATCGCTGACCACGTGGTTTTCGGCATGAGGGACAGAGGCCTGCAGAAGAAATTCCTGAGCAGGAAGAAACTCGTGCTCAAGGATGTGGTGGAGGAAGCCACCGCATCCGAAATCTCGGAGAAAGCAGCGGCCGCAGTAAGCAGAGCAAAGGGAATCCACAAGATTCGCTCCACAGCGCAATCATCAACAGAGGATTCCACAGCTGGATCCAAGTCGGAGGGGGAGTCCACCGTACACAAAGTATCCAGACCCCCAAGGCGGGAAACCACCCAACAGAGCTACAAGGGGGAGCGCTGCGCCAGCTGCAGAGGGGACCATGCCAGGGCGACCTGCAAGTGGAGAGATGCGACCTGCCGATGCTGCAACAGAAGGGATCACATCGCCGAAGCTTGCAGAGCCGAGGAACCAGCCCCAGAGCCCTCCAGCCACAGTCCCCGCGAGAATCGGAAGGAGTACCAGAGATCATCCAAACGGTCCTCTGGCCCTTCCAGACGCAGAGACGACGAGTTTCCCTGGAGTGGAGCGGTCCACCAGACGACCATCGCACACACGACTTCAGACAACGCCACCATGTGACCATCCACGTGGAAGGAGCACCCTGCAACATGGAGGTAGACTCTGGCTCAGTCTACTCCATCATGGATTGGCAGCAGCTGAAGCGCCTGCAACCCAGCATCACCAAGCGAGAGCTGAAGCCACTATACTCCAAGCTCGTCGACTTTGGGGGAAACCCCATCGGAGTGTTAGGAAGAGCCTACATCCGAGTCGCCTACAAAGAGTTCGAAGGCAAGCTCCCCATCACCGTCGTGAAGGACAGCCGACTGAACCTGCTAGGAGTGGAGTGGTTCAAGCCGCTGGGGCTTTCAATCGAAGGCATCAACCAAATTCGCAGGGACGAACTTGACAACCTCATCGAAGAGTTCAAGGAAGTCTTCAATGGTAAGCTGGGGAAATTTGTGGGGAGGCCAATCTCTTTCAATCTGGACAAGGGAATCACCCCAATTAGGCTCAAGCCCCGCCGAGTTCCGTTTGCCCTGCAGCCCAAAGTAGACGAGCAGCTGGATAAGCTGATCGCCCAGGGCGTCCTGGAACCGATCGATCATGCTTCATGGGAGACCCCCATTGTGACCCCACTGAAGCATGATGGGTCTGTGCGCATCTGCGCCGACTACCGTTGTACCATCAACAAGGCGTTGGCACAGAGCGCATACCCAGTCCCAGTGGTGCAACACCTGCTGCATTCCCTGGGATCGGGATCAATTTTCGCGAAACTGGACCTGGCCCAGGCTTACCAGCAACTGCCAGTAGACGAAAAAACGGCGGAGGCTCAAACAATTGTCACGCACAGAGGGGCATTCAAATGTAACCGCCTCCAATTTGGAGTCAGCGCTGCCCCCGGCATCTTCCAATCCATGATGGAACGCCTTCTCCAAGGCGTTCCAGGGGTGGTGCCTTACTTCGACGATGTGCTCATCTCCGGTGACTCAAGAACTCAACTCCTTGAAAGGCTCAGGCTTGTCCTGCAGCGATTCAAGGCCAAGGGCTTGAGGGTCAGGCGGGACAAGTGCATCATAGGAGTACAGGAAGTCGAGTTCCTGGGCTACCTCATTGATAGCACAGGCATCCACCCCACCAAATCAAAAGTGGAAGCAATCCATGAAGCTCCAAGCCCAAAAAACAAAACGGAGCTTCAGGCTTTCCTTGGGTTGCTCAACTTCTACGCCATTTTCTTAAAACAGAAAGCCACAGTTGCTGAGCCGCTCCACCGCCTGCTGGGGAAATCGGCGTCCTGGAAGTGGGGCCAGGAAGAGAAAGCAGCGTTCCGGGCCATCAAAGGACTATTGACGTCCAAAAGCGTCCTCATCCAATACAGCGAGACGCTGCCAATCAAGCTGACTTGTGATGCGTCTCCATACGGGGTGGGGGCAGTCCTCAGCCATGAACTGCCCAACGGCACGGAAGCCCCAATTGCCTACTTCTCTAAGACAATGTCTGGCGCAGAGCGTAACTACAGTCAGCTGGACAAAGAAGCCCTGGCCATCGTGGCTGGAGTGAAGCGCTTCCACGAATACCTCTACGGAAGACGTTTCACCATAGTCACCGACCACAAGCCACTCCTGGGACTCCTCGCAGGCGACCAACCCACCCCGACCTTCATGTCCCCACGGATGACGAGATGGGCCATCTTTCTAGCCGGCTACTCCTATAGGCTCGTGCACCAGCCAGGCACAGCCATAGGAAACGCCGACGCGCTCAGCAGATGCCCGTCAAGGAATCCAGTCGAAGACCCAGCCCCCACGCTCCATCTACTCCATATAGATGACGACGCCAGCTGTCCTGTGTCGTCCGCAGATGTGGCCGTCCACACCCAAAAGGATCCCACACTCCGCCAAGTGAAGTCCTGGATCCTCAGAGGGTGGCCATCGGGAAAGCCAGAGGAGAAATTCAGCCCGTTCGCCAGGAAACAGAAGGAGCTGTCCACCATAAAAGGCTGTCTGCTATGGGGAGACAGGGTGCTGATTCCAAGCACTCTGCAACGGCGGACGCTAGAAACGCTGCACAAAGGGCATCCGGGCATCGTCCGCATGAAGGCCCTGGCACGGAGTTACGTCTGGTGGCCCTCCATGGACAAAGACATTGAGCAATGGGTCTCCAGATGCGACCCGTGCCAAGAAGTTCGCCCAGCGCCGCCGCAATCCGAAGTCGCGAAGTGGGAGACCCCCAGCAACCCCTGGTCGAGGATCCACATCGACTTCGCGGGTCCGATGCAAGGGCGACACCTCCTCATCGTGGTAGATGCCTTCTCCAAGTGGCTCAAGGTGATGCCCATGGCATCTACCACAACTGAAGCGACGATCCGAGCCCTGCGCCGTCTGTTCACCACACATGGACTACCGGACGTGCTGGTCTCGGACAACGGCCCCCAGCTCACATCCCTGACCATGGAGTCCTTCCTGGCAGGACTGGGCATCCGCCACGCCCTGTCCGCCCCTTACAGGCCGGCCGGAAACGGACAAGCAGAACGCATGGTCAGACTGACCAAAGAAGCCCTCACCAAGATGGGCCCGGGAGACTGGCAAGAACGCATAGACAACTTCCTCCTCACCCAGCACATCACGCCACATGCCACCACCCACAAGAGCCCGGCCGAACTGCTGATGGGCAGAAGGTTGAGGTCACCATTGGACCGGCTGCACCCCCAATACAGCCCGGAAGTGACCGCGACCGCCAGCCGCCCGCTTCGCGCCTTCAGCAATGGAGATTCAGTTTTCGCGCTGAATTTCAACGGCTCTCCCAAGTGGCTGAAGGGGAAGATTGCCAGCACAACCGGCCCCAAATCCTACACCGTCGAGTTGGAAGATGGACAGGTCTGTAGACGGCACATCGACCAACTCCGAAAAAGGTGGGGGGGGCACACGAAAACCAGCCTGACGAGGGAGGCCTACAACACCCCGACGAGGTAGGCCTCCAACACCCCGGCGAGGTAGACCTGCCACACCCAGAGGAGGTAGGCCTACAACACCCCGACAAGGTAGGCCTACCACACCCCTGCGAGGCAGAACAGCGCCATTCTGACGAGGTCGGCCCAGCCCACTACCAGGTACTGTCACGTCGGCAGTCCAGCGAGGTAGACCGGGGCCAACCGCACGGGGGATGGCAACACCAACCCAGCCAGGTGGGCACCTGGCACAACAGGGCCAGGGAACACCAACCCAGCCCGCAAGTAGACCGGGACCTGCCCAGAGGAGGAGCAGCGCACCCAACCAGTGACGGCAGCCATCACCAGCCCAGCCAGGGAGACCGCAGTTCCAGGCGAGTAGACCGGGACCCAGCCAAGACGGGCACCCCACTACCCATGGGCGAGGGTGGCACACGACTCCCCGGCGAGAGGGACCCCCGCCCATCGCAGAAGACAACCTGGAAACAACAACCCAACCAGGAGGACCCCAGGCACCACCTGACGGTAGACCAGGGACTAGGGGGAAGGGAAAGCCGACAACAACCCGGCCAGGGAGACCTACACCACCCCGGCAGGGGAGACCTCCGCCGCCCCGCAGAGGGAGTCCCGCAACAACATCCCGACCAGGTCGATCACCGCCAACCAGATGGGGAGACCTACGCCAGCCCAACCGAGGGGACCAACGCCACCCCTGCGAGGTCGGACAGCACAACGCAAGCCAGCACCACCCGCAGACGGCGGACCGGGCCCGAGGGCACCGAACGGAACCACCACCTGAACGGCAGCAAGCCGGACCGCGACTGAACCACAGCGCCCGGGGGAACCAGGGAGGAGCAAGCAATGGACTTACCGAGACTCAGACGCTCTTCCCGGGTCGGAACCGAGCAACTGAGACGAGGCAATAGATCCACAGGCCAGGAGGAAGACCATCAGAACCAGCCATCCAAGGTCTGCGGTCCGGCCGGAGGCGCTGGGGGTGACCCCGCTCACTCGACAGCCGAACCAAGCCCGGTTCCGGAGAAGGAACCAGGAGACGAAAGAGCCCCGTCCGTCCAGGCCGGAGACAGAGAAGAAGTGGGACTGCGCAGGTCAGCTAGGGTGCCGAGGCGTCCTACGTACCTGCGCGATTACGTGACTTTTGTGGACGAGATTGACAGTTCGGACTAAGGGGGGAGGAGTGTTATGTCCTTATAAGGACATCCGCCCTGATTGGCTGCTAGCCATCGGGCGGGAGATTTGAATCCCTGGCAAGGGGCGGTGCGTCTGCCAGGAGCGAATATAAGGAGAGCTCCGGCAGCACACCGGCAGTCTTGCTACTGTTTCTGTTCTTAATAAAAGTTACTTATGTAACGAGCTGGTCACGTCTTCCATTCCTGCGCCGATCTAACAAGAAGCACTAAGGTGAGGTCTGCTCCTAGACAGCTCCCTGTCCTGTTCATGTTGGAGGCGCCATTTTAAGGCGTTTCCGGGTTGAACTTGAAAGGATTAGCCGGTGACATCAATGTTGCCTGGGGGATAGCAATAGGAATAGCACTTAGACGTATATACCACTTCACAGTGCTTTACAGCCCTCTCTAAGTAGTTTACAGAGACAGCATATTGTCCCCAATAATCTGGGTCCTCATTTAACCGACCTTGGAAGGATGGAAGGCTGAGTCAACCTTGGGCCGCTCAGAATCAAACTCCTGGAGTGAGCAATGAGTTAGCCTGGATGTGCTTTTGTGAATAGTTATTGTCGGGTATTGTTGAATGCTGGTGTGTCACCTTGGATATGCCACCGGTTTGCTATTATTATGCTAGCTATTCCAAATAAAAGAATCTTTCTAGATAAGGATGTTCCCTTGCTTTTATCTTCACAAGGATATCTGGCAGGTTGCAATAGGATTTCCAGGAGGGACATTAATTGTTATATCTAATGCAGAAATTTATACTGCAAATTGTATTAATGGTTATTAATCGTGATCTCCATGATCAGGAGTAGCACATTTTTGAATAACATATAGTAGAGACAAATTGCACATCCCTCTTGTACTCTGTGTGTGAGCTTTCCAGAAAAATATTAATATGTTAGAAGAATGCCCACACTGATACATTTTTGATCTGACTCAGAAAGGTATTTCTCATGTTCTTATCCCAAAGGATCATTTGTTTTGCTTTTGCAAATTTGAAAACAAATCTGCTAAAGCAAATATTTTTGTACTGGAAAAGACTGATCCACAAAGACCAAAACATCATTTTCAGTGAGATGCCTTGTTTCACAAAGCATATTCATATCAAAATGATATTATATTTTGAGTTTGGTCTGGAGCATTGCAAAAGGGGAGAGCAATGCAGAACCACAACTATTTTATGATGTATCTCCCTTTAACTCAGTTTCTACTTCAGAAAGAAAACACGTTTAAAGCTGCATCAATACACACATTCATTATAATTAATAGATTATTTGTCCTCTCGCTCTCTCTGTTTGTCCTTGGGATAATCCTAAATCTGTGCATAAAGCTCAGAGATCATGTTGCCCATTAAAAAAAAAAAAGAATAATCAGTCAAGCTAGAGTTCTTTGGGAAGGTGTTGAACATTTTGGCCAGTACAGATGGTAAAGATATGTTTAATAAAGAGAGAGAGGATTAGCAGGAACAGGAATAAGCTACAGAGTAAGGAGCCATTTCATTTTATACAGACCTCCATGACATTTCAGGTTGATTAAAACTGTATCAAAGTAGCTTCGGTTGGGCAACTTGTCCTAACAGTGACCTCTATTTAGCTTGCCAACCATGTTATTTTTGTGTATTATTTCATGGCATTTGAACAACTCACTGGCAACCTCTTCTTGCCTAAGTTGATTAAAACAAATTTATATATGCATAAGCCCACAGGAGGCTACTGGATCCTCCTAATATGTTTAAAATTTAGCAATTGATAGCTATCATTGAGGTTTAAAAAGGAAATAGATATAGGTCACCTCAAAAATAAATGCATTTTTAAAAGGCAACTGTCACAATATTTACTTCTAGCATATAAGGTTACTCTTCATATTCAAATCCAGGACAATAATAAATTAAAGACTTTGGCTTAATGTATAAACAATTCTGTACCTATTTTTTTTTAATGGGAAGAATCGCCTGCTTTGATTAGGACTAAGAAATAAAAAGGAAAATAGAACCGGCAGGCAACTTGCATCTGTACAAAGTCTGCTATGTAGATTGAATTGTCCCTTCTCAAGGTTTTATCAAGGAGACTGAGGGAATTAAATCTAACAGTAGGATACAGTTTATGATTGGTTTTGATACCTCCCTTTCCCCCCCTCCTTTTGACAACTTTTTAAGTTGCGGCTTTGCTCCTGAAATAAATGGAGCTTGTGGCTGTTCATAGTTGTGAGTGAAATCGCACCCTCCTACCGGCTGTTGTAATTTGGATCTATATCCCATCTTGTCTACAAAGAAAAGGGTACTTAGTGATTTTTAAAAATACAGATTGCAGAACAAATCAATTACATGTAATTTGAATACTCTAAAATGCTTATTACAAGCATAAGTTCTCTCAGCCCAACCCACCTCACAGGATTGTCATTAAGGGGAAAATAGGAAGAAGGAGTATTGTGTATGTATGCTGCCTTGACTCCATCCAGCCACCTCATTCTCTGTCGTCCCCTTCTTCTTTTGCCCTCAATCTTTCCTCAAAATTGCTTTTAAAAGCCTCTGACGATCAGGCAACTCAGCTGGAATTGTCAGAGGCTTTTAAAAGCATTTTTTTTTACAACCTCTTCAGCCGAAGAGGTTGTAGAAAAAATGGTTTTAAAAGCCTCTGAGGATCCCAGCTGAGCTGCACGATCATCAGAGGCTTTTTTTTTTTACTTTTAAAAGTATTTTTTTGGCTAAAGAGGTTATAGAAAAAATGCTTTAATTTTTTTTTTTTAAAAAAGCCTCTGATGATTGTGCAGCTCAGCTGGGCATGGGGGGCACCAGGGATGTTTGCTACCGGTTATCCAAACCACCAGCCACCATCACTTCTGGATCGGGCGATCCGGTCCGAACCGGGAGCATTTCACCCCTGTATCTAGATTTGCTATTGCTTTCCTCCACAGGAGCAAGCGTCTTTTAATTTCTTGGCTGCAGTCCCCATCTACGGTGATCTTGGAGCCCAGGAAAATAAAATCTGTCACTACATCCATTTCTTCCCCATCTATTTGCCAGGAATTGAGAGGGCCGGATGCCATGATCTCAGTTTTCTTACGTGAACTTAAATAGACTCCAGAGGATGGTAGAGGACAGGAAGGCCTGGAGGAACATTGTCCATGGGGTTGCAATGGGCTGAACATGACTTCTCAACTAACAACAACAATGCTGCCTTGAGTTATTTATTTAACAAAAACCAGGATAAAAAAACCAAGAAACAAACAAATAAATTCAGGTATGGTGATGTAATATGGATATTATGGAACACTTCAAACAAGGAAATTAACAAGCTATTCTTTGATGCACTTCCTGAAAATTGATCGAAGTGGCCTTAATTGCAAGGACAAAATGGGGTTGGAGCTGCTTCTTGGCTTGCAAATAACATTGGAGAAAGCCTTTATGGCAAATAATGAGGATATTGTCTTAGGACGTGGTTGGTGGGCGGAGCCTCCCGCCGGTTTTACTACTGGTTGTATAGAACCGGTCCGAACCGGGGCAACCCACCACTGATTCCCTCCGATCATGACCGGTTTGAGGTTGATTCAGTCTTCCATTCTTATGAAGTTGGTAAAATGAGGATCCGGATTGATGGGGGCAATATGCATGGCTGCTTAGAGAGGACTGTAAAGCACTGTGAAGAGGTATATAAGTCTAGGTGCTATTGCTATTAAGGGATTAAAAGATATATAATATAAGATCAGGATGGCTGGCTGCTGAAAACGTCTTCCTCGCTGGAGCATAGAGAGTTGATCTGAGTGGTCCAATCGAATACAGTGTAGGCTTAACCATTAAATTGGTCATATGCTCCAATGTGGCAGATACTGCTGTGTTTAGCACTCCCTTTTACATTGTACTAACCTGATTGGTAGTTAAACTCACTGATGAAGCCCACCATGAAGAGGAGATGATTATCACTCTATGTATTTATTTTAATTTGTACCATTTAAATGGTTACATTTTTCTGTGCAGGCTCATGGGAGTCATCATCTGTTGCTTTGTGCTTAGAATTCTATTAGAGAATGCAATATGAGCCTCGCCCAAATTGCCATTCCCAGAAGCAAACCTTTTAAAAATCTGTAACAAAGATCCAATTATGCATACAACTATGTTGAAAAGTCATTTTTGAGACCGCTTTCGTTTGCCAGGGGTCAGGCAGCCAATAACTTTTAGTGCATCTTGGGCAGTATAATCCAATCTTGGGCAAAATAGATTTCCAGAGGCTAGCTCTGTTCATTATTTTAAATGGATACACTTAAATTGTCACACAACCTATTAATCTGCATGTATCGAGACCAAAATCAGGGCAAGCATTTTCCATGGATTTTTTTTTTTTTTTAAAAATCTAATATGAAATGTTGAATATTGTCTAGGCAATAACTGAACCCATCTAGACCACTTGAAGAGAAGAAGAGGATGATTACTAGTAAGGTGAATAGATTCAGTTGCAGTAGGGCATTATTGGAACAGTTGAAGGATCAGGTTAGAGAGAGATCATCATGGACAATATCTATGTGGTCACTAAGAGTCAACAATGACTTAATAGCACATAATCAATCAATGAATCATTGTTTTCCTACAGAAATACACCAGTGGTTTTCAAGAGAACTTGATCTCTTATAATAAAATGATTGAATCTTGAAAAAGTGAATGAACTGTTCAATTGTCTTATATGTAGGATCTGAAGGTACCTGAATAACTTTGCAGCTTTGTGATACCTATATTCTTGACCCAGTCTACCCTGTTTTGAGGACATCTTCATTTCTCAGTTTCAGCTAGCCAATCAGTGTGGTCTTGGTTCATACTGCTGGTATCATCTTCACACTCTTAAATAATCCCTATTCACAGTCAATGTGCTGTTACTATGAAACATGAATGAACAGATACTAGTGTAAGGTCCTGCTTAACTATTGTGGGAAGAGAAATTTGCATTACAAAGTCTTTGTCTCAATCATATGGTTCTTCTTATTTTTTTTTTTTGAAAAAATATGAATTAGTGTACTGAATCAGTGGCTGATCCAAGAAGTAAGTTTTTGTGATTTTTTTTGGATCTCTGTAGTGGGAAAAGCCTACAGAAACTTCATATTTCTGTCTAGTTTAAGTTGAGGAAAATTCTATGTAATTGAAGAATTGCTTTGAGGTGTAACTGGTAAGATTGACTGTTATTATTACCCATGAAAACTTATATATAAATATAAAATTAGTTTGATTGTATCTTTTGACTGCTTTTTTATATGTGATTGCCTTCTTTGATCTCTTCCTACCGTATTTCTCTGTATCAGGATAGTTAAAGAACTTTTTTGGTATTCAAATTTTACAGCTGGTATGAATCTACATCTTCCCCAAACCCACCGACATGTGTTGGATATCCTTACTGATCGAGAATGAACAGATAAAAATTGGACATTGGTTAGACCCACAGACATGAAGGTTATTAAGTGTCAAGAAAAAAAAATGGATAACCCCAATGTGTTTTGAGAGAACATTCTTGTTAGGAAATGATAATTTACTAACTTGTTGGGTTGGAAATATATAAAACCTCAATATAGCTTTAAGACTGTATTGCTGTATTGCATCATACTGTGCCCTGATTGGTTAGCTCTGTAGCCAATGTCCTTAAGAGGGAGCTTAAACATGGTTAGTTTCTCTCTGATCTCTGCTACTCTCTGCTGATCTTTGCTGACCATTATTGATTGTTACTGCTATTTGCTATGTTTGCTACTGTTTGCAACTGTTTATTGTGTATGACTACAATGACTGGTAAGAAGACTTTGTTATTGGAATATCCCTGGACTATTGTTTACTATCTACTGCTTTATCTCTGTATGGCCTGGATTGTTTATTGGACTGTGCCTTATTGCTATTTCCTAAAAGTAAACACAACTCAGTGTATCTGCGTGTTGGCTGTGATTATTTGCAACTGCCCTCAGTCGCTTTCATGTGCACACCCTTGCTACTCTAGGGTTGCTCTGCAAATTCCTCAACAATTCTGCCAGGTTCTAGTGCTATTTCTCAAAAGAAATTATGCAACCATTCTGCCTTTTTCTTCTTCAAAAAGAAAAGGGTGGGTTCTAAACAGAAATAATTGTGTATAGACTTTTCCTCTGTAAAATTCTGAGAATCTTATATCTGGAAACAACCGCATCTCCTGTTCATCACATCACTGTTCATCATAGTGTTGCTATCAGTACAGAATTAGCACTTAGCAATAGCACTTAGACTTATATACCGCTTCACAGTGCTTTACAGCACTCTCTAAGCCCATGATGGCGAACTTATGGCAGGCGTACCACAGGTGGCATGAGGAGCCATATCAGTGGGCATGTGAGTGTTGCCCTAGCTCAGCTCCAGCATGCATGCGTGTACCGGCCAGCTGATTTTCAGGCCTTCCAGACCTACCAGAAGTCGGCAAACAGGCCGTTTCCAGCCTTCAGACGGCCTCCGGGAGGTCGGGGTGGGGGTGGGGAGTAGGGAAGGCTGTTTTCGCCCTCCCCAGGCTCTAAGAAAGCCTCTAGAGCCCTGGGGAGGGCGAAAAACAGGCCTCCCAGGCCCACCGTGCCATTGCATGCCAAAAGTGGGGGGAGTGCAGGGGGGGGGTCGTGCAGGCATGTGTGTGGGGGGGCTGCATTGAATTATGGGTGTGGGCACACACAACACCCCACCTCCCTGCACTGCCCCTGCTTTTGGCACATGATCGCAGAAAGTTTAGCTATTACTGCTCTAAGCGGTTTACAGAGTCAGCATATTGCCCCCAACAATCTGGGTTGTAATTTTACCAACCTTGGAAGGATGGAAGGCTGAATCAACCTTGACCTGGTGAGAATCAAACTGCTGGCAGTTGGTACAATTAGCCTGCAACACTGCATTCAAACCACTGGGCCACTACAGCTTCCATACATTATTTGACTATGGAACCCAGGAGAGACAAATTATTATAGGACTGGTAATCGTGGAAAGATATTCTCTACTTTTTAGATAAACTGGACCCTATCTATATACGGGCTGCTAAAGGAGAAGACATGGTGGAGCTGATGGATGAGATGGTGGATGAGTTAGCGTGGCAAAGAACAGGAAGGAATTTTGGTTGAGCTTCCTGCTCAGATGCTGCTAAAGCTGCCTTTGTTGCTAATGTTTTGAATACCCTCCACTCTGTGTGAATACTAACATTTAGGAAGAATGACGGCGTATTCAGAAAATTTTGAAATCCATCATGAAGGAATGGTTTTCTGTTAAGATTATTTGTTTTGGGTTTTTAGGTTTGGCAAAAAACTTACAAACATGGCTTGGCTAGATTAAAATGTTTACCGGAGACAAGAATGAAGCACTATACAGCAGTTGATTAGCTACTGTGATTAAGAAGATGTAAATGTGTTTTTTTTTTTTAAAAAAAAACATGAAGTTCACCCTGTTTGAATGGAAAATATTAATCCATAGCTTTCACAACACGTTTTATGTTTGATAGCAACTTGTACTTTGGTAAAATTATCAGCACTATTGTCTTTCGACATACAATATTCCAATTTAACCATGTTGCTTTGGATACACTGCCGAACATTCAGATACTGAATGTCAGTATACTTAGATATAGTTTTAACTGCTAAATTTGTTGCCATTTTTATAGCAGCTTGGTTGTCCTCATGTATTACAATTGGATAATCCATCTTTAAACCAATATCCATCATTAGTTGTTTGTAATAAATCAGATCAGTACAAACTAGTGACAAACATGAGAATTCTGCCTCCATAGTAGATAGACTAATATGTTTTTGACAAATTGATTTCCAGCCAATCAAACAATTGTCTAACATGATAGCTATACTGGATGTGGACTTTCTGGTGGTCAAATCAGTACCAAAACTGGCATCAGCATATGCGCTCAATACTAAATCATTGTTAGGTTCTAGATACAACGCATAATGTATCATCATTTTCAGATACCTTAATATACGCTTTGCGGCCTGCCAATGCCTATCAGTTGGCTCTGCATTATATCTCGCTAATTGGTTTACTCCAAATGAAATATCAGGTCGCGACCAATTGCTTATATAAGATAGACTACCTATAAGAGACTGGTAGATCTCCTTACTAAATTTAGGACTTTGGATTTCTCCTTGTTGAAAATCCTGTGCCATAGGCGTTTTAGCTGGCTTACATAGCTCCATGCCATAACGTTTCAACATTTGGCTTATTTTGCTAGATTGAGATATTTTTTAACCTCTAGCTGTTTGATTGATATCTAGACCCAAATAATGCCTAATATTTCCTAAATTTCTGATCTTAAATTTGGTTTGTAACTGTTTAACAATATCTATGGCTTCCTTGTCAGTTTTAGTTATTATGGCTATATCATCTGTAAACAATAACAAATATGATACTAACCCATTATTATTTTCTCTTTTAAAAAGACACTTATCCGCTACACCTTCATGAAAACCAATCTTATTTAGCTCTTTAACTATACATTGGTTCCACTCAAACCCTGATTGTCTCAAACCATAAAGGTTTTTATTTAATTTCCAACAATCAGTGTGGTTTTGTGTTTCAACTCCTAAAGGCTTCCTCATATAGATGGTGTGTCTTAATGGAACATGCAAGTATGCTGTCTCTACATCTATATGGTTAATACTATATTTATACTTAGCTGTCCACACTAGCATTGTTCTTAAAGTACTAGCACGTAAACTAGGAGCAAAAACCTCATCGAAATCTCCTTCGTGCTCTAGAAATTTAGCACTTGCACTACAATAAACACTAGTAGTTCCCTGTGCCCAAAATCTAAAAGACCTATGCTTTGATTCATAGCCAACGAAAAACATTTTTCTGGCTCTCTGTTGATCCTTTCTCCTTAAACTAGATGGAATATGTATCCAAGCTGGGGCTCCAAATGTGTGTAAGTAACTAAGATTTGGTTTCCTCCCATGCAATAAGGTGAATGGTATTTCACCCATAGAGGAATGAACCACGTTGTTTAACACATGGTTAGCACACATAACAGCCTCACCCCATAAATTTTCAGTCAAACCAGAATCTGCCAATATAGTTCTAGTCATGGCTTGTAATGTTTGACCTCTTTTCTCGATATACAAATTGCGTTGTGGTCTTTACAGAGCAGACCGTTTATGCTGGATCCCTGCATCCTGCAAAAACTTTTCCAACCTTTGGTTGGTAAATTCTGTACCATTATCAGTCACTAAGCATTTAACCTTAAATTTCTGTTTCCTTTCCACAAAATGCAGCCGGTTGTTAATATGCTGGAATGTTTCACTTTTTGTTTTCATAAGATAACAGAATCCGTATCTTGAATACTGGTCTACTATGCTTAGAATATAGCAGGCACCTCCTATGCTGGGTTTCTTGGGTCCAATTAGGTCTACAAACACTACCTCTAATGGCTTTTTGGTTTTAAAACCATTAACACGGTTTGCTGATGTTACCCTACTTTTTTGCTGACTACAGGCATTGCAATTCAGATATTTACTACATGCTTGTAGTTTTATCCCTTCAGATAACTGAACTGTTTTCTTTAACATCCTGAAATTTAAATGCCCAAGTCTCCGGTGTAACAGATGAATACATTCATCATGTGGTTTAACATTCTTATAAACAGACTTAGACTTAGCCATCAGTACTGGGTTATCCCTTAAAATAAATAAATCATTTTCTAAACTTGCAGTAACAACCTTGCCATCTTTCTCAATAAAACACTTATCATTTTTAAATGTTACTGTAAACCCAAATTGCAATAATGATTTAACAGATAATAAATTGAATTTTAACCCAGGAATATATAACATAGGTAATGGTTCATTACTAAATGACCAACGAGCAACACCGTCTCCAGCTACCTTAACCTTCCAGCCATTTGCTAGTTTAACATGTTGGTAACTCCTCTCCATTTTACCAAAAAATTTTCTATTTCTAGAAATAGATTGAGAAACACCACTGTCAACAACCCAACAATCCTGGTTAACATCAGTAGTTGACCTAGATATAACTAAATTACAACCCTTCTTGGGTCTAGTATTGTCCTTAACAGACATTTTCTTATTCTTACAATACTTAGCTATATGCCCTTTAGCCCCACAAGCAAAACAACGTTTTACAAAATAGGCAGTTGAATGAATTTTTTCTTCTTTTGGTTGTTGCACTCTCAACTGATCCCTTTCTTGTCTTCTTTTGGATTCTTTTGGATTCTTTCAATAACCTACCGGTTATATGTGTTCTGTGACTTTAATATCTATATATATTGTGTGACTTTAAAGTTTTACTGCTGATTCATTGTAATGCTGAGTCATGCGGTAATTAGATAATCACTAGCTGTAAACATATTTAAGAAAGGTACTGTAAAGTATTCAGTTGATGATAATCTCCCATTGTGTGAGGAGTTGCTACCATTGTGCTATCATCGTTGGATGGATCTGCTACCATCGTGGTTTGTGAACCAGAGTGAATTTGTTATTCTAACCAACTACTGTTTGTGTGATAAGAAGATTTTTGTATCACTGGACTGATTTAACTGGCAAAGACTTGGATTGATTTAAAGACTATGAGATTGTTTTTTCAGTATAAAGTAAACTTTTGATAAACCAGTTTGCACATCTCTTATTCATTGCTCTCAGCAACATTTCTCTATGCTCTACACTCTGCTGGTTGGTAACACAACAACAATATCTTTAACAGGCCCAGCACTTGATGGCCTTGAAACAAGCTAGTAGTTTTATGATTACATAATAGGCAGTGGTGGAATTCAAGTAATTTAACAACCGGTTCTCTGCCCTAATGATTTCTTCCAACAACCAGTTTGCCAAACTGCTCAGCAGGTTAACAACCGGTTCTCCCGAAGTGGTGCGAACTGGCTGAATCCCACCACTGATAATAGGTATTTCTGACACCGGAACAGCTGCATTTCAACCAGTGAGAGAATGGAAGATGGGGGAGTTGAAAACATCAAATTAAAAAGATCAATTTCCCAGAATGATAGAACCCACATTTCATGCTACAGTGTAGAATCATTCATTAATGATCCACAGATCAGATACAGAACCAATCCTATCGTTCTCCGAAATGTAAAAGTTTGAGAGCTTGTGGTGTTCCTGGGATGTAAGCTGTAAGTTGTTTGTGGTTGTGTATGCAGTGCCATGAATACAAAGCCACCAATGAACTCACATGGAAAACACATACATTTTTCAAAAGACAAGTAATTGACATTCCCAGCAACTTCTTGGATGATCTATTTCCTCCAGCATTTGAGATGAAGTTATAACATAGAGACAAATGAAATAATAATGTACACTATAACAGGCTGCACAAGAAGTTGGACATAAATATTTTCTGTTTGGCAAATGTGAAAGAACTCTATATTACAAAACTTCCTGCTAGGCCACAAACACACATCTGTAATGGTTTGTTTTCTACATAAGAAAAATTGCCATTGTCATATTCCAAACTGTGTTTAAATTGTTTTATTATAAACTCTCTGTGGGTCTCTGCTTAACTGGGAAATCATTCACTCTAAATTTATCTTTTCTCTGCATGGCATTGACAACTTCTGGCACTGTCAGCTCTGTCTCTGTTAAGAAAAAAAAATTCCCTATAGAAAAAGAGATGATTCTCAGTTGATTTAACAATCTCCAAAGCACCTTTGGCAATCTCCGCTCATATTAACTCTTTCTGGTGCCTGTATAATTTTGAGGCTTGTGTTAAGATTTGTGGTTTGAATTTAATGAGAAATGAAAGCTGCATCACCTAAAAATTTATCTGATCAAAATTTTTAAGTGGGGGTGTAGGGAGCACATTCAAAATTTATTTTATATACCTAGTGTTCGTTATTGGTTTTCCTCTCAATTAAACAACAGTTAGAAGTTTGTATATTTGCGTGTGATCATGTAGTCAGAAACTGAACAAAACAGAGACCAAACTTCACTTTTAGTACTGATGATGTTACCTAGTTGGGTAATGAAATGTTTGCAAAAAAACAACCAAGCTCAGAGAGCACCAAAGACCCCACAGTACAGTTCAACCCTGAGCTATAAATATTCTCTTCTCTGGGTACTCATAGTCTCTATACTATTGCCAAGAGCTTTGTTCTCCCATGTTGCAACCAATGTGTGCTACAGGTTGTTGTATGTAACATGATGTCTGAATGACCCTTCACGAAGGTTTGAAAAAGCTGGGTTACAGCGAGTCTGTAGCCTTCAGGAATTCTGCACGCACAGGAGACTTATTAATAGCAGCATAATATGCTTTCTACAGTGGCACATTAGACAATCCACCCAACATTCTGGAACAATTTATTAGAAAATATGGCAAGCTAATAGGAATTAACAAGAAGAATGCAAAAGCTCCTGGGATCTGTAATATTTTGGGAGTAATATTTATGGTTTACATATTTTGGCCACTTCTTATTTTTATATTGTTCTGGCTTAATTACTTCAGAAGCCCAGAAACTGCCGTAAAGGAGCTTTATATTTATTGGGTTTTCATGAACTGTAATGTGCTCCAAAGGTTGATATTATGTTAATTGCATAAAAAAGGATCAACTTTCCCAAATCTTTGTTATTTAGGTTAAATATAGGATGGAACACAGAAAGAGGAGAGGGATTAAATGGATTTTAATATGGGCATGTGATTACACTACCCTTGATTTCCCATGCCACACCTTCTAGTTGGCAATACAGAAATCTAAAAGGTAGCTTTATGGTCCTATTTAGCTGACCTTGTTACACACCTAATCTGCCATCTGGAATAGTTGAGTGGTCATGTTTTATGAGCTTTCTTGGCAATAGTATGGAAATGATTTGCCACTGTCTTCTGGATTTTTTTAAAAAAAGTTTATAGATTATTTGACAGTCCTTGGGATTTCTTGGTGGTCTCACATACAAATGCTAATTAGAGGATTAGGGAAATGCTGTATATATAGTATTTATTTTTTATTTGACTATTTCATTAGTGGTAATGTCTTACATGTTAACTGTAAGGGTGACAATTTTCTATCAACACATCTCATTGTACTATTCATATCTATTCGTATATTTGTATTAGCTTTTCTGTTCTGTTCTATTCATATAATGCATCTTTTTGGTATTTTTGATGTTTGGTCAGCCAAGTGGGCCTTAATGCTGTACATACTTACATGCATCAAAATTCCATCTTTAATAAATCTAATAAAAGCCAACAATATCTTCAAATATAAGGGCAAAGTAGACATAAACAACCCTGTTCCCTGCTCTAAGCAGTCTTATTGATATAACTGAAGAGCTGGACTCCAAAGTTATAACCTAATTGTTTGTGGTGGGCAGTCTGTGAGTTGGAAGCCTGTATATGTGAATATACAAAGGCTGCTAGACTTTTTCTATACCGACTGACTGTTTATAGAGGTCATAGTGCAATGTAGAGAGAGAAGGAACTGTTGGAGGCGTAGGATATAGGTAGCCCTTCATTTAGCAACTACTGCAACTACCTCACCTAGCCACAGTTACAATAAGTGATTTAAAAAAAGTAACTTTATGATCAGTCCTGGCATTTACGACTTCCACAGCTCTGTAAAGTATAGTAAGGCTGAAGTAACTTCAAAAGCATAGTAAGTGTGATTTCACTTACTGACCATTTTGCTTAACAGCTAAGTTTCTGGTCCCAATTCTGGTTGCTAAACAAGGATTACTGTATTCTAAATACAAAGACGGCATAGAGCCACAGATTTTTCTCTTCACCAGGCAGGATTTAATTTTCTAAGACAATGCCCCCCCGCCAGCCTTTTGGGCACTAGGGACCGGTTCCATGGAGAGAGATTTTTCCGTGGACTGGAGGGGCCGTGGTTTTGTGTGCTGCCTGCCTCCTGCAGATGGGGCTTCACTTGTTTGCGCAGACCAGTTACTGGTATGCTGTGGCCCGGTCCATGTACCAGGGGTTGGGGATCTCTGTTCTAAGATATTAAATGTACAAACCAATATTCACCTACAAGGGATTTGTATCATAGTAGACACAAGATTTTACTATAAACTCGTGTGTGCCCTGAGAGAATCACTTTGCCAATGGCACAACATTTAGAATTATTTAAGCCCTTCTCATTCTTTATAAGTCTTAGTTGTTGGATGTGAAGAAGGAGAGCATATATATGATGGTGACATCTATGAGCAAATATAATACCCATTCTTCTTGTTGACTTCCTGATGCTCAGGACAGCCTTTCAAAGTTGGAAGTCTCTTCTATCCGTAGAGGCTTGCAGTCTTCTGTATCTCACATAAAAAAGGCTTGTCTTAAAAGACCTCTTGATCAGATGTTCATTTTGAAAATTAGATGGCTGCTGAGAATGGAGACTGAAAGATGGGAGGATAGAAGTACAGTCATGATCCCATATAGCCACACCATTTGCATAAAGAAGTATCTTACTTGGTTAGAAAGTTTCTAAGAGCTGGTAAGTACTGCACTGAGGAACATTCCTTTTCATAGATGAATTATTTGCTCATTGTAAAAAGGTTTTTAAAGGACACTTAGAAGGAAAACCTTCAACAGGAGCTTCAGCCAAAGGGATCCACCATTTGCCCAACATCTACCGTTGTATTGGAACTCTCAGGCCTATCCAGTTCCATTGTCATTCTGTAATACAACCATTCTAAAGGCCAATATATTTGGTGAAAATGATAAGCTGAGCCCATGTGACAAATTTATTACTGGTTCTCACTTCCTAATATCCTCTTAAATTATCCGCACTTACTTTTTCCATGTCTTATAACTCAGGATATGACATTCTAAAATGACATTAAGGCTCAAGTTAGCTGGAATTTCTCAGAAGCTCTGTTTTGACGTCTGTGAAATAAGAGCTAAATCTTCCCATTTGAATCCCAGTACAAATAATTGGACATTTATCATGAGAATGGTCAACCTTTAATGGACGCCCATGGACTTTATGGTTGCATCTACCTTCTCCCAACTTAAAGCAACTTCTATCTTTTTAATAGTTAAATTAAACACTCTTGTTAGGAGAGGGAGACCAAGGGCAAGGAGGGTATTCTTGAAGCAGCGTTACATTATTGTATTGGTTGACTTGAAAACCAATAACAGAGAAAAATGTAATACAGTGAAGGATGTAGCAACAGAAACAAGCAACACCATGCCCTTGAATAACTGTAAGAAAATGTGGTGAATGACTCACTAGGATTGCTGGAAATAAGTTTGGGAGCAAAAGGACAAGCCTAAAAATCCCATACCAAGAAATCTGAATTCTGTGACTTCTATAAATTATGAGCATCAAACCAGTATGCATTATTGTGGTTATATTGCGTATTCAGTTACGCAAATATTGTTTTTGCAGAATGGGTTGTGTTTCTCAGTATTCTGGGATTTGATGAGGAGCAATGGAGGTCACTGAGGTTTGGCTATGTCTAAGCTACTGAAAACTTTATTTAGACTTCAGCTAAACTTAAATACCTGATCTGAACTCAATGACACTATCTCTAAGTAAATACGTGATTATATGAGAAGATTGTTTTCTCTTATGAATGCACCTTGTGTTTCATTTTGATTTGTTGTTTGCTTCTAATTGCCTGGTTTCTGAGAATGAGAAGCAGAGCACAACACATTATGTTTCTTAAAACTTTTCTACACCTACAATGTGTGATGTCAAATTGTCCCCTTCTGCCAATGATGTGAGGTCAGGCACTAATACCTGGCTCTGCAGGAGACTGAGACCTACCTGCTCTCATGCTTGTACTCTAATAAGTTGCACCATAGGAGGTTCATATTGTTGGATCTGGGGAGGCCCAGCATCTTACCAGTGTGAAAATGTCTGGCACAGAGCTGTCATTGCTACAGCTGCCTGCCTACTGTCCCTGCTAGCAAATTTATAACTTTTAGTTGTTATTTTTTAATTGTTCTCCTTTATGCACAATGAGAAATTTGCATTACTTTCATTTGAATGTCTCTATCCTATCTACCTACCTACTAATCATTTTAGCATTGCCTAGCCAAAGGTATAAGAGAAGAAAGCTTTGATGATTACATATAGTAAGTTCCTCCCTCTTCGTGGGCTTGTATCAGTGAACAACTGAGTTACAATTGCCCCATGGTGATGTCTGTGTATAGCTCCCTCTGAATTGGCAGCCAAGGGGTCTCAGCTAGTCCAGCTGTGGCTAATATAAGAAGTCACAGGTGCAGCAATAACCAGCCAGCAGGAAGAGTTGAAGCATTGTGGATAGCTTTCTGTGGGGAAGACATGCAGCCATTGCTATGCTTTGTGTCAGGATGGCGGGCTATCAATTGGGGCAGCCTTCCAGTCAAAGACTCAGGTGCTGATGGCTGAATCTAGCAGTATTGCAGTTTTGATCAACTGGAATGCATTTTAATGACTTGGACATTCAATTGCTCACCTTGTTTTTGTCTCTATAAGTGCAAGATCCTGGATGCATTGACCATCTTATATAGATGATAGTAACTAGCACATTCTAGTTTAAAATAGTTGGATATTCAGTTAGCTGTGGCTTGAACCTTATTCCATTATCTTATTCATTTATATGAATCAATGACATAAAAGTCCTTACTCACATATATACTCTCTACATAGTTTCTAGATGTCCACTATTTTCTAAGCTGGGCCTCTATTATGATGTCTTGCTTTAAAGCAGTGGTTTTCAAGATACAGTTTTTAGATTTCTAAGGAATCAGAGAGTCCTTCCTTACATTTTCTTTAGTCGGAAATTTCCTAATTAGTAGGGTCCTCTACTTTTAATCTTTCCATATTTCTACTGTCACTCTTCTCTCTGCCCTCCAGTTCTGCTGTGCTATCTCATTATGATAGGGATGTTGGTGGGTTCCTGGAGGATTGAGTGAACAAATTCCAGTAGCATAATCCAAGATGGAAGCCATTTCAGCTTCCAGCAAAAGTAACAGGCACTGATATTGGGCAACAGCAATAACAGGACATGCTGGAGGTGAATAATCATTGTAATGACAATGGCAAAGGCATCATTTCATATTACATGGGAAAAGGCAATAATGAACTACTTCTATATTAATGAGAAAACCACATGGGTAAACAAAAGAAAGTAATAGATGATATAGGGATGGATGAAGGGCCTCTTGTTGGATGGTTTTCAACACGTTATATGGAAGTAGAACTACCGATCAATTAGTATCAAGTACTAATAGTGTTAATGATGTGGCTTGATTAAAGCCTTCCAATCATCTAGTTGCTAATGAGGCCATGCAAGGAACGAAAATGTGAAAAAAATAGAGACAGAATTACAGTGAGATCATGGAACGTAAGGAGCATGAAAAGTTAGCATAGTGAAGGGTGGAATTAATCAAGTTCACATTGACATCTTAGGCATCAGTAAATTGGATGTGGACTTGACGTGGTTATTTTTAATCAAAAGATATTGTTTAGTACTACTGTATATTCTTTATTAGAAAAGAAGGAATAGTGTTGCTTTCACAGGAAGACTATAGTAAAGACAGTATTTGGGCAAATTGCAGCCTGTGATGAAATAATATCAATTAGACTTCATGGATAGCACTTTAATATGATTACCCAGGTTTATGCTCAACCACTGATGGAGAAGAAGAGGACACTGAAGAGTTTTATGGTCAAATTAAACCTAAAATCAATAGAACATCATAGCAAGGTGTGCTGTTTAGGGAGACCGGAATGTCAAGATTGGAAATATTGAAGAAAACAGTTGAATTGTATGGCCTAAGAAACTGAAATAAAGCAGGAGAACTTATCAGTTCTCCCAAACTAATGATTTTTTTATTACATTGCTTACGCTTCCTTCAAATGACCAAAATGATACCTTTATATATAGATATCACCAAACAGGGGATATAGAAATTTTGTATTTCTGTCCGATCACTGCTTGAAATACAGTAAGTAACATAATAAGAAAGAATGGCAAGATACTGTTAGCTAGCTCTGTTGCCTACACAATATGCAACTCATAAAATAAATAAAATAAAGTAAAACTAAGCCTGAGGCTAATCTCCAGGTCTTATTTCTAGTTGTGAGTCCTCCCAAACCACTTTGCTCAAACAGCTACCTCAAAAGTTAAGAGGCAGAGTTGCTAGGTTTTTCCGTTCACATCCTGAGTTTTAAACCTTTAAATGTAACCTTTTGTACAGTTGCAGTTTTGTACAGTTAATACCTGTACGCAGGGACCTCATTTTGGGAAAGCCTGTCTCCTCCGAAGTTAAGCCGAGATGAATTTGCATCTTGTTTAAGCTGAGACACAGGGAAGTCAATTGAACGAAACAATGTAATAGAACCTACCCATTTGCTGAACTGTGGGGTCTGATGCTGATAATGTATATCAGCTGACAGATGTCTTGCTGAGCTTTGTCCTTGCTATTATGGCTTCAGTAGGTGGCTGCAATGAGGTGGAGATGACTATCTAAGGCATCTAGGAGAGATTAACTTAATCACACCACATGATATTGTATAACAGCAGCATTCAGCTGCTGGTCGGGACTGTTTTGCTAGAAGCAAAAAGAGTTCAAATATATTGGAATATCAACTGTATGCAATTGAGCCATTTAAACTTAACTCACCCCAAAATTACTTGGTTTTGTATATTCCGATTTTACGAGCTCTGTATCTTCTTCTGAAGAAGTAAATGACAAGGTGGCATTTTATGAGAAATTTGTGAGTGTGGATGGAAGAACTCCCATCAGATATTCACCAGCAAGAGATTTCAAGAGTAAGTCTAACATTGCAATGCTTTTCCTTATCTTCCAATCTGATTGTAGATTAAAATGATAGCATATTAAATTCTGGAAAAAAAAAACTTTTGAAGTCACACAGTCCGGTGTGTATTTGTTGGAATCTATCTGAAGCTCTCTTGTAGAATCTTAGAATTTTAACTCGAAAACACTAAAATCTCTTCTACTTAAGTAATTTGGACAATTGGTGGCGCAGTGGTTAGAGTGCAGTACTGCAGGCTACGTCTGCTGACTACTGCCTGCCTGCAATTTGGCAGTTCAAATCTCACCAGGCTCAAGGTTGACTCAGCCTTCCATCCTTCTGAGGTGTGTAAAATGAGGACCCAAAATTGTTGGGGGCAATAGGCTGACTCTGTAAACCTCTTAGAGAGGGCTGTAAAGCACTGTAAAGTGGTATAAAAGTCTAAGTGCTCTTGCTAAATGCTAATAGCACCTATTAATCCAGATTTTCCATATTTGATTTTCTAATCCCTTAGCATCTGGCTGAATTTTTCTCATGACTGTCAAATCTCAGTTTTGAAATGCAGACAGTTCATTTTTTCCTACTGCCTTCTAGTTTATCTCATCAAAATTGCATTTGAAAAAAAAAGCAATGAAAGATACTTTCCAATGTAGTCGATCCAATGCCATTTCATATGCTGGAATTGCTTAAATAAAATATATTAGTTTCCGACAGATTCTTTTATTTCTTTCTGTGTTGTAGCATGCAAACCTATGCAGGAAGGAAGTAGATGACAGATTTCATTGTCCTAAAACGATCTGTTTAAACTGAAAATTTTCATATAGTGCACCAGAAAATCCATTGGGAAAATATAAAAAATCATAAGAAAAAAACCCCTGCTTTGTATCTGGAATTTGCATATTTCAATTCCACTTAATTAAATGTTAGCATTTTAAAGAGTAATCATATTTAAAACTGGACTGCCTGTCAGAGAAATTATGCAGAAACAAACACATCTAGATAGGTTTCTTAACATTTTAGTGCTAGATTCCATGCAGTCCTGAAGTATAATGAATTGAATATTCTTTTAACAGTATGTTTGGATTTAAAGTCTTTCAGAAAGAAATTGGGTTCTGGTGACATTGGAAGGCTCAAGGATTTAGGTATTCGTACATGTCAGTAAAATATTTCAGATTCCTAGTATCTACGAAGAATAATGAGGCTGTTTCAAAGCTAAAAACTAGTGATTTGTCATCCAGTGAACTTTTGAGTTGAATGGGACTTGAAATATATTTAAATAAACACTGTTGATCTTATCTGCCTAAACAAATTCTTCAATCATTAAGTTTTTACATTTCATAAATAGATGTGTTTTTAGATTCTGTTCCTAAGAGTCAGAAATCAAAGATGTTTGACGTGGTAGTTGGTGTTGACATAAGAATAAAGTATTTGCTTTCCCCAATGAATTCTGCTAGACAGGGTTTAGAGGTGAAATTACCAGAAGTAAGGTAAATGAGAGCAATGAAAAAGTCCTATGTTAAACAACTTTGAACAGACAGACAGAAAGGGAAAAAAGTAGAGGCCTCATGTGTTTGAATGGGAAATAATACAATGGAGTTTTGGAAAAGTTTAGAGTAGAGTAGAGTAGAGTAGAGTAGAGTAGAGTAGAGTAGAGTAGAATAGAAAATAGAATAGAATTCTTTATTGGCGAATAGAATAGAATAGAATAGAATAGAATAGAATAGAAGAATAGGATAGGATGGGATAGGATGGGATGGAACATAGAATAGAAAATAAAATAGAATTCTTTATTGGCCAAGTGTGATTGGATACACAAGGAATTTGCCTCCGGTACATAACTTCTCAGTGTACATCCAAACAGCAAAGTAATATAATCAATTCAGTTTCATTTGTTTAAAATTAATATATTGACTTCAAACCAAAGTTGGAGAATGGTCTTCTTTGTCCTTTCCTGTTGGACATATTGGAGGATGAGATTTGTTGCTCAGTCACATTTTATTTACAGCTAGACCTAAAGACCTAAAATTCACAACTCATATTCTATTTAAATCAGAGTACTTACTGTCGTTATTCAAAACAACATCATTTGACTAAAAAAGGAATGCCATTCCTTGACACAATGCCATTACTTAATTTATGGTGCAACTGGGATAATTAAAACAACAAGTAAATCGTTTAATTATTTGGCTGCAGACAGGAATTATTGCTTGACGAAACAATAAGCAAGAATTTCCTTAATCTGTATGCGTGAAAATAATTAAAAGGATAGGAAGCTTTAATTTTGCTCCACTTTCTTACCTATCAGTTAATTTCATTTCTTTGAAGAAAAAGATAAAATACAAGGAAAAAGAGAGCAAGCATTTACAATATAGTACAATTATTTGGAAAAGTCTGCTACTTTCCAGTAGAGGGCATTAATATACATTTATTTTAAAAGCTAACCATGTTACTTACTACGCAACACATGGATAGAAAAAATAGCTCCCAGTAATAAATTTTTAGCACACCTTTAGCTTAAAACAACACAAAAATATATTGTTCTGAATTCTTTTATAAAAAGATAATCTTAAAATTTCCCATTTAAAATTATCTCTGGGATTTTTGTTAATGTTAAAGAAAAGAAATATGTAAAGATCCTGTATATATAATTATCGTAATAATAAAGTCATGTTTAATGTGATAGTCTCCATGAACACAGTTGTTACAATTTCTACTTGGTGTCTTCTATTTTTCATTTAAAAATAAATATGCAAATATTCAAAATGGTTTGTTTTTGTGTATTTAAAATGACCTGCTTAATATTATACGAACTGAGCTTGCTACTGTTTTTTTTTTAAAAATAATGATTACTACAAGGAAGATTGAAAAAGTACTTTCATCTAGATGTGTATATTTTCGGTTCAAAAGATGTTCAACATATAACCCAATAATGTTCCTGTGTCACTTGTATTCTTGTGGGAACAATGTTTATTTGTTTTAAAAACCCTTGTGAATAAGTTGGCCCATTCTTCATTGAGATCAAGAGCTACTTAATGATCTGGAATGTAATAATAAATATGTTAAGAAGCATTTGTAGAAGGCCAGAATGGTATTAGTCAACACAAGTAATTGTTAAGTAAACAAGTTTCTTTCTTGGCTTAGGGCCGGGGTACTTACGAGACCGCCTTCTGCCACCAATAGCCTCCCACCGGCCAGTACGCTCGCACAGAGTGGGCCTCCTCAGGGTGCCGTCCGCCAGACAATGTCGGCTGGCGACCCCCAGGGGGAGAGTCTTCTCTGTGACGGCGCCCACCCTCTGGAACAACCTTCCCCCAGAGTTGCGTACAATAACAGACCTCCGGATTTTTCGTCAGGCCCTGAAAACCTATTTATTTCAACTAGCTGGGCTGGCTTGAGTTAAATTTTAAATTGATTTTAAATTGGGCTGTTTTAATTTACGGCCAAATATTTAATTATTTTAATACTGTTTTTAAATTTTGTATCCTCTGTTTTTACCTTGGCTGTGCACCGCCCTGAGTCCTATTTGGAGAAGGGCGGTATAGAAATTTAATTAATAAATAATTAATAAATAAATAAACAGTTTAAATGTTTAAATTTGGTGAGAGAAGACATTCAAACAAATAAACCTCTGTGTATTAATATGAAGTCTTCTTGAGAAAATGTGAACTTTCCAATATCTGCATATATTTTAAAAGAGGCATTTATTGTTATGAACTTAACAGGCTTTTTAAAAAAATTAATAGCATTAAACTTCAGTGCATATTTCTTGATGCTAATAGATATGTTAATTTCCATACGGCATTTTCTTACGCAATTTTTAATTCAGCTCCCTTTCCTGTTTTTAGTATAATAATTGCTTACAGTATTCTGATTTGATTTTATATGACTAATTAAAGCCATGCTGGAAAAAAAAAACAGGTTTGCAGGTAATATTAAAATTAAATATGTTAATTTGTACCACAGAGTGCAGCTTTTATATGAGTTTTAATTTGGTATAGAATTCTTCGTTTTATATTTATAAAGAGCGCTTGAAAGACTATCTTACTTTTTCATAGATTCATACCAGAGGGAAACTTGTACATGTAGTTTAGCTATGGGCTATTTTGACATAAATTAAGTGGTCGCTAACATGGAATTATGGCACCAACATAATTTTAAGCCCATTGCAAAGTGAATGTAGTTTCAGGAGTTAATATTCATGTATATTTAAATATATAATATTAATTTTACTTATAACAATGAGTAAGGTACTTTATCCCAAATCTGGTGACAACTGACCAGTAATTAGTACAATGTTACAGCTACAGAGGACTATTGAATAGAATTCAGTTCCATATGCAGATTCAATGCTTTGTCATTTTGCATGGTTATTTTTATGGCATCCTTTTACATATAGGAAAAACAAAGTCCCGTTTCCCATGTACAATGAGCGGGTAAAGAGCATTGGTGGTGCAGTGGACTAAAGTCCTGTTAAGTAGCACTTAGCTGCCAGCTGCCTGCAATTACTGCGAGTTCAAATCTCACCAGACTCAGCCTTCTATCCTTCCGAGGTAGGTAAAATGAGGACCCAGATTGTGGGGCAATAAGCTGACTTTGTATAAAAAGAACACCACTTGGGGGGGGGCAAAAGCCCTACTAAGCAGGTATATACAAAAGGTTATTGCGTAACGCATTGTAAGCCACCTTGAGTCTCCGGAGAAGGGCGGCATATAAATTGAACCAATAAATAAATAAATAAATAAATAAATAAATAAATGTGCGTGACCGAAACAGAAGGATAGTTATTCCATTTTAATAGTTCTAAGACTGATTATGGATGTATCATTGGTTTAACCATGTGCTTTGAGCAGTGGTGAAATTCAAATTTTTTTACTACCGGTTCTGTGGGTGTGGCTTGGTGGGCATGGCAGGGGAAGGATACTGCAAAATCTCCATTCCCTCTCCACTCCTGGGGGGAAGAATATTGCAAAATCTCCATTCCCTCCCCACTCTGGGGCCAGCCAGAGGTGGTATTTGCCAGTTCTCCGAACTACTGAAAATTTCTGCTACCGGTTCTCCAGAACCTGTCAGAACCTGCTGGATTTCACCCCTGACATAGAATTATTGTACACTGAAATATTTTTTAAACCAGTCACTTTTCTGTAGCATTTAGAGATAACTAAGCAGTCACTAATCACCTTAGAGATATTGCCCAAGCTGTTTCTAACATGTGCAGAAGTCACCGAAAGAGCTTCTTTTTCACCTGTTTCTCCTTCTGGGTAGTTCAGAGAATGGAGGAAGGAATCAGTCTTTGGTGTAAACTGAAGGATTAAAAGCAAAGGACTGTTGGCTTTTAGCTTG
This sequence comes from Arizona elegans, assembly GCA_022577455.1. Classification (NCBI taxonomy): domain Eukaryota; kingdom Metazoa; phylum Chordata; class Lepidosauria; order Squamata; family Colubridae; genus Arizona; species Arizona elegans. Next base: position 125,740,798 of record JAKOOJ010000002.1, read on the forward strand.
CGATTGAGGTTTGAGTAGTAAAAGAACTCACCATTTACCAAGAACAAGAAAACATTGGGAGTGGAGATTAAGCACCAAATGGTTTGGCTTACACAACAACTTTAGAAAGTTGAGGTTTTGGATCTGAAGATTTGCTGGGGGGAAAAAACTTCAATGAAGTTATTTTGATTAAATAAGCCCAGGAATCTTTAGTGCTCTAAGAGTTTGGTTGGTTGCTTGCAAATGTTTCATTACCCAACGAGGCTCTTTTTGAATTACAAACTGTACTTTTTGTGATATTTGCTTTGTTTGAATGTGGTCTCTTATGGTTTATGTTTTTAACTTAGAAATTTCTCGGTGACAAATTACAGGGGAAGTGAAATACAGTTGAATACAAGTTGACTATAATTGTAATAATGTGTTTGGAAATAGAGTTTTTAGTACAGAAATGGTTTCCCCAACGCCTTTTGAAAGTCAATAAGTTCAAGAAAATGCAATTTTATGCAGTTTTTAAATATTGGCTCTGACACACACCTACACCTACACCCCTACAACGTCTACAGCAGAGCCAATATTTATACTGGCATATATATACTTTGTAGGTGTATGTACAGTATAGTATTTTTGACTTCAAAGCTGTCTGCTGAAGTGAGCTGCAGCTCCTGAAAGCTTACACCTTTTAATAATATGTATTAGTTGGAAAAGGTCCTACCAGATTACTTCTCGGTATACCATCTAAATGGAAGTTCTAGAGTTTTTTTTTTAATTATTTAGTTTTTCAAGAAGAGGTGCAATATTGATATGCTAGTTTCTTTTTGACAATTGAAATCCAATTAACAGTAGAAAACAAACAGAACAGAATTAATTCTTAAAGTAATATTCCTAGCTGTCTCCCTGGATTCATTTCATTTGGGCATTTAGTCAAAAGGTGAGATGGGGTGATTTGGTGAATAATTAGGGTGAGAACTGGGTAGGAGAAGAATAACCTTAGTGGCTCTCCTGAGCCTTTCATTGGTTTTTGAAAATAATGGATTTGGTAACTTTTCGGACTGTCCAACAATTCAGGTCCGAGGCCCTCTTTCTTTTAGCCCATGTCCAGAAGGTGGTGCTGAAAAGCAACTCTTCAACATTTCAGTTATTGGTCAATTGTATTCCAAAAAATTATATCTTGCCCCCTATATTAATTAAAATACGCATAAATATTTGGGAGAGTCATCCAAAGTTTTGGAATCACTTGCAGTGAGAGTGAAGATGACATCCAGTTCTCGCCACCGAATTAAAAACAGAAAGAGTGTCCTTGAAAACTGTATGGTCCCTAATGGGCTGGATAAAGACAAATGCTGGAATTAAATCCAGGTAAAATGGAAGCACTATTCATGAAAAGTCTGGATTCAGAAATTGCTCCAGATAGTTTTGTGTTCGCTCGGTAACAGCAAACAGGCAGGCAAAGAATAATGTTTGTTTTCTCCCAGAATTTTTAGTGGCAGTTATGGTAATGAGTGTGTTTTACATTTGTATCTATTGTAGCAACTATGGTGGTTCTTAATTTAGATTGATTTATCTACCTATGTCTTGATTACATTGCATCTTGGTTGCTGAAATGCACTCCTTGTACTCCCTATGCAGGACTTCTTATGGAGTAGAAACTATAACCAGTGTGACATGCAGCTGCTAGTTGTGTACCAGGGATCATATGAGGCTTGCACTTATTCACAATTGCTTTCTTGGCCCAATTTAAAATGTTGATATTAAATTTAATCTCTAAATGTTTTAAAGTCTGACTATCTGATGAATTGTCTCTCCCATTATGGATATCTTCTAACATTAGGTTCTATGGAGAAAACTCTTCTTGAGGTTGCTTCTATTGAGTCCCTGGTTTTCTCTGAACTTGGTTGTTTGTTTGCAGACATCAATTGTGGGTTGCCGTTCCCCCAGGAATGGCATTTGCCTTTTGAAAGTTGGTTAAGACACAGCTCTTTAATCATCTCTTTATATATTAATTATTTTACTATTTTATTTATCAAGAAGAAAAATGTCTCCGAGTTTTAACTTGATTTCCCCTCCACCTTTAAAGGAATTTTATCTGTTCAATTCCAACCTTCCCCACCTTAATAGCTCCAGTTTGATAATTCCAGCTAAAGCAACTCTAGAGATTTCACTCATGTCCATCTTGATAAATTTGTATAGTGACACAATTGTAAATGTACGTATATGCATGGAGAAATATGGGTGTCTATATGTCTGGTTGCTTAACCATCTACCCATCCAAAGCATGTATTGTGATATATTTGTGAAAGCATGTCCATGCATGTACATGTCTGTGTGTCTAACTTTCCATTACAATACAGGTGTGATGTGATGCATTTGTATATGCTAATATGTTTGTATGTTGTCTTTCTCTCTTCCCCCCAACAGGAGACGCTCTTCAAAAATGGTCAGGAGCAGGATAAAAAATCATGAAATGAATTACTAAGTAAAACTAATTACTGTCAAATAAAATACCCCCATCTACAACATTAAATGAACCTCACCTGCATGTTCCATCAAATTTCCTGACATGTCCATACTATTCTCACTTATGTACCTGGAAGAATTAGAAGAAGGAGGAGGAGGAGGAGAGAAGAGGGAGGAGAAGAGGAGGAGGTGGAAAGATGGGGGCGGGGGAAATTGAAAAACCCTGTTTGAGTGTTACAAAAATGTGTTTTGTTAAATGTTGCACACAAACAACCTCTCCCCAGCACCAGGTAATCTTCAGGCTAAATCTTCATAGGGATCTATGCTTTGAAGCATCAGAATGGTATGTGAAGTCCAGCTTCCCTTAAGCTCTCAGAGCAGAAAGATACAGATGGTATAATATGTCATGCCCAGCTACAGGATTTTACATGACTTCTACTCCCCCCCATCCCAAGATCCTTTGTGTATTCTTGTCATCAAGGTCTGACCAGAATCCCTTTCCCCAGTTCAGTGTTAATTATATAAAAATAAATTTTCCGTGAAGCGAATCTTGGTAGCTACATAGATGTTCATATAATTCATATAATCTCTTGATAGTGGCATGGTAATGCTTCGCCACTGCCACCTTCCAGTTTTTATTTTTTATTTCTGGGTCTTGCCACTTAGGTTACAGATTTAGCATTTCCTGGTGTCTCTCATTCAAGTATTACCTGGATTTGACTTTACCTTTTTCAAGATCGGTCTCAAGTGAGTGACTATGTGCTCTCACTAGCTGGAGCCTGAGATACTCTGTTTCCCCCAAAATAAGACATCCCCTGATAATAAGCCCAATCGGGCTTTGGAGCGCATGGCAATAAGGCCAAGTGCTTATTTCAGGGTTCAAAAAAATGTAAGACAGGGTCTTATTTTCGGGGAAACATGGTAGTTGTGAGAAAAGTATCTTCCCATTGGTAAATGCATTATTAGTTATTGCAGTTTTAACTGTCTTATTCTCAGAGATTATCTGTTGGGGAGTATTATTTTATTTAATTTTATTTTATCATTTTATTTATTTTACTATTTTATTTATTTTATTTATTGCTTTGTTTGCATTTAATTTCAGTTCAGTTCAGTTCAGTTCAGCTTAGTTTAGTTTAGTTTTACGCTGCCCATCTCCTCCGTAAGGTGACTCAGTATATGCAAGGTTGTGATTGTACACACTCACAAGCAGACACATTTTTACTTTCTTTCATTATGCCAAGGCTGCAATGGAAAGGCCAGATTGCTAGTGCCAAAGGGCTCCTTTAATTGAATTTTCGAAATGAGGCAGAAAGTTGGCAGAGAGTAGGCAAAGGGCCACAAATGGCCTTATGTTTGCCTAGGTCTGCTAATAGGCGTGTTTGTGAATCTCATTGATTAGAGGATTTAGCCATTACAGGTGGCACTGGACTTGGTTGCATCAGATGAAGTCCTAAGTCATTTTTCTTGTTCTCTTTTCTTGTAGTATTCTGTTCTTGCAGACAGCGAGAATGATGAAGTGTTTAGCTGACTGCATTTAGCATTCCAAGGCTCATTAAGAAGGACCACCAGAAAAAAAGGGATCAGCCATATTCCCATTCCATTCTTTGTCCAAGAAGTTTGAAGCAACGTACGTACTACTTTTTAATCCCGCATGTCTGGTGTCTGGTGACAAATCCTGAGCTTCGTGTCTCAAGCTTCGTGTCTCAAGGAGAACTTAAACATGGCTTTCCAGATCCAGATGAAGCACTCGTATTGCCCTGGTTATGGACAGAACTAGTAATAAAATATACAAAGAGCAAAGTCCTAAGAAGTCCAGTTTTATGCTAATAGGAAAAGCAACTGTCTAATCTGTCAAGCCAGAACTACAGTATTGAGAGTCAGTCGAAGATCTCACATGTTTTATTGTACTGTGAGTTATATAGAGTTTATAGGTCAGTATATACTGTATTCTCTCCTTACTAGGGAGATTGCCAGGGAGGGCAGATGACTTTTATGTAGGCTTTTTCCTCCAGGACTCTAACCCGGCTACCATACGTGCAGTGGCAAAATTCTGTGTCGCTGCAATGTCCACAAGAAAAAAATTGGTTACAGAATTATAGCTGTCAATTTATGCCAATTTTTTGGACATATCTATAACAATTTTTAGAAAATACATTTACTCACATACATCTCGGCTCTCCACTTACGTACATTAGGGAGTGACCCTAACGGTTTGAGATCATGTATTTTCATAACAGGGATGTTATCATTCATTATTAATGTCAGTATTATTTTTAATATAATTGTACGTGAATTGCTGGTCGATGACCGTAATAAAGTTATAGTCTATTCTATTCTAACTTGAATTCTATTCTATTCTAATTAGAGTCAGTCAGATGTTGTAAGAACCTCTGAGTTCTAGAGCAAAGTGTAGTGTGACAGATAAGGCCAAGTTCCAAACCAGAAGGGTCACTGAAGTGTGATACATATCTCTCTGTAAATACGCAGTTGCAAACGCATCTGTGGTTCTGTGGCTCTTTTGTT